>CM060947.1:29673578-30376425 GCA_030765055.1 Mantis religiosa
AACACCTTCGATATGTTCCAAAGGAGAACGGCCACTGATATGACCATTGTAGTTAAAGGCGGAGTATAAATGTGTACGTGATCTAATGATTAAAACCCAACGAATACGAGTTAATATCTTCGATATGTTCCAAAGGAGAACGTCCGCCGATATGACCATTGTAGTTAAAGGCGGGGTATAAATATGTACGTGATCTAATGATTAAAACCCAACGAATACGAGTTAACACCTTCGATATGTTCCAAAGGAGAATGACCGCCGATATGACCATTGTAGTTAAAGGCGAGGTATAAATGTGTACGAGATCTAATGATTAAAACCCAAAGAATACGAGTTAACACCTTCGATATGTTCCAAAGGAGAACGGCCGTAGATATGACCATTGTAGTTAAAGGCGGGGTATAAATGTGTACGTGATCTAATGATTAAAACCCAAAGAATACGAGTTAACACCTTCGATATGTTCGAAAGGAGAACGGCCGTAGATATGACCATTGTAGTTAAAGGCGGGGTATAAATGTGTACGAGATCTAATGATTAAAACCCAAAGAATACGAGTTAGCACCTTCGATATGTTCCAAAGGAGAACGGCCGCCGATATGACCATTGTAGTTAAAGGCGGGGTATAAATGTGTACGTGATCTAATGATTAAAACCCAACGAATACGAGTTAACACCTTCGATATGTTACAAAGGAGAACGTCCGCCGATATGACCATTGTAGTTAAAGGCGGGGTATAAATGTGTACGTGATCTAATGATTAAAACCCAACGAATACGAGTTAACACCTTCGATATGTTCCAAAGGAGAGCGGCAGCCGATATGACCATTGCAGTTAAAGGCGGGGTATAAATGTGTACGTGATCTAATGATTAAAACCCAACGAATACGAGTTAACACTTTCGATATGTTCCAAAGGAGAACGGCCGCCGATATGATCATTGTAGTTAAAGGCCAGTTAAAAATGTGTACGTGATCTAATGATTAAAACCCAACGAATACGAGTTAACTCCTTCGATATGTTCCAAAGGAGAACGGCCGCCGATATGATCATTGTAGTTAAAGGCCAGTTAAAAATATGTACGTGATCTAATGATTAAAACCCAACGAATACGAGTTAGCTCCTTCGATATGTTCCAAAGGAGAACGGCCGCCGATATGATCATTGTAGTTAAAGGCCAGTTAAAAATGTGTACGTGATCTAATGATTAAAACCCAACGAATACGAGATAACTCCTTCGATATGTTCCAAAGGAGAACGGCAGCCGATATGATCATTGCAGATAAAGGCGGAGTATAAATGTGTACGTGATCTAATGATTAAAACCCAACGAATACGAGTTAACACCTTCGATATGTTCCAAAGGAGAGCGGCAGCCGATATGACCATTGCAGTTAAAGGCGGGGTATAAATGTGTACGTGATCTAATGATTAAAACCCAACGAGTACGAGTTAACACTTTCGATATGTTCCAAAGGAGAACGGTCGCTGATATGACCATTGCAGTTTAAGGCGGGGTATAAATGTGTACGTGATCTAATGATTAAAACCCAACGAATACGAGTTAACACCTTCGATATGTTCCAAAGGAGAACGGCCGCCAATATGACCATTCTACTTAAAGGCGGGGTATAAATGTGTACGTGATCTAATGATTAAAACCCAACGAATACGAGTTAACACCTTCGATATGTTCCAAAGGAGAACGGCCACTGATATGACCATTGTAGTTAAAGGCGGAGTATAAATGTGTACGTGATCTAATGATTAAAACCCAACGAATACGAGTTAATATCTTCGATATGTTCCAAAGGAGAACGTCCGCCGATATGACCATTGTAGTTAAAGGCGGGGTATAAATATGTACGTGATCTAATGATTAAAACCCAACGAATACGAGTTAACACCTTCGATATGTTCCAAAGGAGAATGACCGCCGATATGACCATTGTAGTTAAAGGCGAGGTATAAATGTGTACGAGATCTAATGATTAAAACCCAAAGAATACGAGTTAACACCTTCGATATGTTCCAAAGGAGAACGGCCGTAGATATGACCATTGTAGTTAAAGGCGGGGTATAAATGTGTACGTGATCTAATGATTAAAACCCAAAGAATACGAGTTAACACCTTCGATATGTTCCAAAGGAGAACGGCCGTAGATATGACCATTGTAGTTAAAGGCGGGGTATAAATGTGTACGAGATCTAATGATTAAAACCCAAAGAATACGAGTTAGCACCTTCGATATGTTCCAAAGGAGAACGGCCGCCGATATGACCATTGTAGTTAAAGGCGGGGTATAAATGTGTACGTGATCTAATGATTAAAACCCAACGAATACGAGTTAACACCTTCGATATGTTACAAAGGAGAACGTCCGCCGATATGACCATTGTAGTTAAAGGCGGGGTATAAATGTGTACGTGATCTAATGATTAAAACCCAACGAATACGAGTTAACACCTTCGATATGTTCCAAAGGAGAGCGGCAGCCGATATGACCATTGCAGTTAAAGGCGGGGTATAAATGTGTACGTGATCTAATGATTAAAACCCAACGAATACGAGTTAACACTTTCGATATGTTCCAAAGGAGAACGTTCGCTGATATGACCATTGCAGTTTAAGGCGGGGTATAAATGTGTACGTGATCTAATGATTAAAACCCAACGAATACGAGTTAACACCTTCGATATGTTCCAAAGGAGAACGGCCGCCAATATGACCATTCTACTTAAAGGCGGGGTATAAATGTGTACGTGATCTAATGATTAAAACCCAACGAATACGAGTTAACACCTTCGATATGTTCCAAAGGAGAACGGCCACTGATATGACCATTGTAGTTAAAGGCGGAGTATAAATGTGTACGTGATCTAATGATTAAAACCCAACGAATACGAGTTAACATCTTCGCGGACCAACTGACAACCTGGCGGCTTAGTGTCAATCCCACAAAGTCACAAGCCATCACCTTCACCAGGAGAAGGGAAGACAACATTGCTGGCAGTTCTGTTCACTGGGCAACTATCTCGGTGTCATTCTCGACAGCAGGCTTACCTGGCAATCGCACATAGAATATGTGCACAACAAGATCTCCCGTAGGATGGCCCTACTCTATCCCCTCTATCATCGAAATTCCTGCATGTCCATTCACAATAAACTCTTGCTCTACAAGCAAGTCCTTCGTCCCGCCATTACCTATGCTTGTCAAGTATGGGGCATTGCTGCAAAAAAAAAAAACACTTCAAAAGACTACAAGTTCTCCAAAACCGCTTCCTCAGGATATCGGTTAATGCTGGCTGGTATATTCCCAACGTGACACATCCATGCCCACTCTACGTGACTATATTCTCTCTCTATCACAAAAATTCTTCGACTCTCTCCCGCAAAGCTTCAATACTCTCATACGAGGTCTCGGAGAGTATGACATAGACCCCGGCGAAAGCTACAAACGACCCAGACTTCTCCTCACAAACTGAAATCACCCCATCCTTAAACTTACCAAACCATCCCCTTTCTCAATATTACTTTATCAGAAGATTTATTAGAACTACTGGAAAGAGATCATAAGGTTTTGGATGTAATAGCGTATGCTGATGACATAGTCATAATGATGGATGGACAGAGCAGACTAGAGCTAGAAAATAAAGCAAGAGAAGTTACAAATACATTATCAAATTGGTGTTTCAGAACAAAACTAAAAATTGCACCAAACAAGTCAAATTATGTGCTTTTTAAGGGAAATTTAAAGCGGGATCCTACAGTGAAGATAAATAATCAGAACATTAAACGGGAAAAAGAGATGAGATATTTGGGTATCATGATAGATGAAAAATTTCATTTCAGAAAACACACGGAGTATATTAGGCAGAAAACAGAGAAAATAATGCTAAAGCTAGCAAGAATAACCAATTTAAATTTTGTACTTCCATTGCGTAACATACAGATATATCATAACACCATTTTTGCTTCAATTATGACGTATGCGGCAGCAGTTTGGGCAGAAAGGATGGATGATGTGCAAATAAGAAGATTGTTGAGAAGAACGCAAAGAAAAGTATTATTACGTCTGACAGGAGCTGCAAAAATAACACCAACTATGGCATTGCTAGTAACAACGGCCATTTGGCCGATTGATTTATTAATAAGATTGAAGGGCGCAAAATTTTGGGCGAAAAAAGGAAACTTAGAAAAAGTTTATAATATAACTGGAGTCAGAACAAACAAATCTTGGGTGATTAAAAATAGTTTAAAAGATAAATGGCAAAAAGAATGGACAGACAGTCTAGAAGGTAGAAGAGTGTTTGAAATTTTTCAGAACGTCAAAGAGAGACTAAAATTGAATTTTATTCAACCAACAAAGGGATTTATACATTATATAACAGGACACGGACCTTATAAGACCTATTGGAAGAAAATCAATAAAACTGAAAATGATATATGTGAATTATGTAACAAACAAGATAATCCTGAACTTGTAGTATTTGAATGTGGAAGATATGCAATTCACTAACAAGAAGAGAGGCATGCGCTAGCAGGATATATCGTATATGACATAATTCGAGATCAACAATTGGTAAATAAATTACAAGTTTTGACTAACTTTGTAAGTAAGAAAGCATGGGAGGTAAAAATATTCAAAGGAGAAAGAGTTGATAATAGGCGAAGAATAGTACAAGATCCAAGAAGGAGTTCTAGAATACAAAATAGGATAAGACGGGAAGAATTATTGAATAATCTAACAATGGAGTTGACTGCATGGGCGGCGGAGGGAGAGAGTGATGGCAGAGGCCATGGTGGACTACAGAATTAGTAGATTTAGATATAGATTTAGGAAATAAGGATTTTGTAATTTTTATAGTTGTTTTCTTTTGTTTTTTGCTTTTTTGTGTTTATTTCTGTTATTTTATTTCATTTTATTTTTGTAGAGTAGTTTTCTGAGAGATTTGTATAATTATAACATTTGTAAGGATTTTATGGAAAAATAAAGAGAAAATTTGGATATATGCCCCGGTATAGTTGTTTAGGTGCCGGGGTAGAATATTCAGATTTTATTTATTTATTTATTTATTTATTTATTTATTTATTTATTTATTTATTTATTTATTTATTTATTTATTTATTTATTTATTTATTTATTACAATCTACCTTCTAATAAATTAAAATCCACAAACACTATCCCACCGTTTTTCCACCATCTGCTATAAATCACCACCTTTCTACCAGCAAAGGACCTAGTCCTGGCACGGTAATAGTCAGGAAAGCACCGCCTGCAAGGCGGCTCAATCTTCCAGCAACGCGTACCCGTGGAGATGTATGACACGTTGCTCCATCTTGCTGGAAATGACCTCTCAATTCGATATCATCTCCGTAAAACTTGAGAGAATATGTTGAGACGAGTACAAACATGTATAGATGCTGGTGGAGGACACTTCCAACATTTTCTCTGAGATGTAAATAGTGTAATGTAATCTCCCAATTGTGTATTATATTCTCTCAAAGTTGTACGTGTGTCCTATTATTGGTTCCTATTGAAATGGTTCAGGTTTTTATGGATTGCACTTTATTACAAAAAGTATATAGCTATGAGAAATTTCACTTATCTAATTGAAAAATTATATGACATTTATGAGTAATTAATGATTATAAATCTAAAATTAAACTATAACGATTCTTTGAAGTTTGTTTTACTTTCAGAGATTGGCAATAAAACAAAAAATAATCCGTCACCTAGCGGCAACAAAAATAAACAACTCTGCTGAAGATGCAAATTACATAAGTATTTGCTGAAATAGTCTTGAACAATATATTATTTTTCAAACAGATATGCACTGTTGGACGTGGCAGGTGTCATTTTTGTAATAATAACCTGTGGGTTGAAACGGAAAGCCCATGCTTTAGAACGCGCCCACTCAAGACATTTATTGATTTTCAGCTCTCTCTCACGTTGGGTTCGACCATACTGACGTCCCTTTCTCTGGGTTCGACCAGTCCTAAACTATTTTATTTATCCCACAGTAGATCTTATCCACGCAATGGCAAATTGGACATTTTTCAACCTTCCTTTATTAAATGTCCGGATTGATTCCCATAAATCCTGCCGATTAATGCGGGACACCTTTATAGGTTTTGCTTGTGTTTTGTGTTTGTCTTCTCTATTTTGAATTGTAGCCAGTAATACCTATATAATTATTGGAGAATGCCGTCTCTTTCAGGACTCCTACATAAAACAAGTGACTGTCATAAAAACAAAAACAAAGAAGCTAAACTTAGAATACGAGATAAACCATCTAAAACAGTTGAAAGCTTCACTTTCTTAGATCCTTAAAGAGTTCTATAAAGTGTGATAACTTTCGACGTTGCCATGCACTGACAAATCTATCGCTTTACATTCACGTCAGGTTCTGCCTCCGTCATCGTTTATTTTTATACGCAAATCGTAAATCGGATTGAGGGGAAATTAACACGGGGAGAATATTGAATCACGAATTACCGAATGTATTTAAAACACTAGTTACTCAATGTAATCATTTAAGATACATAGAGCTTAGAGTTACCAGACATTCATCTTTCAGGATAAGAGAAAACCTCAAACGTTAAGTTATATCGGATGATGAATGAAATAATGTTCAAATGAGTACAGGGTACATAGAGCTTAGAGTTAGCAGACATTCATCTTTCAGGATAAGGGGAACCTTCAACGTTAAGTCATATCGAACGATGAATGAAATGATGTTCAAATGAGTACAGGGTACATAGAGCTTAGAGTTACCAGACATTCATCTTTCAGGATAAGGGAAAACCTCCAACGTTAAGTCATATCGGACGATGAGTGAAATGATGTTCAAATGAGTACAGGGTATATAGAGCTTAGAGTTACCAGACATTCATCTTTCAGGATAAGGGAAAACCTCCAACGTTAAGTCATATCGGACGATGAATGAAATGATGTTTAAATGAGTACAGGGTACATAGAGCTTAGAGTTACCAGACATTCATCTTTCAGAATAAGGGAAAACCTCCAACGTTAAGTCATATCGGACGATGAGTGAAATGATGTTCAAATGAGTACAGGGTACATAGAGCTTAGAGTTACCAGACATTCATCTTTCAGGATAAGGGAAAACCCCCAACGTTAAGTCATTTCGGGCGGTGAATGAAATGATGTTGAAATGAATACAGGGTACATAGAGCTTAAAGTTACTATACATTTATCAAACCCGGAAATCCCCTTATCCAGATAACTGACCGTGACCGAGATTCGAACTCGGACCTCTTGAACGTGAGGCAGATACGCTGCAATCTAAGAAAACAGCGGTTAAAAACATCAACACTGCTGCTGCCATTGTGAGAGAGGATCGACGAACTACGTTAAGATCACTTTCTGAAATACTGAATATTTCATTGTGTGCCACCCACACGTTGGTGACAGAAACATTACACATGAGACGTGTTTGTGCGCGATAGGTTCCAAGACTGTTGATTCCCGAACAAAAGGACATTCACATGCATGTCTGCATGCAGTTAAAGTTGATGTTAGAGTAAGATCCGGAGTTTCTTTCAAACGTAATCACTGCTGATGAAACTTGGCTATATCATTTTGATCCTGAGAGCAAACAGCAAAGCTCAGTGTGGAAATCTCCTTAATCACCAACCACCAAAAATGCAAAAGTTGTTTCTTCTGCTGGGAAAGTTATGGTCATCTCATTCTTTGATATTCATGGAATGGTTTATCTGCATGTTGTACCTGCACACACATCAGTAACTGGACAATACTACGGGGATGTCCTGAAAACATTGCAAGTCCATACCAGGCGCAAAAGACCACATTTCTGTGAAGCAGGCTGGATGCTGCACCACGATAATGCGTGGCCGCATATTGCCAATGTTGTTGCTAAATATCTTACAAAAATGAACATGAAGTGCATCCCTCACCCTTCCTATAGTCCGGATTTAGCCCCATGTGACTTTTTTCTATTCCCTAACTTGAAGAAACGACTTTGTGTGAGGCATTATCCGTCATCTGAGGCAGTGGTGAAGGCTGTGGAGGCGATGTTGACGGATCTCTCAAAAAATGGTTTTCAGCATGTCTTTGAAGACTGGCAGAAACACTGGGACAAGTGCATTGCATTCAGGGGAGACTATTTTGAGAAGGACCATCAAAATTATTAGGATGAGTAAAGTTACGTTGTCAAAAAAGTTTGTGATCATTATTTTTGAACAGCCCTCGTATGTTACGTCATTCTGCAGCCAAGGGTGTACAAACTGTCTTTTTACGGAAATAAAGAGCATTTCTTTTTGTATTTCTGCAAGTTGGACTTTTAATTCTACCAACCCACAATATCACAACACTGTTTGTTTATTGTATTGATCAAATATGGAACCGACACTTTGATGGTTTGCTGCGCCCAAACCATGCCTGTACATTTTAATGGTCCTGAGTACCTTTACACTTATAGCTATGACCAAAAGGGTATGCAGTTTGACTTACCTGGAATGCTTTGCTACACACTACGTCTGTTCCTGAGCTTCTAACACACACTTTTTTGGGTAGTATCATGGCAGTTTAGAGCTCTGCGGGTCCTCTTTGTACTGATGGAGAAGGTCCTCTAACACAGTGTCTACAACAACGATATAACAATGGTGTTCAATTCCAGCGTGAGGCAATTGTGGGGACGAGTTTTTGTTCAGAATCCGAAGTCACCACCACAGTCCATTCCGTAGTCCCCGTCGTCGAAAGCTAAGTCGCCGTAATCCTCGTGAAGCCCGAAGCTACCGCCCCCGGCAGGTGTTGCCGGCTCCACACTCCCGCCGATGTCGCCGTTACTGACCACCGTGTTGTTGACGTCGATGTGGTTGTTGATGTGGATGTCGTTGGCTCCGTGATACACGCCCGGACCACCTCCGGTCCACCCCCAGCCACCTCCCCACCCCCACCCGTGTCCCCAGTTGCTGAGCGCCGCTCCCATAACCATCCCTGTGGCAAAGTCCGCCGCGCCGCTGCCTCCACAAGGTCTGCCGTAGTAACCGCCGCCGCCGCCGTCCCGCACCAGGATTGTTGTGTTGTTTGAGGGTGGTGCTACGGCGGGCGGAACAATGCCACCCCCACCGTACACTGGAGGTGGGACTGTCGTGTAGGGCGGAGGCACCTCTCCCGGAATTGGCGCTGCAAACAATACAATAAATGTTCTCAACCCAGAAGTTACAAATATATATACATATAGTCACTTCGGTGATATATTTTAAAACCTTGAATAAAAATAAGCGAAATTTGTACCATTTAGAGAATTTTGAACTTCTAAAAATGTAGATAACAAATTTAGGAACATTTTATTGAAATTCAAATAGCTATAATGTTCAAACATAATTATGAGCACTTAAACAAGCATTTTAATATATTGTAACATAAAAACTTCTCTTATCTTATAAGAAATGATAAAAATTTTCTTTAAAATTGATTAGGATCGCGATTTCGTGAACATTTTATTCACATCCTTAGCCAGACCCTCAACAACCTCGTTTGTCAACGTTACAGTCGCTAGATGTCACTAAATTTTTGCCAGTATTACCAACATCTGAAAATAAAACAAACCTAAGAACATAATCGACTGCCGGTATTTCAAAATTCATTACACGATGTTCATTTTTTAATATAAATAGTTTTTCCCAAACCATGAAATCTATGGGACCATTTAATTGTTTTAATAATTTAACTTCAGGATTTATTTCATGGTTAAATGACCAAAAATGATCTGCTACAGCCGATTTATAAGTTTGTTTATACTTAATGTTACGAAAATGTTCTTTTGTTCTGATTTCTAAATTACGTTTTGTCTTTCCAATATAAATTTTATCACAATTGAGACAATTAAATTGATAAATACCAGCTCTTTTATCATTAGGAATTGTATCTATTGTAGAGAAATGTAGTACATTTTTAACACTATGTTTATTTTGAGGAACTAAAGTTATACTAAACTCTTTAAAAAAATTGAAAATGCTTATTAACCCAAGTATGGTAAAGCAAATTTTTTAAAATCATATTAGTCTTTTATTTTTAAGAGTAGAAATATCATTAACAGTTTCTGATATTTATATTTTCGAACTTTTTATGTATAAAGCATTTATTAAAAGCATTATTTAAAGCAGTATTAATAGCATGTTTATATTCTTTATTAAATTCCACTTTATTCAGGGGTATATTTATTAATCTATAAATCAAACTATTGAAAACGGAAAAATTATGTGAAAAAGGGTTACAACTTTTATGTTTATGTAATTATGGATATGAGTAGACTTTCTATAAATACCAAAGTTTAATTTATTATTCTAGAAAAGCAAAAACTCCATTAATTTCAGTTTTTAATGTAAATTTTATAGATTTATCTTGCAAATTTAGTAATTTTTAAGCATCGTTTATGAGTTTATCAGGAACAATTGCAAAAATATCATCAACATATCTATACCAAAATTTAAAAATTAAAGGGAATGCTTTAATGATTTATTGTCATTAAGCTTATTACAGCAATAGACAAAGTCAAAAATAAAATACAAATTAATACAGTTATAATACAGTGAAGATAAAAGATCAATAAAATACTTACATTAGATATACAAATATAGAGACTTAAAATAAAATGAGGAAATAAGAATACTTCATGACATAAGCCAAAGTTTAACTACACCTGTTAAAGTATTCCTGTATTGAATAATAAGGTTTGGAAACTAACCATTCATATAAGTTGCATTTAAATGTATTACCTGATAATTCAGTTAATTCTAAAGGTAATTGATTATATAGTTTAATGCCCAATACTTCAAAGCTGTTAGAGGTTTTAGTTAATCTATGATATGGTATATTGAGTTTATAATTAAACCTAGTATTATAATTATGAATATCCTGCCTGAATAGCTGGTCGGTTAAGTTACTTTTTACATAGATGAGAGTACTATAAATATATACATTTATCACTGTCATAATTCTTAATTTTATAAATAGAGATTTACAATGTGCAAATTTATCTGAATTTGTGATGGTACGAATTATTATTATTATTATTATTATTATTATTATTATTATTATTATTATTATTATTATTATTATTATTATTATTATTATTATTATTATTATTATTATTATTATTATTATTATTATTATTATTATTATTATTATTATTATTATTATTATTATTATTATTATTATTATTATTATTATTATTATTATTATTATTATTATTATTTTTTTTTTTTTTTTTTTTGTAATATTAGGATAGTTGAAATATGACTGCTGCTTCCCCAGAGTAAAATGCCATAGTGACTTGCATTTCGAAAAAACTCATAAACAAATCAGCAAGGAAAGGTGAAAGAGGATTACGTATTGCTAATCTAGAAGTTTGTTGAAAAATTTGATCATTAAAAGTGAAATGTTTGATATAAACAAAAGTTAATAAGTTTAACAAAATCAATTATTAAGTCCTTATGTAAATTTATTGAATTTAACAATTTTTTAAAATGAATCAAAAGTTTTTCTCTAGGAATACTAGGAGATAAGGCAGTTACATCAAAAGAAAGAAGTTTATCAGTTTGAGATAATATAACACTGTCAATCTTTTATGCAATCTTGCATAAGCAGATAAAGGTCTGCCGAAACAAACAAATTGAGATAAATGGAAATTTCTGGTGACATCTTGATTCATAGAGATTATTCGGTTTCTTTATTGTTCCGGAAATATCTAGAATTTATCAATGAGGTATTTAAGAAGGCGGAACAGAAGTAAACAACCGTAGAGTGTTGTTCTAACGACAGCTGATGTTGTAAAGTGATGTAATCAGAACGCTGTTTGGTCATCGACCTTGGTAGACTATGTGTATGTGACGTAATGCTGTTACGTCAGAATTTATCAGTGTATCTGTACGGAAATAAAAACATTTAGAATATCTGCAACTCGGACTTTTAATTCTACGAACCCACAAAGTTACAATATATACTTGTTTGCTTCACCGTTAATAGTTTCATATTTTACGCATTTAAACATTTTAATGTTTGAAATCTTTTGTTAGAATGCATTTAAAGTTTTGAATCTGTTGTGATGGAAAAGCTTTACTGAGCTTTCTAAAAAATGCTTTAACTTAGTGGAACTGTTACTAATGATGATGATGATATGGATATAAGGGTCCTCAAATGCTTGGTCATCAGCGCCCTTACGGAAACTGATTCATGGCAAAAGCCAGATATAAATTAGTCAACATTTAAAAAACATATCAAAACGAAATGACTAAAATATAAATAAGTCCAAATGCGTACAAATAAATATATAATAATAATAAAACAATACAAAAGCTATAATTTCCCATAAAATACTAAAATCCATAAAAATACTACTTTCAATAAAAAAAACTTGCCATGACAAGAGCTACCTGCCCAGAGGTGGTCGAACCAATTTGTTGCGTTTCTTTGGGGCTGGGCTAGCACTTTCTGCAGGTTTTTCCTCCTTTTTCCTCACTGTCGTTTGGGCAGTGAGGACAGGATCTACCCGCTCCACATCGTCAATGGAAGAGGACGGCTTGCGCACTGGTGATTCTGAATCCAGTCTCTCGACAGGAACGGAAACTGCGACCGGCGAAGATGAAAGTCGCCGATCAGCGTCCTTTACAGATGATTCCTCAGATGTTGTGGACGGAGATGTTCTCGGACTTTTGTGCTGGCTAGCTCTCTTTTCAGTCCTCTTACTATTTACCTTGAGGAAGTCCGTTCTGTCATAAGTGGTCTTAAATTTTCTGGGCGACATATTATACACTACCGGTTCACTTGTTTTTAAAGTAGATGCTTTCGCCGGTGACTTGGTTAAAACCTTCTTCTTAGGACTGGACCTGGTCGGCGCGCTCACTGTTGTTCGTGCTGGTGTTTCTTGCTTTGGCTGTGATCTTCCTGTAATTGATGTTTCAGATACTACCTCCCCGTTTATTTAGCAGGCTTGTGTTGCGATTTCACGTCTAGGTACCGGCTTAGCTACAACTGCACTATAAATAACGGTCCTAGGTACAGAAGGCTGACGAATTCGCAAGAGTTTCCGGGCTTCCACGAAGGACACCCTCTCTCTTACCCGGATCTCTTGGGCTGCCTTCTCCTCGATAAAATGGGGACATTCTCTGGAGTTTGGTGAGTGATTACCACTGCAGTTAACACACTTTGCGGGTGAAGTGTATGTATTGTCATGCTTGACTTCCCCGCAGTCAACGCAAGTGGCAGCTCCATTACAAGAATCAGTTGTGTGGCCAAAGCGCTGGCATTTATAACACCTCAGTGGATTAGTTATATACTGCCTCATTTCAATAGCTTCATACCCTGCCTTAATCCTTTGCAGGAGATCTACCCGATCAAAGGTAAGAAACAGGGTACGAGTGGGCACTAGTGGGCACTTTGCGGTGAACTCGATATACACTTGTCACACCTTGTTCCGCCAAGCTTTCCTGAATCTCCTCATTGGACATACCATTCAATGCGCTGGTGTTTACGCCGAGTCCTATGCAATTCAACGCGCACCGGTTAGATCGCAAGCATATTTGCTTTCAAGATTTTAGCAGCCTGTGTCGAAGAAACTGCTTCGACCAGGAGCGTGCCATTGCGAGATCTAGTGCACGCCTTCACAGAACCATCCAAGCCCTTCTGAATAACGAACGGATTCACGGTACTAAACTTCCGACCTTCCTCAGTTCTATAAATAACTAAGTAGCGAGGACCACAAGACTCGACTACTTCTTTTCCTCTTTTGTTAAAAGTTTTGTTATTATTAAATTTTACCATAATAAATGTATTAGGATTCATCCCCCAGAGCTCCCCACCCACAACGGAGTCCAACAAGGGGTCACCCCACTGGGATGACAGGGCTACACAGGGGATATAGCAAGCTCTCCGTCCCACGCAACCTGGAGTTCGCTACAATACCTAGTCCTGGTCGATTGATTTGGGGTGGGTTAGTCCCTAACCTCCCGTTTAGGCGAAGCAGAAACCAAAGTAGTGTACTGGAAATGCGCACCCTCCCCGAATTCAGAAAAATACTGTTACGAGCTCAGATACGCATCCCTCAACTACCAGGACAAACCTTTCCACCGACACGGGTCTCCACGCGCGGCCTACACGTGGGTGGGCCTGTTGACCGTCTCCCTCAACCACGAAGAGCAGCCCACACGAGGGAGACTGTTGGCTCGGAACCCCGGGTGCGTCAAACCCGCACCTACCGAAGTAGGCCTCTGGGGGGAACTGTTACTAAAAATATGCACTTCGACGACAATATCATAACACCAGTTTCTGTATAAGGGATTTAAGGAAGTATAAAACAAGTACAACTTAAATTGTTGCCAAATTTTGTCAGCGGTGTTCGTAGATAACAAAAATAAAGCGTTAACTTTCAGTCTTCTGTGATAGTTTTGGAATAAGCCGCGTGATACATGCGCATGCACATACTGAAATTGCTTTGCAAGAAAATGAACTCGAACTCTTGCCTTTCTCTTTTCTTTTTTTAATTTTTCTAGTTTTTCTTTCACTTTTATTTATTATAACTCCAGACCAAACGAACCAATTGAAGACATGACTATCATAAGTGCACAAGCCCAGTCAAAAAAGTTTCGAGAAAATCAACCAAAGGTTCGTAACTTCTGAAAATGATGTGACAACATTATGATTTTTGTAACGCATGAACTTTGGCTCTTTATATTTGTTTTACTGTTCAGTAATTTCAGTTACCATTGGTACTTTGTTATAGTACGATGTCTGTTCAATAAAGAATGATCATAATTTTTACGGTCATAATTTTTGGCACTAAAATTCAATCTTATTATATTCTGTTAGCTTAATGTGAAACAAACACGCTGTAGTAGTTTCATTGTTGGTACTCCTGGTTCCCGCCTGTGAGAACCAGGCAAGTATCGCCTCCCACTGCAATGGAGGTAACTCGCGAGGAACAACGTGTGGCTTTGAAATTATGCTTTCGTCTCAACAAATCTTCAGTTGAGGCCTATACAATGTTACAGGAGGCCTGCGGAGAGTCTGTTCTTCCCTACAGTACAGCTCAAAGGTGGTTTAAAATGTTTAAAGAGGGGAGACAATCAATTTCAAAGGAAGCTGGACCCGGTGCTCCAGTTACTGCTCTTACGGAAGAAAACATCAACACTGCTGCTGCCATTGTGAGAGAGGATCGACGAATGGCCTTAAGATCACTTTCTGAAACATTGAACATTTCATTGGGTGCCACCCACACGTTGGTGACAGAAACATTACACATGAGACGTGTTTGTGCGCGATGGTTCCAAGACTGTTGATTCCCGAACAAAGGACATTCAAATGCAGGTCTGCATGCAGTTAAAGTTGATGTTAGAGGAAGATATGGAATTTCTTTCAAACGTAATCACTGCTGATGAACTTGGCTACATCATTTTGATCCTGAGAGCAAACAGCAAAGCTCAGTGTGGAAATCTCCTTCATCACCAACCCCCAAAAAGCAAAAGTGGTTGCTTCTGCTGAGAAAGTTCTGGTCATCTCGTTCTTTGATATTCATGGAATGCTTTATCAACATGTTGTACCTGCACACACATCAGTAACTGGACAATACTACAGGGATGTCCTGAAAACATTGCAAGTCCATATCAGGCGCAATAGACCACATTTCCATGAAGCAGGCTGGATGCTGCACCACGATAATGTGTGACCGCATATTGTCAATGTTGTTGCTGAATATCTTGCAAAAATCAACGTGAAGTACATCCCTCACCCTCCCTATAGTCCGGATTTAGCCCCATGTGACTTTTTTCTATTCCCTAACTTGAAGAAACGCCTTCGTGTGAGGCATTATCCATCATCAGAAGCAGTGGTGAAGGCTGCGGAGGCGATTTTGAAGGATGTCTCAAAAATGGTTTCCAGCATTCTTTGAAGACTGACAGAAACGCTGGGAGAAGTACATCGCACTCAGGGGAGACTATTTTGAGAAGGATCATCAGAATTGTGAGGATGAGTAAAGGTATGTTGTCAGAAAAAATTGTGATCTTTCTTTATTGAACAGCGCTCGTACTATCTTAATAAGGGAGAATACAATAATATTGCTGTACGTTGGGGAGTAGGTCATCAGCATGACTACTGACCAATACGTTCTCTGATAGAGCAGTTCAGTTGGATTGAATCGTATTTAAATTCCGCTTTAAATGATGGTAAAAATTAAATAAAAGAGTGATTTATTTCCTCCCGCCGAGCTACAGTCAATTACTATATACGTAATTGCATTTCTATTTATTTTAGCTAGCAGAGCTTCAAACTCTTTAGCGTCGATTCGGAAACATTCGCCACAGAAATACTCAGAGCTGTGCGTCAACTGTTTTGAATTATCTCAACATCTAGAACAGAGCTCTTTCGAAAGAAGTAAAAAACACGTCAGCGTTACTGAAGAACGTCATAGCTGGATGTGCTCTGGGTTGTTGGATTTATGGTTTCTAAATGTAAGTTTATTGGTTTTTGTATAAAAATTGATCGAATCTTAGATTTAATTACTTATTTATGATGCTGTGTGACATTTTTCATATACATTCGGAAACATTTGTGCATTGTGCTGAATAAATGTTCAAATGCGCAATCCTGAAACTGAATGCACGAGGGTGGTTAAACAAGTAGGGGAACGTGGGGCATATCGGGGTAGTGAGGCAGAACGGGGTATACGCGTTTTCGCTCTAGTAGGTGGCACAATCTACCGGAATCTGTCATAACTACGTCATCTCAATCATAGCTACTATACCTTGTTTTACGTAGGCTTGCCCAGTATCTCTTAACGGTCACGTGACCTAATCACCTCTCATTGGTTGCTGTTGTGGTAATGACTGTCGTGCGGTAAGAATTAGTTCGTTATTTAACATGGTGATATATCATTATATGTTGGAAGAGAATTGTCAGATTTATATTTTCGTTACCGTTTTAATTAAACATATTATGCAACAGAGTTGATTTATCTGAAATGCATGCTAATTCTTAAACGAAGTAAAGAGGAGGTTCCTTTGCTCTCAAGCACATGGCACGATAGCACGTGATTTAGCGGTAGTGATGACTTATTTGTTTATATGACTTTTATCACTGACCTTGTTTTGAACTGGATTAGTCATATATCACCATTCGACGGTGTGTTGTGCCGACTGCGAAAGCTAAATTATTTTATTGATCGTTTATTGCGCGCGTACTTCTATGAATAATGGCAGAGTCTACCGCCATTTTTTCGCTCAAGTATCGCAGGGATAATTGTGTTGCATGTGTTTAATGCACTCACAGAGAAGAATCCATCTTTGTCAGTGAGAGAAGTCGAACAGCTGTGCTGTGAAGTTACAGGTGTGAGTGTTAGATCCGTAGGAACATCGCGACATGAAATTGAGGAAACAGGAAAACTTACCACTCCAGGCAAAAGCAGGAATAAACAAAAGTGCGTGCTCGGAGAAAATACGTGAAAAGTGTTGTGCGTCGTCATGTGTGTAGTTTTTCTTTAGAAACGAACTCCCTAACATAAGTAACATTTCGTCTGCTGTAAATGAGGATGCAGATTTACCAAATTTCAGCAGATTGCTTATATAGCTGGGATTTGTGAATGAAAAAAGAGGCAAGAAAAATGTGCTAAAAGACAGGCGATATTGCTGTGTGGCGAAGACGCTATTTAAGGACAACCACACTGCACCGAGATACAAATCGCTAATCATACACGAAGAACACACGAAAAGTAAAGTATGGTGTGACACGACTTTTAAGACTGAAAGACAAGCATTTTTGGAAGGTATGTGTGCTGGTTTAAAAATCTCAGTGGAAAAGGCCAAATGCCTTTCATTATAAACTCTTTCAGTTTCATTGCTCAGTCATTCTGTTTCAATTTGCTCAGTTCATTATAAACTTGTATTTTTGCATGCCTTCATATCCTTATTTGTATGATTTTATCTATTTTCCTGGCAATTATTACGACATTTACTGCAGGTTTAAATGTGACGGGAAGGCACCGCCTATGGCCAATGACGCGAATGCATTAGCCAATTAGGGCGAGGGGGAGGGTAGTTGAACGCGGAGTGATACATTTCAGCGGGGCAAGGTTATATGAAACAGAGATTAGTACACTTCAGCTGGCTGCCATAACAGAATCTGTTGTGTGCGAGTTGTGTGTTGGATACAGTTTGAAGCAGTTTTTACAATATTCGTGATATCTTTCAAGGCATGTAAGTACATCATATGTACAATTAAATAAAAAAATAATTACTATGGAATATAACACTTAATTTACTTCTAAATCCATATTTTTCGCTAAGTTATCTTTGAATATCGAACCATCGACAAGCATTAAGCTAAGCTTGTGTTTATGGGGCAATATGGGTGGGGCATAACAGCGCTCTACCCCATTATGCCCCTGGTGTAAAACTCTTTGTGTGTTATTCATATGATTGACTACTCATGTTTCATGTGATTTCGGAATAATGCGTAATAACGTAAAGAAGTCACAGAGGCAGGAGTGGTCTTTAGTCTCAATGGAGGGGGCTGTGAATGCTGTACTTGGTGGTTAAATGGGGTACAAGAGGGCAGCTAGTCAATTTCAAGTGCCCCAAACAACTCTTGAACGCTACGTTAAGAAGAAACGAGATAATCCTGATTATGTTGTTAAAATGTTCTCACAGGCTGCAGCCGCTGGATGTTTGTTTCACGAAATCACTAAACAAATATTATGAGGATGAAATTCGCTCCTGGGTTAGATGTAATCCTGAAAAAGTCATGAAACTGTTACAGGTTGCATCATTGTTAAAAACTCTAAAAGTAATAAATATAAAATACAAGTCAGACTTGTTTATTAAAACCGATTTTAAAAACAAACCGCAGTGCCTTATCCACGGCCACTGGGTCGTCACCTAAAACACCGTGCAAGTTAGTCCCCAAGCCCAAAGACTGGCGAACACGGGCGTACTGCGGGCACTCGAGTAATACATGCCGCACAGTGAGGCGTACTGCACACGGAGCACACACTGGGGCCGGTTCCCCTCTTAACAGGTGGCCATGAGTCGCTCGTGTGTGCCCAATTCTCAGCCGGGTGAGTATCACCTCGGCCCGCCGGTTATCCCTGCAGGAAGTTGGCCAGGGTTGTACGCTCTCCTTTATTGCCCGGAGTTGTGTGCCTTCCAAAGCTGTCCAGGATTGCTGCCAAGCAGATAGGAGTTGGCGACGGAAAAAACGCTGCACATCCTGGTATGGCACCGTAGTTGTTAAACTCCGGGGCAAACGGCAAGCGGACTTAGCAGCCGCGTCCGCCTCCTCGTTCCCGGAAATGCCCACATGGCCTGGGGTCCAAGTAAAAACAAAATGGTATCCGCGACTTAGCATTTGCGAGATCTGGGCCTGTATTTTTGAAACAAGGGAGTGAGCGGCAGTGTGCTGTTGCAAGGCCTGAAGAGCACTTAGAGAGTCAGTGCAAACAATAAAAGAGCCAGGGGCTAACTTGCAAATAAAAAGGAGCAAATAAAGGATGGCATATAGGAATATGGTCTGTGAACATCAATATGTTTGATGATGCTGATTTCCTACCGTCCAAAACGACAGATATTGAGCTTTCTTCTGGAGTTCCTAATGATGTTAATCCTTCAACTTCTGAGATGTTCGTTGTCACTGGGCGGAGAAAGCACTGAGATGCCAAGCTGCAGTAGTTTCCAGAGTTCCAGCCCAAAAAAATATCACACCTATTGCAAAGGTAGATCAGAAACACAAAAGAATTTGTAAAAACAGGGAGAAAAGTACAATACTGACAACATCCCCTTATAAAGAAGCGCTATTGAATGCGGAACAAGAAAAAATGATTGAAAGACCTGTAAAAAGGCGTCTTGCTCTGCCAGAAAGCGAAACAAAACGGGAATTATCGAAAGGCAGGCCTAGATGTCCTCACCCTCCTGTGACCAAACGGTCCAAAAGTCATCTCTCTGCTGGTAACAGGAAAGAAGTAGCAAAGGACGACGAAGATAATTGTCTTTACTGCGATGATTATTCTTGCGCAGGTGTCGAAGGTGATGATGAAGATGTAGATATTTGTGCATATTGTGAGACGTGAACAAAATGGGGGAAAAAGCCCTGATCAAAAATTAGTTAAAGAAATAATACCCCTTACTGCCCCACCTATGGGGAAAAACGGGGAAAATGTACTAATTTTGTTTATGACGTGATAGCTACTCCCATTTGTTGCGAAAGTCTATTTAATTTATGTTTTTCAGGTAATTATGCAATAATAAACACATTTACATTACCAAAACACAATTTCTAATTGTTCAAATATGAAATATAGATGTACAAATATTAAGTACCCTGTCCCACCACATGTTCCCCTACCTGCATATACAGGGTGTTTCGAAATGACACCGAACGAACATACAGAAGTAGCTGCTCAGCTTCTATGTGACATATATAGATAGCTTTTTCCGCCAATAAAGCTGCATAAAATGCTACAGTATGAGTGTGGATTAGGCAGTGACAGGAGCAACGACGTGTGCCTCACGCTGTCGCAGTTCGCAGGTATAGGTCACACACCTTGCCGCGTACTGTAACTGTTTGTAAACATACCGACATACTCCGCAGTAGCTTGCTACTATTAAGAATTTCTTTGTCTTATGAAATCACAATAAAGAAGCTATTGCTTAATTATTGCTTATGAGTGTTTAACGTGTTCCAAAATTCCGTTATGCAGTCCATGATGACAAATAAGCTTGAGGACATATGCAACTTATACCTTTTAGAGGGAAGTTAATGTTAGAGTAGCCGTATTCCCATAAAAAGCCCTGGGTGTTCAGCGGGCGAGCCTGTTTTCAATATCCGCTTGACGCCTCATGTATGCCAGTTCCTTCCTCTCTCCCTCCCACCCAGCCGTATGCGTCAACCTGTATGCGCAAAGGTCAGTATGTATCCTCATCTAGACGAGTGAACTTGGTTATCACGTGCTTTGTTGGGAACACTAAATCTGTGAAACTTATCAGTTAGAATGCAGTTAAAGAAAAGCTAAAGCCCAATCTTCCAGAAAAGTCTGTTCTTGTGATAGACAACGCTTCATATCACAATGAGACCAGAGAAAAATGCCCTACAGCGAACACAAGATATGTAGGATATGCAAGACTGTTTGGTTAAGCATAGGATTCCGTTCGGAAGTCATATCCTGAAAGGGAAACTATATGATCTTATACTTTGCATAAGCCAAAACATAAGAAATATATTGTGGATGCAATTTTAGAAGAAGATGGGCACGTAGTTCTCCGCTTACCACCGTACCATCCCGACCTGAATGCCATAGAAAAAATTTGGGCAAATGTAAAATAATGGGTTGAGCTTTGCAATGTGAGCTTCAACATGGGAGACGTGTGGCGTTTGTGCGAACAGCGATTTGGTGAAATAGGAGAAGCAGAATGGGGTCCAGTTTGCCGGCATGTTCACCAAGTGGAAGAGAAATATATAAAAACTGAGGGTCTCCTAGAAACAGAGGTGGAAAAGCTAACGATCACTGATAATGACGACAGTAGCAGCAGTGATTCGGAAAGTGATTACTTAGCAACGTCTGAATATGAGTGCAGCAGCAGAGCCGAGAGGTACGTTTTCGAGGGATGTGCAGATGACGTGCTGGACGGCATCGAGGAACTTCCCCAATCACCTCACGCCTAAGCCACGCCCATCGGTGTTGAGAGTCGCTCCTAAGGTAAGCAATGCATTATGCCAAGATTTTTACGGAAGTAATCTAACTCTAGTGAGGTTGAGGATGGAAGCATTAAATGATAAACAGAACAGAAAAAACATCAAAGAATTGTAGATAAATTTACCAAAACTAAATGGCTTATACAATGAGACGAGCATTTTATTTCACGTGTTTAATAATAGTAAATAAAACATTTGTAACTGAAAAGGAAGCTGTTAATATTTACATTAACTGGTTGAAAGTATTGTACAATTAAGATCATGACAAAATGCTCTGAAGTTAAACAAATAAATCATATCATTGATGTACCTATTTTTACAATTTATATTTTTAATGAAACTAAATTAATCGTGCGTTCGTTGAACTCCCTTCAGCTGTTCTATCCATCAAAACCATATCCGTCATTTCGACGTTCGTATAGCGCTCCATATTGCTTGGATTTGTTATCTAAGTACACGCAAAATCCTCTCTGTTAGGACGGAATGTGTAGAGCGACCTTCAACTGTCCGAGTTATTAGTCGACTTTTTCACAAGTAACTGTCATTTGTCCCATTACCTGAAAGGTAGGCTAGGGTCACTGATAAAGAGCAAGGAGTAATGTTTTTGTTTTCGTGGCTGGTGCGTTCCGAACTGTAACAGATACAAGATCCAACAAAAGTCTAAAGTTGAAAAAGCAAATAAATATTGTCAATAGATCGTTGGTTACAATTTCTGACATAGTCAATTTTTCATCATTAATACTACTTCTACATAGTCAATTCTACAACATTAGAATCTAATTTACAGAGTCAATTACAGCATTAGAAACTAATTCTACACATGATCCCTTAATCAGCTTAATGAATTTATCACTTTCAAGTATAATTAAAGCTGTAATGTCATAATTCGTTTAAGTTATATAAACATTTATTTATGAGGGAAGCCTTTAACTTCCATTTAAACTGCTGTTTTGAGATGCTAGCTATCAGATGGCAGTTTATTGTAAAGTTTAATTCCTAGTATATGTACATCCTTTTGAGAGACAGTTTTAATTACACTATCTCTATAGTAATTCATATTGGTTCTGGTGTTATGTTCATGTACCTGACACTTGTCCACAATAAACATTATAGCTGTATAAGCACACAGAGAGTAGATGGTGATTATTTGTTTATTTATAAAGGTACCTCTGCAAGATTCTCTTGCTTTTAGATTATACATGACCCTAACACACATTTTTTGGTAAATAAGCAGTTTATCCATGTGTGTTTTGGCTGCTGAACCCCATATTTCTATTCCATAGATTAGAAATGGTTAGATACATCCATAGTATATTAATTTTAGGATATTTGTATTGTACTTGCTAAAATATCTCAAGAGATATAATGATTTACTAATTTTACCGCGTTCGGTGTCTTTTGAAACAACCTGTATGGTGTTGCTAAAGGAAGTTTGTGTAACCATGTACTGTCATTTATTACACGTTGTCAATTGCCAAACAAATTTGGTGCTCATTCCCAGATTAGTTTGGATTTTAGAGACATTTCAATAAGTCCTTTGCAACTATAGATGAGACGAAAGAAAATTCTTAAACGGCTCTTGGCGAGATCCAGAGAGAGGTGTACCAAGACTACTTCCGGAAGTGGAAACGGCGTTGGGAGAGGTGTATCAATTGTGGAGGAGAGCACTTCGAAGGAGAATATGCACCAGGGGCGGCTTCTCAATGGGGTAGCATGTTTGCGCTACAACCAAAATGCTCGGTCTCCCTTTAATGCAAGGACATGTTCCATTTGGCGTTCAGTTCGACCTTGTCTAGTGCAGTAGCCCTCAGCGCGCTGTATTGTTTGCAGGTGCCAAGTAGTTCACTCTCAGTTGCAAACCACTGGTATACAATGGGGAGGTATAGGACAGGATGAACCTAGGGCGTGACGAGGCAAGTAGGGGGGAAGGGCGGGGCTTATGGCTGCATAAGGTTGGTTAACCTAGCAGCCAGAGAATAGTGAATGTCAAGCCTTCTCCTTCTGTTTTCAGCGCCATCTATTATTCTCATATTAAATGTTCGCGAAATTATTTCACCACAGCAACACGACGAAGCTGTATCCAAACTCGAATTGGCAATTAAGGTAGCAACCACAACGTGTGTCCCACAAAAATTTACACCATCAGTAAACGCCCAATATCCGTTAGACATAAAAATCTTACATCAGAATAGGAACAGACTAAGACGTAAATGGCAACGAACGCGAAATCCTTTACATAAACAAGACTACCTTGATGCCAGAGAGGCCGTAATGGCCCGAACTAGGGAATTTGTATCAAACCAGTGGAATCAAACTCTCGCGAGCTTAAATCCGAACTCTAACTCTGTTTGGCGTATAGCTAAGTGCCTAACCAGAGCTAAAACAAACATACCACCACTCATACATGACAACACTGTTGCAGAAACTCCCCAGGCCAAAGCTGAGGTATTTGCTGCCACACTTGAGAAGGTCTTCACACCAAACCCGGCTGAGGGTCCAGCGAATCTGCAAGAGATTCAAAGCATAGAGCAGGAAATACACGACACAGACTACACTATCACACACAACAAAATGCGAAAGACTAATCCGGGAGAAATCGGCTGGATTATCAGGCACCTGAAAAACAGAAAGGCCCCGGGGCCCGATAAAATACCCAACATCGTTTTAAAAAATCTCCCACGTAGAGCTTTGCAGCTTCTAGCAAAGATTTTCAATTATACTCTAGACAGCGGCAGGTTCCCACCACAATGGAAGGTAGCAAACATAGTAATGATTGCAAAACCACATAAAAACTTATCTCACGCCTCCAGCTATAGGCCAATTAGCCTACTGAACGCCTTTGGTAAAGTGCTGGAGAAAATAATTCTAAAGAGAATAAATTCCCATATTATAAAACACAATATTCTCATTTCGGAACAATTTGGCTTCAGATCCCAGCATTCTACAACACAGCAGCTTCTACGCCTTACCGAAGCCATATCTAAAGGATACAATACTAACAAATCGACTGGCGCCATCTTCTTAGATATTGAACGCGCCTTTGATAAAGTATGGCATGCGGGCCTAGTTTACAAGCTCAAATCATACAATTTCTCTGACTCGACACTTGCCCTCATTAAAGATTATATAAGCGATCGTCGGTTCCGAGTAACTGTGGAGGATTCTACCTCCTCTCTAAAGCCTATTAAGGCAGGAGTCCCACAAGGAAGTTTGCTAGGACCGACCCTCTTTAATTTGTACGTTAACGATATGCCAGAACTTACTCGCACTGAAAAATACATATACGCCGACGACACGGCACTGGTAACTCAGTCCACTCAACCGCGGATAATTCATCTACGGCTACAGAATGCCCTGAATGATCTTGAACCATGGTTTCGAAAATGGAGAATAACAGTAAACTCCAGAAAGTGCCAATCAATTATTTTCACAAAAAGAATCCAACATCGACATCCCAGGCACAGACAGCCACCTCTCGTGTATCATGGCGAAAGAATCGAATGGAAAGACCACATTACCTACCTAGGGGTCACCATGGATCAAGGTCTCACATGGAAAAAACACATTCAAAATATCAGGGCCAAAGCAAATGGACAATTGAACAGACTCTACCCTTTGATTAATCTAAATAACCAACTGCAACTCTATATGGGTCTTACGCTATATAAAACACTAATCAGGCCAATATTGACGCACGCAGCCCCTGTCTGGGGATACGCTGCGAAAACACATATAAACAGACTGCAGACGCTGCAAAACCGAATAATACGAATTATTGCAAAGGTTCCTATAGTAGCTCCAGCTTATTGGCTGCACGAGGAACTGAAGCTCCACTCGATCGAACAATTTATTAAGCTGCTCAGTTATAACTTATATGACAGAAAGGCAAAAAACAAAAACCCTCTAATTCGCGACTTAGGCGCATACGGTACACACCACGACATTCACAAAAGACCGCTCTCATTATTTGACAGAACTCTTGGCCTGGGGGAACCAGAAATAAGCATTCAAGATTACCTAAACAACTTAGTACCACCTTAATCATAAGCCATGGCTTAGCGAAAACACTACTGACAGACCAGTGGCCCTGGAAGTCCCCGTTCTGGGGACCAGTGAAAATGACCAAAGCATCACACATGGACATGAGAAAACTACTCAATTGTAGATGTATATACAAAACAATAATCTAGCAAGATTAGCTCTCATGACGTGGACCATACTCAATCCTGAGCATATGTCCAAAATATTTGGTTGTTATTTAGTTAAGTTACATTTAATATATACATTTTCACATTGAATGCATGTAAACCAATGCCTAACAAATTGACGCCAGACTCAGCGCCGCTCTTGGCCTGATATCTTATCCAACTTATTCTTAAGCACTAACAATTAATGACACCGTCCTTATGTTTCAGGACCTCACAGATATCTTGTAAGACGGTGCCTCCATCCCGAGGCACAACAATACTACATAAACCAAATCCACTCCTGAATTTCCAAGGTCGCAAGTAGGACCTTGGTCATGCTTGTGTCCTGGCGCCATCCTCACCCGGCCTAGGCTTTGCCTGGCCGTAATATCCTCTCCCAGAATCCGCAGGTGCAATAGCGGTACTGCTGCACTTCCTCTCCCGAATTCTCACCGGTGGAGGTTTTTTAGTGGGTAGGGCTGACGGATCTCTCTCCGTCAGAGGAGTCCCACACTCCGATCCCGGGGCTAGTGCGTAAATGCATTTTTCCTCCACTCGAAAAAAAAAAAATATATTACCACAGATTACTGTTACCTACCAGAGCATAGCCACATGTTTTGTGCCGTGTTTTGTTAGCTGTGTCGTGCTTTGAGTAGTGAATAAGAGTGATTTATTTAAATACAAGTATATTGTGTTATATAAGGAGAAACAATGAATTCCATAAAGGGTCTATTAGCACATCCTTTTTAAAAATGGGCTTAGAAGAAAAAACGGAAAATAAGCGACTTGGAGGTCCCACGCCAAATATAAAAATCACATAGGTAGTCAAAACAAAAACAAGATATTTGAACAGGAACTTTAACAACAATGTATATGAGAAATATAATTTGATGTGTGGTTGTAATATTAAAAATAGCCTGTTTTGCTTTCCTTGCGTTCTCTTTGCCGGTGCAGATCCGTGGACAAAACATGGCGTGAATGCTTTGCAGCATCTTCATGATCGCGCTAAAAACACGTAACTTAAAAACTGCACATAAAAACACAGTTTTGCTATGCTTGACAATGTAAAGATAGCAAGATGGACAGTGCACATCGGAGAACAATTGAAGAACACAACCAGAAAGTGGCTCAAAATAGGTATGTTTTAAACATTATTGTTAACTGCATTAGGTTTTGTGGAACCTTTGAGTTAGCTCTACGAGGACACAATGATTCAGCTACGTAAAGCAATCCTGGTATTTTTCGAGAACTGATAAACTTCAGTGCAGAGCTAGACTGTGTTCTGAGAAACCTATCTGGAGAATGCTACAGTGTTTAAGGGGACCTCCAAGACAATCCAGAACGAAATCTTGCAATGTACACTTGAAGTCTGCCATGAAGAGATATCAAGTTTATTTTTAGCTGCATAAATAGAAGAGTGTTATGCTCTAGAGTGTTTCTGAAATACGCATGTTGTGTTATACGCTCTGAATTACCGTTAACTTGTGTATACAGCAGTCTATAGTGTTTGGCTTAAACAACAGTTTGTTACTTTAAAAAAGTTAAATTGCATGCATAAATTTGTGAACCACCGATTTTTAGAGCCACCAGCCGACCCTGCCATGCACAATAAGTAGAAGGTAAGCGTAGAAACATTTTGTGGACAAATTTCTGCAACATTTTGAACAGATATTGTATGTAGTTCTGTGCTGTAAATAAAACTGAGATAAAAATAAGATTTAAATAGTATACTTACTGGTGTTGTAGTACTGTGGCGGTGGCAAGCGGGGAGTAACGGGGTCCAGAGGTTTCGACGGACTTTTAATTCCGCTGTCCGGAGGCTGCGGCGGGGGCGGTAACTGCAAAACAAGGTTACCCTTAACATATATTCGATATAGTTGAACATGTGACAAATATTCTTTATAATATATACTCAACTGAAAAATGAAATGTCATAGTCGGAGTTGAACACGGATATGCCGATTTGAAATAGAGTACCCGTGTTGGTAGTGCATTAAATTCCCCAACTGGCTTGAGTATTTCCCCAGGAAACATGTTGTTTAAGAGGTAACATCCCAAGGACTACTTAGGATTCAGTTGGATACCCTGAATGTACATTAATGACAAACCTGCCTATTCATGCTATCTTATTAATTGGAATTTTATTTTTAATTGGATATTTATTTTATCATGATATGTTGCAGATTTGGAGGTGCAAGTTCTCATCACTTGCGCGACCACAAGAAAGAGGGGTTCAAATGAGTACAGGGTACATAGAGCTTAGAGTTACCAGACATTCATCTTTCAGGATAAGAGAAAACATCTAACGTTAAGTCATATCAGACGATAAATGAAATGATGTTCAAATGAGTACAGGGTACATAGAGCTTAGAGTTACCAGACATTCATCTTTCAGGATAAGAGAAAACCTCCAACGTTAAGTCATATCGGACGATAAATGAAATGGTGTTCAAATGAGTACAGGGTACATAGAGCTTAGAGCTACCAGACATTCATCTTTCAGGATAAGAGAAAACCTCCAACGTAAAGTCATATCGGACGATAAATGAAATGGTGTTCAAATGAGTACAGGGTACATAGAGCTTAGAGTTACCAGTCATTCATCTTTCAGGATAAGAGAAAACCTCCAACGTTAAGTCATATCGGACGATGAATGAAATGATGTTCAAATGAGTACAGGGTACATAGAGCTTAGAGTTACCAGACATTCATCTTTCAGGATAAGAGAAAACCTCCAACGTTAAGTCATATCGGACGATGAATGAAATGATGTTCAAATGAGTACAGGGTACATAGAGCTTAGAGTTACCAGACATTCATCTTTCAGGATAAGAGAAAACCTCCAACGTTAAGTCATATCGGACGATGAATGAAATGATGTTCAAATGAGTACAGGGTACATAGAGCTTAGAGTTACCAGACATTCATCTTTCAGGATAAGAGAAAACATCCAACGTTAAGTCATATCGGACGATGAATGAAATGATGTTCAAATGAGTACAGGTACATAGAGCTTAGAGTTACAAGACATTCATCTGTCAGGATAAGAGAAAACCTCCAACGTTAAGTCATATCGGACGATGAATGAAATGATGTTTAAGTGAGTACAGGGTACATAGAGCTTAGGATTGGGTAGAACCCTGCAAAGACCCCTATCCAGATCACCTTCCTTGACCGAGATTTGAACTCGGATTTCTTGAATGTGAGACAGACGTGCTGCCATCTACGCTAGTGAGTTGGACGATTTAGAATCAGTAATAATATCTTAGCAATAGATTGAAGCCCTGTTGCTTTTTGTTTATGGAATGCCCACTTTGGCAACAGGGCGATCTTGAGACACGTAGACGGGCAGAGATTTGAAAACTGTGTCTGACCAGCAAAATCAATGGGCTCCAGGACAACAGGTGTTCTGATTCCAATCGGTGCCGATTACAGAGCTGACACTGGTCCGATGCAAGTTGAGCCTGAAGTACGGTCCATAATTAATTGGGGTCAGGAAGGGTAAACATTACGTACACCTCCTGAACATCCGTTCTACTTTGTAGCCATAGCAGTAAACAGGTAAAAGAATAAAAGTAGATACAGCTATTAACGTATGCATATTTTAGACAGAGTAAACCATTATTAGCTTTCATACCTGTTTTTGTGTTACTTCTGCTTTTTGCAGATACAAAATACTTATTCTGAATATTGAATTAAAAAGGTTTTGGAATGAGAGTGTCTTAATTGTTAAAGTTTAACACAAAGAAGAAGGGGAAATTATGAAATTATGCATGAGACAGCAAAATAGATCACAGAACTAAATAGAGATAGGAGGAATAAAGTAAAAAATAGGAATGGGAGATAGATTGAGATTAGAGTAAAGAAATACAAGCGATGTGGGTAAATTGGTAAAATGCAGAATAGAAGATATAGAAAGACAGGAAATATGGGGAAGTCTAGAAAATATGAAATCATTACAATTTTGCAAACAAATAAAAAGAACCTGGGGAC
Organism: Mantis religiosa; assembly: GCA_030765055.1. Classification (NCBI taxonomy): domain Eukaryota; kingdom Metazoa; phylum Arthropoda; class Insecta; order Mantodea; family Mantidae; genus Mantis; species Mantis religiosa. The sequence continues at coordinate 29,703,484 of CM060947.1, forward strand.
GAGAAGCATACGTAGATTACTGTAAATAGGCAAGAGAGGGAAGGGCTAGCTTGGATGAGAACAGGAACAACATTCCTAAGAGGGATAAGAGGTAGGGAAAAGGGAAATTGTGAATTGTGTGGGGGAAAAGAAAGCATAAAACACTTTGTAACAGAATGCGAGGAGGTTGCAATGTGAAGAAAAAGTTTGGGAGGAAAAATGGTGGAAAGTAGAGATGAGGATAGTAGCTATAAAAATGTTAACAGGAAAAGAGGAAAAGAAGGTAAGAAGAATTGGTGAGCTTTTGCAGAAAGTAAAAGAAAAAGTGGCAAGAAATGTAAAGAATATAAGAAAGGAAGATGAAGGGGAAGAAAGGGGCTAATTAAGTAACAAGGAGGTATGGAGGTTAAGATCTACCTGGCAGAGCAGAAGATCAGGGTGTCATGTAAGCCAAAGTAGCAGCAAAGTAAAGACAAATAAATGTAAAGAATATAAGAAAGGAAGATGAGGGGGAAGAAAGGGGCTAATTAAATAACAAGGAGGCATAAAGTTTAAGAGCTACCCGACAGCAGAAGACCAGGGTGTCATGTAAGCCAAGGTAACAACAAGGTAAAGACAAATAAATGTAAAGAATATAAGAAAGGAAGATGAGGGGGGAGAAAGGAGCTAATTAAGTAACAAGGAGACATGGAGGGTAAGAGCTACCTGACAGAGCAGAAGACCAGGGTGTCATGTAAGCCAAGGTAGCAGCAAAGTAAAGACAAATAAATGTAAAGAATATAAGAAAGGAAGATGAAGGGGAAGAAAGGGGCTAATTAAGTAACAAGGAGACATGGAGGTTATGAGCTACCTGACAGAGCAGAAGACCAGGATGTCATGTAAGACAAGGTAGCAACAAGGTAAAGACAAATAAATGTAAAGAATATAAGAAAGGAAGATGAGGGGGAAGAAAGGGGCTAATTAAGTAACAAGGAGACATGGAGGTTAAGATCTACCTGGCAGAGCAGAAGACCAGGGTGTCATGTAAGCCAAGGTAGCTACAAGGTAAAGACAAATAAATGTAAAGAATATAAGAAAGGAAGATGAGGGGGAAGAAAGGAGCTAATTAAGTAACAAGGAGACATGGAGGTTAAGATCTACCTGGCAGAGCAGAAGACCAGGGTGTCATGTAAGCCAAGGTAGCAGCAAAGTAAAGACAAATAAATGTAAAGAATATAAGAAAGGAAGATGAGGGGGAAGAAAGGGGCTAATTAAATAACAAGGAGGCATAAAGTTTAAGAGCTACCCGACAGCAGAAGACCAGGGTGTCATGTAAGCCAAGGTAACAACAAGGTAAAGACAAATAAATGTAAAGAATATAAGAAAGGAAGATGAGGGGGAAGAAAGGAGCTAATTAAGTAACAAGGAGACATGGAGGGTAAGAGCTACCTGACAGAGCAGAAGACCAGGGTGTCATGTAAGCCAAGGTAGCAGCAAAGTAAAGACAAATAAATGTAAAGAATGTAAGAAAGGAAGATGAAGGGGAAGAAAGGAGCTAATTAAGTAACAAGGAGACATGGAGGGTAAGAGCTACCTGACAGAGCAGAAGACCAGGGTGTCATGTAAGCCAAGGTAGCAGCAAAGTAAAGACAAATAAATGTAAAGAATATAAGAAAGGAAGATGAAGGGGAAGAAAGGGGCTAATTAAATAACAAGGAGGCATAAAGTTTAAGATCTACCTGATAGAGCAGAAGACCAGGGTGTCATGTAAGCCAAGGTAACAACAAGGTAAACACAAATGAATGTAAGGAATAAAAGAAAGGAAGATGAGGGGGAAGTAAGGGACTAATTAAGTAACAAGGAGACATAGAGGTTAAGAGCTACCTGGCGGAACAGAAGACCAGGGTGTCATGTAAGCCAAGGTAGCAGCAAAGTAAAGACAAATAAATGTAAAGAATATAAGAAAGGAAGATGAAGGGGAAGAAAGGGACTAATTAAGTAACAAGGAGACATAGAGGTTAAGAGCTACCTGGCGGAACAGAAGACCAGGGTGTCATGTAAGCCAAGGTAACAACAAGGTAAACACAAATGAATGTAAGGAATAAAAGAAAGGAAGATGAGGGGGAAGTAAGGGACTAATTAAGTAACAAGGAGACATAGAGGTTAAGAGCTACCTGGCGGAACAGAAGACCAGGGTGTCATGTAAGCCAAGGTAGCAGCAAAGTAAAGACAAATAAATGTAAAGAATATAAGAAAGGAAGATGAAGGGGAAGAAAGGGGCTAATTAAATAACAAGGAGGCATAAAGTTTAAGATCTACCTGATAGAGCAGAAGACCAGGGTGTCATGTAAGCCAAGGTAACAACAAGGTAAACACAAATGAATGTAAGGAATAAAAGAAAGGAAGATGAGGGGGAAGTAAGGGACTAATTAAGTAACAAGGAGGCATGGAGGTTAAGAGCTACCTGACAGAGCAGAAGACCAGGGTGTCATGTAAGCCAAGGTAACAACAAGGTAAACACAAATGAATGTAAGGAATAAAAGAAAGGAAGATGAGGGGGAAGTAAGGGACTAATTAAGTAACAAGGAGGCATGGAGGTTAAGAGCTACCTGGCAGAGCAGAAGACCAGGGTGTCATGTAAGCCAAGGTAGCTACAAGGTAAAGACAAATAAATGTAGCTAAAAGTTGTAAATTGTAAAATTTTCGGATATGCACAATAAATAATTCAACTCAAAATAACCTTAAGGATATCGGTTGTGCCCACAAGCCATACGGTAATCCGGCGTTTCTTTATGCTGCGTTCACTCAGAGGATCTCGTATTCCCCAGGAGACTCGCCTTTCGTTGGCTTTTATGTCTGCCGGCGCTGAAGATCCTTCTGGAGAATGGATCCTTCTTGAAACACGGACTAAAAGCGTAGTTTGTTTAGTAGCAACACAGTTCCATCCCAGCCTCATGATGTTATCTCATGATTGATCTTGAAGACGAGCCAGTTCCACTTTGCCAGGCAGTAAGCAAGGTGACGATTCCCCTAATTCCGTCCCTTCGCGATGGTAGCTATGTTCCCCGACTTGACTCTTTCCCTCCAAACAGACAACAATGGCGGCGTAATCTCTTGGCAGACTATGCGAAAGCCGATGTGCTAATTTATTCATTTATTCAAAATGTAAACGTACGAGGGTTGTTCAATAAAGAATGATCACAATTTTTTTGACAACGTACCTTTACTCATAATTTTGATGGTCCTTCTCAAAATAGTCTCCCCTGAATGCGATTCACTTGTCCCAGCGTTTCTGCCAGTCTTCAAAGACATGCTGGAAACAATTTTTGAGAGATCCTTCAAAATCGGCTCCGCAGCCTTCACCACTGCTTCTGATGATGGATAATGTCTCCCACGAAGCGTTTCTTCAAGTTATGGAATAGAAAAAAGTCACATGGGGCTAAATCTGGACTATAGGGAGGGTGAGGGATGCACTTCACGTTGATTTTTGCAAGATATTCAGCAACAACATTGATAATATGCGGCCGCGCATTATCGTGGTGCAGCATCCAGCCTACTTCACGGAAATGTGGTCTTTTGCGCCTCATATGAACTTGCAATGTTTTTAGGACATCCCTGTAGTATTGTCCAGTTACTGATGTGTGTGCAGGTACAACATGTTGATAAACCATTCCATGAATATCAAAGAATGAGATGACCATAACTTTCCTAGCACAAGCAACCACTTTTGCTTTTTTGGGGGTTGGTGATGAAGGAGATTTCTACACTGAGCTTTGCTGTTTGCTCTGAGGATCACATTGATGTAGCCAAGTTTCATCAGCAGTGATTACGTTTGAAACAAACTCCGGATCTTCCTCTAACATCAACTTTAACTGCATGCAGACTTGCATGCGATTGTCTTTTTGTTCGGGAATCAACAATCTTGGAACCCATCGCACCAAACACGCCTCATGTGTAATGTTTCTGTCACCAACGTGTGGGTGGCACCCAATGAAATGCTCAGTATTTCAGAAAGTGTTCTTAAGGTAATTCGTCGATCCTCTCTCACAATGGCAGCAGCAGTGTTTATGTTTTCTTCCGTAAGAGCAGTAACTGTATCACCGGGTCCACCTTCTTTTGAAATTGATTGTCTCTCCTCTTTAAACATTTTAAACCACCTTCGAGCTGTGCTGTAGGGAAGAACAGACTCTCCATAGGCCTCCTGTAACATTGTATAGGCCTCAACTGAAGATTTGTTGAAACGAAAGCAGAATTTCGGAGCTGCATATGGTTCCTCGCGTGTTTCATTGCAGCGGTAGGCGATACTGAACATGTCTGAACTTGCCTGATTCTCACAGGCGGGAAGCAGCAGTACCAACAATGAAACTACTACGGCGTGTTTGTTTCACATTAAGCTAATAGAATATAAAAGAATGAATTTTAGTGCGAAAAATTATTATCATTCTTTATTGAACAGCCCTCGTATAAGAAAATGAAGAAGTGGTAATACTTATAAACGAAGAAAGAAAGATATAATTATTAAAATATAATAAAATTGGTGAATAGTTAAATGAATGTGTTGGATATGGTGCTGAGTTACACGATAAATAAAAACTTGTTGGTAATAATGAGTAAAGTTGCACTCGGAAGAGGTCTATTCATTTGTTTTTGTTCAAGTTTAGGGCTGGAAGTTGCTACCTGTCTTTTACTTCGCCCTAGATATACTAATATCCAGGATTATTAATGCACACTTCCCTTTGTTTACTCCATTGCATAATTCACGAGTTGTAATGTTTCGATCCGTTTTGATCAATAAGGCAGTCCTAGTTGTGTTGTGTACAGCTTATCTCTAAAGTGCTGTCTTAAAGCGAATCATAGCATAAAGAAGAAGTACCACTAGACCGCGCCAATGTCGTCAGTGTTTATTCATTACTTCTCGTATATAAGATAAAATGATATATTGTCAGGCTTGCAAAGTTACTTAATTTCAGCGTTAAGAGTTCCTATAGATTTGCACATTCCAATTGTTTCTTTTTTTGTAGGTCCGTGTTAAACGGAAATTCGCTATGACAGGGCGGGATCGTAATATTTTAGAAAATCAAACAAGGAATTTACTCTCCTAATAACTGGAGCTGTCAAAAGATCAAGTTTAAATTTTACGAATTATGATAGAGAAATTTAAGAAATCCTTCAAAGTTTACAAACGCTTCTGTGTCATATAAATGAATTTAAAAAAGTTGTAATACACTCCTGGAAATTGAAATAAGAACACCGTGAATTTATTGTCCCAGGAAGGGGAAACTTTATTGACACATTCCTGGGGTCAGATACATCACATGATCACACTGACAGAACCATAGGCACATAGACACAGGCAACAGAGCAAGCACAATGTCGGCACTAGTACCGTGTATATCCACCTTTCGCAGCAATGCAGGCTGCTATTCTCCCATGGAGACGATCGTAGAGATGCTGGATGTAGTCCTGTGGAACGGCTTGCCATGCCATTTCCAGCTGGCGCCTCAGTTGGACCAGCGTTCGTCCTGGACCTGCAGACCGCGTGAGACGACGTGTCATCCAGTTCCAAACATGCTCCATGGGGGACAGATCCGAAGATCTTGCTGGCCAGGGTAGTTGACTTACACCTTCTAGAGCACGTTGGGTGGCACGGGATACATGCGGACGTGCATTGTCCTGTTGGAACAGCAAGTTCCCTTGTCGGTCTAGGAATGGTAGAGCGATGGGTTCGATGATGGTTTGGATGTATCGGGCACTATTCAGTGTCCCCTCGACGATCACCAGAGGTGTACGGCCGGTGTAGGAGATCGCTCCCCACACCATGATGCCGGGTGTTGGCCCTGTGTGCCTCGGTCGTATGCAGTCCTGATTGTGGCGCTCACCTGCACGGCGCCAAACACGCATACGACCATATTTGGCACCAAGGCAGAAGCGACTCTCATCGCTGAAGACGACACGTCTCCATTCGTCCCTCCTGTCGCGACACCACTGGAGGCGGGCTGCACGATGTTGCGGCGTGAGCGGAAGACGGCCTCACGGTGCGCGGGACCGTAGCCCAACTTCATGGAGACGGTTGTGAATGGTCCTCCCTGATACCCCAGGAGCAACAGTGTCCCTAATTTGCTGGGAAGTGGCGGTGCGGTGCCCTACGGCACTGCGTAGAATCCGACGGTCTTGGCGTGCATCCGTGCGTCGCTGCGGTCCGGTCCCATGTCGAAGGGCACGTGCACCTTCCGCCCACCTCTGGCGACAGCATCGATGTACTGTAGAGACCGCACGCCCCACGTGTTGAGTAATTCGGCGGTACGTCCACCCGGCCTCCCACATGTCCACTATACGCCCTCACTCAAAGTCCGTCAAATGCACATACGGTTCACGTCCACGCTGTCGCGGCATGCTACCAGTGTTATAGACTGCGATGGAGCTCCGTATGACACGGCAAACTGGCTGACACTGACGGCGGCGGTGCCCAAACGCTGCGCAGCTAGCGCCATTCGACGGCCAACACCACGGTTCCTGGTGTGTCCGCTGTGCCGTGCGTGTGATCATTGCTTGTACAGCCCTCTCGCAGTGTCCGGAGCAAGTATGGTAGGTCTGACGCACCGGCGTCATGTGTTCTTATTTCCATTTCCAGGAGTGTATTATCTGACTCTAAAAGAAGCTATAATATCCATTACATCTGATATAACAACTTAAAACCTAAATATTACAAAATACCCAAAATCATAAAACAGTTAATTTAAATAAAAAGTGCAATACTTCAATTGATACCAGCACATTGCTGAATACATAGAAATAAAACAGTTGAATTTCTAATCCAAAAGGCAGTAATATTACGACAAATTCATTTGAGCCACTAAGCCATCATTCTATCAAAAGAATAATTACACCAACATATAAACAAAATGGTAAAGAAGATAATATATTGCAAACAAAAGGGAAACTATGGGAAAATTCATGTAGCAGCACGACTAGAATCGATACACTATCAAGAAAATCCTCTGTAGCAACTTTTATGACCGATTTCACCAACACATGTTAAAATTGACGTTAACAAATGTAACGTAACAACTGTCACAGCGCTAACAAAGCATTTTACCACCCTGTTTTCTGAAAATGTTAACAAACACGTGCTAACGCTGAGAAACTTGTAAATATTACAGCTATAGAAGGTTATGAATGAGTCGTATTATTTTTTGAACGTACTGCGATGCGCTTTTGTTTTCATTTTCGCCTGCACACAGCTGAAAAAATGCGGGTAAACAAAAGCCGTGAGACAAATTTCTCATCCACGGAGAAGGAATTGTTAATTGAATTGGTGACGAAGTGTAAGGATATTGTGGAAAATAGGAGGACGGATGCAGTGAATGTAAAAGAGAAACATGTAACGTCGGAAAATATTGGAGACGAATTTAATTCAAATGCATGTTTCACTATTACAAGCACCAAACAACTTGTCATTATTACGTAAATTTAAAACGAGGGGCGAAGAAGGACAAGTGACGAGTGACTTGAACGTTTCAAGACGGGAGGTGGACAGTGTATTATCCACATAATTCAGTGAATTATAAAATCGCAAAGTTATTAATACTTGAAGCAAAGGCGAGATCGGCATATTCCTTTCGATGCATGTTCTAACTCAGTATTACGTAAATTTAAAACGAGGAGCGAAGAAGGACAAGTGACGAGTGACTTGAACGTTTCAAGACGGGAGGTGGACAGTGTATTATCCACATAATTCAGTGAATTATAAAATCGCAAAGTTATTAATACTTGAAGCAAATGCGAAATCGACATATTCCATTCGATGTATGTTCTAACCTCTCTTGTACTTCCGCAGTAACCTTCATAACAACTTGTTGCGACAGTCTATACCTCTGTAGAAAGTTTTCTTCTGATAGCTCCTCAAAATCATTTCTCCTCATAGGCCGGACTCTATTACGAATGCCATTTAGACGGTCTCATCAACAACTGAGTTCACGCCCACCATCTTGACTATTTACAATTGTTAGGGCCTTAACAACAGAAATTTGGCTTGTTAGTTTAACAAGAAATTTAACACTTGTTTGTAAAATACAATTTTTGTTATAACTATTGACAAACTTGTGTTAAGTCTTAACATCTGTTGGTGAAATCGGGCATTAGACTTGTAACAGGCCATGACTGTCTGAAATATTTATTCAGGATTGATATAGCGAGATCTTCTCTGTGCCCTTTGTGTACACTTAAAGAAGATACCTATGGAACTTCCCAACCTTTAGTCAACATAACTTTAGTCAGTGTGTTAATGTAAAGGTTGATCTTTATTAACAAAAGGTAGATAGGAAAACACAGCTTTCGAAGAAGAATATGCATAGAAAGGCAATCATATTCTGTTTGTGACTGGGACGCGAACCTTGGGAAGGAGGCTAAAGGAGAAACGACGTACGCAAGTGCGAACGGGGCGCATAACGTTTCCAGATTCAGCGCATTACGTTGAAGGCTGCCTAGAAGCTCAAAGGGCGCGTCTTTGAGCAGTCCGAACTAGGCAAGATTAGATTAGATTGATTTGCGTTCAGTAGGTTCACTTGTAGCCAGAAAAGACTGTGAACATTGAACATGTCCAGAGGTATAAAGTTTAATAGCATATATATGTACAAAAGTTAACATAAGACACATATTAGTATACAGGCAATATGAACAACAATATGGAAAACAAAGCAGGGATAATTATATATGATACAAAATGAAACACTTTTTAATTCAGCTTTCACTTGGCTTATGTCAGTACGTCTCAACCTTTTTGCAATGGATACCATTCTTGTTATTTATTAAATACATATACATTAAAAATAAACTTTCAACTTGCATGAAATATTTATTAGTAATGATTTGTCATTTGAATAGTTAGATACTACTTATAGAGCTACAGAAGCATTATCAGGATAATTTGTCATTCAGATAATCTTGTACAGAATAAAATGATTTTGAGCAAAGGTACTCTCTAACAGCTTTTTTAAAAGTACCGAAATTATCAACGTTTTCTTTAAGTACATTAGGAAATGCGCCAAATATTTTGATAGTTTCATAATGCACACCTTTCTGGAAGCAAGAAAGTTTAGCACTGGGATAATGGATATTATACTTTTGTCTAGTGTTTATTTTGTGAATTACATTATTTGTTGCAAATAAGGCACGATTGCATACAAAGAATTTTAGGATCGAGAATATATACATGCAAGGAAGCGTTAATATCTTCAATCTTGTAAAAAGATCTTTACAGGAGCATCTGTTGTGGGTGTTAGTAATGATTCTTATAACCCTCTTTTGCATAAGAAATATTTTTTTACTTTCTACTGAGTTGTCCCAAAATAATATTCCATATTCCATAATAGAGTTAAAGTATGCATAATATACTAATCTAAGTGTGTCAATAGAACTCACATTAACCAGCTCTCGGATAGCATAACAGGCAGAGCTAAGTTTAGGTAAGATATAATTTATGTGAGCTTTCCAATCTAAACATCTGTCCACTTGAAGGCCCAGAAATTTTATGCTGTCAATTTCTTCTAATAACATATTATTAATCCCGATTTCTATTTGAGTATGTGATGTACGACAGGATATAAATTTGACCACTTTTGTTTTATCTAGAGTCACAGATAATTTGTTCGCTTTAAACCAGCATGACATACAGTTCAAGACATAATTCATTTTAATTATACACTCGTTTAAGTTTGTACTGATCACCAGGACACTAGTGTCATCAGCGAAAAGAACTGTACTTGCAATGTCCTTTATATATAAAATTAAAAATTGCTAATATAAAAGTAAGTGAATCGAGAGCTAAAAAACGTAACAGAGTGTGAAAGGTTTACAGAAAAACCCTCCGAACTTCGTCATTTGGTCCTATAACCCTCAAAAAGATGCTGAAGAAGGATACAACGACAGTAATCGAATCTGTGAGTCTCACACGTTACCACGGTAGCAACGCTATTACATATAGTAATAATAAATATAATAGTAGTAGTAATAATGGTGATGCGATGTTGTTTAATTCCCAGATATCATTGTCATGTAGAAGTGACGTAATCCCAACAGCAGTGATTTCAAATCCCATAAGAGAGACAGCGAAAAGAGAAAAAGCGCCAGTGATAACCGAAGATTAGCTTGTGTTTTTACTGTAGCTGATAAAACATGTGTTCACAAATTCCTAAATTCACATGCGGGAGGGAGAGGGAGAAAAAAAAGTTATGAAAGAGATAATGGAATCAAAATACACACAGACAGAGAGAGATGAAATATAAAAACTATATAATTATTGTACTCACCGTATTACTGATGGCTGTCATCCAGTCGCTGCAGCAGCAAGGGAGAGAGAGAGAAAAAACAGACACGCTTGTTAATTGGAAACAAATCGTCAAATTCACACAATTTAATCACAGAGGGAAGCATTTCCATCGCTACATACACCTCGTTAAAACATCCATGTTACTTCCAACACATGCCTCAACTTTCGTAAACAGTTTCAGAGAAACGCAAAAAATTAGCGTTTGGTTCAAACCCTTGGATACAACAGAAGTTATAGATTAGTTAAATAAATTAAATAAATAAATAAATTAAGACTTATAATAACATTAAATATGAATACTTTGTTTTCCTTATTGAAGTCCATCAAGCACAAAGCGCCGGACATTCCACGAAATTCCTCTCGACTGTAAATTACAGTCAGTTCTCTACGAATTTTTGTTCCAATGATAAAAGTATAGAACCTTATTGTTTCTCTAAGGGAATACTCTGGAAATGTCTTAGAAATTTTCTTGATGAAACAAAGTCGAGGCTACCAGATGCCCCGTGAAGCTAAATCTGTCCCTTGCTTCTCTAAGAATGTCACATACTTCAAGAGCTTCTCTTCTTTTCACATCATGATCTTCTATTCTTCTCCTCTTAATTGCAGTTTCTTCGTGTTCCTCGACATCCACGCTATTTCTTACCTTTTGCACTTTCCTTTCAAATGCGTTTAGCTGGGCGATGGCAAATGTTGGATTGCAGTCTCGTTTCTGCAGCTGATTGTACAAAATATCCACTAGTGGCATGATCTTGTAGAAGAAAGACAGCCAGAATACAAAATTATAATCTTTCAAAGTGGCCATAAACCCAGAAGCCTAAACAAGTGTGGCGTTGTTGTTTAACAGAGCTCTCTTCTGAATAATCTCCATGCATTTAATTAAATTCTCCCTGTGTTCGAAAAGCAGGGCACACAGAAGCTAAGCCTGAAGGTCACGCTATATCCGTTGCTAAGAGTAGGAGGAGCTAGGTTTATAAACCTCCATTTAAGCAATGTATAAGAAGCCCCTCCCATCTCTTCACCTTCCCGCAACCCCCTCAGAGAGCCAACATTTGGGCGAAATCTTAGGTTAACTCTTCGCTGCAAACCTGCGGCTCCAACAGGCTAACCTCTGTTTATTTCGACTTCTGCGGTCATGGGCAGCTACAGACGGTAAGCGTAATTGAAACATGTTTGTATATAAAACAATGCAAACAAATACAGCTTTAATGTGCAAAATGCACCTGTTTTACATTCAGAATCAGTGGGTGTAGCGCAAACCTGCAATCTTATGGAGGAAACGCCCCTGACATTTACACATCCAGATTCACACATTTTTCCCAACATTTCTTGACATTCCGAATACCTTGATTATAGAAATCTGCAGAATTCAGTTTAATCCACTCCTCCACTTCATTAATGACGTCATTTTGCTTGTCAAATTGGCGACCACGCAACGGATTTTTCATTCCGAGAACAAGAAAAAGTCACTTGGTACGAGATCGGGCAAATAAGGGGGATGCTGTAAGAACTCAAAGCCAAATTCACTTATTTTGTCAACTGCAACTTGAGATGAATGAGCTGGTACATTGTCAGACAGAAGACGAACAACTTTGGAGAGTATACCGCGCCGTTTCTTAATCAGAGCTGCTCGTAACTTGTCCGGAGAATTGCAGTAGTATCTGTCAGTGATGGTTTGACTCTTGACAAGATAATCTGTAAGGATGACTGCACTACAGTCCCAGAAAACTGAAAGTATGATCTTCTCAGCTGACTTTTGCACCTTTGCCTTTTTGGGAGAGGGGGAATCGGCATGTTTCCATTCCATGCTCATGGTTTTTGTCTCTAAATCATACTGATAGATCCAGGATTCATCTATGGCTACTAGACGATCAAAAACATCATCTTCATCCTGTTCCAACAGCATCAACATCTGCCTTGAAAGGTCACGCCGTGTTTACCTTTGGAAAGGGGTTAGCAAACGTGGAACCCACCGTGCATTGAATTGGCATTGAATTTTTCAGTCTGATTCTATCTTTCCATACTTAAGCCTACACACGGCCAGTGTGAAAGAACAATTAGTTTCCTGGAAATAAGTTTTCTCCTTTTATATCGCAAATACCCGTATTTAAAGGAAATTAATTGTTCTTTTTACATTGACCATGCGTGGAAAATATTTGGATACATAGAATTAAAAGTTGAATGCCCTAGACCGGATTTGAACCACGGATCTCCTGGTTTCCGTCCAGTCGCTCTTACCCATTGAGCTACCATGGCCAACGTGCTGTCTTGACATTAAATTCTCCACTTGATTCATATATATTTCCTGGTAGACCACTAGAGGCTCTCATATGCTTGATACACTGTTTGTGGTGACTTACTATCTTAAGTACTTGAGTCCCAGGCTTCATCATTTAACTCTTATTATTTTAGTTAATTGGTGGAAATTAATCATTTCTTCATACTAGCCGTTTATAGGCTAAGGTTTTAGATAGAGTCAAACTGATAAATTCAATGCCATGGCCGGGATTTGAACGACTGGTTTCTGTTCAGTCGCTCTTACCCATTGAGCTACCATAGCCAACGTGCCGTCCTGACATTAAATTCTCCAATTGACTCTTATATTCCCCCCTATTACGTCCATTATAACGTACGCCGTGACTGAAGGGTTAAGCCAACTGTATTTCGACCAGGAACTTCTATCGACCAGGGAAACTACAAGGTTGGGTCAAAAGGTAAGTGCCTCCTATCTTTTTTCTCTCTTTTAATTGCCAAGAAAATTGAATCCAATATACATAGCTTGAAAACTACAACATCGCCGATTAATTTGTCACTATTCAATATAATCTCCGTCCTTTTCCACAGTTTTGGTCCACCTTTTAACTAGGGCATGTATTCCAGTGTGGTAAAACACACGGTCTTGCTTCCTAAGCCATTGACGCACGGACGTTTTCACAGCCTTCTCATCTTCAAACTGAATCCCACGATGAGCTTCCTTTAGTGGCCCGAACAGACGGAGGTCTGATGGTGCCAGGTCAGGGCTGTAAGACTTGCCATCCCAATTTCTCAATTTCTGCAGTGGTGTAACAGCTGGTGTGTGGTCTTGCATTTTCATGCAAAAGAAGAACATCCGCCATAGTTTTTGTTGGGCGAACTCGGCGATGACGTGCTTTCACCTTTTTGAGAGTTCCGACGTATTGGACAGAATTTATTGTCCATTCCTGCTCAAAAAAATCAATCATAAGCACATTCTCTGCATCCCAAAACACTGTCGCCATAGCTTTCCCTGCCGACCGCTGAGTTTGAACTTTTTTTTCTTCAGTGACGTTGTGTGATGCAATTCCATTGACTGCCTCTTTGATTCTGGTTCAAAAAAGCGAACCCACGTTTTGTCTCCAGTAACAATATTGTCCAGAAACTCCTCTCCCTCCAAATTGAAGCGCTGCAAGTGTTCGGAGGCTATTGTTTTCCTTGTTTCTTTGTTTCGGGCGGTTAACTTTCTTGGTACCCAACGTGAACAAAGTTTTGAGTAACCCAGTTGTTGAATAATCGTCATCACACTGCCTTTACTGAGGGAGGTAATGCGACACAATTTACCTGCTGTTACCTGGCGATCACCACGAATGATGTCATCGACTCGCTGAATGTTGCATGGAGTCACTGCAGTCACCAGCCTGCAACTTCGCGTTACATCTGCCAATGGTGTTTGCCCTTCAACTTCGTTACAGCGACGTACCCATCGTCTAACAGTGCTGACATCTCCCATTGCATCACCATACACATGTGAATGCGAATTGGCGTTTCACCTTCCGCAGTCAAAAATTCAATCACAGAACGCTGTCTAATACGAATGTCGATGTCAGCCACTTTGCAAGAGGATGCAGTGCTGCCACCTGTTGACTTAGGAAGTTACTACTGCAGGGGATTGGAGAAGAAGGTTTGAGAAATTGTGCCAAATTCAAAGTATTCACATAACTTACTTATTTAAGGAAAAAAAAATAGGAGGCATTACTTTTTGACACACATTCGTTCCAAAAACTCATGAGTCAGTGGACGGTCACGGTAAACGAACAGCCTGAATGCTAATCATAATCTGGCGTCATCTCAGTAAATTTTAACGTAACTACACGCCACCGCAAAAATCCTTTAGTTTCTTCATATTCTCGTGGTTATTTGTTCATTGGTTAGTTTTAATTTCCCCAGATTTCCTCAGGTTAGCTAAAAGGAAATAAAATGAATCAATGCTCAACAGGATTAAATTTTAATCAGAGTGTTGTGGCAGCGATACTCAGGAACAAGGGCACTATTTCTGTCTGGTGTCTCTTTGCACGTAAATGTAATCCATTCTAAAAAACCAAATTGGTATACAAAGTTGGCTAAGCCGAATACAAAGTCCACAACTTTGGATGATTCTGCGGTAGATGAAAACAGATGACAATCAGCGTCTTTGAACTGTTTTATGCAGGCCTCGAAAACCGCACTTAGACTTCATCCTATAAGAAACGGTATCATTTCTTTATATCTTTGAATTCTCTGGTTACATAAAGTGCATTAATACCTTACTCGCATTTACCATTTTACGAGTCATCACCTGAAGACAATTTGGAATAGAAGTTTTGGTAGTACATTCGCACTAGAGACAAGCTAAAGGAAATGTCATGTTCTAAACCATATCATTATAAGAACAATTACGTGTATGTTTTGTAGTGAGAGAATTCAAATCACACTGCTAAAATATAATATTTCACAGCATTTTAGTAAAATGTTATTTTATTATTACGGATAAAGCAGAGTACTACAAGGAACAAACAACCATACTTCATATAGCAGAAGAAAGTGGAAACAAAAAAGTCTAGTATTAAGAAAATGAACAAGGCTAACTTAAGAAAAACATTAAGGAATCAACCATATTCACTAAAAAAAAAGCAACGGTTTCACGTAAAACGTTTATTGAAATCAAAATGATCTTAAGATAACAAAATATGATCTTGACATCTATAAATATATACAAGGGTGATCTGAAAAATTTCCGACCTCAACATGAAGATGACAGTACTTGTAAGCGTTATTCATCTGTTGACAATTACTCACCAAAGTTTCTGACATTTTGGACGCTCAGTTGTTATGTAACAATCGTTTGAGTGAGTTGATGTTGAAACAGGAACTTTGGTCCTTGGATCAATTATTTATTTACTAATATGTTTAGTAATTACTCATAAATTTAAGAACTGTAAATAATTATGTTAGTTAAAGCAAAATTGTAGACTTGAAGAAACATTGTGATGGACCTGGGCAGACATACGTGAGAAACCCTGCACTCCCGGACGACAGCCTAGAACGAGTGGATGTTTGGACAATAGAATGGTATGCCAGCTATTTTACGTACCGTTATACCGGTCAATACACCCTTAGTTTTTGCTAGAGACGCGGTGCTGCGTGTATATAAGAGGGTGGTAACTCCTACTCATCCCTCAGTTGCTACTCAGTTGCTACTTAGTCGCTGCTCTTTGCAGTATTGTATTGTTCTATAGGGAGGTTCTATAGGGAGTTCCGACGTTCGGGTGACACTATACATCCGTTGGGTGTATTCGACGAAGTACCGCGTCTAATAAAATGTACTATAAAATGTCCGCCGGAAGTGCAGTTATTTAAGTGCCCGGGTTCCACGAATGCAAGGACGAATAAAAGCAGTTAAGAGATTATCGTTGGTTTGTGTTGTCTCAACCGTAACCCCTGAGAACCCAAAAGGAATCCATGCAGGAGAACCCGCTAGAGCCGAAAGTGAAGCAAGCAGCCGACGACGACGTGGAGACCGAGGAAGGAGTCCCGACGTCAACCCAGGTACGTGCAGCCGGAAGCAGAGAGGTGGTACTGCCGTAATGTGAGTGTTTTTATGAAAATGGAAAATCGAGTATCGAGCTGTCATTAAATATTTGTTTTTGAAAGGCAATACGCCTACGCACATCAAATATGAACCCTCTACAGCGACAGCTCCACGCCATTGGCAGGTGGAGTGAGAAGGGGAGGATGGTCATTAGCCCGCAGAAGAGCTCCGCTCTCATGCTGGCTAAGACCCGTAGCTGGTACCCGAAAAGAGACCTGCGGTTACGGCGGAGATGAATCCCCTGGGTTCGAACCGCCAAATACCTGGGAATCCTACTGGACCGCGGCCTCACTTTCACTCCGCATGTCAGGGCAAAGGCCGGCCTCGGCCACGCTGCACGCAGGCAACTCTACCCCATCTTCAGATCCACCATAACCATCCGCCTCAAACTGCAGGCGTACCGTGCGATCGTCCCGCCTCTGATCCTGTATGGATGCGAGGTCTGGGGTTCGGTGGCTCATACCACCCTCCATAATCTGCAAGCCGTACAGAACAGAACCTTAAGGATGATCTACGTTACCGACCGCAGGTTCCCATCTCACTTCCTGCACACCCAGTCTGGTATACCGTACGTCGAAGACGTCGTGCGTGAACGAACGAGCACGTTGTATGCCAAGATCACTCCTCACCCTAACCAGCTGGTGAATTCACTTGGTCAATACGACCACCGTCTTCCCAGGAGATCGCCTAACCAAGGATGCCCTTGGGTGGTAAAGTCTGCCTCTCCTCCTGCCCTCTACCAATCACCGCCAGGTCACCTCGCGCCTTGGCCGCGGCTGAAAGGTTAACACCTGCAGTCGTGCCCTGGGGCACGCGCAGGAGCTGGTCTTATTAAACCTAAAACCCTAATTCTCATCTGGTCTCTTGCTACTGGTTCCCCCTCTGCTTGACGGATCGCTAGCGGTAGCACAAAGCGAGGTGGTACGAGCACTATCCCCCCGCCAAGGGGGAATATCCCGGCACCAGAAGCATCAGTAGAAGCCAACGACACGCAAGCTTGCGCAAATACATTTAACTTTTATACCGCACGGGTAAATCCGCACAGCGGATAGGTACCGTAGCGTGTAACCCTCCGCCCGGGAGTACCCGGGCGACCTGCACCTGCACTTGGCTCTTGGGGACTCTGCACCATTATTTACCACAGTGAAATTTTGGGCAGCTGAATTAAACGTGGCCTTAAGAGCTTGGGAGACGACGAACGTTCGAGACGTCCAGAAAGTGCAACTACATCGCCTAAGTTCACCAAATGGTGCTAGACGACCGCCCCAGTAACTGAGACAGATATCAGAGGCTATGAAAATGACAAAAGAACGTGTTTGAAACACATTAAATCAACATTTAGACATGAGAAAGCTGTCCGCGCGTTTGCTGCCGCGATTGCTCACGTTAGACCAAAACCGTGTTCGAATGAACATTTCCAACGTTCTTTTGGCGCAGTTTAGGGGCAATAAATCCGAGTTTTGGCGCCGATTAATTACTGTAGATGAAACTTGGGTACACCATTATACGCCCGAAACAAGGTAATTTTAAATACCAAAATGGCAATGCAAATTAAAGAATTTTATGTGATGGGTCCGTTTGGAGATACACCGTACTGTGTTCAAGTGTTTCTCATGGTTTGACATATGTAGGATATTTTATTATTAAGAGTTAACTTTTAACTTAAAATGGATGAAAAGTTGTTAAGTCACTTGACTTAACAGCTTCTGATGCTTAATGTTAGAGTTTTCCATTATACAATAGTATAATATGTAGTCATGGATAAACTATTAGTTTATATTTACCAGTATATCTCTACTATGGACTAATCCAGTATGCACTTCATGGATTGACATACAACATTGTCATCAAAACATCAGTCTATCTCTACATCATCTTCTACCTCACTTCGATATGTCATTGTGTCATCAAATGTGATAGCTTCTGGCAGAGTGATATGTTCCAGGAGTGGACGAAGGTTGTAATATTTTGCCTTCTTTATCTTCCGAAGCCTATCTGGTGTGTTTTGTCACACTATCATATGCCTTGTGTAAGACTTGAAACGTCACTACTCTCCTCAAAAGAGACTGGGGACGATAAAGTGAGGAAGATATTGTGTGACGAACTTCTGCTACACATCCTCTTTGGAAATACACACCCCGGATTAGAGTGAATTCAGGAAAACTTTCACAATGTCATGGTCGAATGCATCTTTGAAGTCAAAAACTTCTACAACTGGAGTGCCATCATGTTCCCTGTTATTGGTCAGTGAACGTTTGACATGTACAACATCAATGGGCTTCTTCTGTAGTGAATCTTTGTTCAGTTTTACCCATGTGGAAGGGACTAATACTTTATCCATCGATCGTTTCTTATCTCAATATTGCCAAAACTTCTGTCGGGAACCCGATCGCGATAACGCGTCTTGTGCACACAAAGGAACTCGAAGCCGATTTTCCATATAATTCGAGAAATTTATTAAAATTCCCATATATGGAAATGTAATACAAACCTGGCCCTCTGAAGTTGATGAAAGAGGTTAAATCAAGATGGCTTTGTTTGTGACGTATTAGAGTGCATAGAAATTCAAAATCTGACGTCAAGCCAATCAAATTTAAGAATTGGTCCCTCAGTAACAAGACATGGCAAAATTAACCAATCAGATTTCAGTAAAAATTTGAATTTAATTTTTTCACTTGATAAAGCTCATTCCTGAAAGTTCTCTTGATCTGGCTAGACGTGTAATGGCTATAGTTCTGGAACCGATGCTGCGTATGCTACGCCATTACTATCATGAAATATGTTAGCAAACGTTGTTACAACGCATCGACTGTGTAAAGATACAGGGAGAAAATAAAATCTTATAAAAAAATAAGTGAAGCAGTGTTTTATGATCAATTTTGGTTGCTACCATTCACCATTCCGTTGCTGGCGCGGTACCACAGCCCTGGATTAAAGATCTCATCGCTCATCGACGAAGCTACCGGCAATTTATCCAGAATACTTCATCGCAGTAACGGGGAAGCTGAAGGCATCTTCATTTGTCTATCCCGAGGAAGGTAAGTCGCCTCACCGAGGGATTGTAATACGAGAACGCATTGCAAACTGATGGGCAGCACGGAGATAAAGCGTATACCGGAACAAATAAATACAACGCGGAGATAAAAGACTTGCCGGCACAGATAAAGTTTCACGTCTAGAAAGTTCGTGTTTCCTCTAGTGACAGAGCATTTGATTTCATGATTGTTAGAGAACAGTCTCAAATTATCAATGAGGTATATAAGAGTTTGTGACACGCCAGCAATTGTGTATGTTACGTAATTTTGCTGTAATCTGCAAGTGTACCAAGTGTATTTCTACGGAAATAAAGAAAGTTTTGAATTTGTGCAACTTGGACTTTTAATTCTACAAACCCACAAAGTCACAATAGGCATGAAAGAGTGCTCTGGTTTTGGGAAGTTGTAACCACAGTCAGTATCAGACAGCGATTAGGAGGCAACGAATTAATAGAAATCTCGATATTGAAGAAAGGAATATTAATTAATAAAAATGCTTTGATAAACCAATATATATTAAGAAATATTATTATATTAATATGAAATTAGAATGGTTAGGATGATGAATAAATTAGCGGTTTAGTTAAGGAATAAAGAGGAAACAATATTGTGACGTAGACGGCGAACTCGCGTTGCCGATCGATAATGCGGACTGGCGGTGGTGGCGGAGGGATGCAAGGGGTGGCACCTCCTCCTACCGCGCGAAGGTGCTCGAAGGCTCCAGAATGATTTCCCCCTCCATAATGGAAGAATCCAGAGGTTTCGGGGCGATCGATACAAGCGAGGCGACGGTTAGTGGAGTGGAGGACGTCGCGGTGTGCGGACGTGTAGTGAGTTGAGTGAGTGACCGTGAGCCGGGCGGACGTGTAGTTGAGTTGAGTGAACGGGTAAAGACGAACTGGCAAGGTTGAATGGTGTAAATTAAATTGCAATTGTGTACGTGCATCGGAACGGTAACGGACAAACTAGTAAATCGTAATTGTGTACAGTAAACTGTAATTGGAATAAGGTGAAAATAAAGAACATTGTTAAGTTTGTGTAATTGGACTTTTCATTTCGCGAGCCCACAAAGTCACAATATAATTTAATATAGCAGGCATGTCAGCATCAAAGCAAGATAGAGAAAATACTCTAGTAAAATGTACACGCTGTAAGCGACAGAAAAGGGGGCCGTCATCTTCTTTGTGTCAGCAAGGGTTCAACGTTTGAGGACTATAGATAGCCGGTAGCAAGGAATGCATTGAGACAATGCGATGAAGCATGAAGGTTATAACTTCTTATTTTAATGATTCGATAAGAATGTATACCGTTACAAAGAGCTCGGGGTAGGCGTGTCCGAACTCAGGGTAGGCGTTAAGTAAATGAGTTAGATGAGTTTTGGAAACCAATGAAAAATAAATCGAAATAAATCAGAAACCAATAATAAAGTAAGATTTGAAAAATGGAGAGAAGGATGAGCTGTTTTGGTCATTGATAAGTGAGAGTGGGGAGCAGAAATAGGTTCGAACTGAATCGCGAAGTCCAGGAAAGTTACTTGCTACATCATACTTGAAGAAGTCAGACGTGTTGGTCAGGAGAAGATATAATACTTTGGTAGAATTTAATTGGAAGTGGTCACCGTTGCAACTCAGTCTTAATGGAACAAACAACCTACAAGTGAATTAAAATTTCACCATCATCTGAGAATTATTGATTCCACTGGGCAACCAACATCTACAAACCATTTTCCTATAACCATTCACCTGAGAAGAGAACTCATAGCTCCAAATTTCAACAACAAGGACCCAAACAATTTAAATAATATGCGGTTTTGCAACATAATGGCACTGTATTGTGAAGCAAAGTACAGATAAACTTTCTGAAAGTGCACTTGAGGAAGGTCTAAAAATGTCCAATGTCTAAATGTCTAATCTAAAATGATTCAACAGCTGATATCACAGAGCTGTGTCACAGTGTAGATGCACCACCAAGTGGCTAAAGCGGCAACTACTTGACTTAACAACATCTAACTCGAAAAGGCTGACTTAACAACTTTTATTTCTGAAATTGATGCCCATTTAACATGCCAGGGTCATAATATGTTCTATTTAACATCTCCTGATCCTCAAATCTTTTAGCACTATTACAGAACTGGCATTTAAAGTGCTCGTCGTGTGTTTAATAGAATTTCTCAAAAACATTGACTTAACTTCTGAATCTGAGTGCTTCATTTATTAAAATCTATGAACTCCCATTTAATAATATTGTATTTCATTTGAATATTTTATTATATACAATTTACAAAGCCCACATTAACGCTAACTACTTCAAATCTTTAATTTATAATATGTTCTTTTTCAAAATATAAATATATATCATAATTGTTTACAGTTTCTTCTTCATATTGTCGTAAGTTGTCAAAATGTTCCTCACATTTTGTCTTACTGAGGTGATAAGGCGTAAAGCTAGGCAGGAGTTACTGTCCTAACTCATGCTGAGTGTAAAGTTTGCTAATAGACATGTCAAGTCCAGAGAGGACCGCATTAACGCAGTCGGCCGTGGTACATAGATAGGCCTGTTACAGTCCCTAACCTCATTACGTGTATCAGAGTCTGCAACTGTCCCAAGGAAGTCTTCTGTCAGCACTATCTAGCATTGTTAAAGCATAGCAAGTGTCTTTCTGATTGTCTCATGCCTTCGTATAATACCAAAATAATGTAGTTCATGGAAACAGATAGACATTGGAGACTGGTTGACGTTTTGCACAAACAAGAACCACTACAAATACGTAGAAGACTTCTGTTGGCAAGAGAGGATAAATCAAGAAAAATTAGGACCTGGAGTTCTGAAAGCAATGACAGCACAGAACTAAAATGGTCCAACAAAATTTTTAATCACGCAATCGGAGCTGTCATCTATATTCTCTAAATAAAGTAAGAAGAAAACTGAAGGTAAGTACAGATGTATTATTTTATCTTGACAGGAATCCTGCGCGGTAGGGATGAGTAGCAACTGTGGTGGGGATAGTGCACCTATCACCACAATTCGTCACACGCGTAAGATTACGAGAGGGGAGGGCGCTGCATAAGGTGTCTAAAAACAAATTTCATTCTCGAAGCCAGTTTTGCAGCTCTTATAAACTAAGTTGTAATTCTTAGTATGGCAGTAATCTCCACGCTTTTGTTGGATCTTAAATAGTACATAGGCATTTGGAACAAAACCCTGTTCTCCTCCAGCAGGCATGATAAACAACTGTCGGCCTTTCAATATCACTGCAGAGTCCCTGTAACGTATTTCACTCCAGGCATATGGTCTAGTATGTGCTGTATTTATATAAGTTTCATCCATATAAACTATATAAACTTCACTTCGATATCTCGGAATATTTCGTAAATATTTAAGCCTTTCTGCACGTATGGTGCGATGTTCGATTAAAATTTGTCTGTCACGCCTAGTGCTTTTTTGTTTGTTTTTGTTTTTGTCTTTTTTTTTTCAAATAATCCTAGCTTCAAAAGAACTCTTCTTAATGTTCAGACACTGCCTTGGAAGTCAGTAGAATTTTTAGCTTCATAAGCACTTTCTTCAGAGTTGGTCTTCGTTTATCTGTGCTTTAAAAATTATTTATAGTTCGCCTAACTACTTCTGAATTAAGACATCCAAATTAGATTTTGTGCATGTTCTTAATCTTTGTTTACTGGGCATAGAGAAGGACGTTGTTGCACTAGCACCAATGGCTTTTCTTTCCTTAATAACTCTCCTAAACTGCTTTCAGACACAACTGTTGCCTCAGATACACTTCCCCAGATTTTATAGCTGACCCAAACCATTGTTCCCTTTTTTATAAATCTATGGATATTGCTTATTTCTTTTCGTGTTTTTAAATGTAGCACTTTATTTCCTAATGTGCCGCTAGGAGGCGTCATTTATAAATGCGCTCTTTGAACCAGGAGACCAGCACATTTCGAAACAAGCTGTAGTATTACCGAGTAGCTCTGCACGTGTTTAGTTGCTCGCAACTGACCTGCCCTCCCCTCCAATTGTAACCGTTCTGAAGTGGACTCGTCCAGATACCACTGCGCATCGCTCTGTACTTTACAAGATACAAAATACATCTGTAATCACTAGGGCCCGGATTTTGATGAAAGGTCATCTTTTTTCTGAGTAATCACAGACGATGCTTATTGGAAATTAAGTGAATTCTGGAACAAATACTTTATATATGTAGCTTTACAGGTCATCAAAATGCATTTTTTTCCACATTTTTATAATAAAGTCATTTTTTAACACTAAGATGCATTTTCCGGTCATTTTCTTTCTTTTTCACGAATCTATTGGGCATTTTCACCTATAGCCCACATTCGGGAGGCCCGGATTTGATTCCCGTGGCATACCTGACCCTGGCCCCTGACCCTGGGCCTTTTATGCAGGATTTCACTAACAGGTGTTAAAATCGACGTTAACAATTGTAACGTAACAATTGTCACAGCGCTAACAATTTCCTGCATTTCACCAACTTGTTTTCTGAAAATGTTAACAAACACGTGCTAACGCCAAGAAACGTGTAAATATTACAGTTATAGAAGGCTGTGGATGACTGCGATGCGCTTTTGTTTTCATTTTCGTCTGCACACAGCTAAAAAATGGCGGATAAACAAAATCATAAACAAAAGCCGTGAAACAAATTTCTCATAAATGGAGAAAGGATTGTTAATTGAATTGGTGACGAAGCATAACGATATCGTGGAAAATAGGACAGACGCAGTGAATGTAAAAGAGAAAATGTCACTTGGGAAAAAATTGGAAACAAACTTAATTCAAATGCATGTGTCATTACTAGAAACACGAAACGTATTACGTAAATTTAAAACGAGGAGCGAAGAAGGTAAAGTGACAAGTAACTTGAACGTTTCAAGACGGGAGGTGGACAGTGTATTATCCACAAAATTCAGTAAATTATAAAATCGCAAAGTTATTAATACTTGAAGCAAAGGTGAGATTGGCATATTCCTTTCGATGTGTGTTCTAACTCAGTATTACGTAAATTTAAAACGAGGAGCGAAGAAGGACAAGTGACAAGTGACTTGAACGTTTCAGGACGGGAGGTGGGCAGTGTATTATCCACAAAATTCAGTAAATTATAAAATCGCAAAGTTATTAATACTTGAAACAAAGGCGAGATCGCCATATTCCTTTCGATGCATGTTCTAACTCAGTATTACGTAAATTTAAAACGAGGAGCGAAGAAGGACAAGTGACAAGTGACTTGAACGTTTCAGGACGGGAGGTGGGCAGTGTATTATCCACAAAATTCAGTAAATTATAAAATCGCAAAGTTATTAATACTTGAAACAAAGGCGAGATCGCCATATTCCTTTCGATGCATGTTCTAACTCAGTATTACGTAAATTTAAAACGAGGAGCGAAGAAGGACAAGTGACAAGTGACTTGAACGTTTCAGGACGGGAGGTGGGCAGTGTATTATCCACAAAATTCACTGAATTATAAAATCGCAAAGTTATTAATACTTGATACAAAGGCGAGATCGCCATATTCCTTTCGATGCATGTTCTAACTCAGTATTACGTAAATTTAAAACGAGGAGCGAAGAAGGACAAGTGACAAGTGACTTGAACGTTTCAGGACGGGAGGTGGGCAGTGTATTATCCACAAAATTCACTGAATTATAAAATCGCAAAGTTATTAATACTTGAAACAAAGGCGAGATCGCCATATTCCATTCGATGCATGTTCTATCCTCTCTTGCACTTCCGCAGTAACCTTCATAGCAACCTGTTTCGACAGTCTATACCTTCGTAAAATAAATTTCTTCTGATAGCTCCTCAAAATAATTTCTCCTTATAGGCCGTACTCTATTACGAATGCCATTTAGACGGTCTAAGTATAGCAAATCGACATCAACAGCTGCGTTCACGCCCGCCATCTTGACTATTTACAATTGTTAAGGACTTAACATCAGAAATTTGGCTTGTTAGTTTAACGAGAGATTTGACACGAGTGTTACGGTAACACTTGTTGGTGAAATGCAATTTTTGTTTTAACTATTGCAAACTCGTGTTAAGTCTTAACATCTGTTGGTGAAATCGGGCATTAGGGTTTTAAAATAATCTATGATTAAAAGTATATATCGTGTAAACCGATATCGTGTCAGGAAAAAACTTCAGTACTGATATTTTTGAACAGGATTTAACAGTTAGTGACATAGTGTTTCTCAAAAATGCACCTATAACATCTGTGGAAGTGGAGAGAAGTCTCTCAAAGTATAAAATAGTTTTAGCTGACAACCGCCGTTCCTTTATTTGTGATAACTTGAAGATGACCAATGCTAAGTAAAGTATGTTTTGGCTAATGGGTACAGTAACTTATTTTGCATATTTTATGATATTGAAAATGACCTGATAAACTTTGAATTTATTATCAATAGAAATAATTGCATTTTAATTAATTGATGGAAATTAATCATTTCTCCACACTAGCCGTTTATAGGCTAAGATTTTTTATGGATAAAGTCAACATGAAAAATTCAATGCCATGGCCGGCATTTGGACCACGGATCTCCTGGTTTCCGTCCCGTCGCTATAACCCGTTGAGCTACCATGGTCAACGTGCCGTCCGGAGATTGAATTCTCCATTTGACTCATATATTTCCCCGGTAGACCACTAGGGGCTCTCGCATCCGAGATACACCGTTTGTGGCGACTTACTATCGTAAGTACTTAAGTCCCAGGCTTCATCATTTAACTTAATTATTTTAGTTAATTTATGGAAATTAATCATTTCTCCACACTAGCCGTATATAGGCTAAGGTTTCTGATGGATAGAGTCAACATGAAAAATTCAATGCGACTTACGATAGTAAGTCGCCACAAACGGTGTATCTCGGATGCCAGAGCCCCTAGTAGTCTACCGGAGAAATATACGAGTCAAATAGAGAATTTAATGTCAGGACGGCACGTTGGCCATGGTAGCTCAATGGGTTAGAGCGACTGGACGGAAACCAGGAGATCCGTGGTTCAAATCCCGGCCATGACATTGAATTTTTCATGTTGACTCTATCCATCAATAATTGCATTATTTACTAAGGTAGTTAATTTTAAAATGTGGTTATTCGAACCATATATTCATATTTGTCTGTGACCGTTATTAATTTATTATGAAATAAATTGTAAATTTTAGTTAAGTCATTCTTTTTACTTTTTATGTGCATTTTTTATCTTTAAGGGCATTTTATAGCTCATTTTTAGAAAACTTTTAGGTCAACAACTTCCGGGCCCTAGTTATAACACACACTACATCTATTCAAATGGGAAGAGTTCTTGTTTGTAGCGAATCAGATGCGTTAGAGCCGTCAGCGTTGCCACCTCGTTATCCTCACTCTTATATTTCCCTCTCTCTCGCACACTTGCGAGTGTCCTTAGCGCTAGACATAAGGGAATGCAAACTGAATTTTTCAAATTTTACCTATTTTCCTAATCCAACGAAAATACGAGCGGTACATCCGTATAGCTGTGAATGTTACTTACGTTAAGAGATAATTCGTCATTGTCATTGTCTTCAACGTCTGAGTACTGCAAATTTATGATGATAGGTTCCAAAATCTCGTTACGTGCTATTTCTTTCCAAAAGTCGTCTTCTTGTAGTTTATCTGATGTCTCACGCAGTTTTCGCAGTCTTGTTGTGTTCCTTGTCAATTTCTTCGTGAATAAGTCGTTCAACGTCAGTCAGTTTACAAATATTATTTCTGTTTGCAACATAATTTGAGCTCACATTAACTCTATTGGATTGTTCTAGCAGTAGTAAGGGGGAAGGTGGATCGTGTCTCATTGATCCAGCTGATACACTTTTTCATGGAAGAGTAACTGAATAATGCTGCTTTGAACTCTCTAGAGTAAATAGAGATTACGAATCATTTATAAACAAAGATATAATGTGACCAGACACGTTCTGACAGACTAGCAAGAAGTGTATTGTTTCCTCTCATCGAATTTAACAAACACCTTGGCTTATTCAAAGTACATATTTCTTTTATCACGTCATGTCAAATGTTTACGTTTCAGTTCTGAGTAATTTCAAATATACGTTCACACATACATGCCAACCAATAATGATATTCATTACAGTGCTTACGTCGCAATGCATTGTTATAAAATAATGGTATCTACTTTATTTATATGAATTAGGAAAACTATTTGAGCTAAAAATATGGAGTTTCTGCAGTTATGTTAAATACATTACTCTCTACCTTTCTCATGGATCAGTTTTTGCAAAATCTGAATTTTTGTCTTAGGGCGAATAGTATTTACTAGGGATTGGTCAGTTTGACGCTCGTCACACACCACTTAGAGGAAGTGCCATACGTCAACACCGCAGTACTCCGATTATTTGGTCATCTAGTAGCGCTTTAGGACAAACATCATCCCATTTGAAACACATAATAATTCCAACAAAAATAATAATACAGAATAATAATAATAATAGTTTGGGAGGGGAGCAGATAAAATCCAGAGAGAGACTCACTTGACCTCTTGTTCGTTCTGCGCCAGGAGCCAGTGTACCTTTTCGCGGCGTCTGGTACCGAAGGCCATGAGTTGGACGAGCTGACAGCCGGGAGGGAGGTCAGGTCGTCCCGGTATCCGCGCCGTCCACTGGGATACAGCCATCAGCTCGGGGGCCTCTCTGACGACGAGGCTGCCTTCAGGTTCCAGTCGACCCTTTTCTTTGAACCACGCCAGCGTCGAGTCCTCATAGAGTACAACCCACTCTTCTCGCCAGGCCTTGCCGAATAGACGCTCTGAAACAAATAACCCAACTTTACAAACAATATCTCCCAGAACACGCTAACTGATACATTAACAATGAGAACTCATAGAAGGCGGCAGATCTCTTCTCTAAAGTTTCCCAAAACATCCTGAAACAATGGAAGGTCACCTCTAATAAAAAACACCTGCAGGAATAGGTATGTCGTCCTCCGTTCGCGGGGGGGGGGGGGGCAAGGAGGGAAAGGGGACAGGAGAAGAGAAAGAAAAGGTGTAACAAGAGAAATTCAGGAAAATTAGAGGAGTCCCGCAGAAGCACCTCTGTTAGTAACGTTTGATACTACTGCGCGAGGGAAATCGCGCATGTCTGGTTGGCTTTCCTGGCTATGGACCACGACACCAGGCCCTGACCATAGCCAGCGAAAGGGGAGACGTATGCAAATATTTAGGGTCTTACATAAATAGCCATAACATCCAAAATTTTCAAGTTAGAGAAGTGAAACTTAGTGTACTCATTTAAGATAATACAGTTAATATGCACAATTTGTTTCATAATTTTCAATTGTTTATAACCAATGCTACATATTTTTTCTATATGCAGTGATATTTACAAACTTAAGCCCATTTTTTTTTCAAAATTCACGTATGCTATCTTTCTGAAATTTTGTATATCATTTTAAAACATACCAGAAATGAATTTGTTGGATTTAGATTTCTTATTGAAGCTGTATAGAATTAAAAAAATGTTAATCATATGCATCCTTTAAAACTTAAAATAATTTCATATATTTTGTATCATCACATTCCATCTGGAGCTTAATCTTAAATTCTAGAACCAACAAAATGTTCATTGAGGCATAAGAAAGCTGTGTGCTAAATTGCATCACTGTAGATGAAGCAGTTTGAGAGAAAAATGGGAAAATGCAAGTTGCTGGGAAAGACAATTAAAAATACAATAAGTATTACTCAGTTTGCCTTTTAATTTTAAGTCAGAACTTCCCACATCCATAGTCTGTGTCCTCATTCTGGTCTTCTTCAGCCTTTCTTTTTAAATTCCTCTTCTGTCTTGCTTCTCTCTGCATTAATTTCATAGCTCTTTCTGCACCAGTGATGCGAATGTTGTCGATACTCTGCAAAATTGTTACCATAAACACACCAGGTTGATACCCTAACTGGTGCATAACTTTCTTTCTGCCAACATTCCCATTATTAAACACTGTTGCAGCATCAAATGTAGCAATTTTCACCACTATGGAAGACACAAATGATGTTTTGGGACACCTTTTCCATATCAGACTGTTGAGGCTTTCATTTGGGTTTTGTGTCTCTCCATAGAGCAAGTCTGGGTGTGCTAAGAATTGGTAGGTGGGCTTTATAGATTCCAAGACAGCTGACGAAAGACTATGTGCTGTTACTATGCAACACTAGGGCATTTAATTTTTTAAAGGTACATACAGACCACGTACAGTCATGATATTTTGGTGTTTGATACCTAACACTATATACTATTTTACAAAACAATAAAAGAATTAGATTTTTTGAACATTTTCTCGTACGTCCCCCTTAAGGGAAGGATAAGAGATAGTTGGAGAATCTTCATTTAATTGTAATCCTTGTGCACCAGGGGTGCTTGGGGGAGGGCATGGACGCCTAGCGGTGTCGTGGTCTCTTGTGTGCGTCTGATGTGGTGTCCAATAGTATGTTTGTCAGCGTGGTTTGTACGAGTGCAATGTGCTGTGCAGTTGGGTGAGGTCCTGTTGGAATGTTTCCGTGTCAAACGAAGAATTTGCCAGGGCAAACTGTAGATCAACTTGTTTTCGATGTACTGTGTGCAATAACTGTAAAACTTCCTTCTGTGTGGTTGAGGTAGTTCCGGTGTTGCATTCGCTCTTGGTGAGCTCGGCGACTTGTTCCTGTAAACTGTAAACTGTTGTGCAACTGTTGAAATTTTGTCCCGTGCTGCTTTGTTGTGGTTGGTGAGAAGTTCCGTGGCACATTGATGGGCCGCCTTGGCCAATGATTGGCGCAAGGACTTGAGGGCTGTGGAAGGTGTGTGTGTGTGTGTGTGTGTGTGTGTGTGTGTGTGTGTGTGTGTGTGTGTGTGTGTGTGTGTGTGTGTGTGTGTTGGTGTGTGTTGGTGTGTGTTGGTGTACGTGTATGGGTGTGTGTTTTATCTCCATTCAGCGATGTAAAGCATCTGGAACGTTAACAAGGTTTTCTAGATACTGTTGTATGTCTACCTCTGGCTCCCCGAGATTAATTGTTCTTTCAAAAATAGACAGTGGCCTTGCGTATTTATCATGTGTTGTGTCATATTCCCCTAGTGCCCATATTAGTTGGTTGTGGTTTACGTTCTTTTTATCGAGTAGGTTGAAGCTGAGCCTTTTTATGAATTGCTCGATGGAATGCATTTTTAACTCCTCGTGGAGTTGGTATGCCGGTGCGAGTGGTGGTAGCCTGGTAATAATCCGAAGTATTCTATTTTGCATTGTTTGCAATCTTTTAATGTGCGTTTTGGCTGCATGTCCCCATGCGGGGGCAGCGTAAGTTAGGATGGGTCTAATAAGTGTTTTATATAGTGTTTTTCCCATCTCTAGTTTTAGTGAGCTGTGTTTTAACCCATTATTCATACTGGTGCTAGTGGTTTAAATGTAACCTGATAGAAAACCCCTACCTCTCGCCAAGCCGGCATTCCCTAGCTCTGAGAAATCCCCCAACACCCCGTGTACTATCCGGTCATGTGTTCCTTACCTATCCAGTACCATCCATAGGTAGCTTCTCACGCTATTTAAGATCCAAAAAAGCCCGGAGATTTCTACCATAGTAAGAATTACAACTTAGCTTATAGGAGCTGCAATTCTGTTTTAGACGACTTGTGTAGCGCACTCCCCTCTCGTAATGTTACAAGTGTGACGTATTGTGGCGATAGGTGCACAATCCCCGCCACAGTTGCTACTCATCCCTACCGCACAGGTTTCATTTCAAGATAAAATATTACGTCTGTATCTAAGACCTATGTTCCTATGGCAACAGGGCAGATATATCGCTCTTATGCCACATACGCGTAGACTTAACGAGAAGTAGATGGTATAGGATTTGTTATATACTTGCACCAGACAAGGACTTAGCACTTAGCTAACAGATGTCCTCCAAGAGAGGGAGTGGGGATCTTTAGACACTCGTTACGTGATTTCAGTCACCGTGACGAGATTACAGCATCGCTGTTACAAGCTTGCAAAATTATGCGACGGCACGCTGGGAATAAGACCTAACATCTCTTTTAAGGACAGTCTCAAGATCTAACAGAAGCTTGGTAAATCGATAATATTAAAACCATGCTCACTTATAAGAACCATCTGCAAGGCCGAGTAGAGAGGTAACGTTTGTGTAACGAGAGTTGCGAGTAAAATGTGCAATTCGCAAAGAAAAACTGCTTTCTAATAAAACCAACTAGAACCTGCTGGTTATCTAACTTTATCTGTTTCGGCAAGCTCTTTATCTCCGCGTTGCTTTATCTGTCTCTTTGTACACGGCCGCCGCGCCTCATTGCAACAATGTGGTCGGCGACATTAATAATAATAATAATAATAATAATAATAATAATAATAATAATAATAATAATAATAATAATAATAATAATAATAATAATAATAATAATAATAATAATAATAATAATAATAATAACAACAACAACAACAACAACAACAACAACAACAACAACAACAACAACAACAACAACAACAACAACAACAACAACAACAACAACAACAACAACAACAATAATAATAATAATAATAATAATAATAATAATAATAATAATAATAATAATAATAATAATAATAATAATAATAATAATAATAATAATAATAATAATAATTATATAATAATAATAATAATAATAATAATAATAATAATAATAATAATAATAATAATAATAATAATAATAATAATAATAATAATAATAATAATAATAATAATAATAATAATAATAATAATAATAATAATAATAATAATAATAATAATAATAATAATAATAATAATAATAATAATAATAATAATAATAATAATAATAATAATAATAATAATAATAATAATAATAATAATAATAATAATAATAATAATAATAATAATAATAATAATAATAATAATAATAATAATAATAATAATAATAATAATAATAATAATAATAATAATAATAATAATAATAATATTAATAATAAAAAATATCATTTTGCAATATTAAACCATGATATAATAACAGCTCAAAAATGATTGAATTACTAAAAGAAATTGCAGAGAAAGTTGTCTTCAGATATCTTTCCAAAAAAACTGAATATACGAGGGCTGTTCAATAAAGAATAATCATAACTTTTTACGGTCACAAGTTTTCGCACTAAAATTCCATCTTATTATATTGTGTTAGCTTAATGTGAACCAAACACTCCGTAGTAGTTTCATTGTTGGTACTCCTGGTTCCCGCCTGTGAGAACCAGGCAAGTTCAGAAATGTTCAGTATCGCCTACCGCTGCAATGGAGGTAACACGTGAGGAACAATATGCGGCTTTGAAATTCTGCTTTCGTCTCAACAAATCTTCAGTTGAGGCCTATACAATGTTACAGGAGGTCTATGGAGAGTCTGTTCTTCCCTACAGCACAGCTCGAAGGTGGTTTAAAATGTTTAAAGATGGGAGACAATCAATTTCAAAGGAAGGTGGGCCCGGTGCTGCAGTTACTGCTCTTACGGAAGAAAACAACAACACTGCTGCTGCCATTGTGAGAGAGGATCGAAGAATTACCTTAAGATCACTTTCTGAAATACTGAACATTTCATTGTGTGCCACTCACACGTTGGTGACAGAAACATTACACATGAGACGTGTTTGTGCGCGATGTGTTCTAAGACTGTTGATTCCCGAACAAAAGAACATTCGCATGCAGGTCTGCTTGCAGTTAAAGTTGATGTTAGAGGAAGATCCGGAGTTTCTTTCAAACGTAATCACTGCTGATGAAACTTGACTACATCATTTTGATCCTGAAAGCAAGCAGCAAAGCTCACAGTGCAAATCTCCTTTCTTACCAACCCCCAAAAGCAAAAGTGGTTGCTTCTGCTGGGAAAGTTATGGTCATCTCATTCTTTGATATTCATGGAATTGTTTATCAGCATGTTGTGCCTGCACACACATCAGTAACTGGACAATACTACAGGCATGTCCTGAAAACATTGCAAGGCAATGTCAGGCTCAAAAGACCACATTTCCGTGAAGCTGGCTGGATGCTACACCACGATAATGCACGGCCGCATATTGCCAATGTTGTTGCTGACTGTCTTGCAAAAATCAATGTGAAGTGCATCCCTTACCCTCCCTATAGTCCGGATTTAGCCCCATGTGACTTTTTTCTATTCCCTAACTTGAAGAAGCGACTACGTGGGAGACATTATCCATCATCAGAAGCAGTGGTGAAGACTGCGGAGACGATTTTGAAGGATCTCTCAAAAATGGTTTCCAGCATGTACATTAGACACATCCATGGTACCATCACCACATGCCTCACTTAACTGTCTTGGTTTGTTGTCACACGATGTTCTGTCTTCATTGAACTGTCGCAACCAGGAACGTACATTAGACACATCCATGGTACCATCACCACATGCCTCACTTAACTGTCTTGGTTTGTTGTCACACGATGTTCTGTCTTCATTGAACTGTCACACCCAGGAACGTACATTAGACACATCCATGGTACCATCACCACATACCTCACTTAACTGTCTTGGTTTGTTGTCACACGATGTTCTGTCTTCATTGAACTGTCGCACCCAGGAACGCACATTAGACCAGGGGCGGTTCCTCCACAAGGTTCAGGTTTGCGCTATACCCACTGATTCTGAATATACAACAGGTGCATTTTGCACATTAAAGCTATACTTGTTTGCATTGTTTTATATACAAACATGTTTTAATTACGCTTATCGTCTGTAGCTGCCCATGACCGCAGAAGTCGAAATAAAAAGTGATTAGCTCTAGGAGCCGCAGGTTTGCAGTGAAGAGTTAACCTAAGATTTCGCCCAAATGAAGGCTCTCTTAGGGGGTTGCGGGAAGGTGAAGAGATAGGAGGGGCTTCTTATAAATTGCTTAAATGGAGGTTTATAAACCTAGCTCCTCCTACTCTTAGCAACGGCTATAGCGTGACCTTCAAGCTTAGCTTCTGTGTGCTCTGCTTTTCGAACACAGGGAGAATTTAATTAAATGCATGGAGGTTATTCAGAAGAGAACTCTGTTAAACAACAACGCCACACTTGTTCAGGCTTCTGGGTTTATTGCCACTTTGAAAGATTATAATTTTGTATTCTGGTTGTCTTTCTTCTACAAGATCATGCCACATGTGGATATTTCGTACAATCAGCTGCAGAAACGAGACTGCAATGCAACATTCGCCATCGCCCTGCTAAACGCATTTAAAAGGGAAGTGCAAAAGGTAAGAAATAGCGGGGATATCGAGGAACACGAAGAAACTGCAATTAAGAGGAGAAGAATAGAAGATCATGATGTGAAAAGAAGAGAAGCTCTTGAAGTATGTGACATTCTTAGAGAAGCAAAGGACATATTTAGCTTCACGGGGCATCTGGTAGCCTCAACTTTGTTTCACCAAGAAAATTTCTAAGACATTTCCAGAGTATTACCTTAGAGAAACAATAAGGTTCTATCCTTTTATCATTGGAACAAAAATTTGTAGGGAACTGACTGTAATTTGCAGTCGAGAGGAATTTCGTGGAATGTCCGGCGCTTTGTGCTTGATGGACTTCAATAAGGAAAACAATTTATGTGCTACATTCAGCGAATATGTCAAACTCCTCCGAGTACTGTTAACTATGTCAATGTCTACCGCTGAAGCAGAATGCTGTTCCTCAACTTTAAAAAGAATAAAAACTTTCCTTAGGAACACAATGTCACAGGACCGATTGTCAGCATTAGCAATGCTTTCAATTGAGAGAGATTTTGTTATGAAGATCAGCGACTTCAACGCAAAAGTTATCGATAGATTCCCCAGGTCTAAGGAAAGTACAGCAGAGAATCTGTATAAATAGGTGAGTCATTACTACTCTGTATTTTATTTTTCTTTTGTGCACCACCAATAATTTAACCCACCAGCCGCCACTGCATTAGACACATCCATGGTACCATCACCATATGCCTCACTCAACTGGTGATGAATTTCAATACGTGACACACCACGAAAATGGAGAAAGTGAATGATTAGACGCTGTTCTTGCGATGATAACGCCGCCATTCTAAGTATCAAAAACAGCCGTAACTCTGGTCGCTGCCACTGAGTTCTGTGCACTGTAGGGTGCTACCATCTCTGTCACGCATTCACAAGGAGTCCACGCGTATATAAAACAAAAAACAGTATTTCTATCTGGTCGTAGTCCTAAACTCTTACACATACAACACTTCGATGCACGTTATTCATAGTAGTTTAAGTGTTGAAATATCAAAATTTGGTTTGAAGTTAAATACAGAACTTCCTCTACCTTAAGGAAACAGAAAGCGAAGTAAAGAAGTTGTGTATGAAAGACGCTCAAACATTGTTCTTGAACCTTAGATATTTGAAAGTATTTTTAAAGCATTTTATACGTAGCAGTTTTCCGTTGACGTTCAATTTCTTTTTTCGCCAGTTCGTTTTTATTACGGACTGCTGGAAAGCACAATAATTTACTGAAGTCTCTCTGAAGAAGGCTTTCTTCATTAAGTGCAGTCTTCCTTCTCAGATGAAATTCGTGGCTCTGTTGACAATAAAACACACGACACTCGACGCTAACTGCCTTTCTCCAGCAGTCTTTAATAACAAGATGGAAGTATTGACAAGATGGGCTATAGAAATCTAACTCAATTAATAATATTAAATACAGTTCGATAACTGAAGTCTCTCTTCAAGAAGACACACTCTCCTACAAATGGTTTTTCTCTGTTTCGATATATTTAGAGAGATTGCTCTCCACTTTTATTCAGTTCGGTCTAACAACAAAAACCTAAACAAAGCAACATCGTCCATTCGTCCATTTCATTTCAATTACAAATTATTACACTGAGTTGCTGGCTACCCTTGGGCCCAATAATGCTTTCTTGTGAAATTTCACTACAAAACCTGGATGTGGAATTAAAAGTTACATGTTCTCTATTTTAATAATATTAATAAATAATAATAATTAATAATAATAATAATAAATTACGACCTTTAACTTGTTAAGTCATATCGGACGATGAATGAAATGATGTTCAAATGAGTACAGGGTACATAGAGCTTAGAGTTACCAGACATTCATCTTTCAGGATAAGGGAAAACCTCCAACGTTAAGTCATTACAGACGATGAATGAAATGATGTTCAAATGAGTACTGGGTACATAGAGCTTAGAGTTACCAGACATTCATCTTTCATGATAAGGGAAACCCTCCAACGTTAAGTCATATCGGACGATGAATGAAATAATGTTCAAATGAGTACAGGGTACATAGAGCTTAGAGTTACCAGACATTCACCTTTCAGGATAAGGGAAACCTCCAATGTTAAGTCATATCGGACGATGAATGAAATGATGTTCAAATGAGTACAGGGTACATAGAGCTTAGAGTTACCAGACATTCATCTTTCAGGATAAGGGAAAACCTCCAACGTTAAGTCATATCGGACGATGAATGAAATGATGTTCAAATGAGTACAGGGTACATAGAGCTTAGAGTAACCAGACATTCATCTTTCAGGATAAGAGAAAACCTCCAACGTTAAGTCATATCGGACGATGAATGAAATAATGTTCAAATGAGTACAGGGTGCATAGAGCTTAGAGTTACCAGACATTCATCTTTCAGGATAAGAGAAAACCTCCAATGTTAAGTCACATCGGACGATGAATGAAATGATGTTCAAATGAGTAGAGGGTACATAGAGCTTAGAGTTACCAGACATTCATCTTTCAGGATAAGGGAAAACCTCCAACGTTAAGTCATATCGGACGATGAATGAAATGATGTTCAAATGAGTACAGGGTACATAGAGCTTAGAGTTACCAGACATTCATCTTTCAGGATAAGGGAAAACCTCCAAGGTTAAGTCATATCGGACGATAAATGAAATGATGTTCAAATGAGTACAGGGTGCATAGAGCTTAGAGTTACCAGACATTCATCTTTCAGGATAAGAGAAAACCTCCAATGTTAAGTCATATCGGACGATGAATGAAATGATGTTCAAATGAGTACAGGGTACATAGAGCTTAGAGTTACCAGACATTCATCTTTCAGGATAAGGGAAAACCTCCAACGTTAAGTCATTACAGACGATGAATGAAATGATGTTCAAATGAGTACTGGGTACATAGAGCTTAGAGTTACCAGACATTCATCTTTCATGATAAGGGAAACCCTCCAACGTTAAGTCATATCGGACGATGAATGAAATAATGTTCAAATGAGTACAGGGTACATAGAGCTTAGAGTTACCAGACATTCATCTTTCAGGATAAGGGAAACCTCCAATGTTAAGTCATATCGGACGATGAATGAAATGATGTTCAAATGAGTACAGGGTACATAGAGCTTAGAGTTACCAGACATTCATCTTTCAGGATAAGGGAAAACCTCCAACGTTAAGTCATATCGGACGATGAATGAAATGATGTTCAAATGAGTACAGGGTACATAGAGCTTAGAGTAACCAGACATTCATCTTTCAGGATAAGAGAAAACCTCCAACGTTAAGTCATATCGGACGATGAATGAAATAATGTTCAAATGAGTACAGGGTGCATAGAGCTTAGAGTTACCAGACATTCATCTTTCAGGATAAGAGAAAACCTCCAATGTTAAGTCACATCGGACGATGAATGAAATGATGTTCAAATGAGTAGAGGGTACATAGAGCTTAGAGTTACCAGACATTCATCTTTCAGGATAAGGGAAAACCTCCAACGTTAAGTCATATCGGACGATGAATGAAATGATGTTCAAATGAGTACAGGGTACATAGAGCTTAGAGTTACCAGACATTCATCTTTCAGGATAAGGGAAAACCTCCAAGGTTAAGTCATATCGGACGATGAATGAAATGATGATCAAATGAGTACAGGGTGCATAGAGCTTAGAGTTACCAGACATTCATCTTTCAGGATAAGAGAAAACCTCCAATGTTAAGTCATATCGGACGATGAATGAAATGATGTTCAAATGAGTAAAGGGTACATAGAGCTTAGAGTTACCAGACATTCATCTTTCAGGATAAGGGAAAACCTCCAACGTTAAGTCATATCGGACGATGAATGAAATGATGTTCAAATGAGTACAGGGTACATAGAGCTTAGAGTTACCAGACATTCATCTTTCAGGATAAGAGAAAACCTCCAACGATAAGTCATATCGGACGATGAATGAAATGATGTTCAAATGAGTACAGGGTACATAGAGCTTAGAGTTACCAGACATTCATCTTTCAGGATAAGGGAAAACCTCCAATGTTAAGTCATATCGGACGATGAATGAAATGATGTTCAAATGAGTACAGGGTACATAGAGCTTAGAGTTACCAGACATTCATCTTTCAGGATAAGGGAAAACCTCCAAGGTTAAGTCATATCGGACGATGAATGAAATAATGTTCAAATGAGTACAGGGTACATAGAGCTCAGAGTTATCAGACATTCGTCTTTCAGGATAAGAGAAAACCTCCAACGTTAAGTCATATCGGACGATGAATGAAATGATGTTCAAATGAGTACAGGGTACATAGAGCTTAGAGTTACCAGACATTCATCTTTCAGGATAAGAGAAAACCTCCAACGTTAAGTCATATCGGACGATGAATGAAATGATGTTCAAATGAGTACAGGGTACATAGAGCTCAGAGTTATCAGACATTCATCTTTCAGGATAAGAGAAAACCTCCAACGTTAAGTCATATCGGACGATGAATGAAATAATGTTCAAATGAGTACAGGGTACATAGAGCTCAGAGTTATCAGACATTCATCTTTCAGGATAAGAGAAAACCTCCAACGTTAAGTCATATCGGACGATGAATGAAATGATGTTCAAATGAGTACAGGGTACATAGAGCTCAGAGTTATCAGACATTCATCTTTCAGGATAAGAGAAAACCTCCAACGTTAAGTCATATCGGACGATGAATGAAATAATGTTCAAATGAGTACAGGGTACATAGAGCTCAGAGTTATCAGACATTCATCTTTCAGGATAAGGGAAACCTCCAACATTAAGTCATATCGGACGATGAATGAAATGATGTTCAAATGAGTACAGGGTACATAGAGCTCAGAGTTATCAGACATTCATCTTTCAGGATAAGAGAAAACCTCCAACGTTAAGTCATATCGGACGATGATTGAAATGATGTTCAAATGAGTACAGGGTACATAGAGCTCAGAGTTATGAGACATTCATCTTTCAGGATAAGAGAAAACCTCCAACGTTAAGTCATATCGGACGATGAATAAAATAATGTTCAAATGAGTACAGGGTACATAGAGCTCAGAGTTATCAGACATTCGTCTTTCAGGATAAGAGAACACCTCCAACGTTAAGTCATATCGGACGATGAATGAAATGATGTTCAAATGAGTACAGGGTACATAGAGCTTAGAGTTATCAGACATTCATCTTTCAGGATAAGAGAAAACCTCCAACGTTAAGTCATATCGGACGATGAATGAAATGATGTTCAAATGAGTACAGGGTACATAGAGCTTATAGTTATCAGACATTCATCTTTCAGGATAAGAGAAAACCTCCAACGTTAAGTCATATCGGAGGATGAATGAAATGATATTCAAATGAGTACAGGGTACATAGAGCTTAGAGTTACCAGACATTCATCTTTCAGGATAAGAGAAAACCTCCAACGTTAAGTCATATCGGAGGATTAATGAAATGATGCTCAAATGAGTACAGGGTACATAGAGCTTAGAGTTACCAGACATTCATCTTTCAGGATAAAAGAAAACCACCAACGTTAAGTCATATCGGACGATGAATGAAATGATGTTCAAATGAGTACAGGGTACATAGAGCTTAGAGTTACCAGACATTCATCTTTCAGGATAAGAGAAAACCTCCAACGTTAAGTCAT
Source organism: Mantis religiosa (assembly GCA_030765055.1). Classification (NCBI taxonomy): domain Eukaryota; kingdom Metazoa; phylum Arthropoda; class Insecta; order Mantodea; family Mantidae; genus Mantis; species Mantis religiosa. Next base: position 29,743,557 of record CM060947.1, read on the forward strand.
ATCGGACGATGAATGAAATGATGTTCAAATGAGTACAGGGTACATAGAGCTCAGAGTTATCAGACATTCATCTTTCAGGATAAGAGAAAACCTCCAACGTTAAGTCATATCGGACGATGAATGAAATGATGTTCAAATGAGTACAGGGTACATAGAGCTTAGAGTTAGCAGACATTCATCTTTCAGGATAAGAGAACACCTCCAACGTTAAGTCATATCGGACGATGAATGAAATAATGTTCAAATGAGTACAGGGTACATAGAGCTTAGAGTTATCAGACATTCATCTTTCAGGATAAGAGAAAACCTCCAACGTTAAGTCATATCGGACGATGAATGAAATGATGTTCAAATGAGTACAGGGTACATAGAGCTTAGAGTTACCAGACATTCATCTTTCAGGATAAGAGGAAACCTCCAACGTAAAGTCATATCGGACGATGAATGAAATAATGTTCAAATGAGTACAGGGTACATAAAGCTTAGAGTTACTTGACATTCATCTTTCAGGATAAGAGAAAACATCCAACGTTAAGTCTTATCGGACGATGAACGAAATGATATTCAAATGAATACAGGGTACATAGAGCTTAGAGTTACCAGACATTCATCTTTCAGGATAAGAGGAAACCTCCAACGTTAAGTCATATCGGACGATGAATGAAATAATGTTCAAATGAGTACAGGGTACATAGAGCTTAGAGTTACCAGACATTCATCTTTCAGAATAAGAGAAAACCTCCAACGTTAAGTCATATTGGACGATGAATGAAATGATGTTCAAATAAGTACAGGATACATAGAGCTTAGAGTTACCAGACATTCATCTTTCAGAATAAGAGAAAACCTCCAACGTTAAGTCACATCGGACGATGAATGAAATGATGTACAAATGAGTACAGGGTACATAGAGCTTAGAGTTACCAGACATTCATCTTTCAGGATAAGAGAAAACATCCAACGTTAAGTCATATCGGATGATGAATGAAATGATGTACAAATGAGTACAGGGTACATTATTATTATTATTATTATTATTATTATTATTATTATTATTATTATTATTATTATTATTATTATTATTATTATTATTATTATTGTTATTGTTATTGTTATCGTTATCGTTATCGTTATCGTTATCGTTATCGTTATCGTTATCGTTATCGTTATCGTTATCGTTATCGTCATCGTTATCGTCATCGTCATCGTCATCGTCATCGTCATCGTCATCGTCATCGTCATCGTCATCGTCATCGTCATCGTCATCGTCATCGTCATCGTCATCGTCATCGTCATCGTCATCGTCATCGTCATCGTCATCGTCATCGTCATCGTCATCGTCATCGTCATCGTCATCGTCATCGTCATCGTCATCGTCATCGTCATCGTCATCGTCATCGTCATCGTCATCGTCATCGTCATCGTCATCGTCATCGTCATCGTCATCGTCATCGTCATCGTCATCGTCATCGTCATCGTCATCGGCATCGGCATCGGCATCGTCATCGTCATCGTCATCGTCATCGTCATCGTCATCGTCATCGTCATCGTCATCGTCATCGTCATCGTCATCGTCATCGTCATCGTCATCGTCATCGTCATCGTCATCATCATCATCATCATCATCATCATCATCATCATCATCATCATCATCATCATCATCATCATCATCATCATCATCATCATCATCATTATTATTATTATTATTATTATTATTATTATTATTATTATTATTATTATTATTATTATTATTATTATTATTATTATTATTATTATTATTATTATTATTATTATTATTTCCTCTCGTCTAGCATATTGTCTACAGGACATAAGTCTCAAAGAAAACGCTGCATGAATATTATTATATAATATTATTATAATACACGAATATTGTGTTAAAGTCGGGAGACAAATGAAAAATAAGCCCACAAAGAGATTGCCAATAGCAATAAACAATTTGCGGATTACATAATGTGAAGAAGCCTGGGTTAAATTTGGTGTTAGTTTTGAAGGGGAGGTCGTTAGTGTGCGTGTCAGGTAATTAGGGGTCTGGTCAATTCAGTCGATCAGAAAATCATTAACTTAAAGGTCATAACCCAACTGGAAAGTCAGTCAGGCGTTTGCCAAGGAATGTTGACGACGAGGTGGCCGAGTAGGTAGATCGCTAGCCCAGCAACGCAAGTCGGGTTTGTGATGAACGAAGCGATTTCTCCGGTTTACCCCGTCATTCATTCCTCCAGCTGCTCCATCAGTACTTTTCCTTCCGGTATATATTACCCACTTCTTTACTCTCGTACTAGGTTCGGGTATAATTCGTTGTTCTCTGTTCGTAGCTCGGTTTCCAGTTATCGAGAACCGCACTCACCGTCCAGGGGGAACTCAGGAATCTAACCATGTCCCATTACGATCACCTTTATATGTACGAAGGGGGGGGGGGTTGCGCCAGTAGAGCGCTAGTCTTTGACTTTCAGTGGTCTCTTCCGCCGCTGAACTTAGTTTAACGAAGTACGAAAAATGAAATTCCTGAAATTTTAATCTCGTTTCAAATACAAATTGTCAGTTTAATCGTAAATGATATTTTCAACAGGAGTTACCTGAATAAAGGAGCTAATACTGCTAAAATTAGCGTAATTACAGTCCAATATTACCACAAGAAAAGTGCCTACTGTGATGGACGTCTCATGGCGCATAAATATTACATATCAATGCCCGATTTCACCAACAGATGTTAACACTTAACACGAGTTTAGAAATATTTATAACAAAAGTTGCATTTCACCAACAAGTGTTAGCTTAATACTCGTGTTAAACCTCTTGTTAAACTAACAAGGCATATTTCTGTTGTTAAGTCCTTAACAATTGTAATGGTGGGTGTGAATGCAGCTGTTGATGTCGATTTGCTATATTTAAGACCGTCTAAATGACATACGTAATATTGTACGGCCTATGAGGAGAAATAATTTTGAGGAACTATCACACAGAGGTATAGACTGTCGAAACAAGTTGCTATGAAGGTTGCTGAGGAAGTACAAGAGACGTTAGAACATGCATCGAAAGGAATATGTCGATCTCGACTTTACATCAAGTATTAATAACCTTGCGATTTTATAATTCACTGAATTATGTAGATAATACACTGTCCACCGCCCGTCTTGAAACGTTCAAGTCACTCGTCACTTGTCCTTCTTCGCTCCTCGTTTTAAATTTACGTAATACTGAGTTAGAACATACATCGAAAGGAATATGACAATCTCGCCTTTGCTTCAAATATTAATAACTTTGCAATTTTATAATTCACTGAATTATGTGGATAATACACTGTCCACCTCCCGTCTTGAAACGTTCAAGTCACTCGTCACTTGTCCTTCTTCGCTCCTCGTTTTAAATTTACGTAACACTGAGTTAGAACATGCATCGAAAGGAATATGTCGATCTCGACTTTACATCAAGTATTAATAACCTTGCGATTTTATAATTCACTGAATTATGTGGATAATACACAGTCCACCGCCCGTCTTGAAACGTTCAAGTCACTCGTCACTTGTCCTTCTTCGCTCCTCGTTTTAAATTTACGTAATACTGAGTTAGAACATACATCGAAAGGAATATGACAATCTCGCCTTTGCTTCAAATATTAATAACTTTGCAATTTTATAATTCACTGAATTATGTGGATAATACACTGTCCACCTCCCGTCTTGAAACGTTCAAGTCACTCGTCACTTGTCCTTCTTCGCTCCTCGTTTTAAATTTACGTAATACTGAGTTAGAACATACATCGAAAGGAATATGACAATCTCGCCTTTGCTTCAAATATTAATAACTTTGCAATTTTATAATTCACTGAATTATGTGGATAATACACTGTCCACCTCCCGTCTTGAAACGTTCAAGTCACTCGTCACTTGTCCTTCTTCGCTCCTCGTTTTAAATTTACGTAATACTGAGTTAGAACATACATCGAAAGGAATATGACAATCTCGCCTTTGCTTCAAATATTAATAACTTTGCGATTTTATAATTCACTGAATTATGTGGATAATACACTGTCCACCTCCCGTCTTGAAACGTTCAAGTCACTCGTCACTTGTCCTTCTTCGCTCCTCGTTTTAAATTTACGTAATACTGAGTTAGAACATGCATCGAAAGGAATATGCCGATCTCGCCTTTGTTCAAGTATTAATAACTGCGATTTTATAATTCACTGAATTATGTGGATAATACACTGTCCACCTCCCGTCTTGAAACGTTCAAGTCTCTCGTCACTTGTCCTTCTTCGCTCCTCGTTTAAATTTACGTAATACTGAGTTAGAACATACATCGAAAGGAATATGCCGATCTCGCCTTTGTTCAAGTATTAATAACTTTGTGATTTTATAATTCACTGAATTATGTGGATAATACACTGTCCACCTCCCGTCTTGAAACGTTTAAGTCACTCGTCACTTGTCCTTCTTCGTTCCTCGTTTTAAATTTACGTAACACTGAGTTAGAACATGCATCGAAAGGAATATGACAATCTCGCCTTTGCTTCAAATATTAATAACTTTGCAATTTTATAATTCACTGAATTATGTGGATAATACACTGTCCACCTCCCGTCTTGAAACGTTCAAGTCACTCGTCACTTGTCCTTCTTCGCTTCTCGTTTTAAATTTACGTAATACTGAGTTAGAACATGCATCGAAAGGAATATGTCGATCTCGCCTTTGCTTCAAGTATTAATAACTTTGCGATTTTTATAATTCACTGAATTATGTGGATAGTACACTGTCCACCTGCCGTCTTGAAACGTTCAAGTCACTCGTCCTTCTTCGCTCCTCGTTTTAAATTTACGTAATACTGAGTTAGAACATGCATCGAAAGGAATATGTCGATCTCGCCTTTGCTTCAAGTATTAATAACTTTGCAATTTTATAATTCACTGAATTATGTGGATAATACACTGTCCACCTCCCGTCTTGAAACGTTCAAGTCACTCGTCACTTGTCCTTCTTCGCACCTCGTTTTAAATTTACGTAATACTGACAAGTTGTTTTGTGCTTCTAGTAGTGACACATGCATTTGAATTAAATCGTTTTCAATTTTTCCCACGTGACATCTTTTTCTTTTACATTCACCGCATCCGTCCTCATATTTTCCAAGTTATCCTTTTACTTCTTCACCAGTTCAATTAACAATTCTTTCTCCAACGACCAGAAATTTGTCTCACGGCTTTTGTTTACAATTTTATTCACCCGCCATTTTTTCAGCTGCGTGCAAACGAAAATGAAAACAAAAGCGCATCGCAGTACGTTCATAAAATAATACGACCTATTCATAGCCTTCTATAGCTGTAATATTTACTTGGGTTAAATCGTGTTAGTTAACATTTTCAGAAAACAGGTTGGTGAAACGCAAGAAATTTAACAGAATTGTTAGCGCTGTGACAATTTTTACGTTAAAGTCGATTTTAACATCTGTTGGGAAATTAGGTATTAGTGGTAAAGTCAGTTTAACGTTTCTGTGACATCATACACTTCACTTCATTATTACGGAGACAGTGAAGTCTGTATACAGCATAAGTTAGTACACAAGATTTAGAAACTATTTAATTCTTCAGCTTCAAAGAGCCGTCAAGTCACTTCAAATATATCACTATTAACATCCACTTAATGTACCATTCATGTTCTCTTCTTTATCGCCACACCTGAGATAAAGATCTCATAATTCATCTGGTAATAGGAGATATATCGCAGACGACGGCTAAGGCTGATGCATCGATCGCTATCAAATTTGGCGCACACAACCCTGACATTAAATTCCATGCTTCACCGACTGAGAAATAGGACACAAAATGGCACATGCCTTAATATTTAAAAAATAGTTATTAAATATAAGTACTGTACTTGCAAGATAAGTATGGTCAGAGGGCAAGAAGCGAGAGATAACGCTCTCTTGTTTCTGCAGTGTGGTCAACCTTGAAAAACACAGTTTAGCAAAATAGCGTGTAAGATAAGCGAAGATATCAAAAGTAACGTTGCATCCTCTGAAAACATTCCTTAGTTTTGCCCACGCCAGCTCAATTGCATTCAGATCACAGTTATACGGAGGTAGACGAATAATAATCTGTCCCCTTTCGAGAGCCATAACATCCACAAATGTTCATACAAATATAAATCATTTTCAAGTAAATGCTGATGTACTCGTAGCAAGGATAAACTGGCAATTCGAGCGTACCAAACGAGACTTTATGAAGGAAGCTTTAACTACAAAGTGATAATGTTATATAATAAACTTCCAAATTCATTTAACCAAGCTGCATCATTAAAACACTTTAAGAATAAGGTTAAGAAATTTTTGTATGCACACTGTTTTTATACGGTTAATGAATTTTTAGAACTATAACCATGTAAATGAGCACTGGGAGCATAGTACATTCACAAATCTGTAATATTTATATTATGACATTTCTTGTAGTAAATTAGTCTATGTAAATACCACATGAAACCATAGAAAAGCTGCTTACTGTGTATATTGTATGTAATCAATTTGACTTTATGTATATACTGTATTTATACATTTTGACGTGTCTCATAACATGTATATGTTGTCAAGGACGAACTAAAATTCTAATTGTTGTAAACTGGTTAGCTAATTAACCTCGAAATTGGTCAAAACAAAAAATGGCGGACATGATAAAGCTTAGCGTATTAACCACTAGATGTCCGTGTATAGCGCATTTCACATTTCAAAGTTGTCATCTATGTTTACGAAGTTGAACGAAACTTACCGAATGAGGACTTGGAACCGATCCCTCTTCTTATCGCGCGCACACTGTATTATGCCTTTAGTCATAAAATACTGTGAAATTAAAAAGAAAACTTCCATTTAAAAGAACGAAAAAAGGTCTAAAAATGTTACTTTTTAGCAACTTTCGCAGTTTAATCTCCCTTTGCACTGTTTTCGCTTTTACCCGAAAGCATGATGCAAGTAATGTTGATGAAGATCTGTATTAAAGTGCAGTAAAGCTTACCCTCGGGGTACAAATTCTCATCTTACAAAAGAACTTCTTTTAATATCCTCTGTTGCACTTCCTGGCCGATTCCTCCAAGACGCCAGGAGGTAAGGGAGTGTTTAACATGGCCTGAACTTCGCCAACTCGACCTGAGTCAACAAAACATCCAAGTTAATCTACTCCACAGTGTTGACACACCTCACCCAGTCCGGTTGGGCCCCGTTCGTTGCTGCTTTTTACTTGCTCTCCAGGCCAACGATATTTACATGTCTTGAGGCATACGGGGGAAAAAATTAGATTGGAGCATTTGTTACACCATGCTACAATTTTTTTGTAAACCCTCCTCCCTTACTATGCCTTTCTATCAGACTTCTACTCCAAGGGTTGCCAATCCTAGAGGTTTTCTGACAAAAATTACAGGTTCCGTTTGCTACAGTTGTTTTCACGTCACGAAGACACAATAGGCTCTAATGGAGAACACATGCAGCGTTGCCACATATGTTCCGCCACCCGATTGCCGCACTTTCGTTTTAAACTAACTTTTATTATTAATGTTATTATTATTATTATTATTATTATTATTATTATTATTATTATTATTATTATTATTATTATTATTATTATTATTATTATTATTATTATTATTATTATTATTATTATTATTATTATTATTATTATTATTATTATTATTATTAGTATTATTACTATTATTATTATTATTATTATTATTATTATTATTATTATTATTATTATTATTATTATTATTATTATTATTATTATTATTATTATTATTATTATTATTATTATTATTATTATTATTATTATTATTATTATTATTATTATTATTATTATTATTATTATTATTATTATTATTATTATTATTATTATTATTATTATTATTATTATTATTATTATTATTATTATTATTATTATTATTATTATTATTATTATTATTATTATTATTATTATTATTATTATTATTATTATTATTATTATTATTATTATTATTATTATTATTTATTAGTACAAGGTCTGTTCAACAAAGAATTATCACAATTTTGTTTTTGACAACGTACCTTTACTCATCCTCATAATTTTGATGATCCTTCTCAAAATAGCCTCCCCTGAATGCACTTGTCCCAGCGTTTCTGCCAGTCTTCATGCTGGAAACCATTTGTCGAGAGATCCTTCAAAATCGCCTCTGCAGCCTTCACCACTGCTTCTGATGATGGATAATGCCTCCCACGAAGGCATTTCTTCAAGTTAGGGAATAGAAAAAAGTCACATGGGGCTAAATCCGGACTATAGGGGGGGGGGGGGTGAGGGATTCACTTCACGTTGATTTTTGCAAGATATTCAGCAACATCATTGGCAATATGCGGCCGCGCATTATCGTGGTGCAGCATACAGCCTGCTTCACGGAAATGTGGTCTTTTGCGCCTGATATGGACTTGCAATGTTTTCAGGACATCCCTGTAGTATTGTCCAGTTACTGATGTGTGTGCAGGTACAACATGCTGATAAACCATTCCATGAATATCAAAGAATGAGTTGACCATAACTTTTCCAGCAGAAACAACCACTTTTGCTTTTTTGAAGGTTGGTAATGAAGGATATTTACACACCGAGCTTTGCTGTTTACTCTCAGGATCAAAATGATGTGGCCAAGTTTCATCAGCAGTGATTACGTTTGAAAGACACTCCGGATCTTCCTCTAACATTAACTTTAACTGCATGCAGACCTGCATGCGAATGTCCTTTTGTTCGGGAATCAACAGTCTTGGAACCTATCGCGCACAAACACGTCTCATGTGTAATGTTTCTGTCACCAACGTGTGGGTGACACCCAATGAAATGTTCAGTATTTCAGCAATAATACTGTATAAAGTTTTTCTGGGATTTTCCCTTATGCTTAAAGTCGAAAGTCGGGTAACTCTTAGCTCCATGGACCCTGGGTACATTTCTGCATTATTTCACCCATTTCATGCACCTTACGATATGACTTAACGTTGTAGGTCGTAAAATTACGAAAGAAAAAAATATATGAAGTGTCCCCTATGCCCAACGTGGTTCGCAGTCCACGGTATAACCTTTAGGTCCTCTCGCTTCATCTTCAGCATCACCTTATCATTCGAGGTAATGAACTCGCCTTGTGGGTGCCTCCACTTGAGAAATGGGTCCAGACATCACGTGGTGGGTCAAGATTACCCGAAGGCCAAAGTGCTATATGGGGCGTGTTCGTATCCAATCCAATCCACCGAAGTAAAGAGTGGCTAGGTGTTTCTTGAAGGATGAAGCTTAAGAAATGACATTTCGTTCTGAAATAAATAATTTTAATGTACAGAAACAAAGCTTCTAATCCACATAACAATCATTGATCAGTGAAAGGCAGCTGTTTCCTCTATCTTTGCGGAGGTTCCTGGTTTCATCGTCGAAGATAGCCAACGTGAGCTTGAAAGAGGCGAGTACATGTGTGTCCCCCTTAAGCCAAATTTCGGGGAGGTTAAATATTAAAGTGCTAGCTGACAAAGTGACGGAGTGAAGCCTCTGTCAGCACACGTCAGCGATGAGAGAGCGCGACTGGCGCATCTGTTAATGTAACATGACTTTCAGTTTACTGACAGGCAGTCGCATGTCTAGACTTCAATAATTTATCTTCCGAATATATAAATTTTATACATCTATACATAAACTTAGAAAAATATCGTCATAAATCCTTATTGGAAAATTGCCATTATTGCATCATCAATTTAAAATAGAAAAATTTACAGTTGTTTAACTATGTGCAGAGTGAGGAAGGCTTTTGGATTATTACGTGGGCAGCTGTTCTTCAAAAAGCACCTACAAATTGCAAGTATGCTGAGGACTTTGTGGTCAGCGTGAAGAAAGCTCCAACCACTCAAAGCATTAGATTGTTTGGTTCTAGGGAAGAGAAGGTATTTCCCTCTTTGAGTCCCCAGCATTAAAGAGGCTATCTCTGGAAAGGCACTGCTAAAGCTAACAAGCTCCATTTGAGAAAGCTTTCGATGCGATAAACAGGGGGGGGGGGCTCTAAAATGGAAGTTGTGAAGAAAAGGGATGGGCGAGAAGTTTATAAATGAAATTGATAAAATTTAAAGTGGTGTGAAATTCAGAATAAGACGTTGGCTGCATGTATTATCGGAGGAGGCCGAGCCGAAGTTAGGCTTGAGACAGGGGTGAACATTGAGTCCTATAACATTTAATTTATTTATAGATGTCATAATAGAGATGGTTAAGGAAAGCAATACCCATTGTCCAATAATAATAAACAGAGAGATTCCTGGTTTATTGTATGCGGATCATTTAATTGTAGCAGCAATTTCTGTAATAGATCTACAAAAATCAATTGAAGCAATTTATAGGTTTTGTGCTGACTGTGGATTAAGAATAAACAGCAAACAATAAAAAATAATGGCATTTAAAAGAGGATCGATACTTAGAAAAGGAGAGGAATGGTTCATAGGAGATCAAAAGGTAGAAGTGGTATAGGAGTATGACTATTTAGGTGTAAGGATGTGTAGCAGTGGAGGTTGGACTGCACAAGACAGAAAAGTGATAGCTAACGGCAGGGCGGCAATGACAGGGGTAAGAATATGTAAACATAAACTGGAGATGTCAGTTAGATGTCAGAAAGAATGTATGAAGCGGTCGTTCAATGTATGGGGCACATCAGAGAGAGGAACACAATTAGACCAGATGTATGGATTGTTTTGGACTGACAAAATCGGCAACAAGAGAAGTGACATTACTAGAGTTGGGTAATACAAAAAGGAGGGCAATAATAATAGAGAGAATACTGACATTCTGGTATAAGTGTATTAAAGGGCAGAAAGGGGAATTATTGAATCTGTACATGAAACAACAGAAAAGCATTAAGAACACAAACAGTTGATGGTCGAAATTGGAAAGAATGATATCGAAGATAGACATGGGAGATTTATGGAGAGTAGAGGAGACCAATCATAGCGGTTTTTGGAAGTAAGTGAGAAATAGAGTACAAGACATAGATAGACAGGAGATATGGGAAAGTATACAAGAAAAGAAATCTTTGTAATTTTATAAGCAATTAAAGACAGAATGAGGTAGGAAAAATATATAGATCAATGTGGCAAAACTGGAAGAGAAGGCATAGCATGAATGACAGTAGGAATAATACGAGGTACGTTCAGAAAGTAAGTTCCGTTTGATAATAAAATTAAATTGTGCACATATACAGAAAAATTATTTTTTGCACAAAATTCTACAACCCTTAAACTACTTTTCCTCATAACTGCCGAAATTTTGCGGGCATTTGTCATAGCGAGGCACAAGTTCCTGTATACCTTCTTCATAGAAGTTTGCCGCCTGTGTCTTCAACCAGTTGGAAACATTTTCTTTCAGCTCTTCGTCATTGTTGATGTGTTGACCGCCAAGGAAAGATTTGAGATGCAAAAACAGATGAAAGTCGCTAGGAGCGAGGTCACGGCTGTAAAGTCTATTTAGTTAACGCGTGTGCAGTTCGGAGTCAAAGAAACCTGACCCGACCGCCCACTAATGACCGTCATAAATCTATCTCCACACTTCAGAAATGGAACACTGTCGTTGAGGACCAATAGCAACCCTGATTTTCTCGAAGTGACAGTCACATGTTTACTCCACGTGGAGTCTCAGTTGCCAAAGTTCCAACTTCCAGTTGATCTGTTTCATTACGTGTAGAAATTCGTTGTGTCATGATGTAGAGACCGTAGGAGAGAAATGCAGTGGTAAATGTAAATGAAGTAGTAGATAACTTTCAGTCAAGTGAAAATAATCAAAGTGATAACAATAGTGTGAATAACTGGGCCGAGTTATATTACTGGAAAAGCCTCAAAAAACAAAGTTATAACGGGAACTGTTTCTAAGCAAATTCAAGCGCTTGTTTTGAACACATATAAATATGTGCTGACAAATAATCTTGGTAAGGGGTCGTGCAATGAACCTGATGATAAATTCTGGGTATTCACAGAAATACAGTAAGATATATTGTGACGAAAGAAATACCAAAGACGCCGATCAAGTGTGAAAACAAAAGAAAACATTTCTCTAAAGCAGATAATTTCACATGCGATTTAATTCGTCGAGAGATTTATAGATTCTATGTAAAAGGGAGAGCGCCCACCTTAGGCGAATTGGTTGTACATTTGCAAGAAATTTGTGATTTTCATTATGGGCACTGCATTTTGCGCGGTCTCCTTCGGGGCCTACTTCGGTAGGTTGGGGTTTGGCGCACCCGGGGTCCCGAGCCAACAGTCTCCCTCGTGTGGGCTGCTCTTCGTGGTTGAGGGAGACGGTCAACAGGCCCACCCACGTGTAGGCCGTGCGTGGAGATCCGTGGACAAGGTTTTTAGATTCTTGTCTAGTTTAGAGTTTAGGATTTAGTGAACGAAATTTTTAGTAGGTTTTGATTGATGTTTTTTATGTACGTGTATTTTTAATAGGTTTTGTTACACTTGTATAGTTTTTAGAAAGTTTTATATCTGGCTTTTGCCATGACTAGCTTTTTAAAGGGCGCTGATGAGCGCCGTAGTTGAGCGCCCTTATATCATCATCATCATCATCATCATCATCATCATCATCATCATCATCCCAACGTCAGAGGTACCACGAGTGCTAAGGGTCCGCAGCGCCCCCACCACGGCAGCTGAAGGGGACGTATTCTGTCCCCTACGGGAGGCATCGAACCACAATCCAACATAGGGAACAATGAAGCAATAGCTGCCCGAACTCTTGTCGAGAGGTCCTTGATTGGTCTTGTATCGCGTTTATATCTTCCCGGCGTGGTAGATCTTTCTGGTGCTGGAAGCCTATGGAATTACAGTCACGAGAGTAATAATACGAAACGCTTCCAGCTGTCTCTGAACGCCTATTTATTTCTCACGCAACTTTGTTCCTGCTACATCAGCTGACCTTGAGCGCGTGTTGCTTTCTCCCGGTAGGTTTGCGCAATCGCTGATGTAACAATATGCAGACCCTATTGTTGGCTACGAGTAAGTAAATGTATCCTATCCCTTTAATGCTACACATTAAACAACTAGGCTTGACAGTTGGATTGGTGGCGAGGAACAATTCCAGGAGTTTCGAGCGTACTGTATAATGTTTCTAATTTAATAGCACCATTGTTGAAGGCGTATAACATCTTGAATCACAATTATCCTCCAGGGACATAGATAATAATTCATAATCTGGTTTAGCGAAGCGCAGCATCACATATTCTGCCAGCGAGAATTCAGTTTGATGAGCTTTGTGTTCTGTTGCCCTAACCTCACTAACTTCTCTATGTGACAAATGTACTTGTTTGCAGGAGATTTCACAGCAATGGTCAGGACACAATATGTGCTGTTTACCGTTTGCTCCCTCACCTTTAGAAGTGTAGGGAGCCCCGGGGCGCCGCTGACGACCTATGTCATTTGCCGCATTCCCTTCAAAAATGTAGCCATAAATCCATCCAGTAACGGGCTCGTAAATATTTCGGCAACTCCCTCGGGTCATGTCACCAATATCTACTCGAGCGTGTTTTGTGAATGGACCAGCCTTGAATGGAACGCCCTGCCCGGAGGCTGTGACGTCACATGATCGATATCAATGTCGCTTGCTATCGACCGTCAGGATTTCTTCATGAACACCGCTCACGTCAACAGCGACACAGGTCTAGTTCCTTGACAAAACTTGCTAATTGTTTACAAGATAATCGATACACCGTGCGGGGTGGCTCAGTCGGTAGCGTCTCTGGTCCGCATTCGATTCTTGTCGCTGACTCTTAACTGTGTCACTGATTCCTGACTTTAATGTTTCAGATATTTCGCGATATATCGCAGGGTGGTCAGATTGGGAAGTATGTATCCCTTGAGGCTGCCTAAACTCAAATCATATGGTGTACATTATATGGGGAAGCATGGAAAACAAAGTTCAATGAAGTTTTATAAGATTTTGAAAAAGGACCGGGGAAGAGAAGGTTATATAGACAACTGTGGTAGGACTGAAAGGGGGGGGGGATTAGCATGGATGAAAACAGGTGCAATATTTATGAAAGGATTAAGGTGGAGTGAGTGAATTATGTGGGGAGGGGGAAGAAAGTGTAGAACATTAACTAGTAAGATGTGAAGAAGTTGAGAAGTGGAGGAAGGAGGCATGGGAGAAAAAATGGGAGGAAGTTGAGGGTAAAATTGTACCAATAATGCCCGATTTCACTAACAGATGTTAAGACTTAACACGAGTTTAGCAATAGTTAAAACAAAAATTACATTTCACTAACAAGTGTTAGCGTAACACTCGTGTTAAATCTCATGTTAAACTAACAAGCCGAATTTCTCATGTTAAGTCCTTAACAATTGTAAATAGTCAAGATGGCGAGCATTAGCGCAGCTGTTGATGTCAATTTGCTATATTTAAGACCGTCTAAATGGCATTCATAATAGAGTACGGCCTATGAGGAGAAATGATTTTGAGGAACTATCCGAAGAAATTTATTTTACGGAGGTATAGACTGTCGAAACAGGTTGCTATGAAGGTTACTGTGGAAGTACAAGAGAGGTTAGAACATACATCGAAAGGAATATGTCGATCTCGCATTTGCTTCAAGTATTAATAACTTTGTGATTTTATAATTCACTGAATTATGTGGATAATACATTGTACACCTCCCCGTCTCGAAACGTTCAAGTCACTTGTCACTTGTCCTTCTTCGCTCCTCGTTTTAAGTTTACGTAATAATGAGTTAGAATATACATCGAAAGGAATATGCCGATCTCGCCTTTGCTTCAAGTATTAATAATTTTGAGATTTTATAATTCACTGAATTATGTGAATAATACATTGTCCACCTCCCGTCTTGAAACGTTCAAGTCACTCGTCCTTCTTCGCTCCTCGTTTTAAACTTACGTAACACTGAGTTAGAGCATGCATCGAAAGGAATATGCCGATCTCGCCTTTGCTTTGTTATTAAACTTTGCGATTTTATAATTCACTGAATTATGTGGATAATACATTGTCCACCTCCCGTCTTGAAACGTTTAAGGCACTTGTTCTTCGCACCTCGTTTTAAATTTACGTAATAATGAGTTAGGATATACATCGAAAGGAATATGGCGATCTCGCCTTTGCTTCAAGTATTAATAACCTTGCGATTTTATAATTCACTGAATTATGTGGATAATACATTGTCCACCTCCCGTCTTGAAACGTTCAAGTCACTCGTCCTTCTTCGCTCCTCGTTTTAAACTTACGTAACACTGAGTTAGAACATGCATCGAAAGGAATATGCCGATCTCGCCTTTGCTTTGTTATTAAACTTTGCGATTTTATAATTCACTGAATTATGTGGATAATACATTGTTCACCTCCCGTTTTAAAACGTTTAAGGCACTTGCCCTTCTTCGCTTCTCGTTTTAAATTTACGTAATACTGACAAGTTGTTTGGTGCTTGTAGTAGTGACACATACATTTGAATTAAATTCGTTTCCAATATTTTCCCCGCGACATCTTTCTCTTTTACATTCACTGCATCCGTCCTCTTATTTTCCACGATATCCTTACACTTCGGCACCAATTCAATTAACAATTCTTTCTCCGTCGATGAGAAATTTGTCTCACGGCTTTATTTATGATTTTGTTCATCTGCCATTTGTGCAGACGAAAATGAAAACAAAAGCGCATCGGAGTACGTTCAGAAAATCATCCATAGCCTTCTATAGCTGTGATATTTACAAGTTTCTTGGCGTAACACAGGTTTGTTAACATTTTAAGAAAACAGGTTTGTGAAATGCAAGAAATTTAACATTAGTTTTAGCGCTGTGACAATTGTTACGTTACATTTGTTAACGTCGATTTTAACATCTTTTGGTGAAATCGGGCATAAGAGTGCTGACAGGGAAGCAACGGAATAGGAATAAAAATGTAGGAAAATTTATTGGTAAAATGAAAGATAAATGGTTGAGGATAGATAGAAACAAAAGTTATGAAGGGGGGGAAGAAGGATTTTGTAGGGAAAAGTAAGGGGCACAGGTAACCCCTCAGTGAAGCATAAGGCTGTTATGTCAAGCTGGCTGAGGGGTGAAAGAAGGTAGTCACTCAATTCTTGTACATAGGTTAAGGAAGAATACCATGTAAATAATAAGGTTCTCTGTAATATAACTGTAAATTATTTTCTTATGTACAAATAAAATATCAATATCAAATATTAAATAATAAAATAATAAATTAAGCAGAGGGTACCTATACTACTTAGGCTTTATTTAACGTTTTATACTCATCTATAGAGTAGACTGGGTTTTCCGACGAGGTACTTTTTGATTGCTTTAAGTTTAATTTTTTCTTCTGTTATCTGCTTTGATTCGGTAAATGATTGTACAATTCTTTAGATTTATTTTCTGTATTTATGTTGCCTAATGTTCCTCTTAATCTGTTTTAGAAATAATTTTATTTTGTTATTGTGTTATGTGTATGGCATTTCACCATTGTTGTCACAGTGCTAAAATACAGCATGTAATCTGCTTGTTAATCTGGTGTAGATTATTTTTTTTTTAAAAAAAATAAACTATCAACATTTGTCCCAAAGAATATTTCTGAAAGATAAATCCCCACGTATTTTCATGCTACTTCTGTTTCTTGCATTATTGAAACAATTGCACATTTAAACATTCAGCGGCGATTGTCTCAAACTGAGGTGCTCAATTTAAGCTGAAAAGGGAAAGTTCAAATCACCTCACCTGTGGTTCGAGTGGCGGAACAACGCTACCATTCTGACATAAGCTTTCATAACCATTTAAACTTACAGTTTACTCCTTACTAACTAACAAATGTCTTTTAGGATGACCTCTGTGGCATAAGTTATGTTTTACAAGATCTGCAATATGTGGTACAAAAGACGAAGTGCACAGTCTCAAAAGATAAGCAAGGTGATCGTCATTTATCTTGCTGCGATACTCACCTTTAATATAAATCTTCATTGAAAAGCTTTCTTCGCTAATATATGTAGAGCCAAAGACTATCATTAAATTAGATACAAACAAATGCAATCTCTGATAATCACTCCAGGACAAAGATTTAAATAATTTCCACCCTTCCTTCACTAAACATTTTACTGTCGTGGAATTTTGCAGTAAAAGTAGTTCCATTTGTAGCTCGTTTGGGGTCTCACTACATAGAAACTTCAAAGGAGTGCAAAATAATTGGATATTTGTCTCAATTTTTTTATATCTTCAAATTGCGAAGGGAATGTGTGATGTACTTGCTTTAGAAGTTCTGTATACTTTTCCAGAAGTATGACGTTTATTGTGAACACGGAACGCAAGCAAGAGAAATGATATAAATCTGCAATTACTAGTTGTCCTTCCTACAGTCGCAATTGTGCCATAAATAAGATACGAAGGCTGTACAATAAAGAATGATCACAATCTTTTACAATATACCTTTACTCATCCTCATAATTTTGATTGTCTTTCTAAAAATAGTCTCCCCTGAATGCGATGCACTTGTCCCAGCTTTTCTGCCAGTCTTCAAAGACATGCTGGAAACCATTTTTAAGAGATCCTTCAAAATAGCCTCCGCAGCCTTCACCACTACTTCTGATGATGGATAATGCCTCCCACGAAGGCGTTTCTTCAAGTTAGGGAATAGAAAAAAGTCACATGGGGCTAAATCCGGACTATAGGGAGGGTGAGGGATGTACTTCACGCTGATATTTGCAAGATATTCAGCAACAACATTGGCAATATGCGGCCGCGCATTATCGTGGTGCAGCATTCAGCCTGCTTCACGGAAATGTGGTCTTTTGCGCCTGATATGGACTTGCAATGTTTTCAGGACATCCCTGTAGTGTTGTCCAGTTACTGATGTGTGTGCAGGTACAACATTCTGATAAACTATTCCATGAATGAAAGGGGTAGAGCCAGAATGAAAAGTTCAATGCCATGGCCGGGATTTGAACCACGGATCTACTGGTTTCCGTCCAGCCGCTCTAACCATTTGAGCTATTATGGCCAACGTGCCAACATGACATTAAATTCTCCAACTGAGTCGTGTTTTTCCCGATAAATCACTTAGGAGTTCTCATAAACACATTCGTCGTTAATTTGTCTCCATAAGCCACACGTTCGGGCGCAATTTGGTACGGGATTTCTATGTTTGAGATGGGATGCACGTTGACTTTTCGAAGATCCACGTCAAGAAGCCAGAATTAACAAATTCGTTGTATTTTGATTTGTTTCTTGATGATTGTACTTTGTTAACTAAGAGTCATGAGATTCTTGGTTTTAAGGCGTGGTTCGGAATAAAGTTACGGAGAAGTCAAATTCTGTAACTATTTAACTGTATTATTTAGATTACATTGTACTTGAACTTCCTTTCCCAGTCACTTCCAACATATCGATAAATTCTTACTTTGTTTATTCAAACAGATTCAAACTATTACTTAAATGTTCTTGATCTTGCACCACTATTCATCACACTCACCATTACAAAACATCTCTCTATATCCCAAGATTATTGATTTTTCGTAACTATGTTACCCCTATCTTAATTTTGTGATTGGCCGATTTGATTCTACGTCACATCATTACGTCATACAATTAATACTACGGCCAATCACGAAATTACATATAATTTTACTTATTTAAATTACCAAATATATTTACATATCATTTGTTTATAAATCTGTCAACTTTTCATACCTCCTCCAAACATAGCCCAAAAATACTGTTACAAACTAAAACAAGTTTATAATGAAAGGCCTTCGGCCTTTTCCACTGGGATTTTTTAAAACCAGTACACATGCCTTGCAAAAATGCTTGTCTTTGAATCTTAAAAGTCGTGTCACGCCATTCTTGTGTGTTCTTCATTCTCCCAAATCTCGACATGGTAGTATATTTGCGATTTGTATCTCGGTACAGTTTGATTGTCCTTAAATAACGTCTTCGCCACACAGCAATATCGCCTCTGTCTCTTAGCAAATTTTTCTTGCCTCTTTTTTCTTTCACAACCCCCAGCTGTATAAGCGATCTGCTGAAATTTGGTGAATCTGCATCCTCATTTACAGCAGACGAAATATTATTTATGTTAGGGAGTTCGTTTCTAAAGCAAAAAACTATGCACATGACGACGCACAGCAGTTTTCACGTATTTTCTCCGAGCACGCACTTTTGTTTATTCCTGCTTTTGCCTGGAGTGGTAAGTTTTCCTGTTGTCTCAATTTCACATCGCGATGTTTTTGCGCACCTAACACACCTGTAAGTTCAGAGCACAGCTGTTCGACTTCTCCCACTGACAAAGACGGATTCTTCTCTGTGAGTGCATTAAACACATGCAACACAATTCTTTTTTCGCCGCTTTGTAAAGGTTTTCCCTTGCGATGCTTCAGCGAAAAACTGGCGGTAGAATCTGCCATTATACATATAATAAGTACACGTGCAATAAACAATCAATAAAATAATTTAGCTCTCACACTCGGCACAGCAACCTTCGAATGGCGATATATGACTAATCCAGTTCAAAACAAGGTCAGTGATAAAAGTCATATAACAAATATGTCATCACTACCACTAAACCACGTGCTATCGTGTCACGTGATTGAGAGCAAAGGAACCTCCTCTTTACTTCGTTTAAGAATTAACATGCATTTCAGATAAATCAACTCTGTTGCGTAATATATTTAATTAAAACAGTTACGAAAATATAAACTTGACAATTCTCTTTCCATGTTAAATAACGATCTAATTTTTACCGCACATCAGTCTGCACCACAACAGCAGCCAATGAGAGGTGATACGGTCACGTGACCGTTAAGAGATACGGGGCAAGCTTATGTGATACAAGGATTAGAAATTTCTTGTGAAGTATTTAAAGAGGCAACGATTGGCCAAGAGGGAGTCAGTTGTAAACAGTGAAACAGTGTTGTGAAATGAGAGACAGCCAGCTGTGCTGTTGTAACGAGAGCTAAGGATGCAATCTGCTGTCACTGTTTGTTATTGTGATCGACCTTGGTAGACTGATGGAGTATGTAGCGTAATGCTGCTGTAATCTATAAGAGTATTTCTACGAAAATAAAGGAGATTTTTAATTTCTGCAACTCGGTCTTTTAATTCTACGAACCCAAAAAGTCACGGTATATCTATATGTACCAAGTTCTTCTGAAAGTCTACGAATACTTCTTTGTGAATTTTCTCACAAAACTTGTCGTGTATCCTCAATATTCCATACTTTAGGTCTTACAGAACGTGGTAAATCTTAAGTGTTTTCGTCTCCATTGTTGAAACGCTGGAACCATCGCTGTGCCACACTCTCACTAACGTCATCTTCTCCTTCCACTTCACAAATTCTTCGAGCTGCAACAGCGACTTTATAATCTTGTTTCCTGTAATGCTTTAGAAGTACTCTAGGTTCAAACTCTGTTATATCCATTTTGTGATTGTTTATTAACAACTGAAGATAGATATATGCTCGCAATGTACATGGCATCCTGTAAATAGCATTGCCAAACAAAAGATACTCTATAAATTGTCCAAAACAGCAAAACATAATACTTTACATAAAAGACTGGCTAATATTTCTGCTTTTTCCGAGTAAAAACTCCGTATCTAATGTAATGCAATGTCTTCTATGTCTACATTACGTGTTAGAGAAAGTATACACAAATGTAGTGGAATTCTCTCTTGGTGTAGTGTTACCACCGAAACGTCCTGGAATCTTTCCCATGCCCCGATTTATAAACGGCCAACTGGAGCTTTGCCCAGAGCGTCAGTTTTTTCAGGTGCGGGACGATTCAAACTGTGAAAAAAATTGACCTACCTGAAACAAAATGTACTACAGGAACAGGCTTCTAAGTTTTACAAACGCTGACAAATTAAGTATTAACACGTAATAAGCATTCTTCGGTAACTTCGAGTTTGATGTGATGACAAAAAGAAGCAATCTTTAAACCAGTCTGAAACTTGGATTTCAGTGTCATTCCTTCTTCCCATACAAATCCACGCACACCCTTTGACGGAACTCTTTGCTTATCCTGAAGATAGGCCAATCTGCTTCAGAATAGGCTACATCAGCTAGCGACAAATGCGTGCAGCAATCTTTTTCAATGTATAAGCAATTGATGTGAAAAGAACGTGCATCAGAATTTACGAAAAGTTTGATTAGAAAAAAAAAAAAGATAAAACTAATTTCTGCAATGTGAAGGATTCCTAAGACAGTACGAAGGGCACTTTATTTTTTGAGTCTAATAATGAAAACAAAGTAATTTCTGACTGAAAACTGCTTTATTGTTTTTCATAACATTCTCCTTTTCTGCAACCGTTTGTCAAAACATTTATTCTAGTCTTCTTGAGACAGCTCCAAAACATGGCTTTTGTGAAGATATCAACGGCTTCTTCTGCTGACTAAAATCGTTGTCCATGCAATCAGTCTTGATGTCCGGGAACAAATAGAAGTCATTGGGAGCCAAGTCAGGACTGTATGGCGGATAACCCATCAATTCCATGTGTTGAGCCTTCAAATATTCTGCTGGCTTTCTTTCTTACTTTCTTTCTTTCTTTCTTTCTTTCTTTCTTTCTTTCTTTCTTTCTTTTTCTTTCTTTCTTTCTTTCTTTCTTTCTTTCTTTCTTTCTTTCTTTCTTTCTTTCTTTCTTTCTTTCTTTCTTTCTTTCTTTCTTTCTTTCTTTCTTCCTTCCTTCCTTCCATTCTTTCTTTCTTTCTGTCTTCCTTTCTTTCTTTCTTTCTTTCTTTCTTTCTTTCTTTCTTTCTTTCTTTCTTTCTTTCTTTCTTTCTTTCTTTCTTTCTTTCGTTCTTTCTTACTTTCTTTCTTTCTTTCTTTCTTTCTTTCTTTCTTCCTTCCGTTCTTCCTTCCTTCCTTTCTTTCTTTCTTTTTCTTTCTTTCTTTCTTTCTTTCTTTCCTTCTTTCTTACTTTCTTTCTTTCTTGTTCTTTCTTTCTTTCTTTCTTTCTTTCTTTCTTTCTTTCTTTCCTTCTTTCTTACTTTCTTTCTTTCTTTCTTTCTTCCTTCCGTTCTTCCTTCCTTTCTTTCTTTCTTTCTTTCTTTTTCTTTCTTTCTTTCTTTCTTTCTTTCTTTCTTTCGTTCTTTCTTACTTTCTTTCTTTCTTTCTTTCTTCCTTCCGTTCTTCCTTCCTTCCTTTCTTTCTTTCTTTTTCTTTCTTTCTTTCTTTCTTTCTTTCTTTCTTTCTTTCTTTCCTTCTTTCTTACTTTCTTTCTTTCTTTTTCTTTCTTTCTTTCTTTCTTTCTTTCTTTCTTTCCTTCTTTCTTACTTTCTTTCTTTCTTTCTTCCTTTCTTTCTTTCTCCCTTCCGTTCTTCCTTCCTTTCTTTCTTTCTTTCTTTTTCTTTCTTTCTTTCTTTCCTTCTTTCTTACTTTCTTTCTTTCTTCCGTCCTTCCGTTCTTCGTTCGTTTCTTTCTTTCTTTTTCTTTCTTTCTTTCTTTCTTTCCTTCTTTCTTACTTTCTTTCTTTCTTTTTCTTTCTTTCTTCTTTCTTTCTTTCTTTCTTCCTTCCGTTCTTCCTTTCTTTCTTTCTTTCTTTCTTTTTCTTTCCTTCTTCTTTCTTTCTTTCTTCCTTCCGTTCTTCCTTTCTTTCTTTCTTTCTTTCTTTTTCTTTCTTTCTTTCTTTCCTTCTTTCTTTCTTTCCTTCTTTCTTTCATTCTTCCTTTCTGTCTTTCTTTCGTTCTTTTTCTTTCCTTCTTCTTTCTTTCTTCCTTCCGTTCTTCCTTTCTTTCTTTCTTTCTTTCTTTCTTTTTCTTTCTTTCTTTCCTTCTTTCTTTCTTTCTTTCTTTCTTTTTCTTTCTTTCTTTCCTTCTTTCTTTCTTTCTTTCCTTCTTTCTTTCTTTCTTCCTTTCTTTCTTTCTTTCTTTCTTTTTCTTTCCTTCTTCTTTCTTTCTTCCTTCCGTTCTTCCTTTCTTTCTTTCTTTCTTTCTTTTTCTGTCTTTCTTCTTTCTTTCTTTCTTCCTTCCGTTCTTCCTTTCTTTCTTTCTTTCTTTCTTTCTTTCTTTCTTTCTTTCTTTCTTTTTCTTTCTTTCTTTCTTTCCTTCTTTCTTTCTTTCTTTCCTTCTTTCTTTCTTTCTTCCTTTCTGTCTTTCTTTCGTTCTTCCTTTCTTTCGTTCTTTCTTTCTCTCTTGCCCTCACAATATTTGATTTTGGATGAACCTTCGTCGCCAACAGTGAAAGTTAACTGATCGATGCTCTCTTGTCTTGATAATCCACATCGAAGGTCGTAATAAATCACTGCCCAACATTTACACCACTTAATTCTATGTTTTTGTTGAGAAAACATTTTTAAGTTAACGTAAACAAAACAAATAACACCATATTGACAAAATGTCTGAAGTAGATTATACTCAACAATGTCAAACTTTCCATTAGAAAACTCAGATGGCATCTACAAGATTCAAGGATACCAAGGCTCAAACTACAATTAGTGCCCCTCTCAGATATTTCCTTCTTAAGGCCTGAAATAGTAAAATATGTTCAACCCAAATTGATTTTAATCCATTCTTATGTTACTTACAGTTCCTTCGATTAAGATATTATTATTAGTTGTCTCATTTTAACATCACTTCATTCATCGTCCGATATGACTTAACGTTGGAGGTTTTCTCTTATCCTGAAAGATGAATGTCTGGTAAAGATAAGCTCTATGTACCCGGTACTCATTTGAACATCATTTCATTCATCGTCCAATATGACTTAACGTTGGAGGTTTTCTCTTATCCTGAAAGATGAATGTCTGGTAAAGATAAGCTCTATGTACCCGGTACTCATTTGAACATCATTTCATTCATCGTCCGATATGACTTAACGTTGGAGGTTTTCTCTTATCCTGAAAGATGAATGTCTGGTAACTCTAAGCTCTATGTACTCTGTACTCATTTGAACATCATTTCATTCATCGTCCAATATGACTTAACGTTGGAAGTTTTCCCTTATCCTGAAAGATGAATGTCTGGTAACTCTAAGCTCTATGTACTCTGTACTCATTTGAACATCATTTCATTCATTGTCCGATATGGCTTAACGTTGGAGGTTTTCCCTTATCCTGAAAGATGAATGTCTGGTAACTCTAAGCTCTATGTACCCTGTACTCATTTGAACATCATTTCACTCATCGTCCAATATGACTTAACGTTCGAAGTTTTCCCTTATCCTGAAAGATGAATGTCTGGTAACTCTAAGCTCTATGTACTCTGTACTCATTTGAACATCATTTCATTCATTGTCCGATATGGCTTAACGTTGGAGGTTTTCCCTTATCCTGAAAGATGAATGTCTGGTAACTCTAAGCTCTATGTACCCTGTACTCATTTGAACATCATTTCATTCATCGTCCGATATGACTTAATGTTGGAGGTTTTCTCTTATCCTGAAAGATGAATGTCTGGTAACTCTAAGCTCTATGTACTCTGTACCCATTTGAACATCATTTCATTCATCGTCCGATATGACTTAACGTTGGAGGTTTTCTCTTATCCTGAAAGATGAATGTCTGGTAAAGATAAGCTCTATGTACCCGGTACTCATTTGAACATCATTTCATTCATCGTCCGATATGACTTAACGTTGGAGGTTTTCTCTTATGCTGAAAGATGAATATCTAGTAAGTCTAAGCTCTATGTAACCCTGTACTCATTTGAACATCATTTCATTCATCGTCCGATATGACTTAAAGTTGGAAGTTTTATCTTATCCTGAAAGATAAATGTCTGGTAAGTCTAAGCTCTATGTACCCTGTACTCATTTGAACATCATTTCATTCATCGTTCGATATGACTTAAAGTTGGAGGTTTTCCTTTATCCTGGAAGATGAATGTCTGGTAAGTCTAACCTCTATGTACCCAGTACTCATTTGAACATCATTTCATTCATCGTCCGATATGACTTAACGTTGGAGGTTTTTCCTTATCCTTGAAGATGAATGTCTGGTAAGTCTAAGCTCTATGTACCCTGTACTCATTTGAACATCATTTCATTCATCGTCCGATATGACTTAACGTTGCAGGTTTTCTCTTATCCTAAAAGGTGAATGTCTGGTAAGTCTAAGCTCTATGTACCCTGTACTCATTTGAACATCACTTCATTCATCGTCCGATATGACTTAACATTGGAGGTTTTCTCTTATCCTAAAAGGTGAATGTCTGGTAACCCTAAGCTCTATGTACCCTGTACTCATTTGAACATCATTTCATTCATCGTCCGATTTGACTTAACGTTGGAGGTTTTCCCTTATCCTGAAAGATGAATGTCTGGTAACTCTAAGCTCTATGTACCCTGTACTCATTTGAACATTATTTCATTCATCGTCCGATATGACTTAACGTTGGAGGTTTTCTCTTATCCTGAAAGATGAATGTCTGCTAGCTCTAAGCTCTATGTACCCTGTACTCATTTGATCATCATTCATTCATCGTCCGATATGACTTAACGTTGGAGGTTTTCCCTTATCCTGAAAGATGAATGTCTGGTAACTCTAAGCTCTATGTACCCTGTAATCATTTGAACATCATTTCATTCATCGTCCGATATGACTTAACGTTGGAGGTTTTCCCTTATCCTGAAAGATGAATGTCTGGTAACTCTAAGCTCTATGTACCCTGTACTCATTTGAACATCATTTCATTCATCGTCCGATATGACTCAACGTTGGAGGTTTTCTCTTATCCTGAAAGATGAATGTCTGGTAACGCTAAGCTCTATGTACCCTGTACTCATTTGAACATCATTTCATTCATCGTCCGATATGACTTAACGTTGGAGGTTTTCCCTTATCCTGAAAGATGAATGTCTGGTAACTCTAAGCTCTATGTACCCTGTACTCATTTGAACATCATTTCATTCATCGTCCGATATGACTTAACGTTGGAGGTTTTCTCTTATCCCGAAAGATGAATGTCTGGTAACTCTAAGCTTTATGTACTCTGTACTCATTTGAACATCATTTCATTCATCGTCCGATATGACTTAACGTTGGAGGTTTTCTCTTATCCTGAAAGATGAATGTCTGGTAACTCTAAGGTCTATGTACCCTGTACTCATTTGAACATCATTTCATTCACCGTCCGATATGACTTAACGTTGGAGGTTTTCTCTTATCCCGAAAGATGAATGTCTGGTAACTCTAAGCTCTATGTACCCTGTACTCATTTGAACATCATTTCATTCGTTGTTAGATATGACTTAACGTTGGAGGTTTACTCTTATCCTGAAAGATGAATGTCTGGTAATTCTAAGCTCTATGTACCCTGTACTCATTTGAACATCATTTCATTCATCGTCCGATATCACTTAACGTTGGAGGTTTTCTCTTATCCTGAAAGATGAATGTCTGGTAACTCTAAGCTCTATGTACCCTGTACTCATTTGAACATCATTTCATTCATCGTCCGATATGACTTAACGTTGGAGGTTTTCTCTTATCCTGAAAGATGAATGTCTGATAACTCTAAGCTCTATGTATCCTGTACTCATTTGAACATCATTTCATTCATCGTCCGATATGACTTAACGTTGGAGGTTTTCTCTTATCCTGAAAGATGAATGTCTGATAACTCTAAACTCTATGAACCCTGTACTCATTTGAACATCATTTCATTCGTTGTCAGATATGACTTAACGTTGGAGGTTTACTCTTATCCTGAAAGATGAATGTCTGGTAATTCTAAGCTCTATGTACCCTGTACTCATTTGAACATCATTTCATTCATCGTCAGATATGACTTAACGTTGGAGGTTTACTCTTATCCTGAAAGATGAATGTCTGGTAATTCTAAGCTCTATGTACCCTGTACTCATTTGAACATCATTTCATTCATCGTCCAATATGACTTAACGTTGGAGGTTTTCTCTTATCCTGAAAGGTGAATGTCTGGTAACACTAAGCTCTATGTACCCTGTACTCATTTGAACATCATTTCTTTCGTTGTCAGTTGTGACTTAACGTTGGAGGTTTTCTCTTATCCTGAAAGTTGAATGTCTGGTAACTCTTAGCTCTATGTACCCTGTACTCATTTGAACATCATTTCATTCATCGTCCGATATGACTTAACGTTGGAGGTTTTCTCTTATCCTGAAAGATGAATGTCTGGTAACTCTAAGCTCTATGTACCCTGTAGTCATTTGAACATCATTTCATTCATCGTCCGATATGACTTAACGTTGGAGGTTTTCTCTTATCCTGAAAGATGAATGTCTGATAACTCTAAGCTCTATGTATCCTGTACTCATTTGAACATCATTTCATTCATCGTCCGATATGACTTAACGTTGGAGGTTTTCTCTTATCCTGAAAGATGAATGTCTGATAACTCTAAACTCTATGTACTCTGTACTCATTTGAACATCATTTCATTCGTTGTCAGATATGACTTAACGTTGGAGGTTTTCTCTTATCCTGAAAGATGAATGTCTGGTAATTCTAAGCTCTATGTACTCTGTACTCATTTGAACATCATTTCATTCATCGTCCGATATGACTTAACGTTGGAGGTTTACTCTTATCCTGAAAGATGAATGTCTGGTAATTCTAAGCTCTGTGTACCCTGTACTCATTTGTACATCATTTCATTCATCGTCCGATATGACTTAACGTTGGAGGTTTACTCTTATCCTGAAAGATGAATGTCTGGTAATTCTAAGCTCTATGTACCCTGTACTCATTTGAACATCGTTTCATTCATCGTCCGATATGACTTAACGTTGGAGGTTTACTCTTATCCTGAAAGATGAATGTCTGGTAATTCTAAGCTCTATGTACCTGTACTCATTTGAACATCATTTCATTCATCGTCCGATATGACTTAACGTTGGAGGTTTACTCTTATCCTGAAAGATGAATGTCTGGTAATTCTAAGCTCTATGTACCCTGTACTCATTTGAACATCGTTTCATTCATCGTCCGATATGACTTAACGTTGGAGGTTTTTTCTTATCCTGAAAGATGAATGTCTGATAACTCTAAGCTCTATGTATCCTGTACTCATTTGAACATCATTTCATTCATCGTCCGATATGACTTAACGTTGGAGGTTTTCTCTTATCCTGAAAGATGAATGTCTGATAACTCTAAACTCTATGTACCCAGTACTCATTTGAACATCATTTCATTCGTTGTCAGATATGACTTAACGTTGGAGGTTTACTCTTATCCTGAAAGATGAATGTCTGGTAATTCTAAGCTCTATGTACCCTGTACTCATTTGAACATCATTTCATTCATCGTCCGATATGACTTAACGTTGGAGGTTTTCTCTTGTCCTGAAAGATGAATGTCTGGTAATTCTAAGCTCTATGTACCCTGTACTCATTTGTACATCATTTCATTCATCGTCCGATATGACTTAACGTTGGAGGTTTACTCTTATCCTGAAAGATGAATGTCTGGTAATTCTAAGCTCTATGTACCCTGTACTCATTTGAACATCATTTCATTCATCGTCCGATACGACTTAACGTTGGAGGTTTACTCTTATCCTGAAAGATGAATGTCTGGTAATTCTAAGCTCTATGTACCCTGTACTCATTTGAACATCATTTCATTCATCGTCCGATATGACTTAACGTTGGAGGTTTTCTCTTATCCTGAAAGATGAATGTCTGGTAATTCTAAGCTCTATGTACTCTGTACTCATTTGAACATCATTTCATTCATCGTCCGATATGACGTAACGTTGGAGGTTTACTCTTATCCTGAAAGATGAATGTCTGGTAACTCTAAGCTCTATGTACCCTGTACTCATTTGAACATCATTTCATTCATCGTCCGATATGACGTAACGTTGGAGGTTTACTCTTATCCTGAAAGATGAATGTCTGGTAATTCTAAGCTCTATGTACCCTGTACTCATTTGAACATCATTTCATTCATCGTCCGATATGACTTAACGTTGGAGGTTTACTCTTATCCTGAAAGATGAATGTCTGGTAATTCTAAGCTCTATGTACCCTGTACTCATTTGAACATCATTTCATTCATCGTCCGATATGACTTAACGTTGGAGGTTTTCTCTTATCCTGAAAGATGAATGTCTGGTAATTCTAAGCTCTATGTACTCTGTACTCATTTGAACATCATTTCATTCATCGTCCGATATGACGTAACGTTGGAGGTTTACTCTTATCCTGAAAGATGAATGTCTGGTAACTCTAAGCTCTATGTACCCTGTACTCATTTGAACATCATTTCATTCATCGTCCGATATGACGTAACGTTGGAGGTTTACTCTTATCCTGAAAGATGAATGTCTGGTAATTCTAAGCTCTATGTACCCTGTACTCATTTGAACATCATTTCATTCATCGTCCGATATGAGTTAACGTTGGAGGTTTTCTCTTATCCTGAAAGATAAATGTCTGGTAACTCTAAGCTCTATGTACCCTGTACTCATTTGAACATCATTTAATTCATCGTCCGTTATGACTTAACGTTGGAGGTTTTCTCTTATCCTGAAAGATGAATGTCTGGTAATTCTAAGCTCTATGTACCCTGTACTCATTTGAACATCATTTCATTCATCGTCCGATATGACTTAACGTTGGAGGTTTTCTCTTATCCTGAAAGATGAATGTCTGGTAACTCTAAGCTCTATATACCCTGTACTCTTTTGAACATCATTTCATTCGTTGTCAGATGTGACTTAACGTTGGGGGGAGTAAATTTAAAAAAAAAAAAGCGGGAAGTGAAGTCCCAATCTCCCAAATGAGGCTTACTGAAGTTGCAGACTGAACCTTCCTACTCGTACATGCAGTAGATCGTTTCTTGTTTGCAGTATTTTAATAATTGATTCACCATTGTTTATTGGTTTTATAAATAATGCCTCAGAACTCTATGCTGCGGAATTGGACAGAAATTTCCGGATGTTGGAATTACAAATCAACTGAAGTCTCTCGAAAGATCTTTCTGATTTTTTGAAAACAAAGGACGTACGCAGGCGCAACAAGCGGGATTGAGCACAATTGAGGTTTTCATAAAAGGGCTCGGGAGAAAGGGAGCTGGAAAATTTATCATGCCGCCATCAAATATGAAGGAGATTGTACGTCAGAGGAACTGCTGGCTGTATTGACATGTTTTATGTATGGCAGCGCGGCTAAGCTGATGACATAGCGGATTTCGAATGGAATAACATTTATAAGACGGGGTCTCCTGAATAGTTAACATCTGTTTGTCTTTGTGGTGGTGGTAGCATTGCCAACAACAGCAATGTGTGGCAAGTAGGGCTGAGAAAGTAACGTTTTCATATTGAGCGTGAGGAAGTCCTGCTTTCGACACCTACCACCGGTCTTTTGGTGGGTGCCAAGGGTCGATCATTTTGGCGTCACGTCATCTGACAGTTGAAGTGTTTGTGCACATATAAAACTGTGCTGGGAATTATGGAAAAATAGGAATGGGAGATATATGGAGATTAGAGGAAAGGAATACAAGCGATGTGGGTAAATTGGTAAAATGCAGAATAGAAGATATAGAAAGACAGGACATATTGGTCAAAGTAGCTATAAAGCCTGCGACTTAAGTACTTACAGCATAGTAAGTCGTCACAAAAGGTGCGTGTCGTATAGCATATGACAACTCCTAGTGGTCTACCGGGAAACATACGAGTCAGTTGGAGAATTTAATGTCATGTCGGCATGTTGGTCATAGTAGCTATGAAGCCTGGGACTTAAGCACTTACAGCATAGTAAGTCGACACAAAAGGTTGCTGTCTCATAGCATATGAGAACCCCTAGTGGTCTACCGGGAAACATACGAGTCAGTTGGAGAATTTAATGTCATGTCGGCATGTTGGTCATAGTAGCTATGAAGTCTGGGACTTAAGTACTTACAGCATAGTAAGTCGTCACAAAAGGTGCGTGTCTCATAGCATATGAGAACCCCTAGTGGTCTATCGGGAAACATACGAGTCAGCTGGAGAATTTAATGTCATGTCGGCATGTTGGTCATAGTAGCTATGAAGTCTGGGACTGAAGTACTTACAGCATAATAAGTCATCACAAAAGGTGCGTGTCTCATAGCATATGAGAACCCCTAGTGGTCTACCAGGAAACATACGAGTCAGTTGGGGAATTTAATGTCATTTCGGCATGTTGGCTATAGTAGCTATGAAGTCTGGGACTTAAGTACTTACAGCATAGTAAGTCATCACAAAAGGTGCGTGTCTCATAGCATATGAGAACCCCTAGTGGTCTACCGGGAAACATACGAGTCGGTTGGAGAATTTAATGTCATGTCGGCATGTTGGTCATAGTAGCTATGAAGCCTGGGACTTAAGTACTTACAGCATAATAAGTCATCACAAAAGGTCCGTGTCTCATAGCATATGAGAGCCCCTAGTGGTCTACCGGGAAACATATGAGTCAGTTGGACAATTTAATGTCACATCGGCATGTTGGCTATAGTAACTATGAAGCCTGGGCCTTAAGTACTTACAGCATAATAAGTCATCACAAAAGGTCCGTGTCTCATAGTATATGAGAACCCCTAGTGGTCTACCAGGAAACATACGAGTCAGTTGGGAAATTTAATGTCATTTCGGCATGTTGGCTATAGTAGCTATGAAGTCTGGGACTTAAGTACTTACAGCATAGTAAGTCGTCATAAAAGGTGCGTGTCTCATAGCATATGAGAACCCCTAGTGGTCTACCAGGAAACATACGAGTCAGTTGGGGAATTTAATGTCATTTCGGCATGTTGGCTATAGTAGCTATGAAGTCTGGGACTTAAGTACTTACAGCATAATAAGTCGACACAAAAGGTGTGTGTCTCATAGCATATGAGAACCCCTAGTGGCCTACCGGGAAACATACGGGTCAGTTGGAGAATTTAATGTCAAGTCGACATGTTGGCTATAGTAGCTATGAAGTCTGGGACTTAAGTACTTACAGCATAGTAAGTCGCCAAAAAGGTGCGTGTCTCATAGCATATGAGAACCCCTAGTGGTCTACCGGGAAACATACGAGTCAGTTGGAGAATTTAATGTCATGTCGGCATGTTGGTCATAGTAGCTCAGTGGTTTAGAGTAACCACACGGAAAGCGGGAGATCCGTGGTTCAAATCTGGGCTATGGCATTGAATTTTTCAGTCTGCTTCTACTCATCCAAAGTATAAAATTACTTAAAATTTGTAAAACGATTTCCTGGTTGATCTAGTGTAGTGCTGACACATGTTGAAGTAAACTGATTGATTTATGTACCTACTAATACCTCAGGGAATATTCATGTACCAGACTACTCAAAGAAAAAGCATGGCTTAATTTGATTCACAAGTCAGCAAGTAGGTATGAGTATTTGGTAATTACCGCGTCATAAGAAGGAGCCTGCCCCTTCAATTGTCAGCGAGAAGAGACAAGTGTTCGATCCCCTCAATGGCTCTACTCATTAAGCTTAGCCAAGTAATTTCTCGAGTGCGACCTCTTCATCAGCGGTTGACAGGCCGTTGCGACGTCATCGCAAAATTGATTGCGATGTTGACCTTGTCCAAATTATATGCATTGCTTGCCGATTCAGCACAGAGCTGCTGCACAAATACAGTTGTACTAGAGGCGACGTAGCTAAAAATAAAACTTGAACAAGAATATTTTTGGCCATACTTGGAGATAATCGCTGTGCGTGCAGCTCAAGTCGTCGACTGTGATCGTTGAACCCTTCCAGCATCACTGGCTCATCTCTTGACCGCTTCTATAATCTCTATTATTAACAATAAAGTGGTTCTTCTACTATTTTCTGGACTAAGTACAGTTTTAAATTCTCTTTCGAGACTTCACTGGATATGCATATCTGGAAACCTCTGAATCTAAAAAGATAAAAACAAGATAAACACTTCTAAAAACATCACAGCGAGTGTTGGTCTGTGTGTGCGAGTGTATATCTCCTTTGGCATCCTCCAAAGTAAAGTCATATCGGACGATAAATGACATAATGTTCAAATGAGCACATGGTACATAGAGCTTACAGTTACCAGACATTCATCTTTCAGGATAAGATAAAACCTCCAACTTAACATATTAAAATTAATTAGTATACTTATATTTATTTCATCTTCGTTAACGTTATTATACTTCTTTTCTGTGAAATGTAATCTTTTTTCAGAAGCACTGTGCCGAGTTTCAACATTCTCAGCAGGATTGTTCAACACTAAATTTTCCCATTGTTGTGCATTTACATTCCCTACCACAGGATATGATCTATAAAGTTGATTGCCTTTGTTATCTCTCTTTTAAAACAAACCTTTACGTTTTGTTATTGTAAAAACAACAAAAAAAAGCTGAGAACAATATAAAATCATACAAATATCTAATATGTTACCATTTGTTTATATAATTTAACAAACTCTAACCACAGAACTCTGAAGCTACATTGAATTCCAGATTAGCCAACATATAAATCAGAATTTCCCCTAAAATATCAGGCAAACCACGGCCTTCTAGACCAAATACTTTGTTATACTTTGATATACTTTGTTATACTTTGTTCTGTGAAATCTTGACAGAATAACAATGGAAAGTAGGGAGCACACAGGAGAAAAATTGAATCAAAAGGAAGGGCGGCAATGAATAAAATAAGAATATGCAAATATAAGCTAGAAATGACAACCAAGTGGTTAGAAAGAATGTATGAAGCACTAGTAGAATCCAAAATGTTGTATGCAGTGGAGATTTGGGAGGGGGGGGGGCACAGAGGTAAACAAAACGGTGGACCAAAACTACAGAAGGTTTTGTAAAGAGCTACAAGGCTTACCAAGATCAGCAACTAGGGAAGTAGCTTTAGTAGAATTAGGAAAGACAAGAAGAAATGCAATAATAATGGAAAGAATAATACAATTCTGCTATAGGTGTTTGGCCAAAGAAGAAGGGGAAATTATGAATTTATACATGAGACAGCAAAAAGGATTAGAGAACTCAAATAGTTGGTGGGCAGAGATAAGAGGAATTATGGAAAAAATAGGAATGGGAGATATATGGAGATTAGAGGAAAGGAATACAAGAGATGTGGATAAATTGGTAAAATGCAGAATAGAAGATATAGAAAGACAGGAAATATGGGGCAGTCTAGAAAATATGACATCATTACAATTTTACAAGCAAACACAAAGAAATTGTGGACGAAAAGCATATGTAGAATACTGCAATAGGCAAGAGAGAGAGGGGCTAGCTTGGATGAGAACAGGAACAATATTTCTAAGAGGGATAAGAGGTAGGGAAAAGGGAATTTGTGAATTGTGTGGGGGAAAAGAAAGTATAGCATATTATGTAAAAGAATGCGAGGAGGTTGCAATGTGGAGAAAAAAGGTTTGGGAAGAAAAATGGGTAAAAGTAGAGAAGAGGATAGTAGCTGTAAAAATGTTAACTGGAAAGGAGGAAAACAAGTTAAGAACTATTGGTGAGTCCTTGCAGAAATTAAAAGAAAAATGGGCCAGAGATGTAAAGAATATAAGAAAGGAAGATGAGGGGGAAGAAAGGGGCTAATTAAGTAACAAGGAGACATGGAGGTTAAGATCTACCTGACAGAGCAGAAGACCAGGGTGTCATGTAAGCCGAGGTAGCAACAAGGTAAGGACAAATAAATGTAAAGAATCTAAAAAAGGAAAATGAGGGGGAAGAAAGAAGCTAATTAATTAACAAGGAGACATGGAGGTTAAGAGCTACCTGACAGAGCAGAAGAACAGGGTGTCATGTAAGCAAAGGTAGCAACAAGGTAAAGACAAATAAATGCAAAGAATATAAGAAAGGAAGATGAGGGGAAAAAAGGGGACTAATTAAGTAACAAGGAGGTGTGGAGGTTAAGTGTTACCTGACAGAGCAGAACAGAGTGTCATGTAAGCCAAGGTAGCAATAAGGTAAAGACAATGAATGCAGCCAAAAGTTGTAAATTGTAAAATTTTGGAATATACACAATAAAATATATATCATAATATCATATCATATATTAATTTAAAATGGGAAATATTGGAATATTTTAACAAAGCATATGTCAAGTTAATCAGGATGGATTATATTTTCATAATATGGAAAGAACTGAGAAAGTCAAAATTTGTTATATAAAGCCATTATGACTACCCTTAAAACAAGGTACGTAATTTCTTGCTGGCTGTTTGTTTGCTCGTGAGGAATTGAAACAGTAAATAATAAAGTTATTCATGTATAAAGTCTGTAGCTTCCGTATTTAATGTTTCATCCTCTGCAACAGTTTTATAATGAGCCACCAGTTGTTGTTCTCTTGAATGAATCAGTTAGTCATGTTTATTGCAGTTGTCTGGGTAAAACAAAAAGAACTGCATCCTAATTTGGTTTTGACACCAAAATGTTTTAAGAATCCAGGCACTCAAACGGAACTCCCTGGAGATTTCCCGCTTTGTATTAGGAGAGGTCTGTGCAGCGTCCAAATTTCAAATGCCAGTTCCGGATGGCCTCACTCTGCGTGTCGATCTCCGTCAAGAGCGTTCGCTACTACTTCAGCACCTTCAGTACCAACTAGGATGTGAGCACACGGCAGAGACAAAACAGCCACAACAAAGAAAGCATCTCAGGAGATCTCGCTTCCGATTTGGTGGGTACTTATTATTCGCGGGGACATTGTCTCTGCAATCAAAAAGACGACGACATTGCGGATGGTATCAAATGTTCCTTTCTCGTTTCCTTCCTCTGTGCCCCATCTCGAGGGAAGGACAAAAGACGACCGGAATCGATTCCTCACGGGTCGATAGTGACGTCAGAAACAGTTGAGTGTTTCCTGCCCATTGTTTCGTAGTAACAATGGCCGCGGTGTACCGGAGGAATCGCGTGTCGGTAACACACAGGCAAATGACTCCCTGTCGGCGCTTGTTCTATCTATTATTGCTAAGAGCTTTGGGTTTCTTACATAATGGAATACTATGAAAAGGGCTCGATTACAACTCTGAATCAATTGGAAAAAATTGCCCAATTTGGTTCAAACTTTCACATCAGCCCACTTCGCAAGTCCTCGGAATGCCCCATCGACGTTTTCATCAGTCCCTTCAAACGACCGCCGAACGCTAGATACTACACCTTGCTTGGTGGCGGGATTGTTAAAGTTCTCCAACTTTAAGTCATATCGGACCATCAATCAAGTCATGTTCAAATGAGTCCACGGTACATAGAGCTAACAGTTACCAGATATTCATCTTTCAGGATAAGGAAAAACCTCCAAAGTTAGGTCATATCGGACGATGAATGAAACGATGCTGAAATAAGTACAGGGTACATAGAGCTAATAGTTACCAGATATTCATCTTTCAGGATAAGGGAAAACCTCCAAAGTTAGGTCATATCGGACGACGAATGAAACGATGCTGAAATAAGTACAGGGTACATAGAGCTTAGAGTTGCCAGACAATCTTTTTTCAGGATAAGAGAAAACCTCCAACGTTAAGTCATATCGGACGATGAATAAAATGATGTTCAAATGAGTACAAGGTACATAGAGCTAACAGTTACCAGACATTCATCTTTCAGAATAAGGGAAAACCTCCAACGTTAAGTCATATCGGACGATGCACGAAATGATGTTCAAATGAGTACAGGGTACATAGAGCTTAAGGTTGCCGGACATTCATATTTCAGGATAAACGAAAACCTCCAATGTTTAGTCATATCGGACGATGCACGAAATGATGTTCAAATGAGTACAGGGTACATAGAGCTTAAGGTTACCAGACATTCATCTTTCAGGATAAGGGAAAATCTCCAACGTTAAGTTATATCGGACGATGCACGAAATGATGCTTAAATAAGTACAGGGTACATAGAGCTAAGTGTTACCAGACATTCTTGTTTCAGAATAAGGGAAAACCTCCAACGTTAAGTCATATCAGACGATGAATGAAATGATGTACAAATGAGTACAGGGTACGCAGAGCCTACAGTTACCTGACATTCATCTTTCAGGATAAGGGAAAACCTCCAACGTTAAGTCATATCGGAGATGCACGAAATGATGTTTAAATGAGTACAGGGTACATAGAGCTTACAGTTACCAGACATTCATCTTTCAGGATAAGAGAAAACCTCCAACGTTAAGTCATATCGGACGATGAATGAAATGATGTTCAAATGAGTACAGGGTACATAGAGCTTAGAGTTACCAGACATTCATCTTTCAGGATAAGAGAAAACCTCTAACGTTAAGTCATATCGGAGGATCAATGAAATGATGTTCAAATGAGTACAGGGTACATAGAGCTTAGAGTTACTAGACATTCATCTTTCAGGATAAGAGAAAACCTCCAACGTTAAGTCATATCGGACGATGAATGAAATGATGTTCAAATGAGTACAGGGTACATAGAGCTTACAGTTACCAGACATTCATCTTTCAGGATAAGATAAAACCTCCAACGTTAAGCCATATAGGACGATTAATGAAATGATGTTCAAATGAGTACAGGGTACATAGAGCTTAGAGTTACCAGACATTCATCTTTCAGGATAAGAGAAAACCTCTAACGTTAAGTCATATCGGAGGATCAATGAAATGATGTTCAAATGAGTACAGGGTACATAGAGCTTAGAGTTACTAGACATTCATCTTTCAGGATAAGAGAAAACCTCCAACGTTAAGTCATATCGGACGATGAATGAAATGACGTTTAAATGAGTACAGGGTACATAAAGCTTAGAGTTACCAGAGATTCCTCTTTCAGGATAAAGGAAGAACTCTAACGTTAAGTCATAGCGGACGATGAATGAAATTATATTCAAATGCGTCCAGGATAATAGTGCTTAGTGTTACTTGAGATTTAAGGAAAAAGGATAAGGATAAGGAAAAAGCCTCATTCCGATAACTCACCCTCATCGGAATTCGAACTCGGAATCTCTGGAACTTAAGGCTGACAATGGTACGACATCCTGCATAGTTTATTTTGGTTAGTGTCGGTTCGCTGTCAATAATTTTTGCTTCACTGGTGTGAACTGAAGTACCACAGAGTTCATTGCGAGACCTGTAGATGGCAGCACAGGCTTATTCGTTTCGCTTGGGAAGGAATTACAAGAAAATACAGTTTAGTATCTCTATCTGAAAGTTGTGATTTATTGAAATCGCTGCATAATTGCAAGACGTAACGTAGTAATACCTGCATGTCATCTTTTTATAGAATATTTATACAAGAAACGCGAATTTTATTATTATATTTTTTCAATAAGGCCTTCAGAATTTGGAATAAGTCTGCAATCAACGGCTACCACCTTATCCGTTCTTTTGGAATCTTCGGCGTAACTAATGTAATTTTTGAAGCGGATTGGATTACTAAGTGAATCCGATCCGCACCTTAATCGTTAAACAGAGTTTATCCATAAGTAGAACTCTTTTATGTTATATGAGTGGATAATGAAGGTTTGTGTACTTGTATGTTATTTCACTTCCATCTAGAGGGTGGGTCAAAAAGTAATGCCTCCTTTTTTCCTTAAATAACGATGTTATGTGAAAACTTTCAATTTGGCGCAATTTCTCAAACCTTCTTTTCCAATCCTCTGCAGTAGTAGTTTCCCAACTCAGAAGTGGCAGCACTGCATTCTCTTGCAAATTGGGTGACATCGACATTCGTATTGGACTGCGTTCTGTGATTGAAGTTTTGACTGCGGAAGGTGAAACGCCAATGCGCATTCACGAAATGCTGACAAATGTGTATGGTGATGCAATGGTAGAGGTCAGCATTGTTAGACGATGGGTTCGTCGCTGTAACGAAGCTGAAGGGCAAACACCATTGACAGATGAAAAGCGAAGCGGCAGGCCGGTGACTGCTGTGACTCCATGCAACATTCAGCGAGTCGATGACATCATTCTTGGTGATCGCCGGGTAACAACAGCTGAATTGTGTCGCATTACCTCCCTCAGTAAAGGCAGTGTGATGACGATTATTCAACAACTGGCTTACTCAAAACTTTTTTCACGTTGGGTACCAAGAATGTTAACCGCCTAAAACAAAGAAACAAAAAAACAATAGACTCCGAACACTTGCAGCGCTTCAATTTGGAGGGAGAGGAGTTTCTGGAAAAAATTGTTACTGGAGGCGAAAGTTGGGTTCATTCTTTGAACCTGAATCAAAGAGGCAGTCAATGGAATGACGTCACACAACGTCACCGAAGAAAAAAAATTCAAAACTCAGCGGTCGGCAGGTAAAGTCATGGCGACAGTGTTTTGGGATGCAGAGGGTGTGCTTATGATTGGTTTTTTGGAGCAGGGATGCACAATAAATTCTGTCCAATACGTCAGAACTCTCAAAAAGCTGAAAGCGAGTCTTCGCCGAGTTCGCCCAACAAAAACTATGGCGGATGTTCTTCTTTTGCATGACAATGCCAGACCACACACCAGCCGTTACACCACAGCAGAAATTGAGAAATTGGGATGGCAAGTCTTACAGCCCTGACCTGGCACCATCAGACTTCCATCTGTTCGGGCCACTAAAGGAAGCTCATCGTGGGATTCATTTTGAAGATGAGGAGGCTGTGAAAACGTCCGTGCGTCAATGGCTTAGGAAGCAAGACCGTGTGTTTTACCACACTGGAATACATGTCTTAGTTAAAAGGTGGACCAAAACTGTGGAAAAGGACGGAGATTATATTGAATAGTGACAAGTTAATCGTCAATGTTGTAATTTTCAAGTTATGTAAATTGGATTCAATTTTCTTGGCAATTAAAAGAGAAAAAATAGGAGGCATTTTTTGACCTACCCTCGTAGTTAAAGAATTAAATTGTTTGATGTTGCTGTTAAAACGTTATAGAAAACGTTTAGTTATCAACCATTTATTTACTTTATCGCAGACGTTACCGGAGCAACGAGTGATTTTTTTAAATCATGCCACTCATTGGCTTAATAATTATCACTTTAATCTGAAGTCCAATTTTTGTCATTATATTTTCTTAAACACTTTTCCTCTCTGTAAGTGTTAAACCTCTTTTGCGAAGAATTTTATCACAGCACGATGCTCGAATGTCTCCATTCTCAGAGCATGCGGACTTCCACTGCTTCAAGCAACTATCTACAGTCAACTGTTGCCTGGAATGACCTGTAATGTTACATAGGGTCACTCGGCAGTATTGTACGGGTGATGTACTCAATAGCAAAGCATTGTCGTGTGTAAAAAATGGGAATAACCAAGCCATGTTCGCACAGAGTATGTTGAGATGTTCCCTGGTGAAGTGCCTTCTAGATCTACAATTCACGAAATTATGAAGAAATACGAAACCACTGGTTCTGTGGCAAAAAAAGCGTAAACGTTAAGGGGGGATGGAAGTGCTGTTTTAGTCATTTGTGTGAAAAAATGGAATTTTGGTTTTGTGTTGCAAAATATGCATCAGAATTTAATTTATTTGTTTACAAAGTTTCATGCCCGTAGGGCAAACACAACATTTGTTTTGGATGCCATTTTTAAAACTCCATGCTGGTTAAATGCCTCTCCATGCACGCCCACATGTTAGAATGCAGAGAACTTACGAACTATTTGATTTTAAAATAGCATTAAGCCACCGTAGCCTATTTTAACAAGCCTTCATATAAATCCCCTAGATGGCAGTGATTTTTTCGGATGTTTTTAGTCGTTTCCTTGATATACTACCTGTGTAATGGCGCTAAATGTTTGTTTTCTTTTGTTGTTCTAGTGTTTTAGAAGTGATACTCGGCATTTAAAGTTATTATTGTTAGGGTTTCTACTCTCTGTATTATATTTATTATGTTCAAGTGTCCATTTGTGCCCAAAATTACATCGTAAGTTGTGATAGAAGTTTATTTCAGTAAACTTGCCTAGAACAATTAAGTATTGTGAAATTAAAGAGGTTAAGTTACCTATATTCATTTATGTGGTACTGCATCGTTTTACTGTTTTAGAATGACAAACAGAAAGGGTATTAGAGCCACTTACTGTAAATTAATAAATAAGAGAAGGGGAAGACAGATACTTCAGTTGAGGTAAATCAGGAAGAAACTTAGCCTGTAGCTCTGTAAAAGGAAAACATAAGCCTTTCTAAATTGGAGGTGCAGTGCAGTACCTATGTACCAGAGGAGGATGTAGGTGAGAGCAAATATATCATTGTGACTTTCTGGGTTCGTAGAATTAAAAGTCCGAGTTGCAGAAACTAAAAATCTCCTCTATTTTCGTAGAGATACACTGTTCAATTCTCACGTAAGAACATTACATCACACAATCTTCCAAGGTCGATGACAATAACAAACAGTGACCGCAGATTACATCGTTAGCTCTCGTTACATTAACACTTCCAGCTGTCTTTTGTTCACAACACTGTTTCACAACTTTCAACTGCTTACTCACTCTGTTTACAACTGTCCTGCTGGCGAGTCACACTCACTTATACACTCCTGGAAATGGAAATAAGAACACATTGACGGCGGTGTGTCAGACCCACCATAGGACACTGCAAGAGGGCTGTGCAAGCAATGATCACACGCACGGCACAGGGGACACACCAGGAACCGCGGTGTTGCCGTCGAATGGCGCTAGCTGCTCAGCGTTTGGGCACCGCTGGCGTTAATGTCAGCCAGTTTGCCGTGGCGTACGGAGCTCCATCGCAGTGCTTAACACTGGTAGCATGCCGCGACAGCATGGACGTGAACCGTATGTGCAGCTGACGGTCTTTGAGCGAGGGCGTATAGTGGGCATGCGGGAGGCCGGGTGGACGTACCGCCGAATTACTCAACACGTGGGGCGTGCGGTCTCCACAGTACATCGATGTTGTTGCCAGTGGTCGGCAGAAGGTGCACGTGCCCGTCGACCTGGGACCGGACCGCAGCGACGTACGGATGCAGGCCAAGACCGTCGGATCCTACGCAGTGCCGTAGGGGACCGCACCGCCACTTCCCAGCAAATTAGGGACACTGTTGCTCCTGGGATGTCGGGGAAGACCATTCGCAAGCGTCTCCATGAAGCTGGGGTACGGTCCCGCGCACCGTTAGGCCGTCTTGCGCTCACGCCCCAACATCGTGCAGCCCGCCTCCAGAGGTGTCGCGACAGGCGTGAATGGAGGAACGAATGGAGACGTGTCGTCTTCAGCGATGAGAGTCGCCTCTGCCTTGGTGCCAATGATGGTCGTATGCGTGTTTGGCGCCGTGGAGGTGAGCAGCACAATCAGGACTGCTTACAACCGAGGAACAGAGGGCCAACACCTGGCATCATGGTGTGGGGAGCGATCTCCTACACTGGCCGTACACTTCTGGTGATCGTCGAGGGGACACTGAATAGTGCACGGTACATGCAAACCGTCATCGGTCTCATCGTTCTACCATTCCTAGATCGGCAAGAGAACTTGCTGTTCCATCAGGACAATGCCCCTCCGCATGTATCACGTGCCACTCAACGTACTCTAGAAGGTGTAAGTCAACTACCCTGCCCAGGAAGATCTCCGGATGTGTCCTCCATTGAGCATGTTTGGGACTGGATGAAACGTCGTCTCACGCGGTCTGCATGTGCAGCACGAACGCTGGTCCAACTGAGGCGCCAGCTGGAAATGGCATGGCAAGCCGTTCCACAGGAGTACATCCAGCATCTCTACGATCGTCTCCATGGGAGAATAGCAGCCTGCATTGCTGCGAAAGGTGGATATACACGATACTAGTGCCGACATTGTGCATGCTCTGTTGTCTGTGTCTATGTGCCTATGGTTCTGTCAGTTTGATCATGTGATGTATCTGACCCCAGGAATGTGTCAATAAAGTTTCCCCCTCCTGGGACAATGAATTCACGGTGTTCTTATTTCAATTTCCAGGAGTGTATATCTCATTCATAATTCGAGAGACTTTTCGAGCAAATCAGAAAAACAACTATTCTTTGTCAATCTAGAAACTTCCAAACATGAAATCCTATCTGTGCCGGCAAGTCATTAGTGTACATTAGCCGCGCTGCTTATCAAGCTCTTTATTACAGCCGTGTATTATCTATTTGCGCCGAATATGTTTATGCCTTTTACCGCGACATTATTTTAGATTTTGGCCAGTTGAGGAACTGATAAAAGATTTAGCATGCCTACATTGTTTTCACAAACTCTGAACCTGCATATGCTTCACGTCTCTGGTTTTGCTTCTCAATTAGAAGTGGAATGTGAAAATAGACTAATATTTCAGTAAATACATCTAAAACCTAAGGCTCAAGAGGCTGCTAGGAGGGAAGAAGGTGTAAGTTGCAGATTTGGAGCTTTCTAATA
The DNA here is from genome assembly GCA_030765055.1 of Mantis religiosa. Lineage (NCBI taxonomy): Eukaryota > Metazoa > Arthropoda > Insecta > Mantodea > Mantidae > Mantis > Mantis religiosa. Next base: position 29,786,726 of record CM060947.1, read on the forward strand.
TAAAGATATTAAATATTTTTTATGTTTTATGCAAAACTTTAAAGCCATTTTTCTCAATTCAGTTTTTTGCTACTTTTACATATTGTGGCTTTGTGGGTTCACGAAATTAAAAGTCCAATTGCATAACTCAAAAATTTCCTTTATTTCCACTGAATTACAGTCGGAACACTTGCCGATTGCACAGAATTACGTAATGCACACAATTACAATTCACCAGTTCGTCTGTCACAGGTCCACTGCACGCTCACAATTACGTACTACTCCTCCGATGCACGTACACAGTCTTCCAGTCTCTCACTGAGCGCTCCTCACGGCTGCTCGCCAAGAACTGACTGACTCGCCAACTACAGGCCTTATATAGGGAAGATCGCCGTTTCTGGAAACTTCGCGGCGCGCACAATTATCTCGAGGTTTCCAGACGTCTGGTGGGAGGGGCAACAGACGGTACAGGGCTCCCGCCGTTTTCCTAATCATTCCTTCAGTTAGTGATACGAGACAAATGGGTAGGCGTGATCTGAATGCTTCCCCTCTGGCCCTAATGCCAGCCGGTTCTATAGGGAGTCCCGACGTTCGGGTGACAATATTCAAAATCTATCTTCTCCCACAATATTACAGCTAGAGCTCTGAAAATTGTACATAATACACTTGGAAAGCTGTGCAACAAATTGATAAGGGAAGTTTGATATTGGTCATACTTTAATTTTTAAAAAATAATTACTATCACGAAGCATTGATTTCTGGAGCTTTTATCGCCTTGACACATAAAATAACTTGTTGATATTTGTGTTATACCCAGTGATACATTTGTGGTTATAACATTTATTAAAATATCCTTATGATGGGAGAGATGCACACTCCCGAAACGTTGATTTCTAATCGTCTTTACACCTGGCTTGCTTCCCAAGAACAACTTGAACATATTCATCACCAGGAGAGCTTCAGGTTTTATTTTAGTAATCTAGTGTGTCTGATATGAAAGGTTAGCCAATTACCCGCATACATACATATGCGCCAGTAATTCATACACACAAACCAAAGGAAACACTTAAGCGTATATTACACTATTGTTAGTGCATGTAATGTGGTCATTACTTACTTTTATAGCGTAGTAAGTAGCCTCCCTTCACTTGCTTCACCATGCCTGAAACAAATCACGATCAATCATTAACGAAGTCTCTGTTTTGGTTGGTTACATTCAGCACTAGGAAAGATTCTAATGCTTAACCCTCAGGTTATTTATTTATGACTATTACCTAAAGTATTTTATCTATTATAATAAGGGACAGTGACCCCTCCGTCCGTAGCTAATACCTGTCTGACAAATCAGGACAGTTGTTACGGGAGGTCGCTGGTGTAGAGAGATCAGAGAAGGCGGGAATATAGTACACTACAGTCAAAACATTAGAAAGTATTACCTGTCTGACGAATGAGTACAGTTGTTATGAGAGGTCGCTGGTGTAGAGAGATCAGAGAAGACGAGAATATAGTACAGTACAGTCTGAGTATCAAAACATTAGAAAGTATTACCTGTATGACGAATGAGTACAGTTGTTATGAGAGGTCGCTGGTGTAGAGAGATCAGAGAAGGCGGGAATATAGTAAGGTACAGTCTGACCATCGAAGCATTAGAAAGTATTACCTGTCTGACGAATGAGTACAGTTGTTATGGGAGGTCGCTGGTGTAGAGAGATCAGAGAAGGCGGGAATATAGTAAGGTACAGTCTGACCATCGAAGCATTAGAAAGTATTACCTGTCTGACGAATGAGTACAGTTCTTATGGGAGGTCGCCGGTGTAGAGAGATCAGAGAAGACGGGAATATAGTACAGTACAGTCTGACCATCAAAACATTAGAAAGTATTACCTGTCTGATGAATGAGTACAGTTGTTATGGAAGGTCGCTGGTGTAGAGAGATCAGAGAAGGCGGGAATATAGTAAGGTACAGTCTGACCATCGAAGCATTAGAAAGTATTACCTGTCTGACGAATGAGTATAGTTGTTATGGGAGGTCGCTGGTGTAGAGAGATCAGAGAAGGCGGGAATATAGTAAGGTACAGTCTGACCATCAAAACATTAGAAAGTATTACCTGTCTGACGAATGAGTATAGTTGTTATGGGAGGTCGCTGGTGTAGAGAGATCAGAGAAGGCGGGAATATAGTAAGGTACAGTCTGACCATCGAAGCATTAGAAAGTATTACCTGTCTGACGAATGAGTACAGTTCTTATGGGAGGTCGCCGGTGTAGAGAGATCAGAGAAGACGGGAATATAGTACAGTGCAGTCTGACCATCAAAACATTAGAAAGTATTACCTGTCTGATGAATGAGTACAGTTGTTATGGAAGGTCGCTGGTGTAGAGAGATCAGAGAAGGCGGGAATATAGTACAGTACAGTCTGATCATCAAAACATTAGAAAGTATTACCTGTCTGACGAATGAGTACAGTTGTTACGGGAGGTCGCTGGTGTAGAGATATCAGAGAAGGCGGGAATATAGCACAGTACAGTCCGATCATCAAAACATTAGAAAGTATTTCCTGTCTGACGAATGAGTACAGTTGTTATGGGAGGTCGCTGGTGTAGAGAGATCAGAGAAGACGGGAATATAGCACAGTGCAGTCCGATCATCAAAACATTAGAAAGTATTACCTGTCTGACGAATGAGTACAGTTGTTATGGGAGGTCGCTGGTGTAGAGAGATCAGAGAAGACGGGAATATAGTACAGTACAGTCTGACCATCAAAACATTAGAAAGTATTACCTGTCTGACGAATGAGTACAGTTGTTATGAGAGGTCGCTGGTGTAGAGAGATCAGAGAAGACGGGAATATAGTACAGTACAGTCTGACGATCAAAATATTAGAAAGTATTACCTGTCTGACGAATGAGTACAGTCTGACCATCCAAACATTAGAAAGTATTACCTGTCTGACGAATGAGTACAGTTGTTATGAGAGGTCGCTGGTGTAGAGAGATCAGAGAAGCCGGGAATATAGTAAGGTACAGTCTGACCATCGAAGCATTAGAAAGTATTACCTGTATGACGAATGAGTACAGTTGTTATGGGAGGTCGCTGGTGTAGAGAGATCAGAGAAGCCGGGAATATAGTAAGGTACAGTCTGACCATCGAAGCATTAGAAAGTATTACCTGTATGACGAATGAGTACAGTTGTTATGGGAGGTCGCTGGTGTAGAGAGATCAGAGAAGGCAGGAATATAGTACAGTACAGTCTGACCACCAAAACATTAGAAAGTATTACCTGTATGACGAATGAGTACAGTTGTTATGGAAGGTCGCTGGTGTAGAGAGATCAGAGAAGACGGGAATATAGTACAGTACAGTCTGACCATCAAAACATTAGAAAGTATTACCTGTCTGATGAATGAGTACAGTTGTTATGGAAGGTCGCTGGTGTAGAGAGATCAGAGAAGACGGGAATATAGTACAGTACAGTCTGACCATCAAAACATTAGAAAGTATTACCTGTCTGATGAATGAGTACAGTTGTTATGGGAGGTCGCTGGTGTAGAGATCTCAGAGAAGACGGGAATATAGTACAGTACAGTCTGACCATCAAAACATTAGAAAGTATTACCTGTCTGATGAATGAGTACAGTTGTTATGGAAGGTCGCTGGTGTAGAGAGATCAGAGAAGGCGGGAATATAGTACAGTACAGTCTGATCATCAAAACATTAGAAAGTATTACCTGTCTGACGAATGAGTACAGTTGTTACGGGAGGTCGCTGGTGTAGAGATATCAGAGAAGGCGGGAATATAGCACAGTACAGTCCGATCATCAAAACATTAGAAAGTATTTCCTGTCTGACGAATGAGTACAGTTGTTATGGGAGGTCGCTGGTGTAGAGAGATCAGAGAAGACGGGAATATAGCACAGTACAGTCCGATCATCAAAACATTAGAAAGTATTACCTGTCTGACGAATGAGTACAGTTGTTATGGGAGGTCGCTGGTGTAGAGAGATCAGAGAAGACGGGAATATAGTACAGTACAGTCTGACCATCAAAACATTAGAAAGTATTACCTGTCTGACGAATGAGTACAGTTGTTATGAGAGGTCGCTGGTGTAGAGAAATCAGAGAAGACGGGAATATAGTACAGTACAGTCTGACCATCAAAACATTAGAAAGTATTACCCGTCTGACGAGTGAGTACAGTTGTTATGGGAGGTCGCTGGTGTAGAGAGATCAGAGATGACCGGAATATAGTACAGTACAGACTGACCATCAAAACATTAGAAAGTATTACCTGTCTGACGAGTGAGTACAGTTGTTATGGGAGGTCGCTGGTGTAGAGAGATCAGAGAAGACCGGAATATAGTACAGTACAGTCTGACCATCAAAACATTAGAAAGTATTACCTGTCTGACGAGTGAGTACAGTTGTTATGGGAGGTCGCTGGTGTAGAGAGATCAGAGAAGACGGGAATATAGTACAGTACAGTCTGACCATCAAAACATTAGAAAGTATTACCTGTCTGACGAATGAGTACAGTTGTTATGGGAGGTCGCTGGTGTAGAGAGATCAGAGAAGACGGGAATATAGTACAGTACAGTCTGACCATCAAAACATTAGAAAGTATTACCTGTCTGACGAGTGAGTACAGTTGTTATGGGAGGTCGCTGGTGTAGAGAGATCAGAGAAGACGGGAATATAGTACAGTACAGTCTGATCATCAAAACATTAGAAAGTATTACTTGTCTGACGAATGAGTTATGTGAGGTCGCTGGTGTAGAGAGATCAGAGAAGACGGGAATATAGTACAGTAAAGTCTGACCACCAAAACGTTAGAAAGTATTACCTGTCTGACGAATGAGTACAGTTGTTATGGGAGGTCGCCGGTGTAGAGAGATCAGAGAAGACGGGAATATAGTACAGTACAGTCTGACCATCAAAACATTAGAAAGTATTACCTGTCTGACGAATGAGTACAGTTGTTATGGGAGGTCTCTGGTGTAGAGAGATCAGAGAAGACGGGAATATAGTACAGTAGAGTCTGACCATCAAAACATTAGAAAGTATTACCTGTCTGACGAATGAGTACAGTTGTTATGGGAGGTCGCTGGTGTAGAGAGATCAGAGAAGACGGGAATATAGTACAGTACAGTCTGACCATCAAAACATTAGAAAGTATTACCTGTCTGACGAATGAGTACAGTTGTTATGTGAGGTCGCTGGTGTAGGGAGATCAGAGAAGGCGGGAACATAGTACAGTACAGTCTGACCACCAAAACGTTAGAAAGTATTACCTGTCTGACAAATGAGTACAGTTCTTATGGGAGGTCGCCGGTGTAGAGAGATCAGAGAAGACGGGAATATAGTACAGTACAGTCTGACCATCAAAACATTAGAAAGTATTACCTGTCTGACGAATGAGTACAGTTGTTATGGGAGGTCGCTGGTGTAGAGAGATCAGAGAAGACGGGAATATAGTACAGTACAGTCTGACCATCAAAACATTAGAAAGTATTACCTGTCTGACGAATGAGTACAGTTGTTATGGGAGGTCTCTGGTGTAGAGAGATCAGAGAAGACGGGAATATAGTACAGTACAGTCTGACCATCAAAACATTAGTAAGTATTACTTGTCTGACGAATGAGTGCAATTGTTATGTGAGGTCGCTGGTGTAGAGAGATCAGAGAAGACGGGAATATAGTACAGTACAGTCTGACCATCAAAACATTAGAAAGTATTACCTGTCTGACGAATGAGTACAGCTGTTATGGGAGGTCGCTGGTGTAGAGAGATCAGAGAAGGCGGGAAAGCATTAGAAAGTATTACCTGTGTGACGAATGAGTACAGTTATGGGAGTGTTCTCCAGGATGTGCCCTTATATCTTCAAAGGGAATCTTTTCATGAGTTTATGGACTGTTTTAATTTCAATTTTCTGTTTGTAAAACTCGAGGAAATTTCTGCACATGACACATTTTCCGAACTGAAGCTTTTTTTATTTTATTGAAATGCAGTTACAATATAAATAAATAGAAACGACATAGAATGTTAGCTAAGCTCTTGTTGTTGAATTATAACAGACTTGGATTACATAATAAAATTATTTCAATATAAATTTTGCTTAAGTTTGCCTTAAATTAGATTAAACATAACATTCACATATTTGTGTATGTGTAACTATGACAGCTTAGCAATATAATAAATAGAACATTTACGGTAAAGAAAATATTGAAAAGTTGTTCTTGTTTGTAAGGTAGCCCTTCATTTGCTCCCACTTTATTACAGTGGGCTATGATTAACATAACCTTATAAATGTTTGAGGTGTATAAAATATTTTGGAGATAAAGCTAAAATAACGGACTGATATGATTGAAACTTTAGTAATCAAAGTAAACATTGCTTTATATCTGTTATAAATTAGGAAGTTAGGAGTAAAGAGGCAGTTGTTGTTTGGAATTGCTCAGGTATAAGCAGTGATGGCAGAGAGTACTCAAGTGAAAGTACAAACTTTGTAAGGTGTACACAAAGGAATTCAAGCGCAGCGACCTGGAAATATCCTTCCAACTGTGAAAACAACTTTCATGATCTTCCTTCACAAACAAAGAATGTATAAATACAAACAAATTCTTCCTTTTTTAAACGCTCAAAATAAAATTTGTTTCAACTTTTTCGTTGTAACCTTTTCTATCCTTTACAATTTGTTCCTGATTCTATGCAAATTAAAACTCTACTCTTGAAATGTTTTAGACATCCTAAAGAAATAGTTGAATGCTGAATATATGGTGGGCTTTGAAATTTTAGAGTAATTTACGTCAAAGGCTTTTTATCTCATATATATATATATATATATATATATATATATATATATATATATATATATATATATATATATAACTTAATATCTCACAGGCAACAGCAACGTTATCGATAAATTAAGTCATTTTATGAACAGAATCGAATTATTTATTTTTAGACAGTAGCTAGTAAAGCTGGGCAGTGTGTTAAAAGCGAATGTCCGAAGGCTTTTAGAACGCTGATTATGCCAACCTTGGTTTATTCTGAATGTGTTCAGAAGGTGGTGAACTTCAGTTAAATAATACTTGTATAACATGGTGGGTCATTTGAAAATGAATACACGGACCCAGTAAGTCGCCTTTAAGGTAGTTGTCTCATGTGTTTATGAGAACTCCTAGTGGTTTACTATAAAGCCCGGACCTTAAAGTACTTACAGCATAGTAAGTCGTCATTAAGGTAGCTGTCTCATGTGTTTATGAGAACTCCTGGTGGTTTACTATAAAGCCCGGACCTTAAAGTACTTACAGCATAGTAAGTCGTCATTAAGGTAGTTGTCTCATGTGTTTATGAGAACTCCTAGTGGTTTACTACAAAGCCCGGGCCTTAAAGTACTTACAGCCTAGTAAGTCGTCATTAAGGTAGTTGTCTCATGTGTTTATGAGGATTCCTAGTGGTTTACTATAAAGCTCGGGTCTTAAAGTACTTACAGCATAGTAAGCCGTCATTAAGGTAGTTGTCTCATGTGTTTATGAGAACTCCTAGTGGTTTACTATAAAGCCCGGACCTTAAAGTACTTACAGCATAGTAAGTCGTCATTAAGGTAGTTGTCTCATGTGTTTATGAGAACTCCTAGTGGTTTACTATAAAGTCCGGACCTTAAAGTACTTACAGCATAGTAAGTCGCCATTAAGGTAGTTGTCTCATGTGTTTATGAGAACTCCTAGTGGTTTACTATAAAGCCCGGACCTTAAAGTACTTACAGCATAGTAAGTCGCCATTAAGGTAGTTGCCTCATGTGTTTATCAGAACTCCTAGTGGTTTACCAGGAAAAACACGAGTTAGTTGGAGAATTTAATTTCATGTCGGCACGTTGGCCATAGTAGTTCAATGGTTAGAGCGGCTGGAATGAGTACTAAACGTACTAAAGTCAGTTCATGTGTCTGTTTTAATAAAGTAAAGTTTCAATGTTAATGTAAAATTAAAAACTAATCGAATTTTTCGAAGCAGAACTCGGAAGCGGAAAAATTCGATTGCTTTTGTTTTCTATGTAGTGCTCTGTACAATGTCGATACCAGTAGTTTATTAAAAATAGAAAATTGCTAAAGTATTGTTTTATAATAAGGTTAAATATACATTGTCCCTTAATACAATTTCAAACCACAACATAATCAATATAGTAATATATGGATGGGCAAGAATAAAATAATTAGATCAGCTTTTAGAGTTATAATGAAGTTTGGTTAACATAACCAGAATACATCGAAATTATATTTTCATTATTCTTTGTATGACGCTACTATCAGAACTTCTTGCCAAAGGAAATACCAGGCGTGTCTGTAAAATAAGGTCTCCAATTTTATTTAATATAGAAAACATGTTTATTGTCAATGAATGTTACATTGATGGAAAGGCGAACTCACATTGCGATCGATGCACTTTTGTATGCGCTGTGGCAGTTTTTGTATACCCTTGTCATAGCACTCTCCCGCCAAGTTGCGCAGGTAGCGCTCAACCTCGTTTTTCAAATCATCGTCGGTCTGGAAATGTGTTCCACCTAACATGGATTTCCGTTCATACTTCTAATATATAGTTAACAGTATTTCTAAACTTTCTCGAGTTCGAAAGCGTTTATGACATTTAATTACTATGCGGAATGTACGTGATTATTTATTTAAACTGTGTTTAGCAGAGGCCCACCCTAAAAAATATTACACTGCTTAACTTTATTTAAAGTTGTAAAATTACAGACATCCTTGTAAAAGCCTTCTATAATTTAAAAAGAGTAATATAGTCTCCTTGCTAGTTTTTCTTTAATTCCTTGGTTCGTTTTTTATTTTTTATGTTTACTTTTGAAGTGTTTATTGCTTTGTTAAATTAACAGAAATTCACCACCTGTAGCTGTCATAGAATAAAGGAAAATGTTTTAGGATAAATCGGCTCACGATTGCAATAAACAAAACTCTAAAGTGCAATCTTTGCTTATAAATTATTATTAACTACCAGAATATCCAAAGTGCTTCTTTAATTTGTAAGTAAATATCCCTCGCAAATTCATGCACACTGATGCAATTTAACCCCTTTAAAATTGTAGTGATGTTTTACTAAACTTTCTTTAGATATTATGTTAATAATTTACATTTAGTTCTTATACGTAATAGAAGTACTAATACCATAACAGCATAGGTAATATATCTCTTTTCAGTTATGTTATAAAAAGTTGTAACATTATTTATTATTATAGGAAACATTAATCATTTAAAATGTATTTGAAAATATCAATGACGATTTCTTACAGTGAATTCTGCTTTATTTATTTTTTGCTTCTAAACGGTATTTCAAACAACGACAACCATGGGTATTCTCAGCTGTAAACACGTGCCTACCAATCTTCACCTCTGACCCCGGTTGATGTTTCCTAAAATGTTTATGACATTGTGGTTAGGGGGAAGAACAGTTTTTACCTGCAAAGAGAGCCGGTTGGGGATGGTTTGAGCGCGGTCACTTATACAAGAGGGAAGTCAGCGACTGCTACCTGTGTAGGCCCTACTTGTAATGTCCTCAGAGTGTGTACAGGACCTGCTGGTTTCTTTTTCTCTGCAGACGCTGTTATTATTATTATTATTATTATTATTATTATTATTATTATTATTATTATTATTATTATTATTATTATTATTATTATTATTATTATTATTATTATTATTATTATTATTATTATTATTATTATTATTATTATTATTATTATTATTATTATTATTATTATTATTATTATTATTATTATTATTATTATTATTATTATTTCTCTAATTTACGTCCAGCAATATTAAGTCCTATCGGACTATGAATAAAATGGTTGAAATGATGCTCAAATGAGCCCAGGGTCAATAGAGCTTAGAGTTACCCAGCATTCGTCTTTCAGGATAAGGGAAAACCCCGGAAAAAACTTTATCCAGGTAACTCACCCTGACCGAGGATCGAACACGGGACCTCTTGAACGTGAGGCACACATGCTACCACCACGCTACCGAGGCGGGCATAGAGCTTAGAGTTACCCGACATTCGTCTATCAGGATAAGGGAAAACTCCGGAAGAAACCTTATCTCCTAACCGAGATTCGAACTCAGGATCTCTTGAACGTGAGGTAGATATGCTACCACCACGCTACCGAGGCGGGCCAGAAGCTGTTGCTCGGATATTCTGTATTGTCGCGGGAACGGGCATAAAAGTTCGGCGGAAGTAGATAACAAACGGCGGATAATGTTTCATGGTAATAAGCATAAGCAGATAAACATAGCTCTTGAGATAAGTAACTTCCGGCCCAGCTAGGGTTTCACGTAAGGAAGGTTCTAGTGAGTGAGTGAGTGAGTGAGTGAGTGTGTGGTTTAAGGGCCCGTCGACATCAAGGTCATTTGGGCCTGGTTCTAGTGATATTTCGATTGACAGAGAATAGTTCTTTTTCTTATTTGCTCTATAAGTCTCTCGAATTATGAATGAGATATATAAGGGGATTATGACAGGCCAGCGGACAGTTGTAAAACAAGAGAGTGAGTCGCGAGAGGTAAGCAGAGAACAGCTGAGAGTGTTTTTGTAACTGAACGCTGTTTGTTATTGTCTTTGACCTTGGAAGATTGTGTAGTATATGTGATGTAATGTTGTTACGTGAGAATTGAACTACTACTGTGAGCGTATTTCTACGGAAATAAAGAACATTTAGAATTTCTGCAAGTTGGACTTTTAATTCTACGAACCCACAAAGTCACAATATCTTATCTTGATAGTGTTGCTGCTAAAAACGTTTCCGCAATTTGGGACATTAAAATGACGATGAAATAATCATTTTGTAATGACAACCGAGTCAGCATTTTTAAAAAATAATTCCACCACAAAAGATTCATATTCAGCATTCCATTGTACCATTTTTACAACAATGACAAACACTGGAGTTTTTCACGATATTTCGCGCAGTCATTTGTCATATTTACCAACTTATTTAAACTTTAAAATCATCAGGAACTCGTGGCGCACTCTGTATAAAGTAAATCACAGACTTTGTGAATTTTTCATTCATTTCTACTAAGTTTCACTTGAACAATAATACGAGGTCTGTTCAATAAAGAATGATCACAATTTTTCTGACAACGTCCTTTACTCATCCTCATAGTTTTGATGGTCCTTCTCAAAATAGTCTCCCCTGAATGCGATGTACTTGTCCCAGCGTTTCTGTCAGTCTTCAAAGACATGCTGGAAACCATTTTTTGAGAGAACCTTCAAAATTTCTTCCGCAACCTTCACCACTGCTTCTGATGATGGATAATGCCTCCCACGAAGGCGTTTCTTCAAGTTAGGGAATAGAAAAATGTCACATGGGGCCAAATCCGGACTATAGGGAGGGTGAGGGATGTACTTCACGTTGATTTTTGCAAGATATTCAGCAACAACATTGGCAATATACGGCCGCACATTATCGTGGTGCAGCATCCATCCTGCTTCACGGAAATGTGGTCTTTTGCGCCTGATATGGACTTGCAATGTTTTCAGGACATCCCTGTAGTATTGTCCAGTTACTGATGTGTGTGCAGGTACAACATGCTGATAAACCATTCCAAGAATATCAAAGAATGAGATGACCATAACTTTCCCAGCAGAAGCAACCACTTTTGCTCTTTTGGGGGTTGGTGATGAAGGAGATTTCCACACTGAGCTTTGCTGTTTGCTCTCAGGATCAAAATGATGTAGCCAAGTATCATCAGCAGTGATTACGTTTGAAAGAAACTCCGGATCTTCTTCTAACATCAACTTTAAGTGCATGCAGAGCTGCAGGCGAATGTTCTTTTGTTCGGGAATCAACAGTCTTGGAACACATCACGCACAAACACGTCTCATGTGTAATGTTTCTGTCACCAAAGTGTGGGTGCCATTCAATGAAATGTTCAGTAATTTAGAAAGTGATCTAAAGGTAATTCGTCGATCCTCTCTCACAATGACAGCAGAAGTGTTGTTCTTTTCTTCCGTAAGAGCAGTAACTGGAGCATCGGTTCCACCTTCCTTTAAAATTGATTGTCTCCCCTCTTTAAACATTTTAAACCACCTTCGAGCTGTGCTGTAGGGAAGAACAGGCTCTCCATATGCCTCCTGTAACATTGTATAGGCCTCAACTGAAGATTTGTTAAGACGAAAGCAGAATTTCAAAGTCGTATACTGTTCCTCGCGTGTTACCTCCATTGCAGCGGTAGGCAATACTGAACATGTCTGAACTTTCCTGTTTCTCACAGGCGGGAACCAGGAGTACCAACAATGAAACTACTACGGCGTTTTTGTATTACATTAAGCTAACAGAATATAATAAGATTGAATTTTAATGCAAAAATTATGACCGTAAAAATTATGAATATTGTTTATTGAACAGCCTTCGTATACTGTGAGGTACAAAATTAGAAGTACTTAACTAAAACTCTCTTAAGTAACAACAAGGCATAGAATTATTCCAAATAAAGGTCACATAACGGCATTAATCATTATTATTATGTTATTTAATTGGCGGCGCAGACAGTTGGTGCGCGGCGCGACGAAAGGAAAGCGTCAAGTGGGTTGGCTATGCGGTCGATGTAAAGGAGACTCGGGTTCGTTCTGAACCTTCCGGTAAATGTAATGCTTTGAGTCACGGACAGCCCTAATGAGCTCTGACAAATACCTCCCGCTTATGTATCCAAGGTAGAGAAAGCACTGCATTGCATTCAAACCCCCTGTAGTGATATTTCAGCAGAAAATGTCGGTTTTAGACACGCAAGTAGGTACAAAAGTTCTTCATTTGTTATAAGCACATAAATTTCTATACCTACTGTGATTTAATTTGATATATGTTCTAAAAATTATTCTTTAAAACCTTACGATATACTTCCTGCTAGTCGAGTACACACAGTGTCTTATTTCATTTGTTTCTTTATACATAAAAGCAGACTGAAGTGATACACCGTTTAAGAGTGGATTATCGCATGTTGTTTCTGAAATGTTACATTTTACTGACCACAGGAAACAAAGAATTAGTGATTTAGTTCTTAAAAGGCATATGAAATATGTAAATTCAAACGAACAGCGGCTAATATCTCCAAAATAACTAATCAAGGCTTCACGGGTGATCAGCCGTGTCAGATTTGCGAAGCTTTTGGCTTTTGTAAATTCCACAGCCTTCTTCAAGATCTGAATAACATTTAGATTGCTGTTTGTATATTTTGCGAGACAGGGCGCTGGTGTTGCGCAGTGGTTTCGTTCGCGGCTCTCGTACAAAAAGTCCCGAGTTCTATTCCCGGCTCTGGTGTTGATGATTTTAAGTCGGCCCTATCCACGCCTTAATCTTTGTCTAGTATTATTAAAATTATATATGAAGGTGCTGTAGTGCCCCTAATTTTGTATGCTGTATCTGCATTCCAGGATGTCCTTAATAAAAAATGGGCAGTTAAAAAACTTGCACAAATTCAAAGGGAATTCCTCCTTCGCATAATTCGAGGATATCGTACAATCTCCACTGATGCAGCTCAGATTATAGCTAACATCGAACCTTTGGTTTATCAACAGCAACTACTACGAATTTAAGACATGAACGTGAATGTGCGTCTTATCTGTCTCACTTGAAACTACAAATCCCGGAGCATCCTACCACAGCAGGATACCCATCAAGTTTTGTAACCTGTTTAAAGGAAATATGTAATTTTCATGATTATTACGTATATACAGATGGTTCGCGTTACCAATTTGAAGATAATATATCTGCAGTAGGATGTGCTTTTGTTGTTTATGAAAACCAAACGGAACTAACTCACTCCATATTTAAATTGTCACCTGAATGTTCTGTATTCCAGTCGGAGCTCTTAGCAATTAAAGAAACTATAAAATGGTGTACTGTTAATGGGGACAGTGATTCACAATCAGCTCTACTCGCTATTAATGATAAATACAACTTAAATTCATTAGTACATGAAATCAGAACCTTGCTTCAAAACCATCCAGGACATATTTGCATGGGATGGGTTAAAGGACACAGTGGAATTTTAGGTAACGAGAGAGCTGATTGCTGCAGAATCCAATCTTCCTGTGACATACTCTTTATGTCCTATTTCTACTGTAAGGAGAATAATACATCAACATATTCTTGAAGAATGGAACCAACAATGGCTAACAACTCCAAATGGAAGTTTAACAAAAACATTATTTTTCCCTAGTGTATATGACAGAGGAAAACGTGAAACTCTTGTACCAAATTTTGTTTTGACACAATTTTTAAGTGGACATGGTAAATTTGGTGAATACGTATCACGCTTTCACTTAACATCCAACCCCGAGTGCATGTGCGGTGAAGAATTTCAAACTGTGGTTCATCTCCTTTTCTGTTGTCCCATTTTCTGAAGAGAGAGACAAGAATTAATATTCAAGCTAGACTCTCTAGGAACTGAATTTTCTGCTCCGCTCACATCTTTGCTAGGGAAGCCACAACAGTATAAGTACTTCATGATGTTTATAAACTCAGTGTTTAAACGTCTGAAATAGTGTAAATTAATATGCATCAGATTAAAACATCATTTATTCCTTCTAGTATTTAAAATATTTTTGTTAATGTTGTATATTTTATGTGTTAACTCTAACCCTAATATACCACTGTGTAAAATAGGGTTCAATAAATCTGGATTAAAAAATAGCAGCGAACAACGCCCCCTAAAGCGCGTTAATCATACAGACACGTTAAAACAACTGACAGTAACAAATCCAAAGAATGTAAATAGAAGAGATATCACTACAGCAATGATAACAAATCACAAAGATATTTCATCTCAGCAAACAACATACTCAAAGATACTACAAACGCCACCCAGCAGAGAATTTTAATTCTATGGGAATTAAAAAGTGTTACCTTAAGCTTGGATTGTAAGCTGCTGGAAGTTAGCAGCATTAGGTTTATTAGTTATTTAGTTTAATTATAAATAAAATGTATTTGCACAACCCTGTTTTGTAAGAGCATAAAATAATAAAGTTAAAAGAAATAAAATCGGTAGATACCATGCTTTTGTATAGCTTCTAGAAGCTTAAGGGGGGACGTATGCAAATATTCAGGGTCTTACATAAATAGCCATAACATCCAAAGTTTTCAAGTTAGAAAAGTGAAACTTAGCATACTCATTTAAGATAATACAGTTAATATGCACAATTGTTTTCATAATTTTGCATTGTTTATAACTAATGATATATATTCGTATTTTCTATATGCAGAGATATTTACAAAATTAAGCCCATTTTTTTCAAAATTCACATATGCTATCTTTCTGAAATTTGGTATGTTATTTTAAAACACACTAAAATTAATTTGTTGGATTTAAATTTCTTATTGAAGCTGTATAGAATTTTAAAAAAAATTTAATCATATGCATCCTTTAAAAATTAAAATAATTTCATATATTTTGTATCATCACATTCCATCTGGAGCTTAATCTTAAATTCTAGAACCAACAAAATGTTCATTGTGGCATAAGAAAGCTGTGTGCTAAATTGCATCACTGTAGATGAAGTAGTTTGCGAGAAAAATGGGAAAATGCAAGTTACGGGGAAAGGCAATTAAAAATACAATAAGTATTATTCAGTTTGTCTTTTAATTTTAAATCAGAACTTCCCATATCCATAGTCTGTATCCTCATTCTGGTCTTCTTCAGCCTTTCTTTTTAAATTCCTCTTCTGTCTTGCTTCTTTCTGCATTAATTTCAAAGCTCTTTCTGCACCAGCGATGCGAATGTTGTCGATACTCTGCAAAATTGTTTCCATAAACACACTAGGTTGATACCCTAACTGATGCATAACTTTCTTTCTGCCAACATTCCCATCATTAAACACTATTGCAACATCAAATGTAGCAATTTTCACCACTATGGAAGACACAAATGATGTTTTGGGACACCTTTTCCATATCAAACTGTTGAGGCTTTCATTTGGGTTTTGTGTCTCTCCATAGAGACATTTGTTTAGCAAGTCTGAGTGTGCTAAGAATTGGTAGGTGGGCTTTATAGATTCCAAGACAGCTGAAGGAAGACTATGTGTTGCTACTATGCTTCTATGAAACACTAGGGCATTTAATTTTTTAAAGGTACATACAGACTACGTACAGTCATAATATTTTGGTGTTTGATAGCTAACACTATATACTATTTTACATAACAATAAAAAATTTAGATTTTTTGAACATTTGCTCGTACGTCCCCCTTTAAGCCTTGGTAATGCAGATTTTTTTTTTTTTTTTTTTTTTTTTTTTTTTTTTTTTTTTTGCATTTACATGATTTCTCTACTCTTATACAAATTCTTATTATTCCTTATCCCTCTGCGCAAAAGGGATGTTTTGCCATTTCTTTCCTTCTGTTTAAATCTAGATTCTATGAAGATGAAGGAGAACTGTATCAGCAATTCAAATGAAATCCAAAACAAAACTGATCTCAATCACTTTATTATCTGTAGTAGTAGTAATAGTAGTAGTGGTGCTGGTGGTGGTGATGATAATAGTCATTAGGGCCGTGACCTGTTTCCCCACGTGCCTCTATTGAAATCTTTTGGGTCCCCGCTTCTCTATGGCTGAATGGCCCGGTTCTCTTTCATTAGAGTATTAATTCAACCAAACAAAGGATTTACCCCAAAGAGAAAATTGCATAGCGGGTTGAAATTTAACCATTCGCTACACATGGATGAGCTTGGGGCCGAGAAACGATGTGAAGGTAAACTATCATTTTAGCTGGCCTACGTTTTTATATCTCTAGTTTACAGATGGCTGCATTGTAGCCCCCTTTGTCTCAAACACACATGATAATATCAACCAGATTTCACTTCGGTTTTATGTCTTCATCATAACTTAGCTACTTTATCCAACCCTTACTTGTAAATCTGTATTTTAATAATATAGATTAAAGTCCATTCTCGTGGAAACAATAGCATTAACGACAGGAATTGAATTCTCTTTGCCATTCACAATGACATAACCTCAACATCAAAACAAAAGAATAACTACCTTATTAGTCTTATTAAATAATTTTAAAACTGGCAGTGGGATGTTTCTGAATTAATTTTGAAACCTTCACACTTATTTATCACCTAAAATTATTAATATAGAACAGTACTTTACCAAACTACAATGACAGTTGATGCAAATAATACGTTAATAATAACAATTAATAATTATTATTGTGACTTTGTGCGTTCGTAAAATTAAAAGTCCAATTGGCAGAAATTCAAAATGTTCTTTATTTCCATAGAAACACTCAGTTTGTACCACACACTTTGCAGCAAGATGACGTAACATAAACCAACACAATCTCTCGTCACTTCAATACACGTAAATAAACAAAAGACTTTTAGTGTTACGTGTAGAGGATCTACACGAGGATCCCCCCCCCCCCCCGCAGAGCACAACGTGGTGGAACGGGGTGGAAGTGGATACGCCACTTACGCGCGTCAACCCCGCAGGGAAGACTACTGAAACACCTCGGTGGGGCCGCCTGGTGATCTAGCACACCTTCTACTAGCTCTGCAGGCTAGTACCTGGGACTTCTGAGGCAACCCTCTACCCCCTCCGGGCTGCCGTAGCCTGGTGATCTAGCACACCTTCTACTAGCTCTGCAGACTAGTACCCGGGACTTATTAGGCAATGCTCTACCCCCTCCGGGCGGCCGTAGCCTGGTGATCTAGCACACCTTCTACTAGCTCTGCAGGCTAGTACCTGGGACTTCTGAGGCAACCCTCTACACACTCCGGGCGGCCGTAGCCTGGTGATCTAGCACACCTTCTACTAGCTCTGCAGGCTAGTACCCGGGACTTATTAGGCAATGCTCTACCCCCTCCGGGCGGCCGTAGTCTGGTGATCTAGCAGACCTTCTACTACCTCTGTAGACTAGTACCCGGGACTTATTAGGCAACCCTCTACACGCTCCGGGCGGCCGTAGCCTGGTGATCTAGCACACCTACTACTAGCTCTGCAGACTAGTACCCGGGACTTATTAGGCAACCATCTACACGCTCCGGGCGGCCGTAGTCTGGTGACCTAGCACACCTTCTACTAGCTCTGCAGACTAGTACCCGGGACTTATTAGGCAATGCTCTACCCCCTCCGGGCGGCCGTAGCCTGGTAAACCTAGCACACCTTCTACTACCTCTGTAGACTAGTACCCGGGACTTATTAGGCAATGCTCTACCCCCTCCGGGCGGCCGTAGCCTGGTGACCTAGCACACCTTCTACTAGCTCTGCAGACTAGTACCCGGGACTTATTAGGCAATGCTCTACCCCCTCCGGGCGGCCGTAGCCTGGTGACCTAGCACACCTTCTACTAGCTCTGCAGACTAGTACCCGGGACTTATTAGGCAATGCTCTACCCCCTCCGGGCGGCCGTAGTCTGGTGATCTAGCAGACCTTCTGCTAGCTCTGCAGACTAGTACCCGGGACTTATTAGGCAATGCTCTACCCCCTCCGGGCGGCCGTAGTCTGGTGATCTAGCACACCTTCTACTAGCTCTGCAGACTAGTACCCGGGACTTATTAGGCAATGCTCTACCCCCTCCGGGCGGCCGTAGTCTGGTGATCTAGCACACCTTCTACTAGCTCTGTAGACTAGTACCCGGGACTTATTAGGCAATGCTCTACCCCCTCCGGGCGGCCGTAGTCTGGGGATCTAGCACACCTTCTACTAGCTCTGCAGACTAGTACCCGGGACTTATTAGGCAATGCTCTACCCCCTCCGGGCGGCCGTAGTCTGGTGATCTAACACACCTTCTTCTAGCTCTGCAGACTAGTACCCGGGACTTATTAGGCAATGCTCTACCCCCTCCGGGCGGCCGTAGCCTGGTGATCTAGCAGACCTTCTACTAGCTCTGCAGACTAGTACCCGGGACTTCTTAGGCAACCCTCTACACACTTCGGGCGGCCGTAGCCTGGTGATCTAGCATACCTTCTACTAGCTCTGCAGGCTAGTACCCGGGACTTATTAGGCAACCCTCTACACACTCCGGGCGGCCGTAGCCTGGTGATCTAGCACACCTTCTACTACCTCTGTAGACTAGTACCCGGGACTTCTTAGGCAACCCTCTACACACTCCGGGCGGCCGTAGCCTGGTGATCTAGCACACCTTCTACTAGCTCTGCAGGCTAGTACCCGGGACTTCTTAGGCAACCCTCTACACACTCCGGGCGGCCGTAGCCTGGTGATCTAGCACACCTTCTACTACCTCTGTAGACTAGTACCCGGGACTTCTTAGGCAACCCTCTACACACTCCGGGCGGCCGTAGCCTGGTGATCTAGCACACCTTCTACTAGCTCTGCAGGCTAGTACCCGGGACTTATTAGGCAACCCTCTACACACTCCGGGCGGCCGTAGCCTGGTGATCTAGCACACCTTCTACTACCTCTGTAGACTAGTACCCGGGATTTCTTAGGCAACCCTCTACACACTCCGGGCGGCCGTAGCCTGGTGATCTAGCACACCTTCTACTAGCTCTGCAGGCCAGTACCCGGGACTTATTAGGCAACCCTCTACACACTCCGGGCGGCCGTAGCCTGGTGATCTAGCACACCTTCTACTACCTCTGTAGACTAGTACCCGGGACTTCTTAGGCAACCCTCTACACACTCCGGGCGGCCGTAGCCTGGTGATCTAGCACACCTTCTACTAGCTCTGCAGACTAGTACCCGGGACTTCTTAGGCAACCCTCTACACACTCCGGGCGGCCGTAGCCTGGTGATCTAGCACACCTTCTACTAGCTCTGCAGGCTAGTACCTGGGACTTTTTAGGCAACCCTCTACCCCCTCCGGGTGGCCGTAGCCTGGTGATCTAGCACACCTTCTACTAGCTCTGCAGGCTAGTACCTGGGACTTTTTAGGCAACCCTCTGCCCCCTCCGGGTGGCCGTAGCCTGGTGATCTAGCACACCTTCTACTAGCTCTGCAGGCTAGTACCTGGGACTTATTAGGCAACCCTCTACCCCCTCCGGGTGGCCGTAGCCTGGTGATCTAGCACACCTTCTACTAGCTCTGCAGGCTAGTACCTGGGACTTCTGAGGCAACCCTCTACCCCCTCCAGTTGACCGTAGCCTGGTGATCTAGCACACCTTCTACTAGCTCTGTAGGCTAGTACCCGGGACTTCTGAGGCAACCCTCTACCCCCTCCGGGCGGCCGTAGTCTGGTGATCTAGCACACCTTCTACTAGCTCTGCAGACTAGTACCTGGGACTTATTAGGCGACCCTCTACACGCTCCGGGCGGCCGTAGCTTGGTGACCTAGCACACCTTCTACTAGCTCTGCAGGCTAGTACCCGGGACTTTTTAGGCAACCCTCTACCCCATCAGGGCGGCCGTAGCCTGGTGATCTAGCACACCTACTAGTTCTGCAGGCTAGTACCCGGGACTTTTTAGGCAACCCTCTACACACTCCGAGCGGCCGTAGCCTGGTGATCTAGCACACCTTCTACTAGCTCTGCAGGCTAGTACCCGGGACTTTTTAGGCAACCCTCTACCCCATCAGGGCGGCCGTAGCCTGGTGATCTAGCACACCTACTAGTTCTGCAGGCTAGTACCCGGGACTTCTGAGGCTTGCCTCTACCCCTTCCGGGCGGCCGTAGCCTGGTGATCTAGCACACCTTCTACTAGCTCTACAGGCTAGTACCCGGGACTTTTTAGGCAACCCTCTACCCCATCAGGGCGGCCGTAGCCAGGTGATCTAGCACACCTACTACTAGTTCTGCAGGCTAGTACCTGGGACTTTTTAGGCAACCCTCTACCCCATCAGGGCGGCCGTAGCCTGGTGATCTAGCACACCTTCTACTAGCTCTGCAGGCTAGTACCCGGGACTTTTTAGGCAACCCTCTACACACTCCGGGCGGCCGTAGCCTGGTGATCTAGCACACCTTCTACTAGCTCTGCAGACTAGTACCCGGGATTTATTAGGCAACCCTCTACACACTCCGAGCGGCCGTAGCCTGGTGATCTAGCACACCTGCTACTAGTTCTGCAGGCTAGTACCTGGGACTTTTTAGGCAACCCTCTACCCCATCAGGGCGGCCGTAGCCTGGTGATCTAGCACACCTACTACTAGTTCTGCAGGCTAGTACCTGGGACTTATTAGGCAACCCTCTACACATTCCGGGCGGCCGTAGCCTGGTGATCTAGCACACCTACTACTAGCTTTGCAGGCTAGTACCCGGGACTTTTTAGGCAACCCTCTACCCCATCAGGGCGACCGTAGCCTGGTGATGTAGCACACCTACTACTAGCTCTGCAGGCTTGTACCCGGGACTTTTTAGGCAACCCTCTACACACTCCGGGCGGCCGTAGCCTGGTGATCTAGCACACCTACTACTAGCTCTGCAGGCTAGTACCCGGGACTTTTTAGGCAACCCTCTACCCCATCAGGGCGGCCGTAGCCTGGTGATCTAGCACACCTACTAGTTCTGCAGGCTAGTACCCGGGACTTCTGAGGCTTGCTTCTACCCCCTCCGGGCGGCCGTAGCCTGGTGATCTAGCACACCTTCTACTAGCTCTACAGGCTAGTACCCGGGACTTTTTAGGCAACCCTCTACCCCATCAGGGCGGCCGTAGCCTGGTGATCTAGCACACCTACTAGCTCTGCAGGCTAGTACCTGGGACTTCTGAGGCAACCCTCTACCCCCTCCGGGTGGCCGTAGCCTGGTGATCTAGCACACCTACTAGCTCTACAGGCTAGTACCCGGGACTTATTAGGCATCCCTCTACCCCCTCCGGGCGGCCGTAGCCTGTTGATCTAGCACACCTTCTACTAGCTCTGCAGGCTAGTACCCGGGACTTTTTAGGCAACCCTCTACCCCATCAGGGCGGCCGTAGCCTGGTGATCTAGCACACCTACTAGCTCTGCAGGCTAGTACCTGGGACTTCTGAGGCAGCCCTCTACCCCCTCCGGGCGGCCGTAGCCTGGTGATTTAGCACACCTTCTACTGGCTCTGCAGGCTAGTACCTGGGACTCCTGAGGCAACCCTCTACACACTCCGGGCGGCCGTAGCCTGGTGATCTAGCAGACCTTCTACTAGCTCTGCAGGCTAGTACCCGGGACTTTTTAGGCAACGCTCTACACACTCCGGGCGGCCGTAGCCTGGTGATCTAGCACACCTTCTACTAGCTCTGTAGGCTAGTACCCGGGACTTTTTAGGCAACCCTCTACACACTCCGGGCGGCCGTAGCCTGGTGATCTAGCACACCTTCTACTAGCTCTGTAGGCTAGTACCTGGGACTTTTTAGGCAACCCTCTACACACTCCGGGCGGCCGTAGCCTGGTGATCTAGCACACCTTCCACTAGCTCTGTAGGCTAGTACCCGGGACTTTTTAGGCAACCCTCTACACACTCCGGCGGCCGTAGCCTGGTGATCTAGCACACCTTCTACTAGCTCTGTAGGCTAGTACCCGGGACTTTTTAGGCAACCCTCTACACACTCCGGGCGGCCGTAGCCTGGTGATCTAGCACACCTTCTACCAGCTCTGTAGGCTAGTACCCGGGACTTTTTAGGCAACCCTCTACACACTCCGGGCGGCCGTAGCCTGGCGACCTAGCACACCTTCTTCTAGCTCTGCAGGCTAGTAACCGGGACTTTTTAGGCAACCCTCTACACACTCCGGGCGGCCGTAGCCAGGTGATCTAGCACACCTTCTACTAGCTCTGTAGGCTAGTACCCGGGACTTTTTAGGCAACCCTCTACACACTCCGGGCGGCCGTAGCCTGGTGATCTAGCACACCTTCTACTAGCTCTGTAGGCTAGTACCCGGGACTTATTAGGCAACCCTCTACACACTCCGGGCGGCCGTAGCCTGGTGATCTAGCACACCTTCTACTAGCTCTGTAGGCTAGTACCCGGGACTTTTTAGGCAACCCTCTACACACTCCGGGCGGCCGTAGCCTGGTGATCTAGCACACCTTCTACTAGCTCTGTAGGCTAGTACCCGGGACTTATTAGGCAACCCTCTACACACTCCGGGCGGCCGTAGCCTGGTGATCTAGCACACCTTCTACTAGCTCTGCAGGCTAATACCCGGGACTTTTTAGGCATCCCTCTACACACTCCGGGCGGCCGTAGCCTGGTGATCTAGCACACTTTCTACTAGCTCTGTAGGCTAGTACCCGGGACTTTTTAGGCGACCCTCTGCCCCCTCCGGGCGGCCGTAGCCTGGTGATCTAGCACACCTTCTTCTAGCTCTGCAGGCTAGTACCCGGGACTTTTTAGGCGACCCTCTGCCCCCTCCGGGCGGCCGTAGCCTGGTGATCTAGCACACCTTCTTCTAGCTCCGCAGGCTAGTACCCGGGACTTTTTAGGCAACCCTCTACACACTCCGGGCGGCCGTAGCCTGGTGATTTAGCACACCTTCTACTAGCTCTGTAGGCTAGTACCTGGGACTTTTTAGGCAACCCTCTACCCCCTCCGGGCGGCCGTAGCCTGGTGATTTAGCACACCTTCTACTAGCTCTGCAAGCTAGTACCCGGGACTTTTTAGGCAACCCTCTACCCCCTCCGGGCGGCCGTAGCCTGGTGATTTAGCACACCTTCTACTAGCTCTGCAAGCTAGTACCCGGGACTTTTTAGGCAACCCTCTACCCCCTCCGGGCGGCCGTAGCCTGGTGATTTAGCACACCTTCTACTAGTTCTGTAGGCTAGTACCTGGGACTTTTTAGGCAACCCTCTACCCCCTCCGGGCGGCCGTAGCCTGGTGATTTAGCACACCTTCTACTAGTTCTGTAGGCTAGTACCCCGGACTTTTTAGGCAACCCTCTACCCCCTCCGGGCGGCCGTAGCCTGGTGATTTAGCACACCTTCTACTAGTTCTGTAGGCTAGTACCCGGGACTTTTTAGGCAACCCTCTACCCCCTCCAGGCGGCCGTAGCCTGGTGATCTAGCACACCTTCTACTAGCTCTGCAGGCTAGTACCTGGGACTTTTTAAGCAACCCTCTACCCCCTCCGGGCGGCCGAAGCCTGGTGATCTAGCACACCTTCTACTAGCTCTGCAGGCTAGTACCTGGGACTTTTTAAGCAAACCTCTACCCCCTCCGGGCGGCCGTAGCCTGATGATCTAGCACACCTTCTACTAGCTCTGCAGGCTAGTACCTGGGACTTTTTAGGCAACCCTCTACCCCCTCCGGGCGGCCGTAGCCTGGTGATCTAGCACACCTTCTACTAGCTCTGCCGGCTAGTACCTGGGACATTTTAGGCAACCCTCTACCCCCTCCGGGCGGCCGTAGCCTGGTGATCTAGCACACCTTCTACTAGCTCTACAGGCTAGTACCTGGGACTTCTGAGGCAACCCTCTACCCCCTCCGGGCGGCCGTAGCCTGGTGATCTAGAACACCTTCTACTAGCTCTACAGGCAAGTACCTGGGACTTCTGAGGCAACCCTCTACCCCCTCCGGGCGGCCGTAGCCTGGTGATCTAGCACACCTTCTACTAGCTCTACAGGCTAGTACCCGGGACTTCTGAGGCAACCCTTTACCGCCTCCGGGCGGCCGTAGCCTGGTGATCTAGCACACCTTCTACTAGCTCTGCAGGCTAGTACCTGGGACTTCTGAGGCAACCCTCTACCCCCTCCGGGCGGCCGTAGCCTGGTGATCTAGCACACCTTCTACTAGCTCTGCAGGCTAGTACCTGGGACTTCTGAGGCAACCCTCTACCCCTCCGGGCGGCCGTAGCCTGGTGATTTAGGACACCTTCTACTAGCTCTACAGGCTAGTACCTGGGACTTCTGAGGCAACCCTCTACCCCCTCCGGGCGGCCGTAGCCTGGTGATCTAGCACACCTTCTACTAGCTCTACAGGCTAGTACCTGGGACTTCTGAGGCAACCCTCTACCCCCTCCGGGTGGCCGTAGCCTGGTGATCTAGCACACCTTCTACTAGCTCTACAGGCTAGTACCCGGGACTTCTGAGGCAACCCTCTACCCCCTCCGGGCGGCCGTAGCCTGGTGATCTAGCACACCTTCTACTAGCTCTACAGGCTAGTACCCGGGACTTCTGAGGCAACCCTCTACCCCTCCGGGCGGCCGTAGCCTGGTGATCTAGCACACCTTCTACTAGCTCTGCAGGCTAGTACCTGGGACTTCTGAGGCAACCCTCTACCCCCTCCGGGTGGCCGTAGCCTGGTGATCTAGCACACCTTCTACTAGCTCTGCAGGCTAGTACCTTGGACTTCTGAGGCAACCCTCTACCCCCTCCGGGCGGCCGTAGCCTGGTGATCTAGCACACCTTCTACTAGCTCTACAGGCTAGTACCTGGGACTTAATAGGCAACCCTCTACCCCCTCCGGGCGGCCGTAGCCTGGTGATCTAGCACACCTTCTACTAGCTCTGCAGGCTAGTACCTTGGACTTCTGAGGCAACCCTCTACCCCCTCCGGGCGGCCGTAGCCGGGTGATCTAGCGCACCTTCTACTAGCGCTACAGGCTAGTACCTGGGACTTCTGAGGCAATCCTCTACCCACTCCGGGCGGCCGTAGCCTGGTGATCTAGCACACCTTCTACTAGCTCTGCAGGCTAGTACCCGGGACTTCTGAGGCAACCCTCTACCCCCTCCGGGCGGCCGTAGCCTGGTGATCTAGCACACCTTCTACTAGCTCTACATGCTAGTACCTGGGACTTCTGAGGCAACCCTCTACCCCCTCCGGGCGGCCGTAGCCTGGTGATCTAGCACACCTTCTACTAGCTCTACAGGCTAGTACCCGGGACTTTTGAGGCAACCCTCTACCCCCTCCGGGCGGCCGTAGCCTGGTGATCTAGCACACTTTCTACTAGCTCTGCAGGCTAGTACCCGGGGCTTATTAGGCAACCCTCTACCCCCTCAGGGCGGCCGTAGCCTGGTGATCTAGCACACCTTCTATTAGCTCTGCAGGCTAGTACCCGGGACTTTTTAAGCAACCCTCTACCCCCTCAGGGCGGCCGTAGCCTGGTGATCTAGCACACCTTCTATTAGCTCTGCAGGCTAGTACCCGGGACTTATTAGGCAACCCTCTACCCCCTCCGGGCGGCCGTAGTCTGGTGATTTAGCACACCTTGTATTAGCTCTTTAGGCTAGTACCTGGGACTTTTTAGGCAACCCTCTACCCCCTCCGGGCGGCCGTAGTCTGGTGATTTAGCACACCTGCTACTAGCTCTGCAGGCTAGTACCCGGGACTTTTTAGGCAACCCTCTACCCTTTCCGGGCGGCCGTAGCCTGGTGATCTAGCACACCTTCTACTAGCTCTGCAGGCTAGTACCTTGGACTTTTTAGGCAACCCTCTACCCCCTCAGGGCGGCCGTAGCCTGGTGATCTAGCACACCTTCTATTAGCTCTGCAGGCTAGTACCCGGGACTTCTTAGGCAACCCTCTACCCCCTCCGGGCGGCCGTAGCCTCACCGGGGGTACCCAATTCCCCGTGGGTGTCGGGAACACACTGCCCCATCGACTCCAACCCAATCCGAACAACTCCCCGACGGGAGGGGCTCGGCACTTCGGCCCGAGCTTACTCTAGTAACGTCAGAGGTACCACAAGTGCTAAGGGTCCGCAGCGTCCGCACCACGGCAAACAAAAGACTTCATTTTCAAATCACAGCTGCAGGCGCATGATTACACTGCGCAACAATGAAAATGTTTCGGGCTTCAAAATAGTGAATTTACATGTATTTCCATCTTATGAATTTAAAAATCACCATAGAAATGCTGGATTATCTCTTGTTTTGAAGATAAAGTGACATTTCATGTTTTAGAGTGAAGACTTTAATTTTTGGGGGCATTTTTGTGGGGAGTTGGCACACCTGTCAAATAACAAAACACAATCAGAGATAAGTTTTGGAAATTAAGTGATGCATAAGTTAAGGAAGGCACTTTTGTGGGACTACAAATAAGAGAACTTGTAAAGGATCCTGCATTTGACCAAATTTTGGAGGGGAAAGAAAAGGAAGCTTGGGAAGCCTTCAAGGGTGGTGTTCATGGAATTTTAGGCAAAAAAAGAGATGACATCTACAAGCATGTGGTGGCAGTGCTCCTGCAAAAATCCCGTAACCTTGGATGCAGCAACATATCCCTTAAGATCCATTTTCTCCACTCCCACCTAGACTTTTTCCCTCCTAGTTGTGGAGCTGTTAGTGATGAACATGGGGAGAGGTTCCATCAGGACATTTCTGTTATGGAACAAAGATATCAGGACCGTTGGAATGAAGCAAAGCTTGGTCTTTGTATAGGGATTCTGCGGAAATCCATCACAAGAGGTAAGCTAAAGGACGACGAAGTCATGATTCTCTTCAGACACGACTATCTGCGAAATATTTTTCCAGAAATTTAGAACTCTTAGTATGTAATTACCAGTTAAAAAAATCAAATGCACTTCCATTGTTGTTAGCATGTATGTAATTAAAATGTATCCTTTTCTCTCAATCCGTTAATATGCAATACTTTCACCTTGTGTATATCACAGAAACTAGAGCTAATAAAAAATTTTCATTATCATATTTGGTTTTCTCAACGCAAAATTAGTAGGAATTGTCTCATGAAGTGCTCCAAACATTCAAAAAGTATTGTTTTGTCGCCCAGTGTTTTTAGTTTGCGGCTTCATTTATAGCTCCTACTTCGGCAAGCTTTTATCTCCGCACTGCACTATCTGTCCCTTTGTACGTGCCAGCCACGCTATCGCAATAATAGCTTGCGACATTATTGTATATTGGTTTTTCCATATATAAAGAAAAAATACTGTATAGCCTTCCCTAACCTAAAATGTCTCACAAAGTCGATAGACACGATAGTAAATAATATAAACAACTCATGCCTGCCTTCACATTTCAGTTTATTCGGAATTTGCTTCCAAATATTTTTCTTAAGTAGACTAGCTTTGTAGGATTTATAATTTTTGTCATAAACACAGCGATGATTTTGGAATAAAATAATCATCTTCTCGTCAAATGACTCTTTGGACTCCATGTCTCTTCTCTTTTGTTTCCGTGCAATGCGATGGTGTTTTTTCTTTCTTTTCTTTAATCGCCAAACGCTTGCAGTTTGTAAGGTTCAGCGTCATGTTCATATTAACTAAAATCATTGTAAATGGCTTTATTTATTCACCTGGCAACAAGCTTTAGGGTCATGTTCATAGTTATCACTTTGGTCTAGACTATCTTCTGACTAACTTGGTCCGGATCAAAGACGGTCTAACTTTTTGGTATTCATAGACGCTAAAAGCCTCGGTGAACCAGAACGGAGCAAATGCTACACGACGTAGAAAGATACCTCTGCGCATGCGCGAGTCCCATAGAGTGCTAAACAAAACACAGTGTAGCTACAAGTTTATAAATCTCTGTGGTAGTTTCGCAGTTGTTTCTTAATCATTCTTACGGTTGCCGCTGCGGTTTGAGGTTCGGGGTGTGCTGTGAATATGGATAATATGAAGACGCGTGCTATCAATTGGTCAGAGCAAGACAAATGTTTTCTCTAGTCCAAAAAAGAATGAACATTATAGAAAATAAATCCGTGTCGACGAATACAAATATGAGAAAGGAGGAGGCATGGAGGGAAATTTATAACGAGTTTGCTGATAATGCGGCTTACTGATGCAGGTCAGCAGTGTTGTCTTGATATCCTCCTCTTGTACAATACCGAAGTGCTGTTAGGATTTGAGTGTCAGACCTCGGTTATCGTCCCTGACGTAGGTACAGGTTAGGACGAATCATTTCTGACGTTCGCTTTACTAAACCTGTATCTGCTTTTGAAGTTTAGGTCGTCGTACTTCGCAATAATTTCTATTCTTGGTAGATAAGTTTTCCTCCGTCTTATTTCATGAATTCTACGCGCTAGAGCTACATTCATCATTTCCTTGTCGTCCATGTTGCCTTTAATCTACCCCTCGGAGGCGGACCAACATTTGAGCCGGACCAACGTGTTTGATCCCTGGACTATCGCTAATCCCGGTTTATCAATAAGAAAATCGATGGGCCACCGTTAGTCCACCGGAAGAAGCAAGTTCATCCGTATTAAGTCTGACTATGAATACGTACATTAGTGTTCGCGTTGATTTTGCGAAAACTTCTATCCGAAGCGGGCATCAATATTAAGAATAGATCAAATTTCACTTTAACCACTATATGAATAAAATACAATCACTAGGCCTACACTTCAAGTATAAAATTTATTGTACTTCTGACGTTTAGTAATGAAATGTAGATCTGTAACTCCAGTTACAACTTCTGTTCATTCAGTAATTAACAACATAACAGTAATTAACTCAACGCGCGGACAGCTTTCTCATGTCTAAATGTTGATTTAATATGTGACAAACACGTTCTTTTGACATGTTCATAGCCTCTGCTATCTCTCTCACTTTAATTCGGTGGTCGTCTAGCACCATTTGGTGAACTTTGGGGACGTTATCGTCGGTAGCTGCAGTTTTAGACGTCCCGAACGTTCATCGTCTCCCAAGCTCTTACGCCCACGTTTAAACTCATCTGCCCAAACTTTCACTGTGGTAAATGATGATGCAGAGTCCCCATACACAGAATACAACTCATCTTTGATTTGAGTACTCGTATTGCCTTTCAAAAACAAATATTTAATGACAGCTCGATACTCGATTTTGTCCATTTTCATAAAAACACTCACATCAACTCACTCAAACGACTGATACATAACAACTGAGCATCCAAAATGGCTGACATTTTGGTGAGTAACTGTCAGCACATGCACAACGAAATTCACTTGCTTTTTTTTACAATTGCTGCCATCTTCATGTTGAGATCGCAAACTTACCAGACCACCCTCGTAAGAAAGTTTGTATTTTCTTGTTGTTGAAGCTTTTGGGGCAATTTCAATGCACATATCTCAAACGAACTTAAA
The DNA here is from genome assembly GCA_030765055.1 of Mantis religiosa. Lineage (NCBI taxonomy): Eukaryota > Metazoa > Arthropoda > Insecta > Mantodea > Mantidae > Mantis > Mantis religiosa. The sequence goes on from CM060947.1 coordinate 29,816,574, forward strand.
AAATAACAAAATGCCAGAAAGGGAGCAACTCCATACCTCCTTTCCGAAAAAGAAGCTCAATTTCTCACTTAGACAAAACACAATCGTATATTACACAGTCAACTGTCTGAGATAGTTAACTTCTTCGAACCAACAAAACAATACCGAAAAATTAAACCGACTCATCCGTCAATCCAAGTCACCCGAGTTATCTTACGTTTCATTTTTTTCATAAAATTATAATTAACATATGGTGTTTTATAATATCGTTACGTCCATTTGGACGAAATCAAATTTTTCGAACAACTATTCCTTGTAAACTAAGTTTTGCGGAGGTAGATTGTTTTATGTTTCCCGTCATATTTTAGAGAGATGATGAACTTTTCTTTAATTTATGTCCTCCAACGTCAAGTCATATCGGACGATGAATAAAAAGATTCAAATGAGTACAGTGTACATAGAGCTTAGAGTTACCAGACATTCATCTTTCAGGGTAAGAGAAAACCTCCAACGTTAAGTCATATCGGACGATGAATGAAATGATGTTCAAATGAGTACAGGGTACATAGAGCTTAGAGTTACCAGACATTCATCTTTCAGGATAAGAGAAAACCTCCATCGTTAAGTCATATCGGACGATGAATGAAGTGATGTTCAAATGAGTACAGGGTACATAGAGCTTAGAGTTACCAGTCATTCATCTTTCAGGATAAGAGAAAACCTCCATCGTTAAGTCATATCGGACGATGAATGAAATGATGTTCAAATGAGTACAGGGTACATAGAGCTTAGAGTTACCAGACATTCATCTTTCAGGATAAGAGAAAACCTCCATCGTTAAGTCATATCGGACGATGAATGAAGTGATGTTCAAATGAGTACAAGGGTACATAGAGCTTAGAGTTACCAGACATTCATCTTTCAGGATAAGAGAAAACCTCCATCGTTAAGTCATATCGGACGATGAATGAAGTGATGTTCAAATGAGTACAGGGTACATAGAGCTTAGAGTTACCAGACATTCATCTTTCAGGATAAGAGAAAACCTCCATCGTTAAGTCATATCGGACGATGAATGAAGTGATGTTCAAATGAGTACAGGGTACATAGAGCTTAGAGTTACCAGACATTCATCTTTCAGGGTAAGAGAAAACCTCCATCGTTAAGTCATATCGGACGATGAATGAAATGATGTTCAAATGAGTACAGGGTACATAGAGCTTAGAGTTACCAGACATTCATCTTTCAGGATAAGAGAAAACCTCCATCGTTAAGTCATATCGGACGATGAATGAAGTGATGTTCAAATGAGTACAGGGTACATAGAGCTTAGAGTTACCAGACATTCATCTTTCAGGGTAAGAGAAAACCTCCATCGTTAAGTCATATCGGACGATGAATGAAATGATGTTCAAATGAGTACAGGGTACATAGAGCTTAGAGTTACCAGACATTCATCTTTCAGGATAAGAGAAAACCTCCAACGTTAAGTCATATCGGACGATGAATGAAATGATGTTCAAATGAGTACAGGGTACATAGAGCTTAGAGTTACCAGACTTTCCTCTTTCAGGGTAAGAGAAAACCTCCATCGTTAAGTCATATCGGACGATGAATGAAATGATGTTCAAATGAGTACAGGGTACATAGAGCTTAGAGTTACCAGACATTCATCTTTCAGGGTAAGAGAAAACCTCCATCGTTAAGTCATATCGGACGATGAATGAAATGATGTTCAAATGAGTACAGGGTACATAGAGCTTAGAGTTACCAGACATTCATCTTTCAGGATAAGAGAAAACCTCCAACGCTAAGTCTTATCGGACGATGAATGAAATGATGTTCAAATGAGTACAGGGTACATAGAGCTTAGAGTTACCAGACTTTTCTCTTTCAGAATAAGAGAAAACATCCATCGTTAAGCCATATCAGACGATGAATGAAATGATGTATAAATTAGTACAGGGTACATAGAGCTTAGAGTTACCAGACATTCATCTTTCAGGGTAAGAGAAAACCTCCATCGTTAAGTCATATCGGACGATGAATGAACTGATGTTTAAATGAGTACAGGGTACATAGAGCTTAGAGTTACCAGACATTCATCTTTGAGGTTAAGGGAAAACCTCCAACGTTAAGTCATATCGGACGATGAATGAAATGATGTTTAAATGAGTACACGGTACATAGAGCTTAGAGTTACCAGACATTCATCTTTCAGGATAAGGGAAAACCTCCAACGTTAAGTCATATCGGACGATGAATGAACTGATGTTTAAATGAGTACAGGGTACATAGAGCTTAGAGTTACCAGACATTCATATTTCAGGATAAGAGGAAACCTCCAACGTTATGTCATATCGGACGATGAATCAAATGATGTTTAAATGAGTACAGGGTACATAGAGCTTAGAGTTACCATACATTCATATTTCAGGATAAGGGAAAACTTCCAACGTTAAGTCATATCGGACGATGAATGAAATGATGTTTAAATGAGTACAGGGTTCATAGAGCTTAGAGTTACCAGACATTCATCTCTCAGGATAAGAGAAAACCTCCAACGTTAAGTCATATCGGACGATGAATGAAATGATGTTCAAATTAGTACAGGGTACATAGAGCTTATAGTTACCAGACATTCATCTTTCAGGATAAGAGAAAACCTCCAACGTTAAGTCATATCGGACGATGAATGAAATGATGTTCAAATTAGTACAGGGTACATAGAGCTTAGAGTTACCAGACATTCATCTTTCAGGATAAGAGAAAACCTCCAACGTTAAGTCATATCGGACGATGAATGAAATGATGTTCAAATTAGTACAGGGTACATAGAGCTTAGAGTTACCAGACATTCATATTTCAGGATAAGGGAAAACTTCTAACGTTAAGTCATATCGGACGATGAATGAAATGATGTTTAAATGAGTACAGGGTTCATAGAGCTTAGAGTTACCAGACATTCATCTTTCAGGATAAGAGAAAACCTCCAACGTTAAGTCATATCGGACGATGAATCAAATGATGTTTAAATGAGTACAGGGTACATAGAGCTTAGAGTAACCAGACATTCATCTTTCAGGATAAGAGAAAACCTCCAACGTTAAGTCATATCGGACGATGAATGAAATGATGTTCAAATGAGTACAGGGTACATAGAGCTTAGAGTTACCAGACATTCATCTTTCCGGATAAGAGAAAACCTCCAACGTTAAGTCATATCGGACGATGAATGAAATGATGTTCAAATGAGTACAGGGTACATAGAGCTTAGAGTTACCAGACATTCATCTTTCAGGATAAGAGAAAACCTCCAACGTTAAGTCATATCGGACGATGAATGAAATGATGTTCAAATGAGTACAGGGTACATAGAGCTTAGAGTTACCAGACATTCATCTTTCCGGATAAGAGAAACCCTCCAACGTTAAGTCATATCGGACGATGAATGAAATGATGTTCAAATAAGTACAGGGTACATAGAGCTTAGAGTTACCAGACATGCATATTTCAGGATAAGAGAAAACCTCCAACGTTAAGTCATATCGGACGATGAATGAAATGATGTTCAAATAAGTACAGGGTACATAGAGCTTAGAGTTACCAGACATTCATCTTTCAGGATAAGAGAAAACCTCCAACGTTAAGTCATATCGGACGATGAATGAAATGATGTTCAAATGAGTACAGGGTACATAGAGCTTAGAGTTACCAGACATGCATATTTCAGGATAAGAGAAAACCTCCAACGTTAAGTCATATCAGACGATGAATGAAATGATGTTCAAATGAGTCCGGGGTCCATGGAGCATAGAGTTACTGGACATTCGTCTATCAGGATAAGGGAAAGCCCTGGAAAAAACCTTATCCAGGTAACTCACCCTGACCGATATTCGAACTTGGGACCTCTTGAACTTAAGGCAGACACGTTACCCTCTACGCTACCGAGGCGGACAATGGTGACTTCAGCGCCAAGTTTTATATTTATAGGACTTTTCATTTTGCAGTTAGGCTGTTTAAAGCTACACTTGGTCCATTTTTCTAAGAATATGTCATTTCGGAGTGTGATACCTCAAAACGTGTGAACCAAAGGTGTACAATGTTTGGCTAGAGTGCAGTGCCACGTAGACATAGAGCAAGCCAGTAAAAGTTGTATAAATTTTGCTTTCTGAAGCCTGCCCTATCCATTTGGGTCACACTCAAGACATTTGCCACGCTCATTGCGGACAGAATTACTTCTTGTAGTATCTGTTGGGTGGAACGATCGATGTGCCCTCTTATTGAATCCCTCCCTCCCTCCTCTCTCCTTCTACAGATTACATCTGTTAAGGAAGCTGCACTAGTTCACCCTCCATAAGAAAAAGAAAAGAAATGAAGGAGCGACACTTCGGAACCGCTCTTAACCCCCACAAAATTGCTTTTGTAAATGGATTAAAATTTTACTATCGACTGTGAGATAAGAGTTTTTAAGGTTATGTGTAAAGAAAAGATATAAAATTGTAAAAGAAGTTTTGTATCTTTGATTTCTTGTTACTTTAAAATAAAATATTTGTGAAGATAATTCATGTAACAGGGTGGCATCTTGGACTAGGCGCCTTTTCTTCGAGTTCTCCGGCTTCCCCGTCATTCATTCTACCAGTTACTGCATAATCATCTCTGAATAGTACAACTAAAACTCAAGCCCTCCTTGCGTCAGACACTATTAAGCAATCTAGAAGAAATTAAAAGAACAACTATTTTGATTTTGAAGTTACCTTTATATGCAAATAATGTACAGATAGACCACGAACAAAATGCGGTCGGTGTGCGTATGGGCGAGCACAGTCGTCCCTCTCAACATCCAAGCATTACATGACTCCCTCCCCTCTACACGTTGACCAGTGCAGTGCAGCTTGCGCTATGCAGGAGGGCAGCCGTCGCTGACCTCCCTCTTGTACCAGGGAGTTACCGACCTGTCCCCGAAGGGCGCCGTAGGGGAGGGGATCCGTCCCCTTCAGCTGCCGTGGTGCGAGCGCTGCGGACCGCTAGCACTCGTGGTAAAGTCTGTTTAGTTAACGCGTGTGCAGTTCGGAGTCAAAGGAACCTGAGCCTCCCGCCCACTAATGACCGTCATAAATCTATCTCCACACTTCAGAAATGGAACACTGTCGTTGAGGACCAATAGCATCCCTGATTTTCTCGAAGTTATAGTCGAATGTCTACTCCACGTGGAGTCTCAGTTGCGAAAGCTCCAACTTCCAGTTGATCTGTTTCATTACGTGCAGAAATTCGTTGTGTGTCACGATGTGGAGACCGTGGGAGGGAAATGCAGTGTTAAATGCAAATAAAGTAGTTGATAACTTTCAGTCAAGTGATGACAATAGTGTGAATAACTGGGCCGAATTATATTACCGGAAAAGCCTCAAAAAACAAAGTTATAACGGGAACTGTTTCTAAGCAAATTCAAGCGCTTGTTTTGAACATATATAAATATGTGCTGACAAATAATCTTGGTAAGGGGTCGTGCAATGAACCTGATGACAAATTCTGTGTATTCACAGAAATACAGTAAGAAATATTGTGACGAAAGGAATACCAAAGACGCCGATCAAGTGTGAAAACAAAAGGTAACGTTTCTCTAAAGTAAATAATTTCATATGCGATTTAATTGGTCGAGAAATTTAAAGATTCTATGCAAATGGGAGAGCGCCCATCTTAGACGAATTGGTTGTACATTTGCAAGAAATTTGTGATTTTCCTTATGGGCACTGCACTTTGCGCGGTCTCCTAAAGGAGCTGGGTTTCAAATACCGCACTTTGAATAAGATAAGGGTTATTATGGAATCCAGTAGAATTGTAGCTTGGCAATATATATCGTCAAAACTAAGAAAGTTTTGCAGTAATGGATATAAGATAATTTATTTAGACGAAACCTCGTACGATACCCATGACGTATGGAGAAAGTTGGCAACCTTGCAGAAAGGTATGCGTGGAGGAGGGCTAGGGTTGTAAAACGAATATGAGGGTTCGTCAAAGGGAGCGGCCGACTGCACATGAGCTAACTAAACAGACTTTACCTCTGACGTTACTAGAGGAACCTCGGTCCGAACATTTGAGCCTCTCCCTAATAGGGAGGATGGACTCCAGGGGAGCAGTGGTTCCCGATACCCGTGGGAGATCGGGTACGTCTCCGGACGGGGTTGTGGGAAGCCATATATGCCCGTGTACCAGTCTGCATAGCTAGTAGAAGGTGTGCTAGATCACAAGGCGGCCTCACCGAGGTTGATCGGTAGTCTTCCCATTTTGGAGCTGGCGCGCGTAAGTGGCGTATCCACTTCCATCCCGTCTTGTGTCCACAGGATCAGATGGGGGGGGGGGCTTGTTAGTCTCTAGGTCTTTTCCTATGGAAAGCCCCACGGAGGCACCGGGTCCCTTTTGGGACAGCTCGGTAGCTCCCTGGTTGAAGGAGGCCAGGGTCCTGGACTAATTGGAGTAGAACCTCTGCAATTAACATGTCCCCGAAGGACGCCCGGCGCCTCCGCGAGGCTTTCCAGTAGGGCAAGACCTAAAGATTAACAAGCTCCCCCCATCTGGACCGAAAACACAAGATGGGATGGAAGTGGATACGCCACTTACGCGCGCCAACCCCAAGAGGGAAAGGCTACCGATCAACCTCCGTAGAGCCGCCTGGTGATCTAGCACACTAACTAGCAATGCTGGCTAGTACGCGGGAATGTTATGGCTTCCCTGAGTCCCGTCCGGAGACGTACCCGATCTCCCACGGGTGTCGGGAATCACTGCCTCTTCGAGTCCAACCCAATCCGAACAACATGCCTACGGGAGGGGCTCGAACGTTCGGCCCTAGGTTCCTCTAGTAACGTCAGAGCTACCACGAGTGCTAGGGGTCCGCAGCGCTCGCACCACGGCAGCTGAAGGGGACGAATACCCTCCCCCACAGGAGTCTGAGCGCAGTTGAATCCAGAGGTTCTACTCTCATTAGTCTTGGACCCGTAGGACCAAGTCCCGGGCCTCCTTCAACCAGGGCGTATCCGAGCTGTCCCAAAGGGCGTCCGGCGTCCTCCGTGGTTCTTTCCATAGGGCAAGACCTGGGTTACTAACAAGCCCCCCCCCCATCTGGTCCAAGGACACAAGACGGGATGGAAGTGCATACTCCACTCAGGCGCGCCAACCCCAAAAGCGAAAGGCTACTGATCAACCTCAGTAGGGCCGCCTGGTGGTCTAGCACACCGTCTACTAGCTCTGCAGTCTAGTACCCGGGAATATATGGCTTCCCTCAACCCCGTCCGGAGACGTACCCGAACTCCCACGGGTATCCGGAACCACTGCCCCTCGAGTCCAACCCAATCCGATCAACTCCCTGATGGGAGGGGCTCGGCAGTTCGGTCCGAGGTTCCTCTAGTAACGTCAGAGGTACAGATGTATTTTTTTATCTTGAAAAGTGCAGAGCGATACGCAGTGGTATCTGGACGAGTCCACCTCAGAACGGTTGCAACTGGAGGGGAGGACAGGTCAGTTGCGAGCAACTAAACACGTGCAGAGCTACTCGGTAACACTACAGCTTGTTTCAAAATGTGCTTGTCTCCCGTTCAATTTGAGTTTTGAACCTCTTTCACTATTTTATGTAAGGTTCGTTCACTTGACGTTGAAAACCTTGAATATTAATTTTGTACTTTGTGAGCGTATGACATTGTTTACATTTTGACTTGATTCAAGCCCGTCCACTGTAAGAGACTCAAATGGAGCACAGGTAATGGTGACGAAATACCGCTTATCTGCTTGGTTTTACGCAAGCTTCTAATTTTGGTCGATGGTATTCATTCTTTAAATAGATTATAGTTTAAAATATTCTAGATAAATATTGGTCACGAATAAATACAGTGTGGATAGAGCAGTCCCACTTGTCTCTATTTCTTTATGTCTTTTCAGCTGGAATTCTCATACCAGCTGTACTTTGGAGAATATTGCTTAATGATTATTGTACGAAAGCTCTTCAATAAAGAATGATCACAATTTTTTTTGACAACATACCTTCACTTATCCTCATAGTTATGATGATCCTTCTCAAAATACTCTCCCCTGAATGCGATGTACTTGTCCCAGCGTTTCCGCCAGTCTTCAAAGACATGCTGGAAACTATTTTATAAGAGATCCTTCAAAATCGCCTCCGCAGCCTTCACCACTGCTTCTTATGATAGCTAATGTCTCCCACGAAGACGCTTCTTCAAGTTAGGGAATAGAAAAAAGTCACATGGAGCTAAATTCGGTCTATAGAGAGGGTGAGGGATACACTTCACGTTGATTTTTGCAAGATATTCAGCAACAACATTGGCAATATACGGCCGCGCATTATCGTGGTGCAGCATCCAGCCTGCTTCACGGAAATCTGGTCTTTTGTGCCTGATGTGGACTTGTAATGTTTTCAGGACATATCTGTAGTATTTTCTAGTTACTGATGTGTGTGCAGGTATAACATGCTGATAAACCATTCCATGAATATCAAAGAATGAGATGATCATAACTTTCCCAGCAGAAGTAACCACTTTTCTTTTTGGGGGGTTGGTGATCAAGGATATTTCCACACTGAGCTTTGCTGTTTGCTCTCAGGATCAAAATGGTGTAGCCAAGTTTCATCAGCAGTGATTACGTTTAAATGAAACTCCGGATCTTCCTCTAACATCAACTTTAACTACACGCAGACTTGCATGCGAATGTCCTTTTGTTCGGGAATCAACAATCTTGGAACCCATCGCGCACAAATACGTCTCATGTGTAATGTTTCTGTCACCAACGTGTGGGTGGCACCCAATGAAATGTTCAGTATTTCAGAAAGTGATCTTAAGGTAATTCGTCGATCCTCTCTCACAATGGCAGCAGCAGTGTTGATGTTTTCTTCCGTAAGAGCAGTAACTGGAGCACCGGGTCCTCCTTCCTTTGAAATTGATTGTCTCCCCTCTTTAAACATTTTAAAGCACCTTCGAGCTGTACTGTAGGGAAGAACAGACTCTCCACAGACCTCCTGTAACATTGTATAGGCCTCAACTGAAGATTTGTTGAGACGAAAGCAGAATTTCAAAGCCTCACATTGTTCCTCTCGTGTTATCTCCATTGCAGCGGTTGGCGATACTGAACATTCAAATATGTGGAGGACACTTAAACGTTTTTGAAATAGTTCAGGTTATATAGATCGCAGTGTACTTATCATATGTTTTTCAAATTTCAAATCTCGTTCTACATCCTTGTTTTAAATGAAGGCTATAGTTTATAGAATGCATTTATGGATAAAGGTGAGTGAAAATATGGGCATAGATACAAAATGAATTTTATTTTAAAAATTACAGTTTTTATGTGGGATTGTGGTTCACTGCCATAAACCGAGATATTTTGCTGCAGCAGGTGTTTGAGAGGTCGAGGATTGTGCGAGAGAAACTTTCTCAAGCCCTTGGCACCCGATATAACAAAACCCTGGGATGAAGTAAGAGTTGTTCAAGAGGTTCGTGCAACACAATGCCGCTGATTGTCTCCAGTCTTTCGGGGTTCGAGATCCCTCCCTCACGTCATTAGCACGGGGTTAAAGAAAGATTCGGTTTCTCACAGACTCCACTTTGGACGGCTGTGTGACCTTCCATACAGTAGTCAGCTTTCGTAAAGTTCATCAATCAGTACAATCATTTGAAAGTGTTCAATATGGTTACCCAGCATGATTAATAGCAAAATAAATAAATATAATAACGGAGCCTATGTGCTTTCGGTCTAGCAGGTTACTTCCTAGTCTAAGATGGTTCTTCAATGTGTTAGACCTATCTCAGTAAGTCTGCAGAAATATGAACTCCTGTGACACGACATTTTGACATTTTGCAGGCCCTGATACATCGCAACAATTGACAAAATATTTTCCATGAAACTGTAGCTACAGACCTGCAGAATCATATAAATATTTAAGAATAACTGTTATATTATATAAAATCTAAACTTATTCTAAAAGTTCCCTTATACAGGAAGATGAATGTCTGGTAACTCTAAGTTCTATGTACCCTGTACTCATTTGAACATCATTTCATTCATCGTCCGTTATGACTTAACATTGGAGCTTTTCTCTTATCCTGAAAGATGAATTGTGGTAACTCTAAGCTCTATGTACCCTGTACTCATTTGAACATCATTTCATTCATCGTCCGTTATGACTTAACATTGGAGCTTTTCTCTAATCCTGAAAGATGAATGTCTGGTAACTCTAAGCTCTATGTACCCTGTACTCATTTGAACATCATTTCATTCATCGTCCGATATGACTTAACATTGGAGATTTTCTCTTATCCTGAAAGATGAATGTCTGGTAACTCCAAGCTCTATGTACCCTTTACTCATTTGAACATCATTTCATTCATCGTCCGATATGACTTAACATTGGAGCTTTTCTCTAATCCTGAAAGATGAATGTCTGGTAACTCCAAGCTCTATGTACCCTTTACTCATTTGAACATCATTTCATTCATCGTCCGATATGACTTAACATTGGAGATTTTCTCTTATCCTGAAAGATGAATGTCTGGTAACTCTAAGCTCTATGTACCCTGTACTCATTTGAACATCATTTCATTCATCGTCCGTTATGACTTAACATTGGAGCTTTTCTCTAATCCTGAAAGATGAATGTCTGGTAACTCTAAGCTCTATGTACCCTGTACTCACCTGAACATAATTTCATTCGTCGTCCGTTCTGACTTAACGTTGGAGGTTTTCTCTTATCCTGAAAGATGAATTGTGGTAACTCTAAGCTCTATGTACCCTGTACTCATTTGAACATCATTTCATTCATCGTCCGTTATGACTTAACATTGGAGGTTTTCTCTTATCCTAAAAGATGAATGTCTGGTAACTCTAAGCTCTATGTACCCTGTACTCATTTGAACATCATTTCATTCATCGTCCGATTTGACTTAACGTTGGAGGTTTTCTCTTATCCTGAAAAATGACTGTCTGGTAACTCTAAGCTCTATGTACCCTGTACTCGTTTGAACATCATTTCATTCATCGTCCGATATGACTTAACGTTGGATGGTTTTCCCTTATCCTGAAAACTGAATGTCTGGCAACTCTAAGCTCTATGTACCCTGAACTCATTTGAACATCATTTCATTCATCGTCCGATATGACTTAACGTTGGAGGTTTTCCCTTATTCTGAAAGAAGAATGACTGGCAACTCTAAGCTCTATGTACCCTGTACTCATTTAAACATCATTTCATTCATCGTCCGATATGAATTAACGTTGGAGGTTTTCTCTTATCCTGAAAGATGAATGTCTGGAAACTCTAAGCTCTATGTACCCTGAACTCATTTGAACATCATTTCATTCATCGTCCGATATGACTTAACGTTTGAGGTTTTCCCTTATCCTGAAAGAAGAATGACTGGCAACTCTAAGCTCTTTGTGCCCTGTACTCATATGAACATCATTTCATTCATCGTCCGATATGACTTAACGTTGGAGGTTTTCTCTTATCCTGAAAGATGAATGTCTGGTAACTCTAAGCTCTATGTACCCTGTACTCATTTGAACTTCATTTCATTTATCGTCCGATATGACTTAACGTTGGAGGTTTTCTCTTATCCTGAAAGATGAATGTCTGGTAACTCTAAGCTCTTTGTGCCCTGTACTCATATGAACATCATTTCATTCATCGTCCGATATGACTTAACGTTGGAGGTTTTCTCTTATCCTGAAAGATGAATGTCTGGTAACTCTAAGCTCTATGTACCCTGTACTCATTTGAACTTCATTTCATTTATCGTCCGATATGACTTAACGTTGGAGGTTTTCTCTTATCCTGAAAGATGAATGTCTGTTAACTCTAAGCTCTTTGTGCCCTGTACTCATTTGAACATCATTTCATTCATCGTACGATATGACTAAACGTTGGAGGTTTATGGAAATGATTGCCCATCGTATGACACTATTGTGAGGTGGAAAAGGAATTTTCAAACTGGTCACATGTCCCTGACAGATGGGCCAAGAGCTGATAGACCGTCAGCTGTCACAGTGAAGAAAGTGGAGTGTTTAATACTGGAAGACAGACGAGCAACGATCCAAATGATCATGAATGAGACACATCTTAGTTATGGTAGTGCACATGTCTAAGTTGTCTGGACGGTGGGTTTGACGTTTGCTAACTCCTTTCCAAAAGCAAACACGGCGTAACCTTTCAAGACAGATGTTGATGCTGTTGGACCAGGATGAAGATGAAGATGATTTTTAATCCTCTGGTAATCGTGGATGAATTCTGGATCTATCAGTATGATCCAGAGACAAAAACCATGAGCATGGAATGGAAACATGCCGAGCCCCGCTCCCAAGATGGCAAAGGTGCAAAAGTCAGCTAGGGAGGTCATGCTTTCAGTTTTCTGGTACAGATTATCTTACCAAGGGTCAAATCATCACTGGCAGATACTACTGCAATCTTCTGGACAAGATACGAGCAGCTCTGATTAAGAAACGACGCGGTATGCTCTCCAAAGTTGTTCGTCTTCTGTCTGACAATGCACCAGCTCATTCATCTCAAGTTGCAGTTGACAAAACAAGAGAATGTAGCTTTGAGATCTTACAGCGTCCGCCTTATTCGCCCGATCTCTTACCAAGTGACTTTTTCTTGTTCTCGGAAATGAAAAATCCGTTACATAGTCGCCGATTTGACAACACAAATGGCGTCATTAATGAAGTAGAAGAGTGCTTTAAAGGGAATTCTGCAGACTTCTATAACTAAGGTATTCGGAATGTCAAGAAACGCTGGGAAAAATTTGTACATCTGGTTGTTGAATACGTAGAGAAGAACTAACAAGTACAAGTCAACACAAACTGTCTATCACATTTTTAAAGGGTTATAGTTAAAACTCTATGGCAACCCCCGTATATGAACGACGCCGATGTGCTTTTATTTTGCCCTGCGAGAGTTATTTTACTTGCCACTCTGATATGCGACTGTCTTTTCTGATCTGGGCCAGGTTTGAACTTGCGAATTTGAGATAAATATACAGCATCTAACCAACCCCAGTGTCTTCCACCTGGTATATTTCCCTAATTAGTACAATTCTAACCGGATTTATCTGTGCTCCAAGTCATTCACATCATAAAACGTCTTATGATTCATTTCCCTCCTTGTTCTATGCAAACAGTTTATTTTGAAACTGTCTGTTATGAACAAACAATTGGAGGAAGCTCGAGAGTGTTTGATCTACTCAGAATTCAAGCTATTTTATCAGAGTTTGATCCTTTCCGGTCGAGTTGCTTAATGAGGAGCTTAGGGAAATGCTGCTAAAGCAAGTGTAACAATTCATTCTCTCCATCTTTTTCGAGACGCTTCTCCTTTCAGCTCGCTCTTTGGGGCAATTTGGCACTCGTCATGACTTCTTCCCCTCACAGCAAAAAACCGAAGAAAAATGAACAAAATTACTGGCATCTACTTTGAAATTATAACCTGATTTAGGAATTTGACTTCACCTACGTCAAGTATGTTGTCCAAATTCAGGAATCTGATTTGTAAAACCATTTCTTCCTCTCCTCTTCCTGCTGGGAGAGTGTCATGGTCAAAACAATTATTATTTACTTTATGTCTCTGACTTGTATACCTTTCTATTCTCCTCCACACTCTTGCTCGTCTCCCTCCATTTCCTCCACCTCCCTCTTCCCCTCCCTCCCCCTCCCTCTCTCTCATCATCTTCCCTCTCTCTCCCTCCACCCACTTGGGATTAGGGTTAGTGTTTCATTACGGAGGGGATTCGGTATGTAGGCTACCATACTAGACCCATTGTTCCTATATCCCCAAGTGGGGACACCCCCGGAAGGAAGGATGAAGCGAAGGAGGCAGAGGGTGGCCGAACCAAGGAGTCACGACAGTACAGAGGTCATGGTCCCTACAGTTTACTTGGATAGAGACTTCCCCCGACAGGCCAGAACAACGAACTCGCTCCCCTACAGCGGGACGACACAACGAGCCCAGCAGCCGAGCCCTAATGGTACCAGGCAGGTGATCCGAGCCCCAAAGATCCCTACAGTTTACTTGGATAGACACTTCCCCCAACAGGCCAGGACAACGAACTCGCTCCCCTACAGCGGGACGGCAACGAGCCCAACAGCCGAGCTCTAATGGTACCAGGGCAGGTGTTACGAGCCCCGAAGGTCCCTACAGTTTACTTGGATAGAGACTTCCCCCGACAGGCCAGGACAACGAACTCGCTCCCCTACAGCGGGACGACAACGAGACCAGCAGCCGAGCCCTAATGGTACCAAGGCAGGCGATCCGAGCCCAAAAGGTCCCTACAGTTTCTTGTATAGAGACTTCCCCCGACAGGCCAGGACAACGAACTCGCTCCCCTACAGCGGGACGACAACGAGACCAGCAGCCGAGCCCTAATGGTACCAGGCAGGTGATCCGAGCCCCAAAGGTCCCTACAGTTTACTTGGATAGAGGCTTCCCCCGACAGGCCAGGACAACGAACTCGCTCCACTACAGCGGGATGGCAACGAGCCCAGCAGACGAGCCCTAATGGTACCAGGCAGGCGATCCGAGCCCCAAAGGTCCCTACAGTTTACTTGTATAGAGACTTCCCCCGACAGGCCAGGACAACGAACTCGCTCCTGTACAGCGGGACGGCAACGAGTCCAGCAGCCGAGCCCTAATGGTACCAGGCAGGTGATCCGAGCCCCAAAGATCCCTACAGTTTACTTGGATACAGACTTCCCCTGACAGGCCAGGACAACGAACTCGCTCCCCTACAGCGGGATGGCAACGAGCCCAGCAGCCGAGCCCTAATGGTACCAAGGCAGGTGATCCGAGCCCCAAAGGTCCCTACAGTTTACTTGAATAGACACTTCCCCCTACAGGCCAGGACAAGGAACTCGCTGCCCCATAGCGGGACGACAACGAGCACAGACCGGGGCCCTAATAGTCCCAGGCCGGCGATCCAAGCCCCAATGGTCCCTGGCTGGCGGTCACGAAATGGCCCCAGCAGAGGAGCAGAGACCAGCAACCGAACTACCAGACGAGGAAGCAGTTTTCCTCAGAGCATATCATCCTGCCATGCACCGCCTCCGTAGGGGGGGATCCGTCCCCTTCAGTTGCCGTGGTGCGAGAGGTGTGGACCCCTAGCACTCGTGGTACCTCTGGTGTTACTAGAGCAACCTCAGGCCGAAAATTCGAGCCTCTCCCGTAGGGGAGTTGTTCAGATTGGGTTGGACTCGAAGGGGCAGTGTTTCCCGATACCCGTGGGAGATGGGGTAAGTCTCCGGACGGAATTGAGGGAAGTCATATATTCCCACGTACACATGTATTATTTTATCTTGACAGGAATCCTGCGTGGTAGGGATGAGTAGCAACTGTGGTGGGGATAGTGCACCTATCGCCACAATGCGTCACACGCGTAAGATTACGAGAGGGGAGGGCGGTGCATAAGGTGTCTAAAAACAAATTTCATTCTCGAAGCCAGTTTTTCAGCTCTTATAAACTAAGTTGTAATTCTTACTATGGTAGTAATCTCCATGCTTTTGTCGGATCTTAAATAGTACATAGGCATTTGGAACAAAACCCTGTTCTCCTCCAGCAGGCATGATAAACAACTGTAGGCCTTTCAATATCGCTGCAGAGTCTCTGTAACGTATTTCACTCCAGGCATATGGTCCACTATGTGCTGTATTTATATAAGTTTCATCCATATAAACTATATAAACTTCATTTCGATATCTCCAAATATTTCGTAAATACTTAAGCCTTTTTGCACGTATGGTGCGATGTTCCATTAAAATTTGTCTGTCAGGCTTAGTGTTTTTTTTATTTCAAATAATACTAGCTTCAAAAGAACCCTTCTTAATGTTCAGACACTGCCCTGGAAGTCAGTAGAATTTTTAACTTCATAAGCACTTTCTTCAAAGTTAGTCTTTGTTTATCTGTGCTTTAAAAATTATTCATAGTTCGCCTAACTACTTCTGAATTAAAACATCCAAATTAGATTTTGTGCATGTTCTTAATCTTTGTTTACTGGGCATAGAGAAGGACGTTGTTGCACTAGCACCAATGGCTTTTCTTTCATTAATAACTCTCCTAAACTGCTTTCAGACACAACTGTTGCCTCAGATACCCTTCCCCAGATTTTTATAGCCGACCCACACCATTGTTCCATTTTTATAAATCTATGGATATTGGTTATTACTTGTCGTGTTTTTAAATGTAGCACTTTATTTCCTAATGTACTGCTAGGAGGCGTCATTTATAAATGCTCTCTTGGAAGCAGGAGACAAGCACATTTTGAAACAAGCTGTAGTGTTAACGAGTAGCTCTGCACGTGTTCACTTCCTCGCAACTGACCTGCCCTCCCCTCCAGTTGCAACCGTTCTGAAGTGGACTCGTCCAGATACCACTGCGCATCGCTCTGCACTTTTTAAGATAAAAAATACATCTGTACTAGCCAGCATAGCTAGTAGAAGGTGCGCCAGATCACCAGGCGGCCCTACCGAAGTTGATCGGTAGTCTTCCCCTTTGAGGTTGGCGCGCGTCAGAGGCGTATCCACTTCCATCCCGTCTTGAGTCCATAGGATCAGATGGGGGGAGGCCCTTGTTAGTCTCTAGGTCTTGCCCTATTGAAAACCCCACGGAGGTGCCGGGCGCACTTCGGGAACAGCTAGGTAACTCCCTGGTCTTGAGAGGGGAGTCGGTGTCTGTTTGTGAAGGCTGATACCCTCGCCTTATATGCCATGCACCGCCGAGACTCCCGCCGACACTTCTACCCTGAGAAAGACCACCAGATGAGACATGATATGTCTCATCATGTTATGTCTCCGTGCCTACCGAATATGGACCACAGGCGAAACAACTGAACCATCCCGCTCGGTCTCCACCCACTTAACCTCCTACCTCATTTTTCCCCTTCTCTCTACCCCTCTCTCTTTCCTCCTCCTACCCTCCTTACTCCTTTATTTTCATTATTCCTTGATTATATCCCGCTTGTCCATCTTGTACTGTTTTATTTTCTTTATACTTTCTTTACTCTTGCGTCCTATTTTGTAGAAAAATGTATTGCACTCAACGAAGCTCAATAAGCTTTCATCGAAAAAAAATACATCTTAAGGTATCTTGGTATAATTTCATTTATCGTCCGACATGACTTACATTGCAGGACTTAATTTAAAAAATTGGTGGGTTAAGACACCTCGGAATAAAATATTTCGTATGCAATTTTCGAAGTTAAACAAATGTAGTGCTTTATATATTAAACCAGTTATTACGATTGGGTCACATTTTCCTTAGAGCGAAATACCTTGCAATAAACACATCGACGTTATGTAACAATTCTTGTTGATAATGCTGCAAAAAGACAGACGTGCACTTATACCATTGGTCTTTCTTTAAAGTGTTTGGCATTTCAAAAAGGAACGATTAACGGAGTACATTTGTGGAAGACTGTTTTGATGAAGAACTTGTATTGTGTGTACGGTGACAAAAGCAACACGGCAGCGATGAGAGTTAAAAGATTAAAACAAAACAACATCAAAGACTTGACGCACATCAATAAAGCTCCGGATTAAAATCAACGCAGCAGTTGACAGACCAAACAAATCGTATTGCATTAAAACAATCCCGAATATTTTCATCGCCTAAAAACCCTCAGTTCCACCACATGGTAATAAGATTCCGTTTTAATTTAAAACTGATTTAGGCTGGGCAAAATGTCAGAAGTAAACAACCTTTGGAAAAAAAAATGCATTGTGACACAAAAACGGTGCAAAAGGTTGGAGGAGCGGCATGAAAGAAAAGTGAACTGCAGAATAGAAGGGTGCAAAAAGGGAATATCAAGCTAAAACAAAGTATAAATGATCTGCTACTATGTAACGACTGTCACAAATAGGTGTCGAATACAGAAATAACTAATGCAGAGCTACTTTCTAGTGCATTTGCAACTGTTTATCTTTTGTGCTGCAAAAATTACCTCGAAGCGCAAATGATGAGTAGAGAGTGTAGAAAACACAAACAGGGTCCCTAACATTTCCAGATATAGCAACATACCGGCGCCCCAGCTTCCCTTGACCTTACAGAACCTTGCGATGAGAGTCTAAATTACAGCCTCTGCTACAACAAAAAGTCAAGGGGGGCCTAAAAAGAGAGAGAAAGGCTTTGAAAAGTTCATCTGCTCTGTTAGTGGATCTGTTTACTACGAAATGAGTGTATGAGAGTACATATAAGTCACCCTTGCTGTCAGATCTAATGCTCGTTTCAGTAACTGCAGTGTTATGTACTGTCTATCCACTACAAGAAGACAAGCGGAGGCTGAAGAGAGAGAGGGGGAGTTTAAACTGTTTATCTGCTCTGGTAGTGGATCTGTTTACTACGAAATGAGTGTATGAGAGTACATATGAGTCACCCATACTGCCAGATCTAATGCTGGTTTCAGTAACTGCAGTGATAGGTATTATGTACTGTCTACCAACCACAAGAAGACAAGCGAGGCCTGAAGAGGGAGAGCGGGGGTTTGAACTGTGTATCTGCTCTGGTAGTGGATCTGTTTACTACGAAATGAGTGTATGAGAGTACATATGAGTCACCCATACTGTCAGATCTAATGCTCGTTTCAGTAACTGCGGTGATAGGTATTATGTACTGTCTACCCACCACAAGAAGACAAGCGGAGGCTGAAGAGAGAGAGGGGGAGTTTGAACTGTGTATCTGCTCTGGTAGTGGATCTGTTTACTACGAAATGAGTGTATGAGAGTACATATGAGTCACCCATACTGTCAGATCTAATGCTCGTTTCAGTAACTGCAGTGATAGGTATTATGTACTGTCTACCCACCACAAGAAGGCAAGCGGGGTCTGAAGAGAGAGAGCGGGGGTTTGAACTGTGTATCTGCTCTGGTAGTGGATCTGTTTACTACGAAATGAGTGTATGAGAGTACATATGAGTCACCCATACTGTCAGATCTAATGCTCGTTTCAGTAACTGCGGTGATAGGTATTATGTACTGTCTACCCACCACAAGAAGACAAGCGGAGGCTGAAGAGAGAGAGGGGGAGTTTGAACTGTTTATCTGCTCTGGTAGCGGATCTGTTTACTACGAAATGAGTGTATGAGAGTACATATGAGTCACCCATACTGCCAGATCTAATGCTGGTTTCAGTAACTGCGGTGATAGGTATTATGTACTGTCTACCCACCACAAGAAGACAAGCGGAGGCTGAAGAGAGAGAGGGGGAGTTTGAACTGTTTATCTGCTCTGGTAGTGGATCTGTTTACTACGAAATGAGTGTATGAGAGTACATATGAGTCACCCATACTGTCAGATCTAATGCTCGTTTCAGTAACTGCAGTGATAGGTATTATGTACTGTCTACCCACCACAAGAAGGCAAGCGAAACCTGAAGAGGGAGAGGAGCTTGAACTGTTTATCTGCTCTGGTAGCGGATCTGTTTACTACGAAATGAGTGTATGGGAGTACATATGAGTCACTCATACTGTCAGATCTAATGCTCGTTTCAGTAACTGCAGTGATAGGTATTATGTACTGTCTACCCACCACAAGAAGGCAAGTGGGACCTGAAGACGGAGAGGGGCTTGAACTGTTTAT
Source organism: Mantis religiosa (assembly GCA_030765055.1). Lineage (NCBI taxonomy): Eukaryota > Metazoa > Arthropoda > Insecta > Mantodea > Mantidae > Mantis > Mantis religiosa. The sequence goes on from CM060947.1 coordinate 29,836,161, forward strand.
CTGCTCTGTTAGTGGATCTGTTTACTACGACATGAGTGTAAGTACATATGAGTCACTCATGCTGTCAGATCTAATGCTCGTTTCAGTAACTGCAGTGATAGGTATTATGTACTGTCTACCCACTACAAGAAGACAAGCGGAGGCTGAAGAGAGAGAGGGGGAGTTTGAACTGTTTATCTGCTCTGGTAGTGGATCTGTTTACTACGAAATGAGTGTATGAGAGTACATATGAGTCACCCATACTGCCAGATCTAATGCTGGTTTCAGTAACTGCAGTGATAGGTATTATGTACTGTCTACCCACCACAAGAAGACAAGCGGAGGCTGAAGAGAGAGAGGGGGAGTTTGAACTGTTTATCTGCTCTGTTAGTGGATCTGTTTACTACGAAATGAGTGTATGGGAGTACATATGAGTCACTCATACTGTCAGATCTATGCTCGTTTCAGTAACTGTAGTGATAGGTATTATGTACTGTCTACCCACCACAAGAAAACACGAGGGGACTGAAGAGGGAGAGGGGCTTGAACTGTTTATCTGCTCTGTTAGTAGATCTGTTTACTACGAAATGAGTGTATGAGAGTACATATGAATCACCCATGCTGTCAGATCTAATGCTCGTTTCAGTAACTGCAGTGATAGGTATTATGTACTGTCTACCCACCACAAGAAGACAAGCGGGGCCTGAAGAGAGAGAGAGGAGCTTGAACTGTTTATCTGCTCTGTTAGTGGATCTGTTTACTACGACATGAGTGTAAGTACATATGAGTCACTCATGCTGTCAGATCTAATGCTCGTTTCAGTAACTGCAGTGATAGGTATTATGTACTGTCTACCCACTACAAGAAGACAAGCGGGGCCTGAAGAGGGAGAGGAGTTTGAACTGTTTATCTGCTCTGTTAGTGGATCTGTTTACTACGAAATGAGTGTATGAGAGAACATTTGAGTCAACCATACTGCCAGATCTAATGCTCGTTTCAGTAACTGCACTGATAGGTATTATGTACTGTGTACCCACCACAAGAAGGCAAGCGGGGCCTGAAGAGCGAGAGGAGCTTGAACTGTTTATCTGCTCTGTTAGTGGATCTGTTTACTACGAAATGAGTGTATGAGAGTACATATGAGTCACCCATGCTGACAGATCTAATGCTCGTTTCAGTAACTGCAGTGATAGGTATTATGTACTGTCTACCCACCACAAGAAGGCAAGCGGGGCCTGAAGAGGGAGAGGAGCTTGAACTGTTTATCTGCTCTGGTAGTGGATCTGTTTACTACGAAATGAGTGTATGAGAGTACATATAAGTCACTCATGCTGCCAGATGTAATGCTCGTTTCAGTAACTGTAGTGATAGGTATTATGTACTGTCTACCCACCACAAGAAGGCAAGCGGGGCCTGAAGAGGGAGAGGAGCTTGAACTGTTTATTTGCTCTGGTAGTGGATCTGTGTACTACGAAATGAGTGTATGAGGGTACATATGATTCATTCTTGCTGTCAGATCTAATGCTCGTTTCAGTAACTACAGTGATAGGTATTATGTATTGTCTATCCACCACAAGAAGACAAGCGGGACCTGAAGAGGGAGAGGAGCTTGAACTGTTTATCTGCTCTGTTAGTGGATCTGTTTACTACGAAATGAGTGTATGAGAGTACATATGAGTCACCCATACTGTCAGATCTAATGCTTGTTTCAGTAACTGCACTGATAGGTATTATGTACTGTCTACCCACCACAAGAAGGCAAGCGGAGCATGAAGAGGGAGAGAGGAGCTTGAACTGTTTATCTGCTCTGTTAGTGGATCTGTTTACTACGAAATGAGTGTATGAGAGTACATATGAGTCACCCATGCTGTCAGATCTAATGGTCGTTTCAGTAACTGCAGTGATAGGTATTATGTACTGTCTACCTAGCACAAGAAGACAAGAGGGGCCTGAAGAGGGAGAGGAGCTTGAACTGTTTATCTATTCTTTTAGTAGATCTGAACCTATGAAAGCATAGTCCTTTCTGTTTGTTCTCTACACATTATAATCTCTGAGCGAATTCTACACAATTTAAAGTCATTTCAAATATTTATAAAGCACTTCTAACGATCTACAAGTCCCAGGTGCAAAATCGGGGCACTGCACTATCCGGCACATTCTGCGACTCTGTTTTGTTTTCCTCTTACCGGAAATTAAACCGTGTTCGACAAGAAGCCGGAAACAGAATGGCGTCACCACAATGCCTCTTCACTGATCGATTTGTAACACTGTCGCACTCTGTGGAAATTAGGGCAGAAGGCCGAATTTAAAAATAATCCGAGATTGTCTTTGTTTTAGAAACAAAACTTCACCGATAGAGCACGTACTTTAAAGGAAGGAGACGTTGTTCTCCGATAAGTTCAGAGAATTGTTCGAATCAGGAGCTAGTATAAGAGATACAGTAGGTACGGTTAACTGAGAAGTATATGAAAACAGGTACTCAAAAGATTTCCATAACTATAGTGCGATCCAAATAAACCTGAACCATTTCAATAAGCCATAACTTTTGACACACGTGACACTTTGGGAGAATATAATACACAATTGGGAGATTACACTATTTACATCTCACAGAAGATGTTGGAAATATCCTCCAGATATATATATATTTTCTCTGAAGTTTTACGCAGAGTATCCTTGCCAATGTTACTTATTCCGGTTCGAATGGATTCCCTGAGAACATCAATTATCCGTGGCCTATTCTTGAACACTCTACTTTTAGATACCTCCACAAGAAAAAAATCCGGTGAAGTTAGGTCAGGGGATCTGGAGGGCCACAGACCTTTTAATATAATTCGATTATCAAAGAAACTTACTACAAGTTCCGTGGTGTCATTAGATGTATGGTACGTCGCCCCATCTCGCTGGAAATAACCTTCTCCAAATTCAATATCATCCAGCTGCTCCACAAATGTATTGAAGATACTCATATAAACCAGTGTCTACACTCGTATCAAAGAAAATGGGACCAACGATCCTTAGATGCTGCTCTGGTAGAAGTAAATCGACTCTTTGCAGAGATTATTCATGTCTAACAGTAACTTTTAGCACTTTTAGCAACTTTTAGCAGTACTTTTAGCAACAAAAGTATCACGTAATGATGTGTTTTTGTTATATATTGACTCTGATAGACATAATTCGACTCTTTGCAGAGATTATTCATGACTAACAGTAAAAGGTCTACTTTTAGTAACAAAAGTATCACGTAATGATGTGTTTTTGTCTCATATTGACTCTGGTAGAGATAATTCGACTCTTTGCAGAGATTATTCATGTCTAACAGTAAAAGGCCTACTTTTAGTAACGTATCACGTAATGATGTGTTTTTCTTATGGTGGCAGATAAACTGTCTCACAGATACGGTGTTTTAATTGAAATAGAGCCAATTTTGAGGAAATCGAAATTTCTAAAAGTATTCCTGTAAAGGAAAAATCTGAAGTGGGAAGGTTTTCTTTAAAGTCTTAATGTTGCATCCTTTGAGATTCTTAATTTAAACACCAAGTGTTATATTTAACAGAACTATAGTTTTTTCTGTTATGCTGCTGAAGAATACTACATTTTTCAAAAATTCATTTTTTAGATGCAAGATGCATTGGCATGTACAGCCAATGTTTAAAGTTTCAAACAAGTGAAGGTGTATAGATGTTAATAAACGCGCGTGCTGTTACATTTAGTGTGGGCCAGTTTGCTGCTCTGTGGATGGAGTTAACGTTAGTGGTATAGGAATATTGAAGTTTGAGGGAGGTAAGTTATCTTGGCATTCCAGTTGGTCGACCATTTAGTGACCATTAGAGTGGAGTACAAAGATAGTCTGGAAACATGCAACAAAGACCAGCGATACCACACGAATGTACGTAACACTACATCCTATATCTATTGTTGTGTACTTGCATATCTGTTTTATAAATATTCAGGAACATATCGAGATTTAACTGTATTGGAACACCACAGTGAAGCGAAATAATTATTAATTTATAGATGAGTCGTATTTACTACACACCTGCTTCACTTTCGTACCTATTTTGAGGACATGTTTCGCAAATCGTCGTTTGCATCTTCGGCTCTTATGCGACTAAAGCTTGATCCAGTGGTGTGGGTAATTCTGGGGTTGCTGCTGCCATCTGTTGATTTAGTGATGAACTTAAATGTGGGATTCTCTTCTGGCGGGATTTCAAAGTTCATTCGTTGGTTTTTATGTTTTTCTATGTATATCCTCTCCCATATGACGAGTTCACTATGTTTTTGTACGTATTTTAGTAATTCGGTGCTATCTTCAATTTCATGATTTTCAGACCAGAAATGAGCTGCTATTGCGGACTTATCAATATTTTTGTATCTTAAGTGCCTGAAGTGTTCTTTCTTTCTAGTGCCTATGTTCCTTTTTGTCCTCCCTATGTAAATTTTTTCACAGTCTTTACACTTAATCTTGTAAATGCCTGACTTTTCCTCTGGTTTTATCTTATCAGTATTATTACTGTGAAGTAGGTTTTTAATGTTGTAATTGTTTTTTGGTGCCAATGTTATATTGTCTTTCTTGAAAATTTTTGGAACTTTTTTGTGGCCCAGGGGTGGTAAGTAAATTTAGCAAATCTAATTTCTTGTTTTATTGGTGTGAGAGCTGTGATTTGTTTTAATCTCTTTTGAAGTTTGAATGATTTTAGTTTTTTATCTACAAGGTTTTTTCCATATCCATTTTTAATTGCAGTTTTTAAGATTTGATGGTATTCGTTTTGATATTCTTGCTGGCTGAGAGGTAGATTTACTAATCTGTGTGTCAGACTGTTGATGGTTGCATGTTTGTGTGGAATTGGGTTGAAACTATTTGCTTTGATGTAATTATCTGTGTGTGTTGCTTTTCTATGAATGCCAAATTCTAGTTTTTCATTGCCTTTTTTGATTTTAAGGTCTAAAAAAGGTAGAGTACAGTCCTCTTCAGTTTCCACTGTGAATTCTATGCTGGGTTCTTGCAGGTTGAGTAGTTTCAAAGCATCATCTATTAGTTTGTAGGGTACTATTGCAAAGATGTCGTCTACGTATTTGTATCATGTTTTAAAACCAGAATTACCCACACCCACCACACCACTGGATCTAGCTTTAGTCGCATAAGAGCCGTAGATGCAAACGATGATTTGCGAAACATGTCCTCAAAATAGGTACGAAAGTGAAGCAGATGTGTAATAAATACGACTCATCTAAAAATTAATAATTCAGGAACATATTTATACAGGCTGGCGACCGAAATGTCATACATTGAAAGTGGGTAATAAATATGTTAACTGCGAGTTGGAATGATGTGACAATTAGTCGTAGTTCACACACATGCACAGAGGTCGTTGAAGGGGGTCCTCCTCCGTGAAGGAGGATCCTTCGACTGTTGCGATTCCGAGATTGGATCCCTTACTGGCATAGAGATGGGGTTTCAATTAATGGACGGTGGTCAGATGGTGGTGCAGTCGTTTGGGATTTTTTGTGCAGTTCGCTGAACGTGGTCTTCTTTGTGTTTTGGTATGGTTAATTTCGTGGTTATGGCGGTCCTAGTCTTTTTGGGGGGGGAAACAGGAATAAAGGTATAAGAAAAACCAACAACAGGGTATATTGGGTATCTGGGCAGGAAGAAGGATGGGGCTTGGGAGGGATGTTGTTCTGAGGTGATTCTATTTATTGGGGCCTGTGGTGCTATTTTAGTTTGGGCTGTTTAGCCGAAGTTGATGGCCGGTACCGCCGAAGTAACCCGGCTGTTCGTGGGTGAAAACTAGGGTTTGCGGAAAATCCGCTTGTGGTGATCAGGTAGCAGCAATGAGGGCTCGGTTCCGTGGAGGGTTGCGGCGAGGCAGGTCCTGTGGCGGTGGCGTCCAATGGGCGCGAGAGTCTCTGCGAGGCTGGGCGTGTGGAGGCGGTGCTCCGTTGTCTCGAGCGAGGGTTCTCCGGAGGTCATCAATGGTCTGCGTGGTGTAGCCCTGGTATGTTCGGAGGGCTTCCTCAAGCTTCCTGCTTGGCGCTCGGGTGTCGTTGATGTAGCCGACGATCTTCTCGAGCTTAGCCTTGCAGTAGTTTAAGGCCTCGGAGGTGGCGCTGGCGTCTTCCTGAGTAGTGCTATGCGGGGCTTGGGCGTCTTCTCTGACATCATCCAATGTCTGACGCAGGGCTTCCTCCCATGTAGCTACCCGCGCCGTCAGCTTCTCGATGGATGCCTGCAGGTCTGCGAGTGTGGCGGTGAAGGCGTGCAGAAGTTCTCGGTGTTCGGCGCAGGTCTGCGTCCCCTGGTGCTGAGTGATTTGCGCGTATGTGCGGCGTTGTGGCTGCTGCGGGAAGTGGCGTGAGGTAGGAGTGTGAGGCTTGTGTTGTGGAGGAAGTGGAGTATGAAGGTGAGGCTGGTGTTGGCGGTTAGAGGTTCGGCGTAGTTGCTTGGAAATTTAGGGGGCACGAAGTTTGTCCCGTGAAGTGGCCTGCGGTGTTGCAGGTGGCACAGTAGAGGGGACGGCGCGACAGATCGTGTCCCTTGCAGACTGCAGTGAAGCACAAGTCTGGGCCTTTTATACGTTTCTCCGGGGTCGAGGTCATATTCGCCGAGGCCGCGGATTAGATGGTTGAAGCTGTCAGGAAGCTTAGCCCCCGTAGGGGTAGGGATGCGTCCCTTTCAGCTGCCAAAGTGCGGGCGCTGCGGACCCTTAGCACTCGTGGTACCTCTGACGTTACTAGAGGAACCTCGGGCCGAACATGCCGAGCCTCGCCCTCTGGGAAATGTTCGGATTGGTTTGGACTCGAGGGGGCAGTGTGTTCCCGCCACCCACGGGTAATTGGGTACCTCCGGCCAGGCTACTAGCCGCCCGGAGGGGTTAGAGGGTTGCCTCATAAGTCCCGGGAACTAGCCTGCAGAGCAAGTAGCTGGTGAGCTAGACACTGACGGCCCTACCAAGGTTTTTTGGTAGCTGGTTCATTAAGGACCGGCGTGTAAGTGGCGTATCCACTTCCGTCCTGTGCCGTGTGCAGGCGGGGGGGGGGGCAGTTTATAAAATAGGTGCTGTCCTACGGTAAATATACCCGAGAGGTCCGGGTTCAGGTCCTACGGGGCCAGGACTAATGGGAGTAGATCCTCGCATTTAATGTCAGGAAGCTTAGCATAAAAGCTGCGGGAAAGTTGCAGGATATGGTCTGTCAGTTTAGGAAATTTGAGATGAGAATGGATGTTATCGTTGGGAATGTACCAGTGGGCATGAGGTAGCGATTTTGTAACACTTGAAGCATGTACAGGTGTGATTTAGCGGCAATACCCCAGACTTGGCAGGCATATGTTAGTGCAGGTCTCAGAACCTACTTGTATAGGAGGATCTTGCTCAACGCCATTGTCGATTTTCTATTGTACAGTGCGTACGTCATTGCCATCTTTCTGCTAACTTTGTTTGCCAGTGATGTGATGTGGGGCTTCCAGGTTAACTTCATATCTAGGGTGACCCCTAGATGTGTCGCTGAGTTGGACCATGGCACTTCTTCTCCTGCTAGCCGGAGATTCGGGACATCTTGTAGATTCCTTCTAGTAAATGTTATAGCCTGTGACTTGGTGGCGTTAACCTTTAGGCGCCAGGTAATGAACCATGCGGACAGCATATCAGCGTTTGTCTGTGCCCGCTTTACCGCATAGGTGTGATGTTTGGAAGTGGACGTCAGAGCTGTATCGTCTGCAAAGAGATATAAGTTGCAGCCTCTATAGGTTGGAAGAGTATTGATGAACGCAAGGAATAACAAGGGTGACAGAACACTGCCTTGGGGTACCCCTGAATTTATGGCGTAAGGTTGAGAGATGATGTCGTCCCTGGCAACGGCAAAAAGTCGGTTCTTCAGATAGCTGTGAATAAGATGGATTAGATATGAAGGGAGGTCGTGGTGTATAAGACGGCGGAGAAGGCCTTCGTGCCACACTGAGTCGAAGGCTTTGGAAATATCCAGGAACAGGGCTGCAAAATAGTGACGGTTGTTGAAAGCTCTGACCACTTCGTCAACCATGCGGAGGAGCTGGTGGGTTGTTGAGTGTTGACGCCGGAAACCAAATTGTTCTGGTCGCAGCACCTGGTGACGGTCTAGCAAGGCTTGTAGACGCTGCTGGAGGACATTTTCGAATAGCTTACTGATAGCAGGAAGAAAGCTGATTGGCCGATGAATATTTAGCTCTTTCAAGTCCTTTCCAGGCTTAGGGAGTGTAATGATTCTAGCATGTTTCCATGCTCCTGGAAACTGGGTAGTCGTAGTTTTTGCATGGTTCAACAGATGGTGAATATCGCGCATGCGTGATTCCACCGCGGCGGACAAAGGCCAGTTGACGCTACAACAAAAAGTGAAAACTGTGTTGCTTTACAGGGAAACGAAGAGTGTACAAGAGACACAACGACATTTTTGTGTTCATTTTCGTAGGAGATGGGCCTCCTGCAGAGAGAGAGAATGTATAGACTAACCACACAATCTGAAACTGACGGCCATATTTCAGAGCAAAAGCGACCTCGTGCCAACACAATCCGTACTTCAGAGAATATCGAGGCTTTGACAGGGGCGGGTCACCCATAAAGTTGCAGGTTTGCCCTACACCCACTTATTCTGAATATACAACAGGTGCATTTTGCACATTAAAGCTGTACTTGTTTGCATTGTTTTATATACAAACATGTTTCAATTACGCTTATCGTCTGTAGCTGCCCATGGCCGCAGAAGTCGAAATAAACAGTGATTAGCTGTAGGAGCCGCAGATTTGCAGCGAAGAGTTAACCTAAGATTTCGCCCAAATGTAGGCTCTCTGAGGGGGTTGCAGGAAGGTGAAGAGATGGGAGTGGCTTCTTATACATTGCTTAAATGGAGGTTTATAAACCTAGCTCCTCCTACTCTTAGCAACGTCTATAGCGTGACCTTCAGGCTTAGCTTCTGTGTGATCTGCTTTTCGAGCACAGGGAGAATTTAATTAAATGCATGGAGGTTATTCAGAAGAGAGCTCTGTTAAACAACGCCACACTTGTTCAGGCTTGTGTGTTTATGACCACTTTGAAAGATTATAATTTTGGATTCTGGCTGTCTTTCTTCTACAAGATCATGCCACATGTGGACATTTTGTACAATCAGCTGCAGAAACGAGACTGCAATGCAACATTTGCCATCGCCCAGCTAAACGCATTTAAAAGGGAAGTGCAAAAGGTAAGAAATAGCGTGGATATCGAGGAACACGAAGAAACTGTAATTAAGAGGAGAAGAATAGAAGATCATGATGTGAAAAGAAGAGAAGCTTTTGAAGTATGTGACATTCTTAGAGAAACAAAGGACAGATTTAGCTTCACGGAACATCTGGTAGCCCCAGCTTTGTTTCATCAAGAAAATTTCTAAGACATTCCCAGAGGATTCCCTTAGAGAAACAATAAGGTTCTGTTCTTTTATCATTGGAACAAAAATTCGTAGAGAACTGGCTGTTATTTGCAGTCGAAAGGAATTTCGTGGAATGTCCGGCGATTTGTGCTTGATGGACTGCATTAAGGAAAACAACTTATGTACTACATTCAGCGAATATGTCAAACTCTTGCGAGTACTGTTAACTATGCCAATGTCTACCGCTGAAGCAGAACGCTGTTTCTCAACTTTAAAAAGAGTAAAAACTTTCCTTAGGAACACAATGTCACAGGACCGATTGACAGCATTAGCAATGCTTTCAATTGTGAGAGATTTTGTTATGAAGATCAGCGACTTCAACGCAAAAGTTATCGATAGATTCGCCAGGTCTAAGGAGAGTACAGCAGAGAATCTGTATAAATAGGTGAGTCATTACTACTCTGTATTTTATTTTTCATTTGTGCACCACCAATAATTTAACCCACCAGCCGCCACTGGGCTTTGACACGAAGTCACAGGAAATCCACGAGACGAGCTTCGGACGAAACGGGCATCTCGCGTCATCGTTCGCTTCAAATAACTTTCATGCTGACGTGAAATTATTCCCATACAAAATGACAGTGTAACACAAACTGACGGAACATGACAAGGTACAGTTTGTGAGTTCGGCTCTTGCAGATGATGATACACATGGTATTGTGATGGGTTTTACGTTCATTTAAACGGTAGCGTCAATAGGCACAATATCAGATTTTGGGCACGAGAAGCTCCTGGTGTTGTACACGAGGTTGAAATTACGGAGAAAAAGTATGGAGCGTCATATCTAGCCATGGAATCATTGGGTCAATCTTTTTTAAGGGCGCAGTTAACAGTGCGCGCTACTTGGACATGTTGCAGAACAATTTTCTTCCGCAACTTTGTGCAACAAAAATAGAAAATGTCACCGCCAATTATACGAAATATTTCGTTAATCTTCAGAAACCTGTTTCCGTGAATTCCTTTATTTCAATTCTATTGTTTATATGTATAAATATATTAACATTCAGTAACTTATACGTAATTATAATTAAATATGCCATTCTGTTCCGCATTAGCTTTACTGAACATATACTAGTATAATGGAGCTTCATCAAATTTATCCACAATCTTACTGAATGTAAGTAGAAATATACAGTTGAAAACTTTCCTTGCTTTAACATTATAAGTCAGTATAAAAATATGTTATTTACAATTCAAGTTGTTATATTTTTTTCAAAGGAACTTTATTTAAGAATTGGTGGGCTCCAAAATCTGTTCCCTAGGTGACGGTAGTGTTTTGTTTTGCTGGAACGAAGAAATTAACTACCGGAGACAGTTGACTGTGTAATACGATTGTGTTTTGTCTAAGTGAGAAATCGATCTTCTTTTACGAAAAGGAGGTATGTAGTTGCTCCCTTTGTGGTATTTTGTTATTTCTTAAGTTGTTTAAGATAGATTTATAACGAATATGCATTGAAATTGCTGCAGATACTTGTACAATAAGAAAATACAGACTTTCTTACGTATATAATCCTCCTTGTTATGATAGTTACTTAATCAGTGCTGCCAACGGGCAAAAATAAATACCACTACAACAGCGGGCGAAGCGAATTCATTTTTTTACATCCTCCAACATTAAGTCATGTCGGACGATGAATGAAATGGGTGAAGTGTATGAGATATATAAAGATATGAATATACAAATGTAGAAATGTGTTATTTTGATCTCATGATTACATTATGTACTGACATTGAATGTTCCATTCCGATTCGTCCGCTATTCCAATCCTATTGCGGGCGATTAGCATTTGTTTCCGCTCGAAATAAAAATGAATATCGAAATATACAGAAAATTCTTTATCGAAAAAATTAACATTTAAGTAATCTAGAATATCCAGGTTTCAATATAAGGTAAAAGGTTTAATATTTACGTAACAAATAGAGTTTTTGTGAAAGATTGTCAAAATACTGATCCGATTCACCCACGCTTACTTTATTTGTACAATATCGAATAATTTAAGAAGGATGATAAAACAAAATGAAATATACACTCCTGGAAATGGAAATAAGAACACATTGACGCCGGTACGTCAGACCCACCATACTTGCTCCGGACACTGCGAGAGGGCTGTACAAGTTGAGTCCAGAGGTTCTACTCCCATTAGCCTTGAACCCGTAGGAACGAGACCCGGGCCTCTTTCAACCAGGGAGTTATCCGAGCTGTCCCAAAGGGCGCCCGGCGTTCTCCGTGGGGTTTTCCATTAGGGCAAGACCTAGTTTCCTAACAAGCCCCCCCATCTGGTCCTAGGGACACAAGACGGCACGGAAATGGATACGCCTCTTACGCCCGTCAACACTCAAGGTGAAGACTACCGATATGACCTCGGTGAGGCCGCCTGGTGATCTAGCACACCTTCTACTAGCTAAGCAGGCTAGTACCCGGAAACTTAATGGCTTCCCTCAACCCCGTCCGAAGACGTACCCAATCTCCCACGGGTATCGGGAACACACTGCCCCCTCGAGACCATCCCAATCCGAACAACTCCCGAAGGAGGGGCTCGGCTGTTCGGCCCGAGGTTCCTCTAGTAACGTCAGAGGTACCACGAGTGCTAAGGGTCCGCAGCGCCCGCACTTTGGCAGCTGAAAGGGACGGATCCCTTCCCCTACGGGGGGCTGTACAAGTAATGATAACACGCACGGCACAGCGGACACACCAGGAACCGCAGTGTTGGTCGTCGAATGGCGCTAGCTGCGCAGCGTTTGGGTACCGCCGCCGTCAGTGTCAGCCAGTTTGCCGTGGCATACGGAGTTCCATCGCAGTCTTTAACACTGGTAGCATGCCGCGACAGCGTGGACGTGAACCGTATGTGTAGTTGACGGACTTTGAGCGAGGGCGTATAGTGGGCATGCGGGAGGCCGGGTGGATTTACCGCCGAATTGCTCAACACGTGGGGCGTGAGGTCTCCACAGTACACCGATGTTGTCGCCAGTGGTCGGCGGAAGGTGCACGTGCCCGTCGACCTTGGACCGGACCGCAGCGACGCACGGATGTACGCCAAGACCGTCGGATCCTACGCAGTGCCATAGGGGACCGCACCGCCACTTCCCATCAAATTAGGGACACTGTTGCTCCTGGGGTATCGGCGAGGACCATTCTCAACCGTCTCCATGAAGCTGGGCTACTGTCCCGCGCACCGTTACGTCGTCTTCCGCTCACGCCCCAACATCGTGCAGCCCGCCTCCAGTGGTGTCGCGACAGGCGTGAATGGAGGGACGAATGGAGACGTGTCGTCTTCAGCGATGAGAGTCGCTTCTGCCTTGGTGCCAATGATGGTCGTATGCGTGTTTGGCGCCGTGGAGGTGAGCGCCACAATCAGGACTGTATACGACCGAGGCACACAGGGCCAACACCCGGCATCATGGCGTGGGGAGCGATCTCCTACACTGGCCGTACACCTCTGGTGATCGTCGAGGGGACACTGAATAGTGCACGGTACATGCAAACCGTCATCAACCCATCGTTCTACCATTCCTAGACCGGCAAGGGAACTTGCTGTTCCAACAGGACAATGCACGTCCGCATGTATCCCGTGTCACCCAACGTGCTCTAGAAGGTGTAAGTCAACTACCCTGGCCAGCAAGATCTCCGGATCTGTCCCCCATTGAGCATGTTTGGGACTGGATGAAACGTTGTCTCACGCGGTCTGCACGTCCAGCACGAACGCTGGTCCAACTGAGGCGCCAGCTGGAAATGGCATGGCAAGCCGTTCCACAGGACTACATCCAGCATCTCTACGATCGTCTCCATGGGAGAATAGCAGCCTGCATTGCTGCGAAAGGTGGATATACACGGTACTAGTGCCTACATTGTACACGCTCTGTTGCCTGTGTCTATGTGCCTATGGTTCTGTCAGTGTGATCATGTGATGTATCTGACCCCAGGAATGTGTCAATAAAGTTTCCCCTTCCTGGGACAATGAATTCACGGTGTTCTTATTTCAATTTCCAGGAGCGCTTACTTTATTTGTACAATATCGAATAATTTAAGAAGGATGATAAAACAAAATGAAATGTATTGAACAACCCTAAAACTAACAGATTGGTGTTTTTCATATTTCATGTTATTTTATAATGCCTTTCAAATGTACCCGAATAATGTCCATTCAAAGTGCATGTTACCTTATTTGAGACAATTCTCTCTCCTTGCATTTTCATGGTTTATTCCTCTCGTAAATATTATATACACGCGATAAAATAATTACCCATTACTCTGCCTGTTCACCATTTTTTGCCGTCACGGCAACTGCTCCACAAGCGTTACACTACACATATACGTGACATCGTTAAACAATAGAAACGTCCCTCTGCGGTCATCGAACCGCGTTCTTTGGTTTGCGGAGCAAAGTTCGGTTAACTTATATAATCGCATTAATCAGCAACCGTTCAATCAGCGGTGTATTGTTAGAAAACTCTTCGCAATTACAAAAAATTGTTGTTATCATAATCGGATTAGGTCTTGTTGGGATATTGGCAAACCATCTGTGTTCGTTCTTTTGTTTTTTGAAATGATTACAAAAAAACAGAGCATCGCGCGGAAAATGCAGTCTGACAACATTGTTAGAATGAAATCTTCACAGTTAGTTATTATTATTATTATTATTATTATTATTATTATTATTATTATTATTATTATTATTATTATTATTATTATTATTATTATTATTATTATTATTATTATTATTATTATTATTATTATTATTATTATTATTATTATTATTATTATTATTATTATTATTATTATTATTATTATTATTATTATTATTATTATTATTATTATTATTATTATTATTATTATTATTATTATTATTATTATTATTATTATTATTATTATTATTATTATTATTATTATTATTATTATTATTATTATTATTATTATTATTATTATTATTATTATTATTATTATTATTATTATTATTATTATTATTATTATTATTATTATTATTATTATTATTATTATTATTATTATTATTATTATTATTATTATTATTATTATTATTATTATTATTATTATTATTATTATTATTATTATTATTATTATTATTATTATTATTATTATTATTATTATTATTATTATTATTATTATTATTATTATTATTATTATTATTATTATTATTATTATTATTATTATTATTATTATTATTATTATTATTGTTATTGTTATTGTTATTGTTATTGTTATTGTTATTGTTATTGTTATTATTATTATTATTATTATTATTATTATTATTATTATTATTATTATTATTATTATTATTATTATTATTATTATTATTATTATTATTATTATTATTATTATTATTATTATTATTATTATTATTATTATTATTATTATTATTATTATTATTATTATTATTATTATTATTATTATTATTATTATTATTATTATTATTATTATTATTATTATTATTATTATTATTATTATTATTATTATTATTATTATTATTATTATTATTATTATTATTATTATTATTATTATTATTATTATTATTATTATTATTATTATTATTATTATTATTATTATTATTATTATTGTTATTATTATTATTGTTATTATTGTTATTATTGTTATTATTGTTATTATTGTTGTTATTGTTATTATTATTGTTATTATTGTTATTATTGTTATTATTGTTATTATTGTTGTTATTGTTGTTATTGTTGTTATTGTTGTTATTGTTGTTATTGTTATTATTGTTGTTATTATTATTATTATTATTATTATTATTATTATTATTATTATTATTATTATTATTATTATTATTATTATTATTATTATTATTATTATTATTATTATTATTATTATTATTATTATTATTATTATTATTATTATTATTATTATTATTATTATTATTATTATTATTATTATTATTATTATTATTATTATTATTATTATTATTATTATTATTATTATTATTATTATTATTATTATTAATATTATTATTATTATTATTAATATTATTATTATTATTATTATTACTATTGTTATTATTATTATTATTACTACTACTATTACTCTTACTATTACTATTACTATTATTATTATTATTATTATTATTATTATTATTATTATTATTATTATTATTATTATTATTATTATTATTATTATTATTATTACTATTACTATTACTATTCTATTATTATTATTATTATTATTATTATTATTATTATTATTATTATTATTATTATTATTATTATTATTATTATTATTATTATTATTATTATTATTATTATTATTATTATTATTATTATTATTATTATTATTATATTCGTTATGATGGTTATTACTGTTAACTCAATACCAATGCCCTGCTTACTTATTGTGGCGATGTAAACAAAGTGGGAAAATGTATTACTGCGCCGGCGACTGTGATTGGAGGGAAACATATCGATTCCTCACCTCCCAAAACGACAAAGTTGCAAAAGTCAGCTGGGAAGGTCATGCTTTCAGTTTTCTGGGACTGCCGTGGAGTCATCCTTACAGATTATCTTGTCAAGGGTCAAACCATCACTGACAGATACTACTGCAATCTTCTGGACAAGTTACGAGCAGCTCTGATTAAGAAACGACGCGGTATGCTCTCCAAAGTTGTTCGTTTTTTGTCTGACAATGTATCAGCTCATTCATCTCAAGTTGCAGTTGACAAAACAAGAGAATGTGACAGCATCCGCCTTATTCGCCCGATCTCGCACCAAGTGACTTTTTCTTGTTCCGGAAATGAAGAATCAGTTGCGTGGTCGCCGATTTGACACCACAAATGACGTCATTAATGAAGTGTAAGGGTGGTTTAAAGCGAATTCTACAGACTTCTGCAATCAATGTATTCGGAAGGTCAAGAAACGCTGGGAAAAAATTGTACATCTGGATGTAAACTACGTAGAGAAGAAATAACAAGCAAATATCAACATAAACTCTCACACTTTTCAAAGGGTGATAGTTAAATCTTTACGACACACCCTCGTATAGCCCACTCAGTGTTGACAGACTAGTAAAAAGTTACCAAGATTGTAAAATATTCTTCTATCATGAACTGAATTCATTTCAAGGAGATGATAACTAACGAAACATTTTAAACATCTTTTTCCTTTATTTCACATCGAAATGAGAAAGAGTAAATTATTTTTAAATCGACAGACTTTGAGTGTAGTCCAATGTTATTTATCCAGAATCTGAGAACGTTATGATTACAGACGTTTTCAGGGCCACTTAGATGAGTTTCTCTGCCTACCTTATGTTCCAAGCAGGAGCTGTGAATTATAATATGGTCATTACACTGGCGTCTAACAAGCGTAGCGGCTTAAAATTCAATTTGTGGAAGGTCTATATGCGTAGCGTCACGGCGCATACACACAATTCATAATTAATTTAACTGGCACGTAGATCACGTGTTCATCTTATTACCGCCGACGCTGTCTCATTAGATTCTCAATGGACAAGACGGGGCACAGCGAGCTGTTTTAAAAGGCGGCCGGAACAAACACCAAACAAAAGCCTCGTGTGACGCCATGGCTGCTGCCACCTTCCTTCCAAAACCACAACTAATGTGTTGCCAATTGTTTCTCAAACTGCAGATAGTTCTATGAACTACAAACAACTTGGCCAAAGAAGACAAATGATGTACCTATTTGCGAAACTCGTAAGCAACTTATGAATAGATTAGTTTGTAAACGTTGTTATAGAATTATCAATGTGCATCTCATCGCAATTGCCAGTTTTGTGTAGTTCTAGTGAAATATTGCGTGGTGAACGATATTTTACTATATTTGTGCATCTTCCTGAGTTATTTACGCAAATTTGTGTTATATTTCTGTTTACACAGCATTTAACAGGAAGCACTTCGTTTCAGCACTACTCCTAGATATCACCAGAGCATTCGACAGCGTGTGACACGTAGGCTTACTCTCCCGTACAAAAGTGAATCGAGAATATATTGACACATTGCTTCACTCACACTGTTTATTTACAGGACATGTTTCAAGAGCTCTTGCTCCTATCATCAGCTGATACTCGACTAGTGTAGGTTGTAGTGGTTTCCTCTTTCTCCGTATTGTCAATAGATGGCGTGATGTACTTGTCAAAGATGTCCGGTGGTGGAGTTTCAAAATTCATGACTCTATGACGATTTTTGTTGATGAAGACTTTTTCCCATACGGAAAGGTCTATGGGGTGATTAACATATTTTATTAGAGATGTTTCCAAGTTGATGTCATGTCTAGTATTCAAAAAATGAAAAGGCACTGCTGATTTTTCTGTTTCACCATTTTTAATGTTTCTTAGATGTTCTTTAGTTCTGATGTTAATATTTCTTTTTGTTTTTCCTATATAAATTTTAGGGCAAGTTTCACATTTGATCTCATAGTTTCCTGGTTTTTCTTTGGTAGTGATTGAATTTTTGGGAGGGCCTTTTAACAAATTTCTGATATTAAACCTATTTTGAGGTGTAAGAGTTATGTTGTGTTTTGAGAAGATTTTTTGGAATTTGTTATAGGCTGATGGGTGGAAGGTGAATTTTTTAAAAAGTTTTTTCTCTTTTTCTCCTGTAGGTTCTAGGGTGGTGGTTTCTTTTATTTTCTTAGCTTTGTTGAGTCTGTTAACTGTTTTGTCTACTAAATTTGGGTTGAAACCGTTGGATATAGCTACTTTTTTATGTGTAGGTATTCTTCTTGATAATCTTCTCTGTTTAGTGGAAAGTTGATCATCCGAAAGATTAAACTGTTGAAAATGGCATGATGGTGTTGTTTTGGGTTGAAACTGTTGTTCTTAATGTAATTATCTGTGTGTGTCGGTTTCCTGCAAATACCAAAGAAGAGTCTGTTGTTCATTTTTTTGATCTTGATGTCAAAAAAGGGGAGCACACCATCCTCTTCTGTTTCCAATGTAAATTTTATAGCTGGATCTTGTATATTCAAAAGTCTAAGACTCTCCCGTCTCATCACCTACCTAACCCCTTCCTACTTAATACATCTTATTCACTCGTACATCACTGACAGAAACTTTGCTGTCTCTCACGATGGAATCTTATCCTCATCCCATCCCATCAGAGCTGGCGTTCCCCAAGGTAGCGTCTTGGCACCCACTCTCTCCCTCCTATACATCAACACCCTACCATCCTTGTCACGCTGCTCGCTGTATCTCTTTGCTGGCGATACAGCTGTCACCTCCACGTCATCAGAGCTCAAGCTGTGTACTCGCAGGATTCAACAATACGCTGACCTACTCACCACTTGGTTCAAAAGTTGGCGCCTACGCGTCCACCCACAGAAGAGCCAGGCCATCACTTTTTCTCCAAGAGGAATAGAGGACGCTTAGCTGCTGAGGACGTCCATTGTAAAACTTACGTTAAATATCTTGGTGTTCAAATTGACGTGGAGAGACCACATTACACATGTGGCTAATAAAGTTAACAAAAGAATGGGTATGCTCTACCCTCTCTATAACCGACGAACGGTGATGTCTCTGCCTACAAAACTGCTCCTGTATAAGCAAGTACTCCGGCCAGCCATCACATACGCCAGTGAAATATGGGGAGTAGCAGCCAAGTCTCACCTACACCACCTTGAAATTCTATAATCCCGATTTCTCCGCATTGCCACACATTCCCCTTGGTACATCCCCAAACTAATTATCCGACGTGACCAACGTATCCCCGCAATAACAGTCTACATCCATACCCTGTCACGTTCCTTCTATCAAAACCTCTCCCACAACTTGAACTCCCTCATCCGCGGTCTAGGTGAGTTGGACATCGATCCTGAAGAGCGCTACAAACGCCCGAGGCTGCTTCTAGACACATAAAATTACATATCAGATGGCTTATATATAACTCCAACCTCATCTTCTGCCGCATATTATCTTTCCTTACAAAACACTCCACTACCAGTAGAAGGAGACCCCTGATCTTGAGACCGAAGGTATCTCATACTGCATGTCCTCTTCCTTCTGTAACTTATGGCAAATTTCTGTCCAAACAGTCTCGTAGTAAAGTGTTTTAAATGGACGTTTAGAAACAAACGTACGGCGGTGTGCAAAACTCGTGAATAGCCACTTAAAATGTCCAAAACATGTATCTACATTGCACTCATTTACACGTAAATGGTTGAAAGTATTACTAGAAATACCTTTTGAAGGTTATAGAATAACCTAAAATGTAAACAAGGTGTACATGACCAGCGAACTATCTTTGTGCGTATTGGCGGGATCAATTTCATCATAAAAGAAAACAACCTTTACTTCATGTATAGATGCATCAATAAGAAATTTAGGTTTAATCGGATCATTAATATATTCATAATCAGGCCCATTTAAATATAGGAAGTTTCATAAAGTATTTCTCGTGGGTTTTAAGTCTCAAACCACTTGGGTATTCAAGAACAGTAAAAGGGTGTACTTTTCATATTTTTATCACATGTACACTGTTTCAGTTTCTAGAATTAGCAAATTTCTCTTGTTGCAAATGTTATTTCTATTTGACATCATTCACCGGTATCCATAGTTAAGTCATATCAGATGATGAATGAAATGATGTTAAAATGAGTACAGGGTACATAGAGCTTAGAGTTACCAGACATTCATCTTTCAAGATAAGGGAAAACCTCCAACGTTAAGTCATATCGGACGATGAATGAAATGATGTTCAAATGAGTACAGGGTACATAGAGCTTAGAGTTACCAGACATTCGTCTTTCAGGATAAGAGAAAACCTCCAACGTTAAGTCATATTGGACGATGAATGAAATGATGTTCAAATGAGTACAGGGTACATAGAGCTTAGAGTTATCTCACATTCATCTTTCAGGATAAGAGAAAACCTCCAACGTTAAGTCATATCGGACAATGAATGAAATGATGTTCAAATGAGTACAGGGTACATAGAGCTTAGAGTTACCAGACATTCGTCTTTCAGGATAAGGAAAAACCTCCAACGTTGTCATATCGGACGATGAATGAAATGATGTTCAAGTGAGTACAGGGTACATAGAGCTTAGAGTTACCAGACATTCGTCTTTCAGGATAAGGAAAAACCTCCAACGTTGTCATATCGGACGATGAATGAAATGATGTTCAAATGAGTACAGGATACATAAAGCTTAGAGTTACTAGATATTCATCTTTGAGGATAAGGGAAAACCTCCAACGTTGTCATATCAGACGATGAATGAAATGATGTTCAAGTGCGTACAGGGTACATAGAGCTTAGAGTTACCAGACATTCATCTTTCAGGATAAGAGAAAACCTCCAACGTTGAGTCATATCGCACGATGAATGAAATGATGTTCAAATGAGTACAGGGTACATAGAGCTTAGAGTTACCAAACATTCATCTTTCAGAATAAGAGAAAACCACCAACGTTAATTCATATCGGACGATGAATGAACTGATGTTCAAATGAGTACAGCGTACATAGAGCTAATAGTTACCAGACATTCATCTTTCAGGATAAGAGAAAACCTCCAACGTTGAGTCATATCAGACGATGAATGAAATTATGTTCAAATGAGTACAGGGTACATAGAGCTAATAGTTACCAGACATTCATCTTTCAGGATAAGAGAAAACCTCCAACGTTGAGTCATATCGGACGATGAATGAACTGATGTTCAAATGAGTACAGCGTACATAGAGCTTAGAGTTACCAGACATTCATCTTTCAGGATAAGAGAAAATCTAAAACGTTAAGTCACGTTGGACGATGAGTGAAATGATGTTCAAATGAGTACAGGGTACATAGAGCTTAGAGTTACCAGACATTCATCATTCAGGATAAGAGAAAACCTCCAACGTTAAGTCATATCGGACGATGAATGAAATTATGTTCAAATGAGTACAGGGTACATAGAGCTTAGAGTTACCTGACATTCATCTTTCAGGATAAGAGAAAACCTCCAACGTTAAGTCATATCGGATGATGAATGAAATGATGTTCAAATGGGTACAGGGTACATAGAGCTTAGAGTTACATAACATTCATCTTTCACGATAAGAGAAAACCTCCAACGCAAAGTCATATCGGACGATGAATGGAATGATGTTCAAATGAGTACAGCGTACATAGAGCTTATAGTTACCAGACATTCATCTTTCACGATAAGGGAAAACCTCCAACGTTAAGTTATACTGGAGGATGAATTAAATGATGTTCAAATGAGTACAGGGTACACAGAACTTAGTTACCAGACATTCGTCTTTCAGGATAAGGAAAAACCCGGTAAGAAACCTTAACCAGGGAACTCCAACGTCACCTAGATTGGAGCTCAGGACCTCTTGAATGTACAGCACACAGGCTACAGAGCCGGGCGAAAATGCTATTGCGTGGCCATGTGGTGATGCAGATCACCCACCTCTGAACAAAGCGGCCGCATTCGATCTGGGAGACCTTATTGAAACTTATCGAGGTCATGTCTGACTGGGTAGGCTTTCTCCGGTTTCCTCCGCCATTTATTCCACCGCTCCACCATATCTGTTAACTATGAACCAAATTAGGGGCCCTTTAAGGCGGAGTCGATAGCCACTAACCTAGGCTCCGCAGCACGTCTGCGATTACCTTACACACTCAAGAATCTAGGCTAATTACACGTCGCAGTAAGATAACGTATATAAAAAAGTCACGCCACGAAACAATTGCTTGCGTGATATAGCCTTGCAATGTGTCACATTTTATGTGATTTTGTTTTGTTTTCATTTACATCCATCTCTTGGAGGCCGATCGATTGCAAGCGCTTGCGTTCTTCAGCTGTCTAATGAAATATTCCGCCTTAGAGCTCCGCTTTTGATTATTGTATTACTGTATCATGATGAGAAATCTAAATATGTTTGTTTTTCTTGCTCCTTATTTCCTTATGTATCCTGCATAAGTAAGACGAATATTGATGTAATCTGGTTTTGTAGTTATAGACTTTATATATGCATGAATGTGTGATATGAGATGACGTACTAAAAATGTAAAGAACGGGAGAGTTTTGAAGACAAGTAGAAGGACTCCAAAGTGAGGAATAAAGAGTCCCTTACAAAAGTTTTAATCCATCAGAAGGACAACAAATGCAAGGCTGATTCCTAAAATCGCTAGCATTGGTAAGATTCAAGTACAAAACATTTTGCATCAACAGTTACACGTGAGTTGTCGATGGATTCCTCATAAACTGACTACTGATCAAAAACAACAACGCATCGATTGGTGCAGGAAAACTGTGGAAAATTTTGGTTTGGAACATCGTTACTGGTGAGGAATCTTGGATTTTCTGTTATAACTCTGAAAAGAGAAGACAATCGGCCTAATTAGTCCTTTCGAACAAAATGTAAGCCCACAAATTCGGAGTGCAGGTTGGAAAAGCCTTTTTTTTTTTCTTATATACCGTTAGTACAATGTGTCTGTTTACAGAAAAATTACGGAAAAAGTTCGTATGGTAGTATATCTGCTTGTCTTACGAAAGTTTTCCCAGTCTTGTGCTACCTTGTCAATTTCTTCGTGAATAAGTCGTTCAAAGCGAGCCACTTTAAAACCGTCCCCAATTATGAAGCAGTCAAAAACATATAATGTGATCACTTTCTTGTCGGGCAGACAGCCAGGTAAAAGGATGACTAGATGTCGACGTTTCGGGAGTGTGCATCTCTCCCATCATCAGGATATTTATAAAATCTTATAACCACAAAATGAAATACTGGATATAACATAACTATAAACAAAGACAAAACACTATAAAAATTCGCATTACTGAACAAAAGACTGTTGTCAGTAAATTAAATGCCAGGTCAGGAGATGGCGTGAGTATAGAAAATTGTGTCAAAGAAACGTAACTACTTAACTTAATTATCAAGCTGTATTGATCTTTGCTTCTTAATTCGATGGACTTCCATTTTTAAGGCTGGTTTCCGAGAAGAGCTGAACTGAAATCCAACATCACGATTAAGTGTGCTCCTTTCAGAGCAAATCGCCAAAGCCTCCTTAATTCTCCGCTCCCAGTAACTGTTGCATTTTGCCAAGATGGTCGTCTCCCAAAAATTGGCTCTATGGTCGTTATCAAAACAACGCTCTGCCAGCCCAGACTTCTCAGGCTGCATTAAACGAATGCTCCGTTCATGTTCGATTATTCATGTTCGATTATTCTAGTAGTCCTTCCGGTTTGTCCTATATAAGGTGTCCCACATTCACAGGGAATGCGGTACACTCCCGGAACATGGAAGTCCAGTTTGCCTTTCACTGGCAACAGATGTTTAATCTTCGGAGGTGGCTTGTGGATGATGCTGATGTTGTATTTGGCGAGAATTCTTCTGATTCTGCCGGATAGATTGCCGGTAAACGGGATGCAGGCTGTAGCGGTAGACTTATCTGACGCTTGCTGTATTACAGGTTTCTCTTTCCTAGCTCTGGTGATCGAGGCTGCTGATTTTGTCGGATAGATTGTCGGTAAACGGGATGTAGGCTGTAGCGGTAGACTTATCTGACGCTTGCTGTATTACAGGTTTCTCTTTCCTAGCTCTGGTGATCGAGGCTGCTGATTTTGTCGGATAGATTGTCGGTAAACGGGATGTAGGCTGTAGCGGTAGACTTATCTGACGCTTGCTGTATTACAGGTTTCTCTTTCCTAGCTCTGGTGATCGAGGCTGCTGATTTTGTCGGATAGATTGTAGGTAAACGGGATGTAGGCTGTAGCTGTAGACTTATCTGACGCTTGCTGTATTACAGGTTTCTCTTTCCTAGCTCTGGTGATCGAGGCTGCTGATTTTGTCGGATAGATTGTCGGTAAACGGGATGTAGGCTGTAGCGGTAGACTTATCTGACGCTTGCTGTATTACAGGTTTCTCTTTCCTAGCTCTGGTGATCGAGGCTGCTGATTTTGTCGGATAGATTGCCGGTAACCGGATGCAGGCTGTAGCGGTAGACTTATCTGACGCTTGCTGTATTACAGGTTTCTCTTTCCTAGCTCTGGTGATCGAGGCTGCTGATTTTGTCGGATAGATTGTCGGTAAACGGGATGCAGACTGTAGCGGTAGACTTATCTGACGCTTGCTGTATTACAGGTTTCTCTTTCCTAGCTCTGGTGATCGAGGCTGCTGATTTTGTCGGATAGATTGTCGGTAAACGGGATGTAGGCTGTAGCGGTAGACTTATCTGACGCTTGCTGTATTACAGGTTTCTCTTTCCTAGCTCTGGTGATCGAGGCTGCTGATTTTGTCGGATAGATTGCCGCTAACCGGATGCAGGCTGTAGCGGTAGACTTATCTGACGCTTGCTGTATTACAGGTTTCTCTTTCCTAGCTCTGGTGATCGAGGCTGCTGATTTTGTCGGATAGATTGCCGGTAACCGGATGCAGGCTGTAGCGGTAGACTTATCTGACGCTTGCTGTATTACAGGTTTCTCTTTCCTAGCTCTGGTGATCGAGGCTGCTGATTTTGTCGGATAGGTTGCCGGTAAACGGGATGCAGGTTGTAGCGGTAGACTTATCTGACGCTTGCTGTGTTACAGGTTTCTCTTTCGTAGCTCTGGTGATCGAGGCTGCTGATTCTGCCGGATAGGCTGACAGTAAACGGGATGCAGGTTGTAGTGGTAGTCTTATCTGACGCTTGATGTATTACAGGTTTCCCTTTCCTAGCTCTGGTGATCGAGGCTGATGATTCTGCCGGATAGATTGCCGGTAAACAGGATGCAGGCTGTAGCGGTAGGCTTATCTGACGCTTGCTGTATTACAGGTTTCCCTTTCCTAGCTCTGGTGATTGAGGCTGCTGATTCTGCCGGATAGGTTGCCGGTAAACGGGATGCAGGCTGTAGCGGTAGGCTTATCTGACGTTTGCTGTATTACAGGTTTCCCTTTCCTAGCTCTGGTGATTGAGGCTGCTGATTCTGCCGGATAGATTGCCGATAAACGCGATGCAGGCTTTAGCGGTAGTCTTATCTGGTGCTTGCTGTATTACAGGTTTCCCTTTCCTAGCTCTGGTGATCGAGGCTGCTGATTCTGCCAGAGAGGTATATAGGTTCTATAGATACGTGGACCACACTTTTGTAATTTGGCTACCTGAATCAGACACTTTGCCTAGCTTTCTTGCGCATCTCAACGGCCTTCGATCTCAAATACAGTTTTCCATGTAAATGGAGAAGGATGGAACTCTTCCATTCCTGGACATTCTTGTTTCAAAAAGCAGCAACGGTACGCTGGGGCATGCTGTATACCGCAAGTCTACACATACCGATCTGCATCTAAAGTCTCATGGTTTCCATCATGAGTCTCAACGACTGGGAGTTTTGAATAAACTGGCCAACAGAGCTTTGTCTATCTCTGATCCCAGCCACTTAAAACAAGAATTACAGCACCTGAGACTCACTTTCTGTCGAAACGGCTACTCCGAATATGACGTTGAAGCCTGGATCACCAAAAAACGGTGGGGGGAAGGAGACGGAATCTTGAGAGTTCGCTTTTGTTCTAGCCGCGTCTCGATTGTTTGAGAAAATTCCGGAATGTGAGTAATCTATAAAATAAGGGAGTCCGCCCGCCACGGGAGTCAGTCGGTAATTGGATGCGTGCGCGTGAACAGCAGTGGTACTGAGCTGTGTTGTGGTCGATGACCTTGCAAGTTATATTGTGTATGTGACGTAATTCTGAACTGCTGTTGTAGAAAGTGTTTTTTCTACGGGAATAAAAAGCAATTTTTAGTGCTTGTAACCTAGACTTTTAATTTCACGATCTCATAAAGTCACAATACCTCCAAGCGACAAGGAAACATTCTTTCCTACCGACCCAGGCAACCACGAAAGAAGCCTTTGATTAGGATGGCCAGCTCGATGCGAAACGAATCCATCTCGGTCAGCCTCTAGCTTATCAAGCAGTAAAGAAAGTGAAAACTAATTCAGCATATAAGCAGAAAATGGTCTAAAACGACTGAATTATGTCTTAAGTGATTGTTCCTGCAGAGAATATTACTCACAGAGACGTTATGAATATAAAGAAGCCTTGTGTAAGAAAAGAAGCTATCGTTACTTAATGTTAGCCAATCACACGCTGGGCTGTCACAATTCTACCTGCTCGGTCGTGGCCAGCAAACGAACGACGTTCTTTTGTCGAGGAAAGACGATCTTGATTACCTGCTCAAACCTTATTTTACGCGGAGTTATTTTATTTTTCTGTGGAACTCAGCGTGGATGACTCTTGGCTAATTGTTAAACTATACATTTGGTGCGTTCGCTAATGTAGAGTTCTAATTTACACGCCCACCTATACGCTTGAAAATAAACCATTAAATCCGGAATATTTGAATTTGAAAGCTTTCACAAAACATCAAACTGTCGATATTTTCCGCTTTGTAAGAAATAGTGTACAGGGAACATCGTGATGTATGGAAGCAAACTTCATCAATAAATGAAATAGCTTCAAAATTCCTGGAACACAATTTACAAGGAACCAATTGCTCGTCATTATTGGGAAATTTATGTCTTGTTGTTCCTCCTTTCTTGGATTAGGGCATTGCCCTGTTTCAATCGCTCTACCACCTTAACACTGTTCTTCCTATTATGTGTTTCAAATGGAAAGGTGTTTGTCCTTGAGCGCCACTAGTCTTGCGGTGTTGTCGTATAGCATTCCCCTCAAGTGGTATGTGACGAACGGCAACCTAATCAATCTATAACAAATGCCAGGGTGTGTAACCTGTTTAAAGGAAATATGTAATTTTCATGATTATTACATATATACAGACGGTTCGCGTTACCAATTTGAAGATAATATATCTGCAGTAGGATGTGCTTTTGTTGTTTATGAAAACCAAACGGAACTAACTCACTCCATGTTTAAATTGTCACCTGAATGTTCTGTATTCCAGTCGGAGCTCTTAGCAATTACAGAAGCTATAAAATGGTGTACTGTTAATGGGAACAGTGATTCACAATCAGCTCTACTCGCTATTAATGATAAATACAACTTAAATTCATTAGCACATGAAATCCGAACCTTGCTTCAAAACCATTCAAAACATATTTGCATGGGATGGGTTAAAGGACACAATGGAATTTTAGGTAACGAGAGAGCTGATTGCTGCAGAATCCAATCTTCCTGTGACATACTCTTTATGTCCTATTTCTACTGTAAGGAGAATAATACATCAACATATTCTTGAAGAATGGAACCAACAATGGCTAACAACTCCAAATGGAAGTTTAACAAAAACATTACTTTTCCCTAGTGTATATGACAGAGGAAAATGTGAAACTCTTGTACCAAATTTTGTTTTGACACAATTTTTAAGTGGACAAGGTAAACTTGGTGAATACTTATCACGCTTTCACTTAACATCTAACCCCGAGTGCATGTGTGGTAAAGAATTTCAAACTGTGGTTCATCTCCTTTTCTGTTGTCCCATTTTCTGGAGAGAGAAAGACAAGAATTAATATTCAAGCTAGACTCTCTAGGAACTGAACTTTCTGCTCCGCTCACATCTTTGCTAGGGAAGCCACAACAGTATAAGTACTTCATGATGTTTATAAACTCAGTGTTTAAACGTCTGAAATAGTTTAAATTAATATGCATCAGATTATAACATATTTTCTTCCTTCTAGTATTTAAAATATTTTTGTTAAAATTGTGTATTTTTATGTATCAACTCTAACCCTAATATACCACTGTGTAAAATAGGGTTCATAAATCTGGATAAATAAAAAAAAAATACCAGGGTGGGTCAAAAAGTAATCTTTTTCTCTTTTAATTGCCAAGAAAATTGAATCCAATTTACATAGCTCGAAAACTACAACATTGACGATTAATTTGTCACTATTCAATATACTCTCCGTCCTTTTCCACAGTTTTGGTCCACCTTTTAACTAGGACATGTATTCCAGTGTGGTAAAACACACGGTCTTGCTTCCTAAGCCATTGACGCACGGACGTTTTCACAGCCTCCTCATCTTCAAAATGAATCCCACGATGAGCTTCCTTTAGTGGCCCGAACAGATGGAAGTCTGATGGTGCCAGGTCAGGGCTGTAAGACTTGTCATCCCAATTTCTCAATTTCTGCAGTGGTGTAACGGCTGGTGTGTGGTCTTGCATTGTCATGCAAAAGAAGAACATCCGCCATAGTTTTTGTTGGGCGAACTCGGCGAAGACGTGCTTTCAGCTTTTTGAGAGTTCTGACGTATTGGACAGAATTTATTGTGCATTCCAAAAAATCAATCATAAGCACACCCTCTGCATCCCAAAACACTGTCGCCATAACTTTCGCTGCTGACCGCTGAGTTTTGAATTTTTTCTTCTTCGGTGACGTTGTGTGATGCCATTACATTGACTGCCTCTTTGATTCAGGTTCAGAAAATGAACCAACGTTTCGTGTCCAGTAAAAATGTTTTCCAGAAACTCCTCTCCCTCCAAATTGAAGCGCTGCAAGTGTCCAGTGGCTATTTATTTTCCTTGTTTCTTTGTTTTGGGCGGTTAACATTCTTGGTACCCAACGTGAACAAACTTTTGGGTAATCCAGTTGTTGAATAATCGTCATCACACTGCCTTTACTGAGGGAGGTAATGCGACACAATTCACCTGTTGTTACCCGGTGATCACCACGAATGATGTCATCGACTCGCTGAATGTTACATGGAGTCACTGCCGCTTCGCTTTTCATCTGCCAATGGTGTTTGCCCTTCAGCTTCGTTACAGCGACGAACCCATCGTCTAACAGTGCTGACATCCACCGTTATATCACCATACACATTTTTTAGCCTTTCGTGAATGCGAATTGGCGTTTCACCTTCCGCAGTCAAAAATTCAATCACAGAACGCTGTCTAATACGAATGTCGATGTCAGCCATTTTGCAAGAGGATGCAGTGCTGCCACCTGTTACTTAGGAAGTTACTACTGCAGGGGATTGGAGAAGAAGGTTTGAAGAATTGCGCCAAATTCAAAGTTTTCACATAGCTTACTTATTTAAGGGCAAAAATAGGAGGCATTACTTTTTGACCCACACTCGTACTATTCGCGCTAAGACAAAAATTCAGATTTTGCAAAAACTGGTGCATGAGGAAGGAGAGGGTAATATATCTAACATAACCGTACAAATCCATATTTTTAGCTCAAATAGTTTTCCTAATACAAACAAATAAAGTAGATACCATTATATTATAACAATGCATTGCGACGTAAGCACTGTAATGAATATCATTATTGGTTGACGTGTATGTGTGAACGTATATTTGAAATTACTCAGAACTGAAACGTAAACATTTGACATGACGTGATAAAAGAAATATGTACTTTGAATAAGCCAAAGTGTTTGTTAAATTTGATGAGAGGAAACGATACACTTCTTGCTAGTCTGACAGAACGTGTCTGGTCACATTATATCTTTGTTTATGAATGGTTCGTAATCTCTATTTACTCCAGAGAGTTCAAGGCAGCATTATTCAGTTATTCTTATATGAAAAAGTGTATCAGCTGGATCAATGAGACGTGATCCACCTTCCCCCTTACTACTGCTATAACAATCCAATAGAGTTAATGTGGGCTCAAATTATGTTGCAAATAGAAATAATATTTGTACACTGACTGACGTTGAACGACTTATTCACGAAGAAATTGAGAAGGGACACAACAAGACTGGGAAAACTGCGTGAGACATCAGATAAACTACAAGAAGACGACTTTTGGAGAGAAATAGCACGTAACGAGATTTTGGAACCTATCATCATAAATTTGCAGTACTCAGACGTTGAAGACAATGACGAATTATCTCTTAACGTAAGTTAAATAGAATCAGAAACTGGCTCACAATTACCCAGGATCCTTAACTTGAAGAATATACAAACATACGATCTTGTAGGATTATTTCGTGAATGTAAAGTCACATATTTTAAACTACACTAATCTCCACGGCGTAACAACCCGGTGCTATGCCACCCGACCACTGCGTCCCCCTCCTCTTTCTACAACGGCCAGGAGACTGACTACACTCCGAACCAGGTCTCCCAGCTGCGCTGAGGAAATGACATATTCCAATTTGGAGTATGTTTGAGAATCCTTTTGAGAAAAGTCATTAATAAGGTAATCGCGGGTGAATTGGGTCAATATTTTGCAAATATCCCATAAAAGCTCTATTTGTCACGTAAATATCAAAGTTTTTAGCGTATATTGAAGATTGGACATTCTATATTATGTTAAATGCTAAGCTATTTAATGAAAAAATTTCTGTATACTTTCGTTTTCATTTTTATTCCGAGCGGAAACAAATTCTAATCGCCCGCTAGGATTGGCATAGCGGACGAATCGGAATGGAACATTCAATTTCAGTACATAATGTAATCATGAGAACAAAATAATACATTTCTACACTTGTATATTCATATTGTCGCCAGGCCATTGTTGATTGGAGGCGGCGCGGGCAACGAGATCAAAGAGACGGCAGTGCTTCTTCTCTACTGGCTCTACAGCCCTTGGTGGGCTTTGGCCTCCTGCACGATCCTCCTCCACACATCTCTGTCTACCGCTTTACTTTTCCAGCCTCTAACTCCGATCGTTCTTAGGTCCTCCATTACATCATCTAACCACCTTGTCCTCGGTCTTCCTTTTTTCTTCTATTATACAATCTTCCTTTCAATATTTTTTTTTTTTTTTTTTTTTGCGTTCTATCTTCCGTCATTCTCTCTATATTCCCTAGCCATTTTATCCTTTGTGCTTTTATAAATTTCACAATATCTTGCTTATTTACTAATTCTTCTATTTCATGATTATATTTTATTCTCCATTGATCTTTATCTTTTACAGGTCCAAAGATTCGTCTTATTATTTTCCTTTCAAATCTTCGAAGTATTTCTTCATCTTCATTGTTTAGGGTCCAAGTTTCAGCAGCGTATGTTACTATTGGTCTTATAAGGGTTTTATAAATCTTGTATTTTGTCCCTCTACTAATAAACCTATTTTTAATAGTGATAAATTTGCATAATATGCTGCATTTCCACTTTGGATTCTTTCATTTATGCACTCGTTTAAATTATTATCATTGTTTACAAGTGCTCCTAAATATCTAAATTTGGATACCCCTTCAAATGTTTTGTCTCTAACTAATAGATTTAAAAATATTCTGTTGCTTTTATCTGCTGTCATTTTTATGTATTCAGTTTCTTTCTCGTTTACTTCTAATCCTATTTCTTTAGACCTTCTTTCTAATTCTTCATAAATTTCAACTAACGTTTTTTTTTTTTTTTTTTTTTTTTTTTTTTTGTCTCTTGTCACGATCACTACGCCATCTGCATATGCACATAATTGACTGGACTTAAAGAATATCGTACCTTTAGAATCAAGTTTTTCTACTGCTCTGTGCAGGGCTAGGTTGAATAGAGTTGCAGACAGTCCATCACCTTGTCTTACTCCCGCATTATAATCAAAATCTGGACTCATTTTATTCATTACTTTCACTTTGGCTTTTGTATTTTCCATTGTCATTTTTATTTGCCTTATTATTTTTGGTTGCATTTTAAAACATTGCAGAGTTTAATAGAGGGCTCCTCTATCAATTGAATCAAATGCATACTTGAAGTCAATGAGACGGCAGTGCAGTGCGGAGATAAAAGCTCTCCGAAATGGTGGACGGGAGGAGGCGGATTCTAGCCGGGTCTCGATTGTTTGAGAAATTTCTGGAATGTTAATAAACTATAAAAAGGCAGCCCGCCCGCCAAAGAGAGTCAGTCGATAACTGAACAATTGCGGGTAAACAGCTGTGTTTGTGACTCTGTATGTTGTATTGTGTATGTGTACGAAGCGTATTTCTACGGAAATAAAGTGCAATTTTTTTATTTGTAACCTGGACTTTTGATTTCACGAACCCACAAAGTCACAATATCTTTATGTATCTCACACACATTACCCACATATGAATTGCTTCTTTCCCACAGCGTCCACACAGATTTCGCGATACCATTCTCTATTTTTCTGAGCTCATTTGAACGGCATTTCACCCATTTCATTCATCTTCAGGTATGAGAAGTTGGAGCACGTAAATAAAAAATATTTGAATCCCCCACCATACTTTAATCCGCTTAGCCCGTTGTTGTAGCGGTATTTATTTTTGCCCGTTGGAAGCACTGATTAAGTAACTATCATAACAAGGAGGATTATGTATGTAAGAAAGTCTGTATTTTCTTATTGTACAAGTTTCTGGAACAATTGTAATACACAATCTTTATAAATCTATCTTAAACGAAGTTGAAAAACAACAAATTGCCAGAAATGGATCAATTACATACCTCCTTTCCGTAAAAGAAACTCGATTTTTCACTTAGACAAAACACAATCGTATTACACAGTCTCAGCTAGTTAACTTCTTCGTTCCAACAAAACAATACACCATCGTACTTTAGGAAACAGATTTTGATAAACTAAGTCCAGTCACCCTCACCTTAAGGGGGGACGTACGAGAAAATGTTCAAAAAAATCTAATTTTTATTATTGTTTTGTAAAATAGTATACAGTGTTAGCTATTAAACACCAAAATATTATAAATGTACGTGGTCTTTATATACCTTTAAAAATTAAATGCCCTACTGTAGCATAGTAGCAACACGTAGTCTTCCATCAGCTGTCTTGGAATCTATAAAGCCGACCTACCAATTCTTAGCACACCCAGACTTGCTAAACAAATGACTCTATGGAGAGACACAAAACCCAAATGTAATTCTCAACAGTTTGATATGGAAAAGGTGTCCCAAAACATCATTTGTGTCCTCCATAGTGGTGAAAATTGCTACATTTGATGCTGTAATAGTGTTTAATGATGGGAATGTTGGCAGAAAGAAAGTTATGCACCAGTTAGGGTATCAACCTTGTGTGTTTATGGAAACAATTTTGCAGAATATCGACAACATTCGCATCGCAGATGCAGAAACAGCTATGAAATTCATGCAGAGAGAAGCAAGACAGAAGAGGAATTTAAAAAGAAAGGCTGAAGAAGACCAGAATGACGATACAGACTATGGATATGGGAAGTTCTCACTTAAAATTAAAAGGCAAACTCAATAATACTTATTGTATCTTTAATTGCCTTTCCCCGTAACTTGCATTTTGTACAACTTCAACCCGTTTTTCTCTCAAACTAATTCACCTACAGTGATGCAATTTAGCACACAGCTTTATTATGCCACAATGAACATTTTGTTGGTTCTAGAA
Organism: Mantis religiosa; assembly: GCA_030765055.1. Classification (NCBI taxonomy): domain Eukaryota; kingdom Metazoa; phylum Arthropoda; class Insecta; order Mantodea; family Mantidae; genus Mantis; species Mantis religiosa. The sequence goes on from CM060947.1 coordinate 29,869,738, forward strand.
TTTAAGATTAAGCTCCAGATGGAATGTGATAATACAAAATATATGAAATTATTTTAATTTTTAAAGGATGCATATGATTAACATTTTTTTAAATTCTATACAGCTTCAATAAGAAATCTAAATCCAACAAATTCATTTTTAGTGTGTTTTAAAATAACATACAAAATTTCAGAAAGATAGCATATGTGAATTTTGAAAAAAATGGGCTTAATTTTTTAAATATCTCTGCATATAGAAAATATATGTAGCATTAGTTATAAACAATGGAAAATTATGAAAACAATTGTGCATATTAACTGTATTATTTTACATGAGAATACTAAGTTTAACTTCTCTAACTTGAAAACTTTGAATGTTATGGCTATTTATGTAAGACCCTGAATATTTGCATACGTCCCCTCTTAATCTATTTTCTAACTCATTTCTGTGATATTTTACACATTAAGTTGCATATAAAGATAGCATAATTGCATTAAATCGGTTTATGGCATCAGTATTACCAGCAAGTAACCATGCAGTCATTACTGTCTTATCACGTGCAATTTAAAGCTTTTGGAACTGCCTCCTGAACCAAAGGCAAATGACCTGAACCGATAGGTATCATGTGACCCGCGTAAAGAAAAAGTAGGTCTCAGTTTGCCTGTCGTTGTATATAATTCATGTGGCAACACACCTTCCAACATGCTACTAATTGGGCTTTCAAAGTGGAAGGCAGCTCTGCTAATGGACTTGGTATATGCTTCACCAAACTTCATCACTCTCTCTAGTGTGTGCCTGCTCCTTCAGATTATCACGAGAAAAATATATCTGATACATTCCACTCACATGACTTTCTCTAATCTTATTCTTCAGGAACAACTATTCCAAAGACTTTGGGTTTCAGGTTTTTATTTTCAGTTTCATGGCCTGGTGCCGGTACAAAGGGGCCCGTCTTATAGGCTAAAATTTTCATTGAGGTTGTATTTTGGAAATTAAATGCTTATTGTCTACGTGGGTATATATAAAACCTATACGGTGACCTTTCTTAGCCCACCGAGAACAGTTTTATTATGTTAGTGTCTTACAGCGTCCTTCTTTTGTTATGTACAGTATTTACAAGCGCTTATTTTGCACTTTTATTTACACACACACACAAACACACACACACACACACACACACACACACACACACACACACACACACACACACACACTTCAGTATTTACACTGCTCCATGCGGCAACGTGCTGCTGTCTCCTGGGCTGCTTTGGCGGCGACCTCTGCATATGGGGAAAGGTATGGGCCGGAAGGACTTGGGCGCACATTGTGGTGTAACGGTGGCTTTAGAATATTTTTATGCATGCATGCTTACGGTGTTTTGGTTCACCTTTCCCAATGTTGTTAATTTTTGGATTGTTATGTTGCCGTATGCGCGCCCAGGTGGAAGAGGCTCGTTTTATTACGGCCTCGGGAATGTAGGGGACCAAAGACTTTATATTATAATCCCTTTGATTACCTATAACCTCACGGATGGCTAAGTTCGATGTTCAACTTTTTCTCTAGTTATCTGAAAAACAAGAAACAAACAAGCGACATCTACTATATACGGAAATATACACGATGTTCATTTTTATTCGTTATTTTCCGCCCTCCGAGTGCGCCAGAATGACATCATAGTTGACTGGTGAGTCTATCTTGAAATCATAGTGCCCTCTACGGAGAAGAAGCAGTGATTTCTGCGGGACAGTAAGCATATTACAGCGCTGTCAGTGTGGTTGGACTGATAACTAATACAACCAACTTTCCCTTGATATGAACACAGAGCACCGTGTCTTCATGGTTGAATGCTACTTTCGTACCAGCATTAAAATTGCTACCACCTATAAATATAGTTTAAACCGCTGCATAGAGGAGTTTATACATTCCTATCCGGCATTCAGACAAGTCACTCGGAGCGTAATGTTGTTAAAAGTGTCCAAGTACTGTCAAATTGGCATACTTTTGATAGATAGAGTCAACATGAAAAATTCAATGCCACGGCTGGAATTTGAACCATGGATCTCCTGGTTTCCGTCCAGTCGCTCTAACTCATTGAGCTACCATGACCAAATTGCCGTCACGACATTCAATTCTCCACGGCCATGGCATTGAATTTTTCATGTTGACTCTATCTAAAACCTTAGGCTATATACAGCTACTGTGAAGAAGTGATTAATTTCCATCAATTAACTAAAATAAAATGATAAAACCTGGGACACAAGTACTTACGATAGTAACTCGTCACAAACGGTGTATCTCGGATGCGAGAGCCCCTAGTGGTCTACCGGGGAAATATACAAGTCAAATGGAGAATTTAATGTCGTGACGGCAAGTTGGCCATGGCAGCTCAATGGGTTAGAGCGACTGGACGGAAACCTGGAGATCCGTGGTTCAAATTCCAGCCGTGGCATTGAATTTTTCACATTGACTCTATCTATCAAAAACCTTAGCCTATATAGGTCTAGTGTGGAGAAATGATTGATTTCCATCAGTTAACTAAAATGACATACCTTTGTTTGCAACATAAACATCTTACGTTTTATCAGTATACGATATACTTTTTTGTAATTCCCACACTTAATTAAAATGTCTATTAATGTTGGTATCCTTATGTCTTTTAAAACCAATAGGTACATCAAACATTTCCAGGATACAGGATCAGTTACTCGCAAAAAGAGAGACACTGGACGCTATAAAGTGACTGGTCCCAATCTAGAAGCAATAAATAATGTTATGACAGAAAGACCTCAAGCATACCTTCTCGCAATACAGACAATGTTTAAGGGGAAGAGAGAAAGGAAATATAAGAAAATGGACACATAAGACTATGTACTAGAGATATTTTCTTGTTTAGACTTGGATAAAAACTTTGTACATATTGTAATAAGTGGGATTTCCCTTATCCTTACGAATGTGTGGTAACCCTAAGCTGTATGTGCCCTGTACTCATTTGAACATCATTTCATTCATCGTCCGATATGACTTAACGTTGGAGGTTTTCCCTTATTCTGAAAGATGAATGTCTGGTAACTCTAAGCTCTATGTACCCTGTACTCATTTGAACATCATTTCATTCATCGTCCGATATGACTTAACGTTGGAGGTTTTCTCTTATCCTGAAATATGAATGTCTGGTAACTCTAAGCTCTATGTACCCTGGACTCATTTGAACATCATTTCATTCATCGTCCGATATGACTTAACGTTGGAGGTTTTCCCTTATCCTGAAAGATGAATGTCTGGTAACTCTAAGCCCTATGTACCCTGTACTCATTTGAACATCGTTTCATTCATCGTCCGATATGACTTAACGTTGGAGGTTTTCTCTTATCCTGAAAGATGAATGTCTGGTAACTCTAAGCTCTATGTACCCTGTACTCATTTGAACATCATTTCATTCATCGTCCGATATGACTTAAGGTTGGAGGTTTTCCCAATAACAGTGACCTCATAAAACATTCGTCTTCACTTTAAAAACAATTGAACTCCAACACGTCAGATTTGTATAAAATGGATTCTCATATACATGTGAATTGGTTATGGTTGGTCAGTAAGTGTTCACGTAAGCACGACAAGAAACGTGGTGTGTTAACAGACTTCCTGCAGTGTCATAGCACTTCCTCGTCCAAGAGTTAGTTTTATTGATTTCTGTCGGTGCAGTCCGTTTTTAATTCCGCTTTAAAAATGAGAGGGAGGTAAGGACTTCTTAATCTTTTTCTTGGACAAATGAGTTACTTGGGGCCTCACAACGTACTCGGTACGACATCATTAAGAAAGACTGTGACAGCTCCTTTAATCCTGCACAGTATTCCTTTCAAAATTGGCTGCGTGTTATCGGTTCCCTTTAACTTGACACATGCGCGTTCAGGCGAACATTGCCTTATTTTCTCCAATAGATTCATGGGCTACATAACCACATTAGACTCTTTATCACTACCTTTCAGTAGTACCACTACACTCTATATACAGGGCGTACCACTAGCCAGACTTAAACTATGCTAACGTATACTTTTTCAACAGTGAAAACTCCTGCTCATTCCGACGTGCTTTGATGTATAAGCTCCTAAATAACTAAAACCCTAGGACTAGGAGCCGGGGTCGCATGCAGCAGTACAACGTCGGAGCGCCATTCGAACGGATCGCCGTTGACATTGCTGGATCGTTCCCAGTTTCCGACCGAGGCAACAAATACCTAATGGTGGTCGTGGACTACTTCACCAAGTGGCCGGAGGCGTATGCCATCCCAAACCAAGAGCCAAAGACAATCACAGACTGCCTCGTGGAGCAAGTGTTCTGCCGATTTTGGGTGCCGTTGGAGCTACACAGTGACCAGGGTACCAACCTTGAGTCCAACCTAATGAAGGAGGCACTACAAAGGCTTGGGGTGAACATGACTCGCACTACGCCTCTACATCCCCAATCGGATGGCATGGTCGAAAGATACATCAAGACCTTAGAGGAACACCTGAGGAAGGTCGTGGCCAGCCATCAGCGAGACTGGGACGTCAAGGTGCCACTGTTCCTGCTGGCCTACCGTTCGTCTACACACGACACAACTGGGATGACGCCAGCCAGCTTAATGTTCGGCCGAGAGTTACGCCTCCCTTGTGACCTGGCTTTTGGAAGCCCTCCGGAAGCAAAACAGCCGGTGACCGAGTATGTGGAGAACCTGGTGGACCACCTCCACGACATGCACGAGATGGCTCGCCAGAACATCCAGAAGGCGAGCGACCGCATGAAGACCAGATATGACAGGCAAGCCAACAGCCAAGGGTTCCAGCGAGGTGACCTGGTCTGGTTGTACCGTCCTACGCGGACCAAGGGACGCTGCCCGAAGCTTCAGCAGCCATGGCAAGGGCCGTACCGGGTAGTGAAGAGGATAAATGACGTGGTCTACTGCATCCAGAAGGTCCCCCGAGGAAAGATGTTGGTGGTACACCTGGATCGTCTAGCCCAATACGATGGTGCTGTTCGGGACGACCAGCTTTGAGGAGGGAGCAGTGTCACCCAATTATCGGAAAGCCCGACCAACGACGGCTGAGAAGGGACCAGGGGCATCCAAGCCACACCTACCCATTAGTCTCAGTCACTAACTGAGGGGATGATTAGGGAAGTGTCACTTGTCGCTGGCCGCCTCTTCCCCCTTCCACTGCCATCTGGAACCTTCGCGGTGATTCACTGAAACCAGAGACTTCTAGAAAACAGTGTTATTCCTATAAAAAGGGCTGTAATGAGTGAGGACAGTTAGTTCTTGGCGACCAACGAAGCAGCGTCGTGCTAGTGTACGGACGAGAAGACTGTGTACGTGCGTCGGAGGAGTTTACGTGATTGCTAGTGCAAGTGGAACTGAACGGACGAACTGGTGAATCGTAATTGTGTGCATTACGTAATTCTGTGTAATTGGCAAGTGTTCAACTGTAAGTCGGTGGAAATAAAGAACATTTTTGAGTGGTACAATTGGACTTTTCATTTCACGAACCCACAAAGTCACAATAACTAAAACCCTTAGCGGTAGAAAAGCATACACTTCTGGTCAAACGTTTTCTATCACCTAACCCAACTATGGATTTGTGGATAAAACAATGATCTCGTTTTCAATATTCTATCATATCTGCTTTCTGATAAAATATGTATAAACATGTAAACATTACGTGCTTCTGTTGTGTATTTGACTGCTTACCGCGTGGAGTTCCTACAACTACAGTCTGATTTTTAAAAGATACGTGACTGTCATATGTTGCTCCACGTGGGTGCTGCAATGTTGCGCAGTAAAACCCCTTTCTTTATCCTCTCAATATTGGAAACATAAAACAAGGGTTCGAGTTACCTCACCTCAACGAAACTTGCACAGTTAATCTGTATTAGCCTACTTTAAAAACAGAAATAAGTTGTTCAAACGTTCACCGTATTATAGCGTCTTAACATGTGAGTCCTTTTAATAATTGTTTGCACTTATATTCCATACTTACCGTTATTGTTGCTATACATCGTAAGTTGACATTCCCGCACAGTGCTCTAAGTATTTCTCCATAGAAACACATATACACGATGCACGTTCTAAAATCTAACATTTATCTTCAATAAACTTTATTAATATTTACGCTAATTTCTTAACTACTAAAATTCAGATTCATATAAATACACATAGTGCAAAAAATAATGTGCAACATGCATGTGGTAAAATCTGTTTAGTTAACTCGAGTACAGTTCGGCGGCGTCCTTTGACGAACCCTTATAATCGTTATACAACACCGGGCCTCCTTCTCCCAGTCCTTTCTGCAAGGTTGCCACCTTTCTCGATACGTCATGGGTTCCCGTAGGGGAAGGGATCCGTCCCCTTCAGCTGCCGTGGTGCGGGAGCTGCGGACCCTTAGCACTCGTGGTACCTCTGACGTTACTAGAGGAACCTCGGGCCGAACATTCGAGCCCCTCCCTCTGGGAGTTGTTCGGATTGGGATGGTCTCGAAGGGGCAGTGGTTCCCGATACCCGTGGGAATCGGGTACGTCCCCGGACGGGGTTGAGGGAAGCCATTAATTCTCTCGGGTGCTAGCCTGCAAAGCTAGTAGAAGGTGTGCTAGATCACCAGGTGGCCCCACCGAGGTTTTCGGTAGCCTTCACCGTTGGTGTTGGCGCGCGTAAGTGCCGTATCCACTTCCATCCCGTCTTGAGTCCACAGGACCAGATGGGGGGACTTGTTAGGTATCAAGGTCTTGCCCTATGGAAAGGCCCACGGAACGCCGAGCGCCCTTTGGGACAGCTCGGATAACTCCCTGGTAGCAAGAGGCCCGGGTCTTGTTACTACGGGTTCAGGCCTAATGGGGTGGAACCTCTGCGCTTAACTAACGTCATGGGTATCGTCGTCTAAATAAATTATCTTATGTCCATTACTGCGAAATTTCCTTAGCTACAATTCTACTGGATTCCATAATAACCCCTATCGTATTCAACGTAGGGTATTTGAAACCCAGCTCCTTTAAGAGACCGCGTAAAGTGCAGTGCCCATAAGGAAAATCACAAATTTCTTGCAATTGTGCAACCAATTCGTCTAAGGTGGGCACTCTGCCTTTTGCACAGGATCTTTAAATTTCTCGACGAATTAAATCGCATATGAAATTATCTGCTTTAGAGAAACGTTTCCTTTTGTTTTCTCACTTGATCGGCGTCTTTAGTATTCCTTACGTCACAATATTTCTTACTGTATTTCTCTGAATACCCAGAATTTATCATCAGGTTCATTGCACGACCACTTTCCAAGATTATTTGTCAGCACATATTTATATGTGTTCAAAACAAGCGCTTGAATTTGCTTAGAAACAGTTCCCGTTATAACTTTGTTTTGTGAGGCTTTTCCAGTAACATAACTCGGCCCAGTTATTCACACTATTGTCTTCACTTTGATTATTCTCACGTTACTGAAAGTCATCTACTACTTCACTTGCATTTACCACTGCATTTCCCTCCCACGGTCTCCACATCGTGATACACAAGGAATTTCTGCACGTAATGAAACAGATCAACTGGAAATTGGAGCTTTGGCAACTGAGAATCCACGTGGAGTAAACATGTGACTGTCATTTCCAGAAAATCAGAGTTTTTATTGGTCCTCAACGGCAGTGTTCCATTTCTGAAGTGTTGATATAGATTTATGGCGGTCATTAGTGGGCGATAGTCAGTTTCCTTTGTGTCCGAACTGCACACTCGTTGACTAGACAGACTCTAAGCACATAATGGAATCTCGAGAACTGAAAAAACACGGTGCAAGCGTCTTATTTTTTCAAACCTTTCCTCGTTCCGTATACATTAATATCGCAATAACTATTATTAATGACTTTGTCAATTGACATGGTCATATCAACGCCACCGATATGCCGGAATTTTGACCCACAGGAATTCTTTTGCGTACAAGCATATCTACTGACATGTAACTGTCGCTTTTGGATAAAGGGAATAAACTATTCATTGATAAGGAGCAAACTCTCGTCTTCCTGTTGGAAGAATTCTCTAAGGGAACAGACAAATTCTCTAGCTTGGCTATGTAATGCAACAACCCGACCGTAAGCTGATCTTTGTCTTGGGCCATGATTCCTCGGTCCACCTCTAATCCTACCGCCACTACGTCTTGCTTCCTGTTGGAAGAATTCTCTAAGAGAACAGACAAATTCCCTAGCTTGACTATACAATGTAACAACGGGATCGTAAGCTGATCTTTGTCTTGGGCCATAATCCCTCGGTCCACCTCTAATCCTACCGCCACTACGTCTTGCTTCCTGTTGGAAGAATTCTCTAAGAAAACAGACAAATTCTCTAGCTTGGCTATGCAATGTAACAACCCGACCGTAATCTGATCTTTGTCTTGGGTCTTGATACCTCGGTCCACCTCTAATCCTACCGCCACTAGGTCTTGCTTCCTGTTGGAAGAATTCTCTAAGAGAACAGACAAATTCTCTAGCTTGACTATGCAATGTAACAACCCGACCGTAAGCTGATCTTTGTCTTGGGCCATGATTCCTCGGTCTACATGTAATCCTACCGCCACTACGTCTTGCTTCCTGTTGGAAGAATTCTCTAAGAGAACAGACAAATTCTCTAGCTTGACTATACAATGTAACAACCCGACCGTAAGCTGATCTTTGTCTTGTGCCATGATTTCTCGGTCTACCTCTAATCCCACCGCCACTACGTCTTGCTTCCTGTTGGAAGAATTCTCTAAGAGAACAGACACATTCTCTAGCTTGACTATGCAATGTAACAACCCGACCGTAAGCTGATCTTTGTCTTGGGCCATGATTCCTCGGTCTACATGTAATCCTACCGCCACTACGTCTTGCTTCCTGTTGGAAGAATTCTCTAAGAGAACAGACAAATTCTCTAGCTTGACTATACAATGTAACAACCCGACCGTAAGCTGATCTTTGTCTTGTGCCATGATTTCTCGGTCTACCTCTAATCCCACCGCCACTACGTCTTGCTTCCTGTTGGAAGAATTCTCTAAGAGAACAGACACATTCTCTAGCTTGACTATGCAATGTAACAACCCGACCGTAAGCTGATCTTTGTCTTGGGCCATGATTCCTCGGTCTACATGTAATCCTACCGCCACTACGTCTTGCTTCCTGTTGGAAGAATTCTCTAAGAGAACAGACAAATTTTCTAGCTTGACTATACAATGTAACAACCCGACTGTAAGCTGATCTTTGTCTTGGGCCATCATTCCTCGGTCCACCTGTAATCCTACCGCCACTACGTCTTGCTTCCTGTTGGAAGAATTCTCTAAGAGAACAGACAAATTCTCTAGCTTGGCTGTGCAATGTAACAACCCGACCGTAAGCTGATCTTTGTTTTGGGCCATGATTACTCGGTCTACCTCTAATCCTACCGCCACTACGTCTTCCTTCCTGTTGGAAGAATTCTCTAAGAAAACAGACAAATTCTCTAGCTTGAATAAGCAATGTAACAACCCGACCGTAAGCTGATCTTTGTCTTGGGCCATAATTCCTCGGTCTACCTCTACTCCTACCTCCACTACGTCTTGCTTCCTGTTGGAAGAATTCTCTAAGAAAACAGACAAATTCCCTAGCTTGACTATACAATGTAACAACCCGGCCGTAAGCTGATCTTTGTCTTGGGCCATAATTCCTCGGTCTACCTCTACTCCTACCGCCACTACGTCTTGCTTCCTTTTGGAAGAATTCTCTAAGAGAACAGACAAATTCCCTAGCTTGGCTATACAATGTAACAACCCGACCGTAAGCTGATCTCTGTCTTGGGTCATGATTCCTCGGTCCACCTCTACTCCTACGGCCATTACGTCTTGCTTCCTGTTGGAAGAATTCTCTAAGAATTCTTGCGAAGAAAATATTTTGCTAGATTTGATTTTCTCTAAAAGGTAAAGACCTTTTAATTCGTAATCAGTACTGCAAATTTTGTAACTGAAAGGAACAGATCCGACCTTAGTATACACAAAGCATAAATCTCCTTAAAACACACAATTTATGTTAGTTTTTTATGCATTATCAATTTTCCAGATATTCTACTACCGTGTTAAAAAATGTTCCGGGAATTGGTCAATGAAACACAAAGTATGCATTATTAATCCAATTTTATTTTATCGACTTCAAAGTAAGCACCTTGCAAAATTATATATTTTAGCCAACAATTAATCCAATTATCAAAACATTTTTGTAAGCAGTTTTTGGAATCGTAGTCAATTATCCCCTTGAGTTCTCCTTAATGTCTTTTATCGACCCTGATTTTGTCTTTCAGTTACTTTCAGTTCCACTTCAGTTACCGTTCTACTCTTTGTTGTAAATCTATTTAAGCGTGATTGTTGGAAGCTAAACCTAAATTGTTGGTGATCGTCTAAAACGATAGTTGGAAAATGTTTGAGGGTGAAGATGATCCATCAGAGACTCCTCCACGGAAGAAATTGAAGGCAAAACATAATCAAACATATCTCAAGAAATATTTCTGTGGGCAAAGACGGCATCGGACGAGAATCGGGCATTTTGTACCACGCGAGGGAAAGATTTCAGCATTTCATATGGTGTACAAAGTGATTTGAGGCAACATGAATGTTATAAGGGACGTATTAGCCCGAGCCCTAATGGTCCCTACAGTTTACTTAGATAGAGACTTCCCCGGGCAGGCCAGGACAACGAACTGGCTCCCCTACAGCGGGACGACAACGAGCCCAGCAGCCGAGCCCTAATGGTACCAAGGCAGCCGATCCGAGCCCCAAAAGTCCCTAGAGCTTACATGGATAGAGACTTCCCCCTACAAGCCAGGACAACGAACGCGCTCCTGTACAGCGGGACGACAACGAGCCCAGCAGCCGAGCCCTAATGGTACCAAGGCAGGCGATCCGAGCCCCAAAGGTCCCTACAGTTTACTTGGATAGAGACTTCCCCCGACAAGCCAGGACAACGAACGCGATCCTGTACAGCGGGACGGCAACGAGCCCAGCAGCCGAGCCCAAATGGTACCAAGGCAGCCGATCCGAGCCCCAAAAGTCCCTACAGTTTACTTGGATAGAGACTTCCCCCGACAGGCCAGGACAACGAACGCGCTCCTGTACAGCGGGATGACAACGAGCCCAGCAGCCGAGCCCTAATGGTACCAAGGCAGGCGATCCGAGCCCCAAAGGTCCCTACAGTTTACTTGGATAGAGACTTCCCCCGACAGGCCAGGACAACGAACTCGCTCCCCTACAGCGGGACGGCAACGAGTCCAGCAGCCGAGCTCTAATGGTCCCAGGCAGGCGATCCGAGCCCCAAAGGTCCCTACAGTTTACTTGGATAGACACTTCCCCCGACAGGCCAGGACACGATCTCGCTCCCCTACAGCGGGACGACAACGAGCACAGCAGCCGAGTCCTAATGGTACCAGGCAGGCGATCCGAGCCACAAAGGTCCCTACAGCTTACTTGTATAGAGGCTTTCCCCGACAGGACAGGACAACGAACTCGCTGCCCCACAGCGGGACGGTAACGAGCCCAGCAGCCGAGCCCTAATGGTACCAGGCAGGCTATCCGAGCCCCAAAGCTCCCTACAGTTTACTTGGATAGAGACTTCCCCCGACAAGCCAGGACAACGAACTCACTCCCCCACAGCGGGACGGCAACGAGCCCAGCAGCCGAGCTCTAATACTACTAATGCAGGCGATCCGAGCGCCAAAAGTCCCTACAGATTACTTGGATAGAGACTTCCCCCGACAAGCCAGGACAACGAACTCACTCCCCCACAGCGGGACGGCAACGAGCCCAGCAGCCCAGCTCTAATGGTACCAGGCAGGCGATCCGAGCCCCAAAGGTCCCTACAGTTTACTTGGATAGAGACTTCCCGCGACAGGGCAGGACAACGAACTCGCTCCCCTACAGCGGGACGACAACGAGCCCAGCAGCCGAGCCCTAATGGTCCCAGGCAGGCGATCCGAGCCCCAAAGGTCCCTACAGTTTACTTGGATAGAGACTTCCCCCGACAGGGCAGGACAACGAACTCACTCCCCCACAGCGGGACGGCAACGAGCCCAGCAGCCGAGCCCTAATGGTACCAGGCAGGTGATCCGAGCCCCAAAGGTCCCTACAGTTTACTTGCATAGAGACTTCCCCCGACAGGGCAGGACAACGAACTCACTCCCCCACAGCGGGACGGCAACGAGCCCAGCAGCCGAGCTCTAATGGTACCAGGCAGGCGATCCGAGCCCCAAAGGTCCCTACAGTTTACTTGGATAGAGACTTCCCCCGACAAGCCAGGACAACGAACTCGCTCCCCTACAGCGGGACGGCAACGAGTCCAGCAGCCGAGCTCTAATGGTCCCAGGCAGGTGATCCGAGCCCCAAAGGTCCCTAGAGTTTACTTAGATAGAGACTTCCCCCGAAAGGCCAGGACAACGAACTCGCTCCGCTACAGCGGGACGGCAACGAGGCCAACAGCCGAGCCCTAATCGTCCAAGGCAGGTGATCCGAGCCCCAAAGGTCCCTACAGTTTACTTGGATAGAGATTTCCCCCGACAAGATAGGACAACGAACTCGCTCCCCTACAGCGGGACGACAACGAGACCAGCAGCCGAGTCCTAATGGTACCAAGGCAGGTGATCCGAGCTCCAAAGGTCCCTACAGTTTACTTGGATAGATACTTCCCCCGACAGGCCAGGACAACGAACTCGCTCCCCTACAGCGGGGCGACAACTAGCCCAGCAGCCGAGCCCTAATGGTACCAAGGCAGGTGATCCGAGCCCCAAAGGTCCCTACAGTTTACTTGGATTGAGACTTCCCCCGACAGGCCAGGACAACGAACATGCTCCCCTACAGCGGAGCGACAACAAGCCCAGCAGCCGAGCCCTAATGGTACCAAGTCAGGCGATCCGAGCCCCAAAGGTCCCTACAGTTTACTTGGATAGATACTTCCCCCGACAGGCCAGGACAACGAACTCGCTCCCCTACAGCGGGACGACAACGAGACCAGCAGCCAAGCCCTAATGGTACCAAGGCAGGTGATCCGAGCTCCAAAGGTCCCTACAGTTTACTTGGATAGATACTTCCCCCGACAGGCCAGGACAACGAACTCGCTCCCCTACAGCGGGACGACAACGAGACCAGCAGCCAAGCCCTAATGGTACCAAGGCAGGTGATCCGAGCCCCAAAGGTCCCTACAGTTTACTTGGATTGAGACTTCCCCCGACAGGCCAAGACAACGAACACGCTCCCCTACAGCGGGGCGACAACAAGCCCAGCAGCCGAGCCCTAATGGTACCAAGTCAGGCGATCCGAGCCCCAAAGGTCCCTACAGTTTACTTGGATAGAGACTTCCCCCGACAGGCCAGGACAACGAACTCGCTCCCCTACAGCGGGGCGACAACAAGCCCAGCAGCCGAGCCCTAATGGTACCAGGCAGGCGATCCGAGCCCCAAAGGTCCCTACAGTTTACTTGGATAGATACTTCCCCCGACAGGCCAGGACAACGAACTCGCTCCCCTACAGCGGGACGACAACGAGCCCAGCAGCCGAGCCCTAATGGTACCAAGGCAGGTGATCCGAGCCCCAAAGGTCCCTACAGTTTACTTGGATAGATACTTCCCCCGACAGGCCAGGACAACGAACTCGCTCCCCTACAGCGGGACGACAACGAGCCCAGCAGCCGAGCCCTAATGGTCCAAGGCAGGTGATCCGAGCCCCAATGGTCCCTACAGTTTACTTGGATAGATACTTCCCCCGACAGGCCAGGACAACGAACTCGCTCCCCTACAGCGGGACGACAACGAGCCCAGCAGCCGAGCCCTAATGGTACCAAGGCAGGTGATCCGAGCCCCAAAGGTCCCTACAGTTTACTTGGATAGATACTTCCCCCGACAGGCCAGGACAACGAACTCGCTCCCCTACAGCGGGGCGACAACAAGCCCAGCAGCCGAGCCCTAATGGTACCAAGGCAGGTGATCCGAGCCCCAAAGGTCCCTACAGTTTACTTGGATAGATACTTCCCCCGACAGGCCAGGACAACGAACTCGCTCCCCTACAGCGGGACGACAACGAGCCCAGCAGCCGAGCCCTAATGGTACCAAGGCAGGTGATCCGAGCCCCAAAGGTCCCTACAGTTTACTTGGATTGAGACTTCCCCCGACAGGCCAGGACAACGAACACGCTCCCCTACAGCGGGGCGACAACAAGCCCAGCAGCCGAGCCCTAATGGTACCAAGTCAGGCGATCCGAGCCCCAAAGGTCCCTACAGTTTACTTGGATAGATAATTCCCCCGACAGGCCAGGACAACGAACTCGCTCCCCTACAGCGGGACGACAACGAGACCAGCAGCCAAGCCCTAATGGTACCAAGGCAGGTGATCCGAGCTCCAAAGGTCCCTACAGTTTACTTGGATAGATACTTCCCCCTACAGGCCAGGACAACGAACTCGCTCCCCTACAGCGGGACGACAACGAGACCAGCAGCCAAGCCCTAATGGTACCAAGGCAGGTGATCCGAGCCCCAAAGGTCCCTACAGTTTACTTGGATTGAGACTTCCCCCGACAGGCCAAGACAACGAACACGCTCCCCTACAGCGGGGCGACAACAAGCCCAGCAGCCGAGCCCTAATGGTACCAAGTCAGGCGATCCGAGCCCCAAAGGTCCCTACAGTTTACTTGGATAGAGACTTCCCCCGACAGGCCAGGACAACGAACTCGCTCCCCTACAGCGGGGCGACAACAAGCCCAGCAGCCGAGCCCTAATGGTACCAGGCAGGCGATCCGAGCCCCAAAGGTCCCTACAGTTTACTTGGATAGATACTTCCCCCGACAGGCCAGGACAACGAACTCGCTCCCCTACAGCGGGACGACAACGAGCCCAGCAGCCGAGCCCTAATGGTACCAAGGCAGGTGATCCGAGCCCCAAAGGTCCCTACAGTTTACTTGGATAGATAATTCCCCCAACAGGCCAGGACAACGAACTCGCTCCCCTACAGCGGGACGACAACGAGCCCAGCAGCCGAGCCCTAATGGTCCAAGGCAGGTGATCCGAGCCCCAAAGGTCCCTACAGTTTACTTGGATAGATACTTCCCCCGACAGGCCAGGACAACGAACTCGCTCCCCTACAGCGGGACGACAATGAGCCCAGCAGCCGAGCCCTAATGGTACCAAGGCAGGTGATCCGAGCCCCAAAGGTCCCTACAGTTTACTTGGATAGATACTTCCCCCGACAGGCCAGGACAACGAACTCGCTCCCCTACAGCGGGGCGACAACAAGCCCAGCAGCCGAGCCCTAATGGTACCAAGTCAGGTGATCCGAGCCCCAAAGGTCCCTACAGTTTACTTGGATAGATACTTCCCCCGACAGGCCAGGACAACGAACTCGCTCCCCTACAGCGGGACGACAACGATCCCAGCAGCCGAGCCCTAATGGTACCAAGGCAGGTGATCCGAGCCCCATAAGGTCCCTACAGTTTACTTGGATAGATACTTCCCCCGACAGGCCAGGACAACGAACTCGCTCCCCTACAGCGGGACGGCAACTAGCCCAGCAGCCGAGTCCTAATGGTACCAAGGCAGGTGATCCGAGCCCCAAAGGTCCCTACAGTTTACTTGGATAGAGACTTCCCCCGACAGGCCAGGACAACGAACTCGCTCCCCTACAGCGGGACGGCAACTAGCCCAGCAGCCGAGCCCTAATGGTACCAAGGCAGGTGATCCGAGCCCCAAAGGTCCCTACAGTTTACTTGGATAGAGACTTCCCCCGACAGGCCAGGACAACGAACTCGCTCCCCTACAGCGGGACGGCAACGAGCCCAGCAGCCGAGCCCTAATGGTACCAAGGCAGGTGATCCGAGCCCCAAAGTTCCCTACAGTTTACTTGGATAGATACTTCCCCCGACAGGCCAGGACAACGAACTCGCTCCCCTACAGCGGGACGGCAACGAGCCCAGCAGCCGAGCCCTAATGGTCCAAGGCAGGTGATCCGAGCCCCAAAGGTCCCTACAGTTTACTTGGATAGAGACTTCCCCCGACAGGCCAGGACAACGAACTCGCTCCCCTACAGCGGGACGACAAGAGCCCAACAGCCGAGGCCTAATGCTACCAAGGCCGGCGATCCGAGCCCCAAAGGTCCCTACAGTTTACTTGGATAGAGACTTCCCCCGACAGGCCAGGACAACGAACTCGCTCCCCTACAGCGGGACGGCAACGAGCCCAGCAGCCGAGCCCTAATGGTACCAAGGCAGGTGATCCGAGCCCCAAAGTTCCCTACAGTTTACTTGGATAGATACTTCCCCCGACAGGCCAGGACAACGAACTCGCTCCCCTACAGCGGGACGGCAACGAGCCCAGCAGCCGAGCCCTAATGGTCCAAGGCAGGCGATCCGAGCCCCAAAGGTCCCTACAGTTTACTTGGATAGAGACTTCCCCCGACAGGCCAGGACAACGAACTCGCTCCCCTACAGCGGGACGGCAATGAGCCCAGCAGCCGAGCCCTAATGGTCCAAGGCAGGCGATCCGAGCCCCAAAGGTCCCTACAGTTTACTTGGATAGATACTTCCCCCGACAGGCCAGGACAACGAACTCGCTCCCCTACAGCGGGACGGCAATGAGCCCAACAGCCGAGCCCTAATGGTCCAAGGCAGGTGATCCGAGCCCCAAAGGTCCCTACAGTTTACTTGGATAGAGACTTCCCCCGACAGGCCAGGACAACGAACTCGCTCCCCTACAGCGGGACGACAAGAGCCCAACAGCCGAGGCCTAATGCTACCAAGGCCGGCGATCCGAGCCCCAAAGGTCCCTACAGTTTACTTGGATAGAGACTTCCCCCGACAGGCCAGGACAACGAACTCGCTCCCCTACAGCGGGACGGCAACGAGCCCAGCAGCCGAGCCCTAATGGTACCAAGGCAGGTGATCCGAGCCCCAAAGTTCCCTACAGTTTACTTGGATAGATACTTCCCCCGACAGGCCAGGACAACGAACTCGCTCCCCTACAGCGGGACGGCAACGAGCCCAGCAGCCGAGCCCTAATGGTCCAAGGCAGGCGATCCGAGCCCCAATGGTCCCTACAGTTTACTTGGATAGAGACTTCCCCCGACAGGCCAGGACAACGAACTCGCTCCCCTACAGCGGGACGACAACGAGCCCAGCAGCCGAGCCCTAATGGTACCAGGCAGGCGATCCGAGCCCCAAAGGTCCCTACAGTTTACTTGGATAGATACTTCCCCCGACAGGCCAGGACAACGAACTCGCTCCCCTACAGCGGGACGACAACGAGCCCAGCAGCCGAGCCCTAATGGTACCAGGCAGGTGATCCGAGCCCCAAAGGTCCTTACAGTTTACTTGGATAGAGACTTCCCCCGACAGGCCAGGACAATAAACTCGCTCCCCTACAGCGCGACGGCAACGAGCCCAGCAGGCGAGCCCTGATGGTACCAGGCAGGCGATCTGAGCCCCAAAGGTCCCTACAGTTTACTTGGATAGATACTTCCCCCGACAGGCCAGGACAACGAACTCGCTCCCCTACAGCGGGACGACAACGAGCCCAGCAGCCGAGCCCTAATGGTACCAGGCAGGTGATCCGAGCCCCAAAGGTCCCTACAGTTTACTTGGATAGAGACTTCCCCCGACAGGCCAGGACAACGAACTCGCTCCCCTACAGCGGGACGACAAGAGCCCAACAGCCGAGGCCTAATGCTACCAAGGCCGGCGATCCGAGCCCCAAAGATCCCTACAGTTTACTTGGATAGAGACTTCCCCCGACAGGCCAGGACAACGAACTCGCTCCCCTACAGCGGGACGACAACGAGCCCAACAGCCGAGGCCTAATGCTACCAAGGCCGGTGATCCGAGCCCCAAAGGTCCCTACAGTTTACTGTGATAGAGACTTCCCCCGACATGCCAGGACAACGAACTCGCTCCCCTACAGCGGGACGGCAACGAGCCCAGCAGCCAAGCCCTAATGGTACCAAGGCAGGTGATCCGAGCCCCAAAGGTCCCTACAGTTTACTTGGATAGAGACTTCCCCCGACAGGCCAGGACAACGAACTCGCTCCCCTACAGCGGGACGACAAGAGCCCAACAGCCGAGGCCTAATGCTACCAAGGCCGGCGATCCGATCGCCAAAGGTCCCTGTTTGGTGGTCCAGAAATAGTCCCAGCAGAGGAGCGGAGACCGGCAACCAATCTACCGGAGAAGGAAGTAGTTTACCTCACAGCATATCATCCTGCCATGCACCGCCGAGACAACCGCCGACACTTCTACCATGAAACAGACAAACCAGATGCGACGACCTATCCAGTATTCGCCTAGCGACCCGGGAAACCCCCGAAAAAACCAATGGGCCAGGTAGGTCGGCCACGGGAATCGAATCCGGGCTTCCCGAATGGGGGCCATAGACGAAAATGCCTGAGACAATTCGCTCTTATAAGGGGCATCTCATCTAATAGGAATGTAATGCTGGAGTTGGAAATAAACTTTCGAATTATTTTGTTAATTTGAACAATAAACAAGAATATTACTGTATCAGAGCGTGTGAACTTGGTTTAGTGTATCACGCAGAGAAACACAAGAAGGCAGAGCTACTGGTGACAGTGAACTATGAGAATAAATGCTGTTCAGAATTTTATAAGTCTGCAAAATGTAATGTGGAGTTATTAAAAACTGCCAAGAATTCAGTGAGGTACAATTAAATGTAGAATGCCAGATTGAAGATCACTTGGAAGGATAATAATATGCATAATTTAATGTTTATGTATTCAGCATAATATGTGTTTGCCAATTTATCTTTCTTAGTTTAAAAAAAGTTAAAAAATGAGTAACTCCGTTTTTTCCCTTGGAGATCTGGCAACCCTAATTCACTCTCACAAAATCCTTTCATTCTTTTCTGAATTAACAACAAATTGTGTAAATTGCTATAATCTAGCCTTCTTAAATTGATTTTAAAATATATTTTTTTGCTTTGTCAATGTGTTGTCAAGCTCTCTACCTCAATTGGTTAGGTACTAGCCTACAGATTCCAAGGTCTCCTCGGGTTCAAAGCAAAGCCTACCTTATGCATTTTAATGTACCTAACAAAATATCTCCACAGAGTTCAAAATATATTTAACGGTATTAGTTATAATATTTCCTAAAGAAATACTTTAAAATATTGAGATTATGTCGCTGACAGAGATATTTACAAAAAAGGATGATATTATTAAGTTTTTGTTATAGTTACAGACAAATTAATGTGAATTTATATAAGTTTGATAGAATTATTAAACTTTTTAAACTTTTCAACAAAGCACCACGAGGAGAAATAAACTTGCAACATTTTAGATGTTTTAGTTAATTGATGGAAATTAATCATTTCTCCATACTAGCCGTATATCGGCTAAGGTTCTTTATAGATAGAGTCAACATGAAAAATTCAATGCCATGGCCGGGATTTGAACCACGGATCTTCTGGTTTCCGTCCAGTCACTCTTAACCTTTGAGCTACCATGACCAACACGCCGACCTGACATTAAATTTTCCTTAGCCTATATACGGCTAGTGTGGAGAAATGATTAATTAGCATCAATTAACTAAAATAATAAGAGTTAGATGATGAAGCCTGGGACTCAAGTACATATGATAGTAAGTCGCCACAAACGCTGTATCTAAGATGCGAGAGCCCCTAGTGGTCTACCGGGGAAATATACGAGTCAAATGGAGAATTTAATGTCAGGACAGCGTGTTGGCCATAGTAGCTCAAAGGTTAAGAGCGACTGGACGGAAACCAGAAAATCCGTGGTTCAAATCCCGGCCATGGCACTGAATTTTTCATGTTGACTCTATATTTTAGATGTTATTTTTAAGCTAATGAATGATTTAAGTGTCCAAAATAGTTTTGGAAACTAAATATGATTGGTATTTTAAATGATTCCATCATTTACAAACCATAAACACAAGGAAGAGTTCGAATCTCGGGTGAGTTACCTGGATAAGGTTTTTACGGGGTTTTCCTTTATCCTAAAAGACGAATGTCGGGTAACTAAGCTCCATGGACTCTGGGCTCGTTTGAGCATCATTTCATCCATTCCATTCATCGTCCGATATGACTTTAAAACAAGTAAAAGGACGTAAATTACAACAACAACAAACAAGGAAGTTATAACTTAGTTTTGTCTTATGGTTTTCAAAACCTTTAAAACGTATAGTTAGTGATGCTTCACATTCTATAATAAGCTAAAAAGTCGAGATGCCTTAGTTTCATTCTTCATTGTGGTCTAAATTATGAGAAATATCTGTTCTTCTACCCTGAATTTTAAGAAAGAAGGAGAAATTCAGAAGAATGATATTAAAAGCAGCGTGTAGAATAACTTTTAGTCCTCTAAAAGGTAACATTACACGTTTATATACTCTAATTTAACAATAAAAAGTTCTGAAAGCCCTTAAAAGAGTTAAAACATTAAAACACGTATGAAAATATTTACAAGATATGCATATTAGTAAGTCGTTTCCTTAACGATTGAAAATGTATACTTCTCTTGTTTTAAAATTTCTAAATAAAAGATGTAAATGTATGAAAGAAATATTGGAGACAGTTTTTCATGTTTAGATGAAGGCAGTGATTGGGGTTGTAATGCAATTGGCGGAGACGTAAATTCGCGCAAACGCCCGTGAGAGAGTTCCACTTTCAGATCATTTGCCCCACCCCACGAACTTCACAAGGTCAACTGTCCTCACGTTACATGTTTCCCCGCAAAGCTTTTGTAGACGCTACTCTGTTACAGTTAGACATTTGACTTGATTTTGGTTGAAATGATTATTAAATTAATAAACATTTTACCAGAGTTTCTACCATAGAAAATCTGACACGAATCAAATGTAATAAAGCCCGAATGAATATTTCCTTAAAGTAGAACATAACCTCTAAAGGTTCATGGTCTCAAAATGTAGATAAATTTCACCAGCTTCCTTTAACTGACATGAATATCTCTCTCGCTATAAAACAAAAGCACGACTATTTATTTACCATTTCTCAGCCTAAGGATTAAAACAAACTGCAATCGCAGAAACGAATGTCTACTATCTGCCTCATAATTCGAGATGTTTCATTTGTTCTAATTTCGCTTCCAGTTAATTCATCTTTTTCACATTGTAATAAACATATCCTTTGACAAAAGAAATAGGTTAACTTATTTTGTTTTACACGTCGCTTTTGCGAAACTTTAAGAGTAAAGATATACGAGCATTACATTGTAATTGAATTTAAATGATGTAATTCAGAAAAGCAGTTATTTTCCTTTGGAAGTTCTTATTTATTTGTATGCTACCCAACTGATTATTAATTAATTCATTAAGTGTATTTAAACATTCTCAAATCGAGCCTCACAAAAGTTACAAATTAATAATCTCTACTAACTTTTCAAAAATCATCTTATGGAGGCTTAGTTTTGAGGTTGGAATTTCAAAAATCATATAATTCGAGTACGGTTAAATACGTAAATGTTTGACTACTAAATTATAAATGAAAACAGAAATAATTGATTTCTGAAAATGTTTGTTACAGTTCAATTATTCCAGATATCCCAAAATTATATTTCCATAATCTTTGAGGCCAAAAGTATATATAAAAATAAAGAAATAAATGGTTTATATATGAATAGCTTCAGAGAGAGAAAGGTATATGTATATTTTGAAATTTCTATAAAACGTCCTTTCGGTACTTTACACTCTCGTAAACATTTCAGATCACTGATCAACACAGAATTTGAACAAAATAGATGAACTTTTATAAATATAGATACAGTCAAATATTCACTTCGTGTAAAATAACTTATGTGGCAGTTTCGTAATTGAAATAGTAATTTTAAGTTGTATTTGGAAACGTCAGGTGTGCATTAATTTGTTTCGCATAACCTCACGACTAAAACCTTGTTTTAGAAACAGTTGACTGTTCTCAGCTTTCTAACAAAGACAAAAGAAAGCGCTTCTAATGTCACTGCACCTGAAACAATAATTCAGGAGACGAAACAATTGACTCACCTGACGCGCGCCGTGTGCCAACCTCTACCGATGTCTCCCCGCTACTGGGGCAGATCATCATCCAGCCTCCCTGGTCCAGCGCCCTTGTTGCCTGGCGCCTGCGCTTTGTCCGTGTTGTCACGTTCAGGGATAAACGCTTCATTCTTCTCCGTTAACTAGAACTGCGTGCCTACAATAAAACTGTAGCAACCATTTTCTTAGCAAGTCTTCCCTTTTTAATAAACCATCCGGAAACCTCAGCTCGAACTTCTGAAGCGAGTGTATTGGTGGAAGAATGAACCAACTACGTCCAACACGGTGGACAGAAGGTTTGAACGTTGCCCGGTTCTTTGTACGACCCATCCAGTCATTGACATGTGTAACTTTACATTACGTAATATTTTCCACAAAACATTGGCTGATACTGAAGCGCCTGTTAATCAACCTGGTACTACGAGAACTGTTAAATAAAGAATGATCACAATTTTTTTGACAACGTACCTTAACTCAACCTCATAATTTTGATGGTCCTTCTCAAAATAGTCTCCCCTAAAGGCGATGTAATTGTCCCAGCGTTTCTGCCAGTCATCAAAGACATGCTGGAAACCATTTTTGAGAGATCCTTCAAAATCGCCTCTGCAGCCTTCACCACTGCTTCTGATGATGGATAATACCTCCCACGAAGGCGTTTCTTCAAGTTAGGGAATAGACAAAAGTCACATGGGGCTAAATCCGGACTATAGGGAGGGTGAGGGATGCAGTTCACGTTGAGTTTTGCAAGATATTCAGCAACAACATTGGCAATATGCGGCCGCGCATTATCGTGGTACAGCATCCAGCCTACTTCACGGAAATATGGTCTTTAGCGCCTGATATAGACTTGCAATGTTTTCAGGACACCCCTGTAGTATTGTCCAGTTACTGATGTGTGTGCAGGTACAACATGCTGATAAACCATTCCATGAATATCAAAGAATGAGATGACCATAACTTACCCAGAAGAAGCAACCACTTTTGCTTTTTTGTGGGGTTGGTGATGAAGGAGATTTCCACACTGAGCTTTGCTGTTTGCTCTCAGGATCAAAATGATGTAGCCAAGTTCCATCAGCAGTGATTACGTTTGGAAGAAACTCCTGATCTTCCTCTAACATCAAATTTAACTGCATGCGAATTACCTTTTGTTCGGGAATCAACAGTCTTGGTACCCATCGCGCACAAACACGTCTCATGTGTAATGTTTCTGTCACCAACGTGTGGGTGGCACCCAATGAAATGTTCAGTATTTCAGAAAGTGATCTTAAGGTAATTCGTCGATCCTCTCTCACAATGGCAGCAGCAGTGTTGATGTTTTCTTCCGTAAGAGCAGTAACTGGAGCACCGGGTCCACCTTCCTTTGAAACTCATTGTCTCCCCTCTTTTAACATTTTAAACCACCTTCAAGCTGTGCTGTAGGGAAGAACAGACTCTCCATGGGCCTTCTGTAACATTGTATAGGCCTCAACTGAAGATTTATTGAGACGAAAGCAGAATTTCGAAGCCGCATATTGTTCCTCGCGTGTTATCTCCATTGCAACGGTAGGTGATACTGAACATATCTGAACTTGTCTGGTTCTCAGAGGCGCGAACCAGGAGTACCAACAATGAAACTATTACGGCGTGTTTGTTTCACATTAAGATAACAGAATATAATAAGGTTGAATTTTAGTGCGAAAAATTATGACCGTAATAAAATTATGATTATTCTTTATTGAACGGCCTCTATTTCGGCATAGTAATAATACGACTCGCTTCCTTACTTCAGCTTCCTTGAGCGCGTTTTTATTTCTTACGTCAACTTGCTTCCTCTTATGTCATCAGTGGCTAACTTTGAGCGCTTGTTACTTTCCCACGGCAGACTTGCGCGATTGCCGATGTTCTACTGCGCGTACTTATTTTACCGCGCCTTTCATTTTCATGTGTTATTAATGCCGAGAAATAAGGCTGCCATTCTCCAGGGTACATCAGCACTTCCGGGATTCCCTGCAGTGATGCATTCTTTTCTATGATAACGGGCATCATTTGTAACATTGTAATCAGTTGGTAATTTCAATTGATTGTGTATCATGACGTGTAGAGGTATGATGAACTGTGGACCAGTGTTTGTATGGTATATTTCAGGGGCGGCTTCTCAATGGGGTAGCATGTTTGCGCTACAACCAAAATGCTGGGTCTCCCTTTAATGCAAGGGCACGTTCCATTTGGCGTTCAGTTAGACCTTGTCTAGTGCAGTGGCCCTCAGCGCGCTGTATTGTTTGCAGGTGCCAAGTAGTTCACTCTCAGTTGCAAACCACTGGTATACAATGGGGAGGTATAGGGCAGGATGAACCTAGGGCGTGACGAGGCAAGTAGGGGGGTAGGGCGGGGCTTATGGCTGCATAAGGTTGGTTAACCTAGCAGCCAGAGAATAGTGAATGCCAAGCCTCCTCCTTCTGTTTTCAGCGCCACCTATTATTCTCATATTAAATGTTCGCATCGGTCAACTATTACCACAGATTACTGTTACATACCAGAGCATAGCCACATGTTTTGTGCCGTGTTTTGTTAGCTGTGTCGTGCTTTGAGTAGAGAACAAGAGTGATTTATTTAAATACAAGTATATTGTGTTATATAAGGAGAAACAGTGAATTCCATAATCACATCCTTTTTAAAAATGAGCTTAGAAGAAAAAACCGAAAGTAAGCGACTTGGAAGTCCCATGCCAAATATAAAAATCACATAGGTAGTCAAAACAAAAGCAAGATATTTGAACAGGAACTTTAACAGCAATGTATATGAGAAATATAATTTGATGCGTAGTTGTAATATTAAAAATAGCCTGTTTTGCTTTCCTTGCGTTCTCTTTGGCGGTGAAGATCCGTGGACAAAACATGGCGTAAATGCTTTGCGTCATCTTCATGATCGCCCTAAAAACACGTAACTTAAAAACTGCACATGAAAAACACAGTTTTGCTATGCTTGGCAATGTAAATATAGCAAAGCAGATGAAATGTGTAGTGTTTAACGCCCGCTTTTACTACATACGGCACCGCAGGCGATGACACTGATGATACATGAGATGAATATGGAGCACCCGTGGAATGAGATGGCGGGGGAAACTGGAGATCCCGGAGAAAACCCGCCCCGGCGCTGTGTTGTCCACCACAAATCTCACTTTGCAAAGCAGATGGACAGTGCATATCGGAGAACAATTGAAGAACACAGCCAGAAAGTGGCTCAAAATAGGTGTGTTTTAAACATTATTGTTAACTGCATTAGGTTTTGTGGAACCTTTGAGTTAGCTGAATGATTCAGCTACGTCAAGCAATCCTGGTATTTTTCGAGGACTGATAACCTTCAGTGCAGAGCTAGACTGTGTTCTGAGACACCTATCTGGAGAATGCTACAGTGTTTAAGGGGACCTCCAAGACAATCCAGAACGAAATCTTGCAATGTATACTTGAAGTCTGCCATGAAGAGATATCAAGTCCATTTTTAGCTACATAAATAGAAGAGTGTTATGCTCTAGAGTGTTTCTGAAATACGCATGTTGTGTTATACGCTGTGAATTACCGTTAACTTGTGTATACAGCAGTCTATAGTGGTAGGCTTAAATAACCGTTTGTTACTTTAAAAAAATTAAATTGCATGGATAAATTTGTGAACCACTGATTTTCAGAGCCACCAGCCGTCCCTGGTTTATTTACAACCTCTAAACACGATAAGTGTCCCCTTAAAGTTATGTTACACATGCTGCATGGCATCCTTTATTTTAGAAGAGGGTTAGAGAAATTAGAGGCGTGTTTCGATGTTGCCCAGTTTGATGAATACGAGCCACCCTACGTAATTTCTCGCTGTTTCTTGTTTGCACTTGAGGGTTGTGGTAATTACCATCAAGAAAGAGACATTTCCCTGTTTCTTTGATCTAAGCCTCGAGGATATCGAAGTCTGTTGATAAGGCAGACACGGTTGCCATAGTGAGCTGCTCATGGTCGATAATTACAAGGAACTGCCTGACAGTGAATTTCATTATTGTGAAGTTGCACTCTCGGCTCACTTCCTCTTAAGGGAGGTTGCTCTTCATTTGGCACAAGCTGGTGCGGGTAGAACAGAAAACATCGCCTATGTTCTGATGTTACCTTCACTCTCTGTAGTTAATAGATATACAGGATATTCTTATGAAAGCTTAGACTTTTAGTTCATTTTAATTGTGAGAAACTTTTATCGAAACTGCTACATTACTTATTTCGTCAGAATAAAAAGGGAATAGAGATAGACGTAATAGCAAAAGACAAAATCATTATATATAGTATAAAGAGCCACAAAGATTACCTCTCTGACATCTAGTAACAGGTTTTAAATAATTATACACATTTCTCAGCATTCCCATATTTAAAAACTCTGAATTAAAACGACATACACTTCCCTTCATATACCAACACGTACATACAGTTAGGCAACAACTCGTAATCCTTTTCACTTTTTTTTTTTTTTTTTTTTTTTTTTTTTTCATTTTCCAAATTACCGTCCCTTCATTTACCACAAAACCACAACGGCTAAAGCTCACGCAACTGTGCTCTGCGTAAGCTATTCCCGCCAACACCACCACTATCGCAACTGGAATCATTTACCTTTAATAATTTCTTTTCTATCAAATTAATCTTTTTATACCCCTTTTAATTTTCCAAATTCTCTCTTTTAACGAATCACAGTGCCTTTCGTTTTTATCCAATCAAACTCTTAACATTATATTGTACAATTTAATTCTGTAAACAAATTTTTAATTATCGGGTTGTCTCATAAATTCGTTCGATTCTTGTTACGTGTTTACGACTAAGAACTCCTGAGAACACTGCGTGCCCCCATTACTTTTACGTCAAAGAAGTTGCCTAACAATATGGGGTTTGTTTACAAAATCAATAATTGAAAAGAATGCTATGAACACAAACCACAGTGACCTCACGGCCAAAGGTAAATAGGTCAACTTATGTAAGAATTGGTAACCAAACTTCAGGACGAGTTTGTGGAAGCAACAGTGTGGAGTTGTAACTTGTGAATGTTAATATGGAAGCCAAGAAGGAACATTTTGGACATTTAATGCTGTTTTATTATCGTAAAGGTAAAACCGCCTCACAAACTCAACGGGAAATGTGTGCTGTTTACGGAGAAGATGCAGTGACGAATCGGGCATGTCAAAAATGGTTTACTCGATTTCGAGCTGGGAACTTCTCTGTGAAAGACAAACCTCGTTGTGGACGACCTGTGGTTACGGATGAGGAAAGGATAAAGGACATGATTACGAACAACCCCAGAATAACAACTCGGGAGGTAGGTCAGGAGCTAAACTTATCTCATGCAACTGTAGCCAGGCACCTAAAGAAACTTGGTTACGTAAATCTTCGGTATGTATGGGTTCCTCACGAACTGAGTGAACAAAATTTAGTTCAGCGTGTTTTCATCTGTGACGCATTGATAAGACGCAATGAAACTGCCCCTTTTCTGCAACAGCTGGTTACAGAAGACGAAAAGTGGATTGTGTACAACAACATCCGAAAAAGAACGTCATGGCGTAAGAAAGGGGAACCACCACTCTCAATTCCTAAACCAGGGCTTCATCCTGAGAAGATTATGCTGTGCATTTGGTGGGATTGGAAAGGAATTATTTATTACGAATTCCTTCCTCCTGGGCAGACCATCAATTCAGAGAAATACTGTTCTCAGTTGGATCGTCTGAAGGTTGCCCTAGGAGAGAAAAGGCCAGAGTTAGCATCTAACAGTGGAGTCGTCTTTCATCAAGACAATGCCAAACCACTCACTTCTATGGTAACTCGTCAGAAATTACGGGATTTCGACAGCGATGTGTTACCTCACCCGCCGTATTCTCCAGACATTGCCCCATCCGACTATCATTTATTCCGATCCCTGCAAAACTTCCTTAATGGCAAACGCCTTACTTCCTTGGAGGATTACAGACTCGTCGTAGAAGAGTTCATCAACCAGAAAACTGCAAGATTTTGGAAAAATGGAATTGATAAGCTTCCTGAGAAATGGAGATATGTTATTGATAATAATGGTGCATACTGCACAAAATAGTTTGTTTTGAAAATATCAATGCCTTGTTTACTTTCGATGACCTTGCGTATGCAAACAGATTACCCCTAGATAATTAGTCAACTTCGTTGCCGTAGTTGTGATACGGGCATACAGTGCAGGCGTTCTTTGTCCTAAACACGTAACAAGAATCGAACGAATTTATGAAACAAACCAATATTTTTAGGCTTAATGTGTCGTTTTAATATTTTTTTCATTCTTAATATTAGCATTTCGTTTTTCCTTCCATATTATTTCCCAATATATATCTCGGAAACATGAATATCTCAGAAATGGCTACAGAAATTTATTCGAAATATACATCATTTGACAAAAATTGAGCAGACTCTGGAAGGTAAGTCGCTATCGTTTCCACGGCCGGTGTACAATGGTGTGACGGAACGGGTCTCTTTAGCTGTGTTCTACTGAATTCTCTCATAATTGAGTCTCACTCACTATAATCTTCGCAAAAGTTAAAGGCGGGCCGTACTGCAGACTCCAGCCAATCCTATACTTGCATCGCCTACCAGCGCTGCCGAACGTAGTACACGCATCTCGTGCGCCTGCACTAAGAACGTTATATTAATTACGCTCAGATAAATATTTGAATATTACAACTGCCAAACTTATAACAAGAAAGAATTTTACTTTCTGATCATGACCGTACGAAAATCCTGTCTCTAAGATACTTATAACACGAGCGATGCACGTTTTATCTTTCACATGGTTATGGTTAAATGTTACGGATAAATATTTGAATACTACAGATGCCAATCTTATAACAAGAAAGAATTTTACTTTCTGATCATGACCGTACCAAAATCCTGTCTCTAAGATACTTATAACACGAGCGATGCACGTTTTATCTTTCACATGGTTGTGGTTAAATGTTACGGATAAATATTTGAATGTTACAGATGCCAATCTTATAACAAGAAAGAATTTTATTTTCTGATCATGACCGTACAAAAATCCTGTCTCTACGATACTTAGAACACGAGCAATGCACTTTTTATCTTCATATATTTGTGGTTACACCCAACATCCATCCATTCAACACAGATAAGCCTGAAAAACAATACCATTCTTTCCTCATAACATTTATCTCAAGCATAAATAAATAATGCACCTACTATTAAAACAGAAGTCACGCAGTTTGAAACAGAGTTAATTTTCAGTTTGTTTTCAGAGCAGAGATGTTGTTTTGTTAAAGTGAATGACATTGTTAAGTCATGTGTTGAACTCGAGCCCAAATATTGTTAATATTACATTACATTATTATTATTATTATACACATATCTTTTGTCCAGTGTTTGTGATCCTAGTGCGTGAACATGTTCCACGAAACTGGCACAAGTGATTTTTCGATCAACAAAAGTGAAGTGATTCATTCTCACGGCTGAAAAATTATATCTAATATGAACAAGTTCTTACGAAAGCTCTCCAATCCAGGATATAGGACAACTGTAGATTTGTCAAAATCCCAGCAATTAACTCTGTAACCTTGAGGTGTAGGTAGTGTATACACAGTGTCACGAATTTGTAGTGAAGCAACTTCATCCTTAGAAAAAGTGAGCGTACCTGTGTTTCTATCTCCGGGAAAGATCCATGAAGTCGGAAAGCGTGTTACTGGATTGGAAATCGTGCTTGCTGTTCCACTGCTGTGACGTGTGTCAAGGTATGATCTTAATGTTTTAGGAATACTTTAAGTGTTGTTTAATTACGGGAAGAATAGGCAAAACCTTTGCTGGCGGATAAAACTGCTCTTATGTACAGAACATCTGCCGGTACAACAGCGCTCCGCTTGAGCATTGGCTAACGTTCATTTGTCTTTAACTTTTGCGAGCGATATAATGTCATTTAATGTACAGTGATGAAAAGAAATCGGTATAATCTGTAGTGTACATATTGCAACATTTAACTGATCATCATTCCTCCATTCACAGTTGGGCGTCTCCTACCTGTTTGTTAAAGAATGAATATAATTTTTTTACGAGCATAATTTTTCGCACCAAAATTCAAACTTATTATATTCTGTTAGCTTAATATGAAACAAACACGCCGTAGTGCTTTCATTGTTGGTACTCCTGGTTCCCGACTGTGAGAATCAGGCAAGTTCTGACATGTTCAGTATCGCCTACCGCTGCAATGAAGGTAACACGCGAGGAACAATATGCGGCTTTGAAATTCTGCTTTCGTCTCAACAAATCTTCAATCAATGTTACAAGAGGCCTATGGAGAGTCTGTTCTTCCATACAGCACAGCTCGCAGGTGGTTTAAAATATTTAAATAGGGGAGACAATCAATTTCAAAGGAATGTGGACCCGGTGCTCCAGTTACTGCTCTTACGGAAGAAAACATCAACACTGCTGCTGTCATTGTGAGAGAGGATCGACGAATTACCTTAAGATCACTTTCTGAAATACTGAACATTTCATTGGGTGCCACCCACACGTTGGTGACAGAAACATTACACATGAGACGTGTTTGTGCCCGATGGGTTCCAAGACTGTTGATTCCCGAACAAAAGGACATTCGCATGGAGGTCTGCATGCAGTTAAAGTTGATGTTAGAGGAAGATCCGGAATTTCTTTCAAACGTAATTACTGCTGATGAAACCTGGCTACATCATTTTGATCCTGAGAGCAAATAGCAAAGCTCAGTGTGGAAATCTCCTTCATCACCAACCCCCAGAAAAGCAAAAGTGGTTGCTTCAGCTGGGAAAGTTATGGTCATCTCATTCGTTGATATTCATGGAATGGTTTATCAGCATGTTGTACTTGCACACACATCAGTAACTGGACAATATTACAGGTATGTCCTGAAAACATTGCAAGTCTATATCAGGCGCAAAAGACTACATTTCCGTGAAGCAGGCTGGATGCTACATCACGATAATGCACGGCCGCATATTACCAATGTTGTTGCTGAATATCTTGCAAAAATAAACGTGAAGTGCATCCCTCACCCTCCCTATAGTCCGGATTTAGCCCCATGTGACATTTTTCTGTTCCGTAACTTGAAGAAAGGCCTTCGTGGGAGGCATTATCCATCATCAGAAGCAGTGGTGAAGGCTGCGGAGACGATTCTGAAGGATCTCTCAAAAAATTGTTTCCAGCATGTCTAAGACTGGAAGAAACGCTAAGACAAGTGCATCGCATTCAGGGGAGACTATTTTGAGAAGGACTATCAAAATTATGAGAATGAGTAAAGGTACATTGTCAAAAAAAATTGTAATCATTCTTTATTGAACAGCCCTCGCAACGTAATGCCACTGCCTTCATGCTTCAGCAGCTGCCACGGCAGCAAACAGTATAACGAAGGAGTAACAAATGAAGCGCGCGCTATCGATGTCGACAATAATTGCGACAATCGATACGCATTAAAGCCGCATGTTACGGTTTGTGTAAGATTATGGAGCGACTAACTCTTCTGTAATTGGATTAGCAGCTACGTCCGCACCAATCAATCTCTACAAATACCGAACTCGCGTTTCGCTATTTGCTTTGTATAATCGCTTCTCTCTTTAACACCTGCCGCTGCAAATCGGAACAGTAGTCCAAAAGTACACTTTTTACTGTAATGTTCACGTCTTTATAAACACGGGGTCACTCAGGTAAAGCGTTAATGCAAAAAAAAAAACGGATAGCAAACAATATTTATGGATGAAAGTTTTCAGTTGTTTTCAGATTACATTGTTACATAGCAGTGATTACATTTGTTTTACTACAACAAACTGTTACTTTTAGTGATGAAATGTATTAATGTAATTCACCATTGCTTCACAAGGAAGACCTGTAAAGACTAGAATAAAATAGCGAAAACAACTGCCAACAGTGAGACAAACGACAAAGAGAAAAACAACACCATCGCGACTGGACGTTGAAGATATTGTGACTTTGTGGGTTCGTGAAATGAAAAGTCCAATTGCACCACTCAAAAATGTTCTTTATTTCCACCGACTTGCAGTTAAACTCTTGCCAATTACACAGAATTACGTAATGCACACAATTACGATTCACCAGTTCGTCCGTTACAATTTTACTTGCACTCGTAATTACGTGCAATCCTCCGATGCACTCACACAGTCTTCTCGTCGTACACTAACACTGCATTCTTACGCCAAGAAGTGACTCCTCTTGCCCGACGTGTTGCTTATATAGGGTCAGCTGGCCGATCTGGAAGGTTCTAGATTAGATGAAATATCCCGTAAGTTCGAGAACACAGGTGGAACAGAAAGAGACGGCACAGTGATGTTTTTTCTCCCAGCCACCCCTCGCCGACGCCACAAGACAAACGAGGGGGCGTGGCGAACACCGACCGTCCCCTGCTTGCCCGCTCTATAGGGTGTTCCGACGTTCGGGTGACAATATGAATGTCAGGCCTTCGGTCTCAAGCCAGGTCAAGGCGAGGCCCTCTACTGACAGTGGAGTGTTTTGTAAGGAAGGATAATATACGGCAGAATATGAGGTTGGAGTTATATGTAAGCCATCTGATGTGTTATGTGTGTAACAGTTCTTTTGGGTTATGTTTAAAGTATGAAAAGTCTATAAATTTATAAAAAATTGATTATGTAAATATATTTCATAATTTAAATATGTAAAAATGTATGTAACTGTGTGATTGGCCGAAGTAATAATTGTATGACGTAATATGACGTAATGTTGCCACGTGGTATTAAATCGGCCAATCGCAAAATTAAGATAGGAGTAACTATAGTTACGATAAATCAATAATCTTGGTGTATAGAGAGATATTTTGTTGTAATGGTGGAGTGTGATGAATAGTGGTTCAAGATCAAGAACATTTAAGTAATAGTTTGAATCTGTATAAATATAACAAAGTAAGAATTTATCGACATGTTGGAAGTGACTGGGAAAGGAAGTTCAAGCAAAATGTAATCTAAATAATACAATTAAATAGTTACAGAACTTGACTTCTCCGAGACTTTATTCCGAACCACGCCTGAAAAACAGATGACTCATGACTCTTATTTAGAATAAGATGATACAATTGGTGACCAGAGGAAATAGATAGCCGCGAAAACTCACACGAGAAGAGAAAGAATTGTGCGTCCAACATATTGTCCCAAATTGCGACCGAACGCGTAGCTGATGAAGATGGAGACAAATTAACGACGAATAGTTACAAATTCCTGTCCCAAATTAGTGATGAAATGTATTAATGTAATCCACCATTGCTTCACAAGGAAGAGCCATGAGGACTAGAATAAAATAGCGAAAACAACTGCCAAAAGTGAGACAAAAGACAAAGAGGAACACCACCATCGCGACTGGACATTGAAGATATGAATGTCAGACCTTCGGTCTCTAGCCAGATCAGGGCTAGGCCCTCTACTGTCAGTGGAGTGTTTTGTAAGGGAGGATAATATGCGGCAGAAGATGAGGTTGGAGTTATATATAAGTCATCTGATGTGTTATTTTATGTGCTTCGGGTGTATGTAGCGCTCTCCAGGATCGATGACGTACTCACCTAGACTGCGGATGATGGAGTTGAAGTTATGGGAGAGGTTTTGATAGAAGGAACGTGAAAGGGTAAGGATGTTGTCTGTTATTGTGGGGATACGTAGGTCACATCGGATAACTAGATTGGGGATGTACCAAGGGGAGTCTGTGGCAATGCGGAGGAATCGGGATTGTAGAATTTCAAGGCGGTGTAGGTCAGACTTGGCTGCTACTCCCCATATTTCACTGGCGTATGTGATGGCTGGCCGGACTACTTGCTTATACAGGAGCAGTTTTGTAAGCAGAGACATCACCGATCGTCCGTTATAGAGAGGGTATAGCATACCCATTCTTTTGCTAACTTTATTAGCCACATGTGTATTGTGGTCTCTCCACGTCAATTTGATGTCGATTAGAACACCAAGATACTTAACGTTTGTTTTCCAATGGACGTCCTCACCAGCTAGGCGAATTGGTGGAAGGTGCGCTATTCGTCTTCGAGAGGTGATGGCCTGGCTCTTCTGTGCGTAGGCGCCAACGTTTGAAGCAGGTGCTGAGGAGGTCAGCTTATTGTTGAATCCTGCGAGCACACAGGGACAAACAGGAATACGAGGGTGGTCTGAAAATTTTCGGACCTCAATATCAAGATGGCAACACACACTTAAATAAATGCTAGTGAATTTTGTTGTTCATCTGTTGCCAGTTAATTTTTTTTATAATTTTTTATTGATCGATCAGCAGTACAATGCTTTGCAGATCAGAGTGAAAGGAATGTAAGAGTACAATAAGAACAATAACACTCAGGGGTAGGCTAACAGGCCGCCCCCTAACTACATTAAGTTAGAACTCCAATAATACTCTGAGAAATTATGTCAATATTGAAGATGTAAGACAGACATCAAACACTAGAATCACTCGAATCAGATGTATCACTTAGAAGCAGGTCCTGTGGTAGTCTCCTCTTCAAGCGTGAGGGCTGGCGCGTGCGGACGCCGATGTTATAATGCACAGCTCCTGGAACTTCTTGCAGCGTGGAAAAGAAACGACGAGCGATCCTGCAAATGTTGTCGTGAAGAGGTAACAGTCCTAGTTCGTGATGGAGCTGCTGATTACGGATGAACCATGGAGCGTTGGTAGAGATGTGCATGAAGCGATTCTGTATAACCTAAAAACGACGCAGATGACATGCTGCCAGTTAATCACCAAAGTTTCAAGCCATATTTGACGCTCAGTTGTTACGTAGCAGTCGTTTGAGTGACTTGATGTGAGTGTTTTTATGAAAATGGACAAAATCGAGTATCGAGCTGTCATTGAATATTTGTTTTTGAAAGGCAATACGCCTATGCAAATGAAACATGAGTTGGATTCTGTGTATGGGGACTCTGCATCATCATTTACCGCAGCGAAATTTCGGGTGGCAAAACTTAAACGTGGCCGTAAGAGCTTCTGAGACGCTCAACGTTCGGGACGTCCAAAAACTGCAACTTCCGACGCAAACATAGCCAAAGTTCACCAAATAGTGCTAGACTACCGCCAAATTAAAGTGAGAAAGATAGTATAGGCTATGAACATGTCAAAAGAACGTGTTTGTCACATATTAAATAAGCATTTAGACATGAGAAGGCTGTCCCCGCATTAAATGCCGTGTTTGCTCACGTTAGACCTAAAACGTGTTCGAATGAACATTTCCAACGCTCTGTTGGCGCAGTTTAGGCTCAATAACTCCGGCACTAATTAATTAATTTAGATGAAACTTGGATACACCATTATACGCCCGAAACACATCTACAGACCAAACAGAGGACTGCAAAGGGAGAAGCGGCTCCAAGAAAAGCAAACACTGTTTTTTCGGCTGGGAAAAAAATGGCGACAGCTTTTTGGGGTAGTCATGGAGTTGTTTTAATCGATTATCTTCAAAAAGGAAACACCATTACAGGAGCAAACTACGCATCATTACTTGACAAGCTGAAGGCAGAACTTGCGGGGAAAACGGCCAAATTTGCAGAGAAAGAAAATCCTGTTTCATCCAGACAACGCACCGTCTCACACCTCAGCGGTTGCACCGGCCAAAATCAACGAGTCACGGTTTGAACTACTTGACTCACCAGATCTGGCCCCAAGCGACTTCTTTTTGTTCTTTCATCTGAAAATTGCCCTCAGGGGACAGAGATTTTGGACAAATGAAGAGGCAATCTCCTTCGTGAACAATTATTTTGCAGAGAAAAACGCCGAGTACCATTTGGACGAGTTACAGAGATGGGAGCATCGCTGGGAGAAGTGTGTAGAGTTACAAGGAGACTATGTTGAAAAACGCCGAGTACTATTTGGACGGGTTACAGAGATGGAGGCTTCGCTGGGAGAAGTGTGTAGAGTTACAAGGAGACTATGTTGAAAAACGCCGAGTACTATTTGGACGAGTTACAGAGATGGGAGCATCGCTGGGAGAAGTGTGTAGAGTTACAAGGAGACTATGTTGAAAAACGCCGAGTACTATTAGGACGGATTGCAGAGATGGGAACATCGCTGGGAGAAGTGTGTAGAGTTACAAGGAGACTATGTTGAAAAACGCCGAGTACTATTAGGACGGATTGCAGAGATGGGAACATCGCTGGGAGAAGTGTGTAGAGTTACAAGGAGACTATGTTGAAAAACGCGAGTACTATTTGGACGGGTTACAGAGATGGGAACATCGCTGGGAGAAATGTGTAGAGTTACAAGGAGACCATGTTGAAAAACGCCGAGTACTATATGGATGGGTTACAGAGATGGAAGCATCGCTGGAAGAAGTGTGTAGAGTTACAAGGAGACTATGTTGAAAAACGCCGAGTACTATTTGGACGAGTTACAGAGATGGGAGCATCGCTGGAAGAAATGTGTAGAGTTACAAGGAGACCATGTTGAAAAACGCCGAGTACTATATGGATGGGTTACAGAGATGGAAGCATCGTTGGAAGAAGTGTGTAGAGTTACAAGGAGACTATGTTGAAAAACGCCGAGTACTATATGGATGGGCTACAGAGATGGAAGCATCGCTGGAAGATGTGTGTAGAGTTACAAGGAGACTATGTTGAAAAACGCCGAGTACTATTTGGACAGTTACAGAGATGGAAGCATCGCTGGAAGATGTGTGTAGAGTTACAAGGAGAATATGTTGAAAAACGCCGAGTAATATATGGATGGGTTACAGAGATGGAAGCATCGCTGGAAGAAGTGTGTAGAGTAACAAGCAGACTATGTTGAAAAACGCCGAGTACTATATGGATGGGTTACAGAGATGGAAGCATCGCTGGAAGAAGTGTGTAGAGTTACAAGGAGACTATGTTGAAAAACGCCGAGTACTATATGGATGGGTTACAGAGATGGAAGCATCGCTGGGAGAAGTGTGTAGAGTTACAAGGAGACTATGTTGAAAAACGCCGAGTACTATTTGGACGGTTACAGAGATGGAAGCATCGCTGGAAGAAGTGTGTAGAGTTACAAGGAGACTATGTTGAAAAACGCCGCGTACTATATGGATGGGTTACAGAGATGGGAACATCGCTGGGAGAAGTGTAAAGTGTTACAAGGAGACTATGTTGAAAAACGCCGAGTACTATTTGGACGAGTTACAGAGATGGAAGCATCACTGGAAGAAGTGTGTAGAGTTACAAGGAGACAATGTTGAAAAACGCCGAGTACTATATGGACGGGTTACAGAGATGGGAACGTCGCTGGGAGAAGTGTGTAGAGTTACAAGGAGACAATGTTGAAAAACGCCGAGTACTATTTGGACGTGTTACAGAGATGGGAACATCGCTGAGAGAAGTGTGTAGAGTTACAAGGAGACTATGTTGAGAAACGCCGAGTACTATTTGGACGGGTTACAGAGATGGGAGCATCGCTGAGAGAAGTGTGTAGAGTTACAAGGAGACTATGTTGAAAAACGTCGAGTACTATTTGGACGGGTTACAGAGATGGGAACATCGCTGAGAGAAGTGTATAGAGTTACAAGGAGACTATATTGAAAAACGCCGAGTACTATTTGGACGGGTTACAGAGATGGGAACATCGCTGAGAGAAGTGTGTAGAGTTACAAGGAGACTATGTTGAAAAACGTCGAGTACTATTTGGACGGGTTACAGAGATGGGAACATCGCTGAGAGAAGTGTGTAGAGTTACAAGGAGACTATGTTGAAAAACGTCGAGTACTATTTGGACGTGTTACAGAGATGGGAACATCGCTGGGAGAAGTGTGTAGAGTTACAAGGAGACTATGTTGAAAAACACCGAGTACTATTTGGACGGGTTACAGAGATGGGAGCATCGCTGAGAGAAGTGTGTAGAGTTACAAGGAGACTATGTTGAAAAACGCCGAGTACTATTTGGACGGGTTACAGAGATGGGAACATCGCTGAGAGAAGTGTGTAGAGTTACAGGGAGACTATGTTGAAAAACGTCGAGTACTATTTGGACGGGTTACAGAGATGGGAGCATCGCTGAGAGAAGTGTGTAGAGTTACAAGGAGACTATGTTGGAAAACGCCGAGTACTATTTGGACGGGTTACAGAGATGGGAACATCGCTTTGAGAAGTGTGTAGAGTTACAAGGAGACTATGTTGAAAAATATACAAATAAAAAATATGAAAAAATGTCTTATATCTTTATTAGGTCGGAATCTTATCAGATTACCCTCGTAAAATGTAAACATCTGCACATCTTGTAACAGCAATTGAAACTCTCAAACATGTTGTTTAATTTGACGTTAAAAGCTGCTCATTAAATGAGTGAATTAAAGACATAAAGTGGACCAGTCTATACACATTAATTTGTATTTTTTTAAACATTTAAAAATTAGTTGAAACAGGTGTTGTGTTTACTCAAGCTTTCTGAGAAAACTCAGGATGTAAGTTTAAAAGATTGCAACAAATAAGTAGCCCACTCATCTGTTGATTAAGTCGCTTTATCTACTTATATCGTTTTGGCAGTACGTGTAAAAAGCCAAGATTTCCAGTTCATTTCTTTTCTCTTAGAGTCAACAAGTATGGAGACAGAAAACACCCTTCGCTGAGCTGGTGACATGACAACCTTATACACGCCCCACTCCCTTGTGTTTATCGTGGAGAAAGCAACCGGGCTGCCTCAGGCGGAAGGGAAATGACGTCACTTCCGGCAAAACATTCTGTAATTGCTTCTGGAGTATTTCTCACCAGCCCAGATTTGTACTGCTGATAATTTCTTCGTTAATAGCGTTATCAAAATAATTTCTTAGCTCAGCTTGGTGTTTGCTGCCCACATGAAATGACCCACTGAAGTTTTACACTTAATTGGTATCTTTATCCTTTGAATAAATTATATACCTGGCAAAGAAATACACATGCGGCTGTGGATATTTACTTTGTTTCCAAATTGAAAACACCACGTATAAAGAAATGATATTTTTCGTTAAGGGAAGCCTATATCACCAATGTTAAAATGGCACGACTGTATCCTTGGTGAAGTTACATTATCAGTAGAAATTATAGATGAATCACGAACGTCCGTAACGAATGTTATATCAAACACGTAAAGCAGCGTCTACCGAGTTCCGAAAACTTATAAAAGTTTCATTGCCCGTTAGATGCAAGTTTAAAACTCAAAATTGGCTTATTTCGTGACAGTATCACATTAGTAACCTCTACTCCTTCGTTTTGTAATAAAGTAAAACTGAACAATTGCTACTCTGTGTTTATACGTGTAGTGATAGTCAAATGTTTTGGTCGTTATGTCATGTATACATGACTTTCTCTTCAAGATAAACATTATCTTATTGTAGTTACAAGGAAATACAGTAGACTTTAAGTGATAGTCAAATGTTTTGGTCGTTATGTGATGTATACATGATTTTCTCTACTCTTGTACAAACACTTATTGCTCTATCTACTTCAAGATAAACATTATCTTATTCTAGCTACAAGAGAATACAGTAGACTTTAAGTGATAGTCAAATCTTTTGGTCGTTATGTAATGTACACATGACCTTCCTTACTCTTGTACAAACACTTATTGCTCTATCTACTTCAAGATAAACATTATCTTATTGTAGTTACAAGGGAATACAGTAGACTTTAAGTGATAGTCTAATGTTTTGGTCGTTATGTGATGTACACATGACTTTCTCTACTCTTGTACAAACACTTATTGCTCTATCTACTTCAAGATAAACATTATCTTATTGTAGTTACAAGAGAATACAGTAGACTTTAAGTGATAGTCAAATGTTTTGGCCGTTATGAAGTGTATAAATGACTTTCTCTACTCTTGTACAAACACTTATTGCTCTATCTACTTCAAGATAAACATTATCTTATTTTAGTTACAAGGGAATACAGTAGACTTTAAGTAACAGTCAAATGTTTTGGTCGTTATTTGATGTATACATGACTTTCTCTACTCTTGTACAAACACTTATTGCTCTACTTCAAGATAAATATTATCTTATTGTAGTTACAAGAGAATACAGTAGACTTTAAGTGATAGTCAAATGTTTTGGCCGTTATGAAGTGTATAAATGACTTTCTCTACTCTTGTACAAACACTTATTGCTCTATCTACTTCAAGATAAACATTATCTTATTGTAGTTACAAGGGAATACAGTAGACTTTAAGTGATAGTCAAATGTTCTGGTCGTTATGTGATGTATACATGACTTTCTCTACTCTTGTACAAACACTTATTACTCTATCTACTTCAAGATAAACATTATCTTATTGTAGTTACAAGGGAATACAGTAGACTTTAAGTGATAGTCAAATGTTTTGGTCGTTATGTGATGTATACATGAATTTCTCTACTCTTGTACAAACACTTATCGCTCTATCTACTTCAAGATGAACATTATCTTATTGTAGTTACAAGGGAATACAGTAGACTTTAAGTGATAGTCAAATGTTTTGGTCGTTATGTGATGTATACATGACTTTCTCTACTCTTGTACAAACACTTATCGCTCTATCTACTTCAAGATAAACATTATCTTATTGTAGTTACAATGGAATACAGTAGACTTTAAGTGATAGTCAAATGTTTTGGTCGTTATGTGATGTATACATGACTTTCTCTACTCTTGTACAAACACTTATTGCTCTATCTAATTCAAGATAAACATTATCTTATTGTAGTTACAAGGGAATACAGTAGACTTTAAGTGATAGTCAAATGTTTTGGTCGTTATGCGATGTATACATGACTTTCTCTACTCTTGTACAAACACTTATCGCTCTATCTACTTCAAGATAAACATTATCTTATTGTAGTTACAAGGGAATACAGTAGACTTTAAGTGATAGTCAAATGTTTTGGTCGTTATGTGATGTATACATGACTTTCTCTACTCTTGTACAAACACTTATTGCTCTATCTACTTCAAGATAAACATTATCTTATTGTAGTTACAAGGGAATACAGTAGACTTTAAGTGATAGTCAAATGTTTTGGTCGTTATGTGATGTATACATGACTTTCTCTACTCTTGTACAAGCACATATTGCTCTATCTACTTCAAGATAAACATTATCTTATTGTAGTTACAAGGGAATACAGTAGACTTTAAGTGATAGTCAAATGTTTTGGTCGTTATCTGATGTACACATGACTTTCTCTACTCTTGTTCAAACACTTATTGCTCTATCTACTTTAAGATAAACATTTTCTTATTGTAGTTACAAGGGAATACAGTAGACTTTAAGTGATAGTCAAATGTTTTGGTCGTTATGTGATGTATACATGACTTTCTCTACACTTGTACAAACACTTATTGCTCTATATACTTCAAGATAAACGCTATCTTATTGTAGTTACAAGGGAATACAGTAGACTTTAAGTGATAGTCAAATGTTTTGTTCGTTATGTGATGTACACATGACTTTCTCTACCCTTGTACAAACACTTATTGCTCCATCAACTTCAAGATAAACATTATCTTATTGTAGTTACAAGGGAATACAGTAGACTTTAAGTGATAGTCAAATGTTTTGGTCTTTATGTGATATATACATGACTTTCTCTACCCTTGTACAAACACTTATTGCTCTATCTACTTTAATATAAACATTATCTTATTGTAGTTACAAGGGAATACAGTAGACTTTAAGTGATAATCAAATGTTTTGGTCGTTATGTGATGTATACATGACTTTCTCTACTCTTGTACAAAAACTTATTGCTCTATCTACTTCAAGATAAACGTTATCTTATTGTAGCTACAAGGGAATACAGTAGACTTTAACTGACAGACAAATGTTTTGGTCTTTATGTGATATATACA
The DNA here is from genome assembly GCA_030765055.1 of Mantis religiosa. Classification (NCBI taxonomy): domain Eukaryota; kingdom Metazoa; phylum Arthropoda; class Insecta; order Mantodea; family Mantidae; genus Mantis; species Mantis religiosa. The sequence continues at coordinate 29,911,558 of CM060947.1, forward strand.
TGACTTTCTCTACTCTTGTACAAACAATTATTGCTCTATCTACTTCAAGATAAACGTTATCTTATTGTAGTTACAAGGGAATACATTTGACTTTAAGTGACAATCAAATGTTTTGGTCGTTATGTGATGTATACATGAATTTCTCTACTCTTGTGCAAACACTTATTGCTCTATCTACTTCAAGATAAACGTTATCTTATTGTAGTTACAAGGGAATACAGTTGACTTTAAGTGATAATCAAATGTTTTGGTCGTTATGTGATGTATACATGACTTTCTCTACTCTTGTACAAACACTTATTGCTCTATCTACTTCAAGATAAACATTATCTTATTGTAGTTACAAGGGAATACAGTAGACTTTAAGTGATAGTCAAATGTTTTGGTCGTTATGTGATGTATACATGACTTTCTCTACTCTTGTACAAACACTTATTGCTCTATCTACTTCAAGATTAACATAATCTTATTGTAGTTACAAGGGAATACAGTAGACTTTAAGTGATAATCAAATGTTTTGGTCGTTATGTGATGTATACATGACTTTCTCTACTCTTGTACAAACACTTATTGCTCTATCTACTTCAAGATAAACATTATCTTATTGTAGTTACAAGGGAAGACAGTAGGCTTTAAGTGATAATCAAATGTTTTGGTCGTTATGTGATGTATACATGACTTTCTCTACTCTTGTACAAACACTTATTGCTCTATCTACTTCAAGATTAACATAATCTTATTGTAGTTACAAGGGAATACAGTAGACTTTAAGTGATAATCAAATGTTTTGGTCGTTATGTGATGTATACATGACTTTCTCTACTCTTGTACAAACACTTATTGCTCTACCTACTTCAAGATAAACATTATCTTATTGTAGTTACAAGGGAAGACAGTAGACTTTAAGTGATAATCAAATGTTTTGGTCGTTATGTGATGTATACATGACTTTCTCTACTCTTGTACAAATACTTATTGCTCTATCTAGTTCAAGATAAACATTATCTTATTGTAGTTACAAGGGAATGCAGTAGACTTTAAGTGATAGTCAAATGTTTTAAACATATGTGATGGATTAAAAATTCTATTCCCTTTGTATGCTCGAAGGATAAGCACATGAATGTGAAAAGTTAAATATTGGAACATTCTAGCAAATTCAAGAAAGATCTCGGAAATGATTTACACGAAATTTTGGCATAAATTGTGTATTTTTAACATATATCTTTTTACCCATCTCTTACAGTTATGCAGAAGTTCACTACAATGAAGAGAATTCCAAAGAACATCTCCACTTAATCCATAAACTTTCAGCTCTTCACTCCAGTGCTCTTACCGCTTGACCTATCGTGGCTATATAATCTTTGGAGGCACCACGTATCTCCTTTGAGTATCATGTTCCACATTTCGAGATTGCCACGCTACCTCACTCAGTTGAGAAGATTTAATGTGCCTACAGATATAACGTCATTGTATTTCAAGCTATAGGAACCCCACCACGAAAAGTCCTGGCTCCACAGCTCGATTACAGCCTGGACTTCAAAGTTCAAGTCTTACTCAACCTTCCAACTTACTCTCCACTCAGCTGTTCCGAATGAACAGTTAATAACACTGCAGCTCCTGCAAGTGTTGCCCTCACCTTGAAAAGCTCCCCAGTTTGAAACTCGGTCAGGGTAAAAGTTATTGTACAGGCGTTTAGCTTATCCTGAAAGAAGAATGTCTGGTAACTCTAAGCTCTTTGTACCCTGTACTCATTTGAACATCATTTCATTCATCCTCCAATATGACTTAACGTTGGAGGTTTTCTCTTATCCTGAACCCAAATGACCTTGTTGTCGACGGGCCCTAAAACACCACCACCATCTTATCCTGAAAGATGAATGTCTGGTAACTCTAGGCTCTATGTACCTTGTACTCATTTAAACATCATTTCATTCATCGTCCGATAGGACTTAACGTTGGAGGTTTTCTATTATCCTGAAAGATGAATGTGTGGTAACTCTAAGCTCTATGTACCCTGTACTCATTTGAACATTACTTCATTCATCGTCCGATATGACTTAACGTTGGAGGTACTCCCATATCCTGAAAGATGAATGTCTGGTAGCTCTAAGCTCTATGTACCCTGTACTCATTTGACATTATTTCATTCATCGTCCGATATGACTTAACGTTGGAGGTTTTCCCTTATTCTGAAAGATGAATGTCTGGTAACTATAAGCTCTATGTACCCTGTACTCATTTGAACATCATTTCATTCATCGTCCGATATGACTTAACGTTGGAGACTTCCTCTTATGCTGAAAGATGAATGTCTGGTAACTCTAGGCTCTATGTACCTTGTACTCATTTAAACATCATTTCATTCATCGTCCGATAGGACTTAACGTTGGAGGTTTTCTATTATCCTGAAAGATGAATGTGTGGTAACTCTAAGCTCTATGTACCCTGTACTCATTTGAACATTACTTCATTCATCGTCCGATATGACTTAACGTTGGAGGTACTCCCATATCCTGAAAGATGAATGTCTGGTAGCTCTAAGCTCTATGTACCCTGTACTCATTTGACATTATTTCATTCATCGTCCGATATGACTTAACGTTGGAGGTTTTCCCTTATTCTGAAAGATGAATGTCTGGTAACTATAAGCTCTATGTACCCTGTACTCATTTGAACATCATTTCATTCATCGTCCGATATGACTTAACGTTGGAGACTTCCTCTTATGCTGAAAGATGAATGTCTGGTAACTCTAAGCTCTATGTACCCTGTACTCATTTAAACATCATTTCATTCATCGTCCGATATGACTTAACGTTGGAGGTTTCCTCTTATCCTGAAAGATGAATGTCTGGTAACTCTAAGCTCTATGTATCCTGTACTCATTTGAACATCATTTCATTCATCGTCCGATATGACTTAACGTTGGAGGTTTTCTCTTATCCTGATAGATGAATGTCTGGTAACTCTAAGCTCTATGTATCCTGTACTCATTTGAACATCATTTCATTCATCGTCCGATATGACTTAACGTTGGAGGTTTTCTCTTATCCTGAAAGATGAATGTCTGGTAACTCTAAGCTCTATGTACCCTGTACTCATTTAAACATCATTTCATTCATCGTCCGATATGACTTAACGTTGGAGGTTTTCTCTTATCCTGAAAGATGAATGTCTGGTAACTCTAAGCTCTATGTACCCTGTACTCATTTAAACATCATTTCATTCATCGTCCGATATGACTTAACGTTGGAGGTTTTCTCTTATCCTGAAAGATGAATGTCTGCTAACTCTAAGCTCTATGTACCCTGTACTCATTTAAACATCATTTCATTCATCGTCCGATATTACTTAACGTTGGAGGTTTTCTCTTATCCTGAAAGATGAATGTCTGGTAACTCTAAACTCTATATACCCTGTACTCATTTAAACATCATTTCATTTATCGTCCGATATAACTGAACGTTGGAGGTTTTCCCTTGTCTTTCGTTATTATTTCGGGACGTTAATTTTACGTATGTATATTTTATTTTTATTGATAAGGGATATAATCTTATGTTTGAATAACTATAAGCATTTGTCAGCTAAGCTGTAGTAAAGTGGACAATGACTTACCCAGTCTGTCATAAGCAGTATCTTCGCTACATAAAGGAGTACACATGGTGCTGAATCACATCCCCGACTTTCTTTTTTTTCCGGTCACAACGCGACGTCAGGTCGCAAAATGCCAACTCCTCCGCGGTCGGAACCAAGAGTAAGCCGTCACGTCGATATAATATCGATCAAAATCACGTGACCACCACGGCACGTCAACATTACATTCATAATAAATTCCGTGCACGTAAAATGTTAAACTGTTGCTTTCGCCCTTTTACAGAAGTTACTTCCAGAACAAGTGGTCGTCTCGGAACTTCCGAGTTTTATCTCTGCGTTCAACGCTTTTACTAAAATTGGGACCCGCGGTTTTGGAATGCGTACTTTTTATATGTAAGGAAAATTATAATTGTCTGAAAGAATCATTACATTATATCAAAGCGAGGGAAGCTCCAATTAATAATTTTCATTAAAGAGAGAATAATGACTCAAAGAACTAAGGCTACTCTTCAGTACTCTTTCTATTGTACAAACACACGTAGTTACAGTGTCGAAGTGTGACTTTCAAAGCGAGGGAAGCTCCAAATAATAATTTTCATTGGCATAAGAGAGAATAATGACCCAAAGAGCTAAGGCTACTCTTCAGTACTCATTCTGTTGTACAGTCACACGTTGGTCCAGTGTCGAGGTGTGATTTTCAAAGCGGGGGAAGCTCCAAATAATAATTTTCATCAAAATAAGAGAGAATAATGACTCAAAGTACGAAGTCTATTCTTGTGTACTCTTTCTATTGTACAGTCACATGTAGGTCCAGTGTCGAAGCGTGACTTTCAAAGTGAGGAAAGCTCCAAATAATAATTTTCATTAAAGAGACAATAATGACTCAAAGAACTAAAGCTACTCTTTAGTACTCTTTCTGTTGCACAGTCACACGTAGGTCCAGTGTCGGGGCGTGATTTTTAAAGTGAGGAAAGCTCCAAATAATAATTTTCATTAAAGAGACAATAATGACTCAAAGAACTAAGGCTCCTCTTCAGTACTCTTTCTATTGCACAGTCACACGTAGGTCCAGTGTCGAGGCGTGATTTTTAAAGTGAGGAAAGCTCCAAATAATAATTTTCATTAAAGAGACAATAATGACTCAAAGAACTAAGGCTCCTCTTCAGTACTCTTTCTATTATATAGTCACATGTAGGTCCAGTAGCGAGGTGTTACTTTCAAAGCGAGAGAAGCTTCAAATAATAATTGTTATTAAAATAAGAGAGAAAAATGACTCAAAGAACTAAGGCTACTCTTCAGTACTCCTTCTATTGTACAGTCACACGTAGGTCCAGTGCCGCGGCGTGACTTTTAAAGCGAGGGAAGCTCAAAATAATTGTCATTAAAATAAGAGAGAATAATGACTCAAAGAACTAAGGCTACTCTTTAGTACTCTTTCTATTGTACAGTCACACGTAGGTCCAGTGTCGAGGTGTGACTTACAAAGCGAGGGAAGCTCCAAATAATAATTTTCATTAAAATAAGAGGGAATAATGTCTCAAAGAAGTAAGACTACTCTTCAGTACTCTTTCTATTTTACAGTCACACTTAGACCCTTCTTGTATTGAAGGACTGCTCACTCTAGAAGGAGACATATTCCTACTTGCCCTCTCCACTCAGAAGTTCCAGTTTTTCCCACAGCTGTGCAAACTGCGTGAGCTATTAATCTTACACGGAGAAAGTATGCATATCTACGGCTAGTGTGAAGAAATGATTAATTTCCATCAATTAACTAAAAAAATAAGAGTTAAATGATGAAGCCTGGGACTTAAGTACTTACGATAGTAAGTCGTCACAAATGGTGTATCTCGGATACAGGAGCCCCTAGTGGTGTAGCGGGCAAATATACGAGTCAAATAGAGAATTTAGTGTCATGACGGTAAGTTCACCATGGTAGCTCAATGGGTTAGAGCGACTGGACGGAAACCAGGAGATTCGTGGTTCAAATCCCGTCCATGGATTTGAATGCTTCTCGTTGACTCTATCTAATGTAGAGTTTAAAAATGAGAACGCTGGTGGTTTTAAGTTTTGTCTCATTAAATATATACAGTATGCGCAATTTATCTTGACCGTTCTTCTCCTAGGTATATAACTGTGATCTGAATGCAATTGATCTGGCGTGGGCGAAAATAAAGAACGTTTTCAGAGGACACAACGTTACTGCTGATATGTCAGCCACAAATCTGCAGAAACTTGCTATAGAAGCATTCTCTTTTGTAACTGCGACGGATTGGGAAGGGTACTGCAAGAACTGGAAATGAAATATTGAAGAAATGATGGTGTAATTGAAAATGCGATTAATGAAATTATCATCAACACATCAGAGGATACTAGCGATGAAACTGATGCAGTGGACTTAGAAATCAAAGAATCACAAAGAGAATGATTAAGTATTTATAGCTGTCATAATATTTGTTTACTGTTTTTATGTGTTTCATAAATAATAAGTTTATAAATATACAGCTTTTAGGATCGAGTTCAATTTAATATTTGTCCACAGGTCTCACACTTACGGTGCATATCTTCATTTATCTTACACACTATTTTTCTGAACTGTGTTTTTCAAGGTTGACCACACTGCAGAAACAAAAGAGCCTTAGCTCTCGCAGCTTTCACTCTTCCCGCACTACACCGTAAATCCAGTGCTTTCTTATCTTGCCCGTACTGTACTCCCATTTAATTTATTGGCATTGCACTGTTCTACCAACAATATATTTTGAAGTAAGTAATCTTTATTTCCATTTCCATTACAAATTATTATACATTTGCATGCTTATTACTACACTGAGTTGCTGTTTATCCTTGGACTCGATAGACTCAAACTCTGAGGTTATATTTTGTATTGAAACTAGAAGTAGAAATGACAGTATCGATAATCAAGTATCGATAAAAACTGGTAGGACCCGTCTGTGTGTGTATGTGTGTGTGTTTTTCTTTTCTCCCTCTTATTTCATCCACATGTTCCATTACATTTGTAATATTATATGTTCTGGTTTGCTTTGCTTTCAGATTGATTGTTCATATTAACTGAGGTATTGAAATTATTGTGTTTTTTAGATTGTGTTCACACAGTCACTATAGTCTTTTAGAATTAAGTTACTTATTTAGTTATTCAGCACTTTCTAGATTGATTGTGTTGACATATTCACTAAAGTCCCTTAGATATTGTCCCACAACTGCTGGTTTATGTACCGGCCACTTCCTTCCTTTCTTGTTTATTTGCATCCTTAGTTTTTCCCTTTGGTCCTTCCATTTGATACAGTCATACAGGATGTGATCTGTGATGTCGTCTCCTCTGTTGCGCGCGCGCGCGTGTGTGTGTGTGTGTGTGTGTGTGTGTGTGTGTGTGTGTGTGTGTGTGTGTGTGTGTGTGTGTGTGTGTGTGTGTGTGTGTGTGTGTGTGTGTGTGTGTGTTAAACCGTTTTGCAAATTCAGGTATCCGTAACGCATTACTGATTTTCTAAGCATTCAAATGTTTCCTATTCTTTAATGAAGTCTAATAGCAGATCGTTAAAGTTTCATTTTAGTCCTTTATTAGTTAATTTGTCTATTCACACACACGCGCGCGCACACACACACACGCGCGCGCGCACACACACACACACACACACACACACACACACACACACACACACACACACACACACACACACACACACGACTGGACATTGAAGATGTGAATGTCAGACCTCAGGTCTCAAGCCAGATCAGGGCTAGTCCCTCTACTGGCAATCACGGGCGGTTGGTGGCTCTGAAAATCGGTGGTTCACAAAATTATCCATGCAATTTAATTTTTTAAAAGGAACAAACGGTTGTTTAAGCCTACCACTATAGACTGCTGTATACACAAGTTAACGGCGATTCACTGCGTATAACACAACATGCGTATTTCAGAAACACTCTAGAGCATAATACTCTTCTATTTATGCAGCTATAAATGGACTTGATATCTCTTCATGGCAGACTTCAAGTGTACATTGCAAGATTTCGTTCTGGATTGTCTTGGAGGTCCCCTTAAACACTGTAGCATTCTCCAGATAGGCTTTTCAGAACACAGTCTAGCTCTGCACTGAAGTTTATCAGTCCTCGAAAAATACCAGGATCGCTTGACGTAGCTGAATCATTCAGCTAACTCAAAGGTTCCACAAAACCTAATGCAGTTAACAATAATGTTTAAAACACACCTATTTTTAGCCACTTTCTGGCTGTATTCTTCAATTGTTCTCCGATATGCACTGTCCATCTGCTTTGCAAAGTGAGATTTGTAGTGGACAACATGGCGCTGGGGCGGGTTTTCTCCGGGATCTCCGGTTTCCCCCGCCATCTCATTCCACCGGTGCTCCATCTTCATCTCATGTATCATCAGTGTCATCGCCTGCGGTGCCGTATGTAGTATAAGCGGGCGTTAAACATACACATTTCATCTGCCTTGCTATATTTACATTGTCAAGCATAGCAAAACTGTGTTTTTCATGTGCAGTTTTTAAGTTACGTGTTTTTAGCGCGATCATGAAGATGCTGCAAAGCATTCACGCCATGTTTTGTTCACGGATCTTCACTGCCAAAGAGAACGCAAGGAAAGCAAAACAGGCTATTTTTAATATTACAACCACACATCAAATTATATTTCTCATATACATTGTTGTTAAAGTTCCTGTTCAAATATCTTGCTTTTGTTTTGACTACCTATGTGATTTTTATATTTGGCCTGGGACTTCCAAGTCGTTTATTTTCTGTTTTTTCTTCTAAGCTCATTTTTAAAAAGGATGTGCTAATAGACCCTTTATGGAATTCATTGTTTCTCCTTATATAACACAATATACTTATATTTAAATAAATCACTCTTATTCACTACTCAAAGCACGACACAGCTAACAAAACACGGCACAAAACATGTGGCTATGCTCTGGTAGGTAATAGTTGACCAGTGCGAACATTTAATATGAGATTAAGGTGGCGCTGAAAACAGAAGGAGAAGGCTTGGTATTCACTATTCTCTGGCTGCTAGGTTAACCAACCTTATGCAGCCATAAGCCCCGCCCTTCCCCCCTACTTGCCTCGGCACGCCCTAGGTTCATCCTGCCCTATACCTCCCCATTGTATACCAGTGGTTTGCAACTGAGAGTGCACTACTTGGCACCTGCAAACAATACAGCGCGCTGAGGGTTACTGCACTAGACAAGGTCGAACTGAACGCCAAATGGAACATGCCCTTGCATTAAAGGGAGACCCAGCATTTTGGTGTAGCGCAAACATGCTACCCCATTGAGAAGCCGCCCCTGCTGGCAGTGCAGTGTTTTGTACGGAAGGATAAAAGACGGCAGAAGATGAGGTTGGAGTTATAAGTCATCTGATGTGTTATTTTATGTGCCTAGAAGCAGTCTCGGTCATTTGTAGCGCTCTCCAGGATCGATGTCGTACTCACCTAGATCACGGATGAGGGAGTTCAAGTTGTAGGAGACGTTTTGATAGAAGGAACGTGACAGGGTATGGATGTAGTGTGTTATTGTGGGGATACGTAGGTCACGTCGGATAACTAGATTGGAGATCTACCAAGGGGAGTCTGTAGCAATGCGGAGGAATCGGGATTGTAGAATTTCAAGGCGGTGTAGATGAGACTTGGCTGCTACTCCCCATATTTCACTGGCGTATGTGATGGCTGGCCGGAGTACTTGCTTATACAGGAGCAGTTTTGTAGGCAGAGACATCACCGATCGTCGGTTATAGAGAGGGTATAGCATACCCATTCTTTTGTTAACTTTATTAGCCACATATGTAATGTGGTCTCTCCACGTCAATTTGATGTCGAGTAGAACACCAAGATACTTAACGTAAGTTTTCCAATGGACGTCCTCACCAGCTAGGCGAATTGGTGGAAGGTCCTCTATTCGTCTTCGAGAGAAGCTGATGGCCTGGCTCTTCTGTGGGTGGACGCGTAGGCGCATACGATTGAACCAGGTGGTGAGGAGGACATCATATTGTTGAATCCTGCGAGCACACAGCTGTATCGTCAACAAAGAGATACAGCAAGCAGCGTGGCAGGGATGGTAGGGTGTTTATAATTAAGCGTATTGTTGTTAATTTCTCTATTGTCAGACTTTTGAATCACTGATTCAGTTTAGTTTGTATAGATGACACTAGTGCAAACGTTTTAATACTTTTCCTTCAATCTCAATTATTAATCAAGTTAGTGATTAGAATTGCAAATGCAAGCATGACAATATATTTGCAATTACATTCAAGATAAATGTGTTAAATAATAATAAAATATACTATCCTTATGCCTGAGGTAAACTCTTCTTTTGGATGTTATTCTCAAAAGAATAGCTCTAATTAGTATATAAATATACTTTCAGCGGCTGTATAATACAATAGATATTTTAGCTGTGTGAAAAGAAATGTTAATTGATAGTACAAATCGTAGGTGAAGAATGTTCACTTCAAATAAAAAGTAAATAAAAAATATACAGATATCCATAGTGATATTAGGAAACGTAGGTTAAAATTGTATGGATATATTAAAATTAATAATTAACTTCAAATGGTTACAAAGCAAATTATGAAAGTTTAGCACAAATAGACACTGTGAAATGGATTGCTGAAGTGAAATATAATTTAAAATTGGCAGGAATCACTCAAGACGATATCCCAGAGAGGCATGTCTTTAGAATGAAGGTACATAAGTGGCAAGTTGAGCAAGAGGACTAGAATAACGTGGACAGACGAAAGAAAGCCAACAGCTAAAGAATGAGAGGACTTTGGATTTATAGAAGAGCTAAGAAACGTCTCTAAGTACTTTCTGTAGTCCCACGTGGTCTCATTCCCTATTCTACGTAAGGGACTAAAAATGGAACCTTTTCTAAAGTTGCAAAATTAATGTAACTTTCTTTCACATCAGTAAAGAAGTGAGCAATGTTTTATTCATGTGGGTAACGGTTCAAAATTGCATGTATTTGTAGTTTCAATAACAATTTCACTACAATGTCTTTAACATCGTACATGACTTTAAAACCGAGCCGCGGCCGCGCCGTGGCTCAGTGGTTAGACCGCTTGGCTCCCACCAAGGCGGCCCAGGTTCGATCCCAGGCGACCGCAAAGTAAGATTGGTGGTGGACAGTACGGCGCTGGGACGGGTTTTCTCCGGGATCTCCGGTTTCCCCCGCCATCTCATTCCACCGGTGCTCCATCTTCATCTCATGTATCATCAGTGTCACCGCCTGCGTTGCCGTATGTAGTAAAAGCGGGCGTTAAACACTACACATTTCATTTGACCTTAAGATTTACTCGCTGACTCAGGTCCCCTGTCTATTGAGCAGCTTGGTGTCATTTCTTCTTGAGCTTCGCTTCTTTTACCCTAATCCACTTTTCTCTTAACTTATATAATGCATCTATTTTTCTTTTCTCCCATCCCCGTTAACATACGTAACGTCACTACCTCTTTACTTACACTGTCCCATTTCTTATCCCATATTTTTCTCCTGCAATTTGTTAACTCCTTACATTGTATCAGATAATGAACAGTGCTCTCTTCATCTCCACAAAATTCACATATCCCTACATCATTACTTCTCAACCCTTTTAGATATACAAGGGGTGTCCAGAAAGTAAGTTCTGTTTCAATTTATCTCCACTGCATCGCTGCGATCGTAGTTCCACACTTGCGCGATAGACGCTCTGTATCAAGGAGAAGAAACGTGTGCCATTCTGAGATCGCTGTCAGCCACGTACGCTTTGTTGTGGTTGTTTACAATGTCGGTGTTGATTGAAAATCCCGCCGCTTGTGAAATCAGATCTGTGATTCGTTTTCTGAATGCTAGGAAAGTGAAACCAATTGAAATTTATCGCCTGTCAAAAGGTTTTGTGTTTCTTCACAACAACGCACGACCCCACACTGCAAATGCGGCGAAAAACATTCTGCAGGGATTTGGCTGGGACGTGTTTGTCCAACCCCGTATAGCCTTGACCTCGCTCCTAGCGAATTTCATCTGTTTTTGCATCTCAAATCTTTCCTTGCCGGTCAACACTTCAACAATGACGAAGAGCTGAAAGAAAATGTTTCCAACTGATTGAAGACACAGGCGGCAAACTTCTATGAAGAAGGTATTCAAAAACTTGTGCCTCGCTATGACAAATGCCTGCAAAATTTCGGCAGTTATGTGGAAAAGTAGTTTAATAGCTGTAGAATTTTGTGCAATAAATAATTTTTCTGTATCTGTACAAAATTTAATTTTATTATCAAACAGAACTTACTTTCTGAACGTACCTCGTATTTTTCCCTACCCCATTCTGCCTTTAATTGCTTATAAAATTTCAAAGATTTCTTTTTTTCTATACTATATACTTATATACTATAAGTTCTGACTTACTTCCAAAAACCGCTATAATTTCATTCCTCTACTCTCCATAAATCTCCCATACCTATCTTCGATATCATTCTTTCCAATTCCGACCATCAACTGTTTGTGTTCTTAATGCTTTTCTGTTGTTTCATGCACAGATTCAATAATTCCCCTTTCTGCCCTTTAATACACTTATACCGGAATATCAGTATTCTCTCTATTATTATTGCCCTCCTTTCTGTATTACCCAACTCTAGTAATGTCACTTCTCTTGTTGCCGATTTTGTCAGTCCAAAACAATCCATACATCTGGTCTAATTGTGTTCCTATCTCTGATGTACCTCATACATTGTTCTGGATACAACGACCGCTTCATACATTCTTTCTAACATCTAACTGACATCTCCAGTTTATGTTTACACATTCTTACCCCTGTCATTACCGCCCTGCCATTAGCTATCACTTTTCTGGCTTGTACGGCCCACCCTCCACTGCTACACATCCTTACACCTAAATAGTCATACTCCTTTAACACTTCTACCTTTTGATCTCCTATGAACCACTCTTCTCCTTTCCTCAGTATCTATACTATTTTAAATATCATTATTTCTTATTTTTTTGCTGTTTATTCTTAATCCCCAGTCAGCGCAAAACCTATGAATTGCTTCAATTGATTTTTGTAGATCTATTACAGAAATTGCTCCTACCGTTAAATCATCCATACACTGGGCGAAGGAATTTCAATCTTGATACAATAGTCACTCCTTTCCATAAAGAATTTACGACCGTCATTGTGGTGGGGGGATCGAAACTGGGCCGCATTCCGTGGCCAGGAACCAGGGCATAATAATTTAACCCACTACGCCACGACGCAGGAAATTTCTATCCAAATGCATGTAAAATATAACTGCACGTAAATATCGAACTACTGAAGTTAAAATTACACTCTTTTTTCGTGCATGCTTGGTTGATCATTCTCCTTATATCTGCCATAAGTTTTGAACTTTTAATAAATTATTAATATCCGAGTGTTCTTAGACTAAGTTCTAAATAAGTAGTGCCGCTCTCCTGTGATTCGCTACAACCACAGGCTACAACCGTGTTGTCTCTGAAGATCATATGCATAATAGCAGATTATCTTGACATTTAAAAGAACTCCTGCGGGACAACTTTCGTTCCACCGGCATGCTGATGTGATCCTTACAACTTACAGCGTGGTTAACAAGCAAAATAAAAGATTATTCACCCTGCTTATAAATATTTGTAAAATAATGCAAAAATGCTTTTCTCTGAGAGTGTTTCTTCTGGCTCCTTTTCTGAATAAACTTAAAGCCACATTGTGCAGAAAACAAAAGAAGACCACGACGTGAAATGTATGATAAAATGCTTAGAGTATGCAAAGTTGGTATTTATTATTATAAGTGTACTTATAGCTATTTTTAATGGTTTGAGTAAAATAAAAATCGTTTTAAAGAAAATAAAGTTATTTTGACTATATTTTGAAGTAAATGTTAAAGTGTTATGGCCTATGTTGCCGCAAATATTTTATTTACGCAAGTCGATATTCAGATGACAAGAAGCACAGAGAAATGTACCCGTTGTAGATCTTGCTCTGTGAAGTAGGATGCTGAACCTTTCTTATGTGAAAACTTTTATAAGATCAAAAAGTTTATAGTTATCCAAATTCTTGGTGCAATTTCTAGTTCGGCAGTGCAGATGAGCTAATGACACCACCTTGTCGCTCTACTTTCTCTCCGTTTTATATATAGAGCATTTCCGCTGCATTCAATCAAGTAACCAAGAATTAGAGAGACTTGCTTTTGGGCCCCATGAAGGTGGCATAGCTTGGCGAAACATAGAGAGAGGTAAATCCACTCTCTACTCTTTCCCCCCAGGGGCCTACTTCGGTAGGTACGGGTTTGGCGAACCCGGGGTCCCGAGCCAACAGTCTCCCTCGTGTGGGCTCCTCTTCGTGGTTGAGGGAGACGGTCAACAGGCCCACCCACGTGTAGGCCGTGCGTGGAGACCCGTGTCGGTGGAAAGGTTTGTCCTGGTGGTTGAGGGATGCGTATCTGAGCTCGTAACAGTTATTTTTTCTGAATTCGGGGAGGGTGCGCATTTCTAATACACTACTTTGGCTTCTGCTTCGCCTAAACGGGAGGTTAGGGACTAACCCACCCCTAATCAATCGGCCAGGACTAGGTATTGTACCGACCTCCAGGGTGAGTGGGACGGCGAGCTCGCTATATCCCCTGTGTAGCCCTGTCATCCCAGTGGGATGACCCCTTGTTGGACTCCGTGGTGGGTGGGGAGCACTGGGGGATGAAATTTAGACCAACATTTATGGCTAAACTACACCCCCCAAAACACAATAAACGTGGAAAAGATTTATTTGAAAACAGTGATAAACAAGTAGTTGAGTGTGGTCCTCGCTACTTAGTTATTAAACGAACGGAGGAAGGTAGAACGTTTTCTACGGTTAATCCGTTTATTATACAGAAAGGTCTTGACAAAATAGCTGGTGCTGTTAAATCATGTACAAAATCCAGAAATGGCACGCTGCTGGTGGAAGCAACTACAGCATCCCGAGCTGCAAAGATACTGAAAGCCAACATGCTGGGCAGTTATCCAGTCAAAGTGGAGATGCATAGGACCCTGAATACCTCGCGCGGTGTTGTAAACACTAGCGCATTGGATGGAATGTCCAACGAGGATATTCAGGAGAACCTCCAGGAACAAGGCGTAACTGCAGTCTATCGTGTCCAAAGGAGAGAACGAGGGGATATGGTTCCCACTCGTACCCTGTTCCTGACCTTTGATCGGGTAGATCTCCCTCAAAGAATCAGGGCAGGATATGAAGTGATTGAGGTTAGACCATACATACCTAACCCTCTGAGATGCTACCAATGTCAGCGGTTCGGTCACACTAGTGCATTCTGTAAAGGCGCACCTACATGTGTCAGCTGCGGAGCCGGCATGCATGAAAATGCATGTACATCACCTCCAGCATGCGTAAATTGTAGCGGTGAACATCCATCAAGTTCACGAGAATGTCCCCGTTATATTGAAGAGCGAGCTATTCAGGAGATCCGGGTTAAGGAAAAGGTTTCCTTTTCGGAAGCCCGGAAACTTCTATGTATCCTCAAGCCCTCTTCAACCACCTCCCGTACCTATAGCTCTGTGGCGGCTACTCCGTCACCGAAACGGGAGGCTGGTACCCAAACATCTGATATAAATGGGGCAACAATATCCGAGAAAGTTCTAGTGCCTAGATCGCAACCAAGAGCATCAGTAACACCATCTAAAACTCCGAGAACACAGACTACTGAAAATAACAAGTCAGTGAAGTCGCCTGACAAAGCATCCACGTCTAACAACAGGACGAAATTGCCCATTGTATACCAAGCACCAGAGATCAAGTTCAAGACGCAGTATGATAGAACTGCCTTCCTGAAAGAAAGCACAAACTCTGCTCCAGAAAAGTCCAAGAAACGTAGCCCTAGAGCGTCTCCGAGATCATCGTCGGAGTCATCTTCTGGGGAGGACCACGACCGGCGACCGTCATCTACGTCGGTCGGAATTTCCAATCGCTTCGAGCCCCTCGAATCGAAAGTTGTAGAAGGAAAACCGTCCTCTTCCATAGAGGATATGGAGCAGGAAACAGCTGACCACGCTGCTACATCTGCAGCAAAGAAGAGGCAGGATAAACCTGCCGAAACTAGCCCTACACCAAAGAAAAAGGGCAAATTGATTCGGCCACCCATGAAGTCGTCTTAATGTAGACTACCTTTACATCTTATATCCCATAGTTCCAATGGCTATCCTACAATGGAACATACGAGGATTAAGAGCGCATCGACCAGAATTGGAACTTTTGCTCAGTAAGCATCACCCCTTAGTGATATGCTTACAAGAGACTAAGCTACGACCACAAGACAACTTTAAAATCAGACGCTACACACCACTGAGGTGTGATGTTGAAACAGAAGAGGGCATTCCTGCACACGGGGGTACTATGATGCTCCTCAGGGATGACATATTTGTAGATCCGTTACAGCTACAGTCTGATTTACAATCTGTAGCTGTAAGAATTAAGCTGCCATCAATAGAATTTTGCATTTGCACTGTATATCTCCCGCCATCAGATGACCTCTCGTTAGTTGACCTTGAAGATCTGGTTTCCCAACTTTCAACACCATTTCTAATAGTTGGAGACTTTAATGCCCATCACCCACTTTGGGGCTCAAATCGGGCATGTTCGAGAGGCAACCTCATTGCAAAATTCCTGGAGAGCAATAACTTGGTTCTCCTGAACACCGGAGAGCCCACATTCCTCTCAGACGCGTTTAACGCCTATTCGCACATCGATTTGGCAGTGTGTTCATCCCAGTTAGCTGTTTCATTACAGTGGAATGTCATCTCTGATTTACATTCCAGCGACCACTTTCCATGTCTTCTTAGTCTCTTAGCACAAGATGTGTCTCCCTCACGTATCCCTAGATGGCGCTTTGATCGTGCCAACTGGAATCTTTACACCCAGTTGGCTGTCTTTGAATACAACGAGCACGATTCTGTGAATGATTTAGTCGATCATCTCACAGAGAAAATTCTTTCCGCTGCAGAACAGTCTATTCCACGTTCGGCTACCCAACTCGGTCGATTTCCTGTCCCATGGTGGACCAACGACTGCCGGAATGCTATTCGTGCTCGTAGACGTGCTCTAAGGGTATTCCAACGACACCCTACGCTAAGTAATCTAATTGAGTATAAGAAAGCGCGTGCAAAATCTAGGCAAATAATTAAGGATAGCAAAAAGACCTCATGGAACAAATTTGTATCATCTTTTAACAGATGTACACCCTCATCTGTTGTATGGGATAAATTAAGGCGCGTGGCCGGAAAATCAACCCACCTGCCAATCGCTGGTCTGAAAACAACTGCAGGAGTTGTTGTTGATCCGTTTGTTGTGGCTAACACCTTCGGCTGTGCTTTCGCTCAGGTGTCTAGCTCATGCAATTATGCTCCTGAGTTTATCTCAATTAAGACTCAGGTAGAATCTCAAGGTTTCGTGTTTAGTTCCAGAAACCTTGAAGACTATAACCGCCTCTTCTTCTTGGCAGAGCTAGAACACGCTCTTTCGTCATCGCGACTGACAGCACCAGGACCGGATGGAATCCACGTTCAAATGTTACAACATCTCTCACCTGAAGGTAAGGCATTCCTGCTCGAGGTCTATAACCGTGTTTGGGTTGATGCCACGTTTCCTGAAAAGTGGCGAGAAGCTACCATTATACCTATCTTGAAAGCTGGCAAGGACCGTCACCTCCCTTCTAGCTACCGCCCTATTTCCCTCACCAGTTGCGTATGCAAGGTGATGGAACGCATGATAAATGGGCGGTTGGTATGGTGGCTGGAAACGCACAACCTACTGAATAACATCCAGTGCGGTTTCCGACGACGCCGTTCAACAGTGGATCATCTTGTGTCCATGTCGACACAGATTATGAACGGATTTCTTAAGAACTGTCAAACAGTCGGAATATTTTTTGACCTCGAAAAGGCTTATGATACGTGTTGGCGGGCAGGGTTGCTACGTACTCTGCACACCTGGAATATACGTGGACGCCTACCACTCTTCCTTCAGGAATTCCTGAAAGACCGCGTATTCCGAGTAAGGGTTGGCTCGGTTTTTTCGAACCTTTTTGTTCAAGAGAACGGTGTACCACAGGGATCGGTATTAAGTGTTACGTTGTTTGCTATTGCGATTAATTCTATCTCGAAATGTGTACCTCCAGGTGTCTCGTCATGCCTATTTGTAGACGACTTTGCCGTCTACTGTACATCTCAGCGCACTCCGTTTTTAGAGCGCCGTCTTCAGACCACCTTGGACAACCTTAAGAGTTGGAGTTTAAAAATCGGCTTCCGATTTTCCGCTGAGAAAACCATCTGTGTAAACTTCTGGCGTCAGCAGAGTCGACTACCTCCAAGGCTCCGGCTAGGCGCTGATCTACTACCTTTTGCAGATGAGACGAGGTTCCTTGGATTGATATTTGATAGAAAACTTAGTTGGTCGTCACATATAGCACAACTGAAGGCACGATGTGACCGATCTTTGAATATCTTGCGGGTACTAAGTGGAAAATCGTGGGGAGCGGATCGTGCAGTGTTATTGCGACTTTATCGGGCACTCATCCGTTCCAAATTAGACTATGGTAGTATCGTTTATGGCTCAGCACGACCATCTGTGCTGAAGAGATTAGACACAGTCCATAACTGTGGCATACGTATAGCTGTTGGGGCATTTCCAACGAGCCGAGTTATAAGCCTGTATGCTGAGTCTGCAGAACCTCCTCTGCAGTACAGGCGCAACATGTTATTAGCCAATTATGGCTGTGGACTTAATTGCATGCCCACACATCCATCGTTTACGCCGTTCTTTAATACCTTCATGGACGTGCGTTATAGGAACACTACTATTAAACCAAAGCCACCTGGTTTTCGTTTCCGGGAGCTCCTTAGACATCTTGATACTGACATGCCCAAGATGTATCCTAGGGGGGAGAGGACATACCCTCCTTGGTTGTGCAGAGCGTCCCCGGTTGATCTGGGCATGACTAAATATGATAAATCTACCATGTCTATGTCTAGTATCCGCACATGTTTTTTAGAATTTTTATCGCGATATAAGGACCATTTTGTAATTTATACTGATGGCTCCAAGAACTCAAATGGCGTTGGTTGTGCTTTCGTGTGTGGAACCGAACCCTATACATTCGGATTCCACACTAGCACTTCCATTTTTACTGCAGAGCTTTATGCAATATACCGGGCCATTTTACACGTACGCCGACGAAAGTTGGGGGACTGCTTAATCCTGAGTGATTCCCTCAGTGCACTTCAAAGCCTACGGCAGCTGTACAGCTACCACCCTATTGTGCAGCGTATACAGGATGCCCTCCACGTTTTACACGCTTCTGGTGTTAACGTGGTGTGTGCATGGATTCCTGGTCACGTAGGCTTGCGGGGGAATGAAATGGCGGATTCAGCAGCCAAGACGGCTATCATGAAGCCCAGGGTTCGAATACCATCTGTGACATCGGAAGACTTTAGGGCCGAATTGCGGAGAGCTGTGCAAACCTGCTGGCAGGAAGAGTGGTCTGCTCTCCGCAATAATAAACTTAGATCTGTCAAAGAACTTCCTATTCCCTGGGTTACCTCCTGTCGGTCATCTCGTCGCGAGGAGGTGAGTTTGGCTCGGTTACGAATTGGACACTGCATTTTTACTCATAGTTTTCTTTTTAAAAAGGAGCCTTCTCCACTATGTTCGTTTTGTAATGAAGCGTTGTCTGTACGACACGTGCTGCTAGAGTGTTTTCACCTAGCAGACCTTAGGACGTCTCTGCAGCTGCCGGTCAGCTTTGCAGAAATTCTAGCGGACGATCACGCAGTAGTGGAGAAGGTTTTTAGATTCTTTTCGAGATTAGATTTTAGGATTTAGCAAATAGAATTTATGGTTTTTGGATGACATTTTTATTTTATTTATTTATTTATTTATTTATTTATTTATTTATTTATTTATTTATTTATTTATTTATTTATTTATTTATTTATTTATTTTTTTTTTTCAAGGCGTATGTATTTTTTGTCTTTTTTAACATATACTGTTTTAGAATAATTTATATCTGGCTTTTGCCATGACCAGTTTCATTTAAAAAGGGCGCTGATGACCTCTGTAGTTGAGCACCCTTATACTCATCATCACTCACTCACTCTACTCTTTCGTTGTTCTATATACATAGATGTACTGGCAACAAGCGAAGCCTACAGATTTCACAATGAGCATAGGTATAAATGTGGTCGAAAAATAGAATTTACTTCTTTGCCATTTGCACTTGTAATTGTATTATACTGCAAAATTGCCCTGTATCAAATAGTTTGTGAATATAATATGGGAAACTCTCGTCCCTAGCGACAACAGAATTCCAGAGGGTTAAATTGCAGCACTGAATAACAATGATGATGATTATGATGATGATTCAGAGGTTGGTCAGGATTTCCAAAACTTGTAAAGTAAACAAACCAGCTGTATTGGATGACCTTAGAAAGAAAAGTAGAGAACATAACTTTGAAAGTTCAAACATTTTAAAGAAGGGAACAAAGAAAAATGTTTGCGTTTGGCGGTACTTCAGTGTCATCTGGTTGCCACTTATGACTATAATCCACCACATTAAAACAGCTGACGTACGAAAAGTTATGGGAACGTCAAAAAGTTTTGATCTGTAAATACTTATGTATTGTAATAAACATCTGCAATAATAACGCAATGGCAGATGAAGTTTTGTTTGAATTTTTACATTCGGAATTAGTTTCATATGTGATAGAAAGCTCCGAAAAAGAGAAAAAGGTAATAGTAAAAATTCACAATGAGGTTATGTTTACTGTGTAAAATAGTAGATCTGATTTACAAAGCTTAAAACATTGAATAGTGATATCCGTTTAAGTACGATACGATCCATTGTGCATTTAGGTTAACAACGGCCTGAATCATCAATTGAATTTGCAAATTTGTTTATGTATATCTTGCTATGATGGATTGTTCACAGGCAGGTGACCTCTCTGTTTTGGAGTATATGGGCTTCTCGACTGGCTATCGGATAATTGAAAGGCAAGTTTTTTTACAAAGCTAAATTATGATAGATGGTTGATAAGCTGTAATTTAAAAGAATTTACTGATATGTCACTTTTAATTCACAACTTATTTAATTGCAGACTCACAAAGGAGTGGCCAAGATTTAAAGATGAATTGGACACCATGAAATTCATTTGTACAGATTTCTGGTCATCAATTCATAAAAAACAAATTGATAATCTAAGAACAAATCACCAAGGTGTGTATGTGCTTCAGGACAATGCATTTCGCTTTCTCACACGACTCTCAGTAGGCCGCCAGTACCTGGATATGGCTCCAAAGGTAATGTCAGTATTATTATAAGGAATTTCTGTTGTACTTTAATCTAATGTGCGTCAGTGTTGCAATAAATGCATTTAGATTATTCCAGATAATGATCTATAATGTTCCACTAGAAAACAGTGCATTTTTCACTTGTAATAGGCAAGCTGTTGGTTTTAACATTCTTAATTTCTCTACCATGTACATAGTAGTACCAAGATTTCACTGGAATGCTTTTTATGAGGTCATAGAATAAAAAATTAAAAAAATGCATTTTTTAAAAAAAGTATGTGTATGTACTCTGTTAGTATCTTACTGAACTTAAGGGTGACATGCCCTTATCGCTTCCAAGGAGTTCACCAAATCAAAATTCAACATTTAACATTATCTGAGGATGTTAGGAAGGTCCTAATGAAATCAGTTGTAGGTAAAGACTAGCAATATAAGTATCGAATATATAATATATCGAGTATATAATTCTTTGTGCAGCCTAGAATTGTAATTGGAAAACAAACATACAAATAATATAATATATTTACTGCTCATTGTACAAGATCTTAAGCATAATGCTCTCTACTGACAATACGCCGTCCCCAGCGTTTTTTCATTTTTGTCTCTTATCACATTGTCTTGAATCTCCTCTATGGTTTGGAAACATCCTTTCAACATTATGTGAGTTTGAGAAACAGGAAAAGGTCTGGAGAATAGCATGAATGGGGCACAATGGTAACCTGATATTTTTCCAAATAGCTACAATGCCTGCCTGTGTAGCATAGGTGGTAAAAATTCAAGATATTCCGAGATCTAATCTTGGTCAGGGTAATGAGTTTATTTCCGCTGCTTTCCCTTATCTTGAAGTCTGGTAACTCAAAGTTTTATATATCCTGTGCTAATTTGAACAACATTTCATTTATTAATTTTTAGATGAGTCGTATTTATTACACATCTGCTTCACTTTCGTACCTATTTTGAGGACATGTTTCGCAAATCATCGTTTGCATCTACGGCTCTTATCGTCCGATATAACTTAATGTTGCAGGTTTTCCCTTATCCTGACAGATGAATGTCTTGTAACTCTAACCTCTATGTACCCTGTACTCATTTGATCTTCATTTCATTCATTATTCCATTTTACTTAACGTTGGAAGTTTTCCTTCGTCCTGAAAGATGAATGTCTGGTAACTCTAAGCTCTATGTACACTGTACTCATTTGAACATCATTTCATTCATCGTATATCACTTAACACAGGAGGTTTTTCCTTATCCTGAAAAATGAATGTCTGGTAACTCTAAGCTCTATGTACCCTGTACTCATTTGAACATCATTTCATTCATCTTCCGATATAACTTAACGTTGGAGGTTTTCTCTTAACCTGAATGTCTGGTAACTGTAAGCTCTATGTACCCTGTACTCATTTGAACATCATTTCATTCACTGTCCGATATGACTTAATGTTGGAGGTTTACTCTTATCCTAAAGATGAATCTCTGGTAACTCTAAGCTCTATGTACCCTGTACTCATTTAAACATCATTTCCTTCATCATCCGATATGACTTAACATTGGACGTTTTCCCTTATCCTGAAAGATAAATGTCTGGTAACCCTAAGCTCTATGTACCCTGTACTCATTTGAACATCATTTCATTCATCTTCCGATATGACTTAACGTTGGAGGTTTTCCCTTATCCTGAAAGATGAATGTCTGGTAACCCTAAGCTCTATGTACCCTGTACTCATTTGAACATCATTTCATTCATCTTCCGATATGACTTAACGTTGGAGGTTTTCCCTTATCCTGAAAGATGAATGTCCAGTAACTCTAAGCACTATGTACCGTGTACTCATTTGAACATCATTTCATTCATCGTATATGACTTAACGTTGGTGGTTTTCCCTTATCCAGAAAGATGAATGTCTGGTAACTCTAAGCTCTATGTACCCTGTACTCATTTGAACATCATTTCATTCATCGTCCGATATGACTTAACGTTGGAGCTTTTCCCTTATCCAGAAAGATGAATGTCTGGTAAATCTAAGCTCTATGTACCGTGTACTCATTTGAACATCATTTCCTTAATCATCCGATATGACTTAACATTGGACGTTTTCCCTTATTCTGAAAGATAAATGTCTGGTAACCCTAAGCTCTATGTACCCTGTACTCATTTGAACATCATTTCATTCATCGTCCGATATGACAACGTTGGAGGTTTTCCCTTATCCTGAAAGATGAATGTCCAGGAACTCTAAGCACTATGTACCCTGTACTCATTTGAACATCATTTCATTCACCGTCTGATATGACTTAACCTTGGAGGATGTTAGTTAAAAAAAGAAAATAGCTGCAAATGAGGCATCATGATGCAACATTCAAGTCTGGTTTTTTCACAATTCAGTCGCATTCCTGCACACACCATTCCTAAAAAGTGCTAAAATTTCCTGGTAAACCTCCTTGTTTACCACTCACCACAGCTGTACTTTTGTTTAAACATTACGGCCATAAACCCATATGTCATATTCTGTTATGAGTTATGGTCAGAAACTGTAGTAATTCTAAAATGTCTGTTTACAGTATGTTGCATTTACATGTGGGCTAATTCGAGGCGCATTATCCAATCTGGGCATCAACAGCATGGTAACAGCTGAAGTTCAGAACATGCCTGCGTGTAAGTTCCACATCCAGGTGCAGAGAGTTTAATGGTAAGTACAGTGACATTGAACTTGATGCTAAATGTTAATTGTTCAACAACTTCTACCATATCGTAATTTATACAGTAAAATCTGCCTTCGACGTGCCCCTTGTTAAGTGGAAATATGTCTTAAATAGAAATATTTCATGGTCCCATAAGTTTAAAGATGAAAAACATGTTAAATTCGCTTTATTTAACGGAGATTGTCTTTACACACACAACGGAAATCGAAGTACACATTTTAATACAAAATTTTCAGTTCTGGAATGCAGAGTTTAGACAATTTTCAGGCACGCGATAAAAATATGTTTTCTATCAAAAACACTTTTTAAACCAATTCTCGAACTGTATAAACACTTAAGCTCCACTTACTTTTAAAATTAGGACATGTTTCAAGGACACCGCGTCCCCATCCTCAGCTGATGTTCTACTGGTTCTTCAGGTGACCGCCTCCCTCTCCTGGCGCTGTTCAATGAGTTGAATGACGTCATCTACTATTGGAATTTCGAAGTTCATTGCTCTCTCTTTGTTCTTCAAAATGTGTATATTTTCCCAAACTGTTAATTCCGAATACTTTTTTGCCGGTACCAAAAGTTTTATGTCTTTGGAAATGTTGTGATTTTTTGACCAGAAGTGATGGGCTATGGCCGATCTATCTGTCTGTTTGTATTTAATACATTGTATTTAATACATCTTTCATCCTTGTTTCTAGGTTTCTCTTTGTTTTTCAGATATAAATTTCGTGGCAATCCTCACATCTTACGCTATAAATTCCGGATAGTTTGTTGGCTGGACTTGTGTTTTTTAGCAGGTGATTCAGCATGTTTCTCATGTTATATTTGTTGTGTGGTGCTAGTTGTATCTGAAATTGACGGAAAATGTTTTTGAATTTATTAAATGCCTTAGGGTGATACGTAACTTTGCAATATACTTTCTTTGGGTCGTCAGCTTTTAAAGTGCTAACGTCCTTGATGGTTTTCCGTCTCTTATGCTTGTTTATCATTTTTTTTAATAAATTTTGGATCAAAGCAATTCACAATTGCAACATAATTAATGTGATCTACTTCTTTGGTATATTCCTCTATAGTCAATGGGATGTTCACTAGCCTATGGATTAAACTGTGAAATACTGCATATTGGTGTTCTTTTGGGTTGGAGTTGTTGTTTTTAATGTAGTTATCCACATGTGTTGATTTTCTATATATGCCAAACTCTAATTTGTCTCCTTTTTTTATAATTTTTAAATCCAAAAACGGATGGGGACGCGGTGTCCTTGAAACATGTCCTAATTTTAAAAGTAAGTGGAGCTTAAGTGTTTATACAGTTCGAGAATTGGTTTAAAAAGTGTTTTTGATTGATGAAGCTCCACTGTTTATAAATACTTCTATTATAGTTTTATTATATGTTTTCTACTTTAAGTATGTGATGCTACAGTTAAAACATAACCATATTGCTTCTATCTGACATATGTAGGATGGGGGTGCGCTATTAATGTTACTAATACTGAGGAACCTGCTGCAGTCAACCTTATTAATGCAAGAGTAAAAGTGTCCGCCTCGGTAGTGTAGATGGTAGCATGTCTGCCTGACGTTCAAGAGGTCCCGAGTTTGAATCTCAGTCAGCGTGATTTATCTAGATAAGGTTTTTTCTGTGGTTTTCCCTTATTCTAAAAGATGAATGTTGGGTAGCTCTAAGCTCCATGGACCCTGGGCTCATTTGAGCATCATTTCACCCATTCCATTCATTGTCCGATATCACTTAACATTGGAGGAAGTAAATTACGACAACAAAAAAGGTAAAAATGACTTATGCTAATGAAAGAATTAAATACATCATGAAGGTGTTCAACATAGGCAAAATGAAGGTAATGAGATTCTAAAGAAGAAAATGGAAATTCTTAAGCATGGGAAAATAAAGAGAGAACTTAAGAAAACTAAAAATCAGGCGTTAATTAAATAGTGTAGGAGTGGTTCGTTAGTGTTAGGGCAAAAGCATCACGACATATCAGGGTCTATGCTACAGGAATATGTTAAAAAGGTAGATGAAAGATTGGGCAAGGCTGAATTGGAAACCTCTAATAGATGATTGAAGAGTTTCTCAAAAGATATCAGATATATTTTAATTAACTTTGTGGTGAATCAAATGATGTTGCGAGCATTGTTGTGGCCGGGAGCTGACTGGAAGTTTCAATTTCTTTTTTGTTACAGAACATTCCAGAAATGTCTAGAAGTGTCAATGGACATATAAAAGGAAGCCGCAGTTAGTTGAGTGGACAGTCGTAAGAGAGAGTCGAATTGAAACTTGTGATACATGTGCATACAGCTGTGTTTTGAAAGTGAACTCTTTGTTTGTGGTCAGCGTCCTTGACAATTGTATTTGTGTATGTAATTCTGCTACTGTAAGGGTTGACCAAAGTGTATTTCTACGGAAATAAAGAACATTTTGGAATTTCTGCAAATTGGACTTTTAATTCTACGAACCCACAAAGTCACCATTGTTAATTGGATTGCTAAACTATCTTCTATAATCAAAGTATACAGACCTGAAAACAGCAAATGGAGACGAGACGGGATTATTCTTCCACTCAATGAATAAGTCATGGTGTTTTAAAGGTGAGAAATTTTCGGGAGGAAAATTGTCCAAGGAAAGATTGAATGTTTTCCTATGTGTTTTTATGTAAACTGAAATGGAAAAACCCCTTCATTAAATGGAAATTTTTGAGAGTGCTGTTTGATTCCTCTAATGGCAAGTTTTTCTGTATAAGACTGTCAGTCCTGGAATATGCTTTAGATTACAGTATGAAAGAAAAAAGAAGAGGAGCTCTGAAGAAGCCCTGCATAGTAGGGCGAAACGTTGGCATCAGCAAACAACCAAGACGCGGCCTTCCCCAAAAGACTTAATTACTATTGCTATGGACACCAGTCGTCAAAGCCTACACAGTGAATTGAATACATCTTTTCTTGTCAATCTTAATTTTAAAATTCTTGTAAATCATTTTAATATGTGCTAGCTCTGAATTTTACTTACACTTGAATTTAATTATGTGCACTAATAATTTAGATCAATTATCGAGTCAATTTCAGTACTGAGTGGGTTTCATCTGTAACATGCATTCAGGAGGTCTGGGTTCAATTCCTGTGGCCGATCTATCGGCCCACTGTATTTTTTTTTCTTTTTTTTTTTTTTGAGGGAGTTTCCCGGGTCACCAGGCAAAAGCTGGGTAGGTTAATTACAGTACGCACAAGATAAGAGCGCTGGATTTACTGTGTGGTGCAGGCAGAGGAGAAGCAGCATCCACTGAAAATATTCCTTACTTTTGCCCACGCCAGCTCAATTGCATTCAGATCACAGTTATACGGAGGTAGACGAATAATAATGTGTCCACTTTCGAGAGCCATAACATCCACAAATGTTCATACAAATATAAAGCATTTTCAAGTAAATACTGATGTACTCGTAACAAGGATAAACTGGCAATTCGAGCGCACCAAACGAGCCTTTATGAAGGAAGCTTTAACTACAAAGTGATAATGTTATATAATAAACTTCCAAATTCATTTAAACAAGCTGCATCATTAAAACACTTTAAGAATAAGGTTAAGAAATTTTTGCATGCGCACTGTTTTTATATGGTTAATGAAGTTTTAGAACTATAACCATGTAAATGAGCACTGGGAGCATAGTACATTCACAAACCTGTAATGTTTATATTATGACATTTCTTGTAGTAAATTAGTCTATGCAAATACCACATGAAACCATAGAAAAGCTGCTGACTGTGTATATTGTATGTAATCAATTTGACTTTATGTATATACTGTATTTATACATTTTGACGTGTCTCATAACATGTATGTGTTGTCAAGGACGAACTAAAATTCTAATTCTAGCATACGATTGTTGTAAACTGGTTAACTAATTAACCTCGAAATTGATCAAAACGAAATATGGCAGACATGATAAAGCTTAGCATATTAGCCACTAGATGTCAGTGTATAGCGCATTTCAAATTTCAAAGTTGATATCTATGTTTACAGAGTTAAACGCAAATTACCGAATGAGGACTTGGAACTCGATTGCTCTTCTTATCACGCGCATATAGTACATCCTCCAAATTTCCTGTCCCTCCAGTTCATCTCCATTATCATTTCACATCATCTCTCATCTGGTGGTCTCTTTCAGGGTAAAAGTGTCGGTGGATGTCTTGGTGGTACATGGTAGGACGATATGCTCATGGTAAACACCTCCTCATATGGTTGGACGTTTGGCAGTTTCCAAATCTGGTCCAATGGGGTCATTTCCAGATCATAGGAGGGTGGGATGCTGGTTGTGCTGGCCAGCTGGGGAGTTTCCAACTGATAAAGTGTAGGGACCCTGCCCTCTGTCGTGACTCCTTGAGACGGCTGTCCTCTGTCTTCTCTTGCCTTATCCTTCCTCCTGCGGCTGCTCCACTTGGTGGTACAGGTACAATAGACCAAGTTTGAACCTCCATGCCGAATCCCCTCAGTAGCATAGTCCAGTTCAGAGCAATTTGTGACACTCGCTTACTATATTTTTAAACAAAAAATATGTTTCAAGATCTAACTGCTGCCTTATCAGTTCCACAACCAGCATGAATATTTTACAGTAATTAATTTTGAAATTCTGAAGTGTTCCACGTTTCAGTGACTGAAGCCACTGTTACAGTTGGAAAGCAGAAACTCCACAATTGTATTTCTGAGTAAGAAAGAAGCATTGTGCTTTAAAGCCCAGCTACCACATTGAAAGTTGTGGAAAACGATTCCACTCTCTTAATTATCTGTTCAAAATGTGATTTTTAAAAGAAGATACGTGAAGGTCATCTGCTTCTCCATGTGGGGTGCTACTATGTTGCCTAGAACTAAGTTACGCGTACTCCCCTCTTTACCCTCTCAACACAGGAAATAAAAACAAGCATTTGAGGTTATCACATCTCAACAAACACATGCATATTTAATCTATAATAGCCTACTTTAAGAAAAAAATAAGTGTTCACACATTCAATGCGTTGTAGCATCTTCACATGTGTGCATTATTTTAAATAATTTTTACACTATGTAACTGATATTCCATACTTACCTTTATTGTTGCTAGGCACTGTAAGTTGATATTCCCACACTAGTACAGTAAGCAATTTCTCCATAGCAACACATAGGTGATGCACGTTCTGAAATCTAACATTTATCTTCAATTATACTTATTAATATTTTATTTTAATTACTAAAATTCAGATTAATATAAATACACATAGTGCAAAAAGTGGTATGTAATACAAATGTTGTAAGCACATAATGCATTCTCGGAAAATGAAAAATAAATTTGACGCAAGCACCTCATTTTTTCAAACCTTTCCTCGTTCCGTATAAAGTCTTACCATTAGTATCTCAATATACTATTATTAACAAATTTGTCAATTGCCATGTTCATGTCAACGCCACCGGTATGCCGGAATTTGGACCCATAGGTATTCTTTTACATGCAAGCATATCTACTCACATGGGGCTGTTGCTTTTGGTTGAAAGGAACAAGTTTTGATAAGGAGCAAACTCTTGTCTTCCTGTTCAAAGAATTCCCTAAGGGAACAGATAAATTTTCTAGCTTGATATGCAATGTAAACTGATCTTTGCCTTAGGCCATGAATCCTCCATCTACATCTAATCCTACCGCCACTACATCTTGCTTCAAAACAATGCACTTTAATTTTGCTTTCACAAAGTAGGCTAACAATACACAATGCAACTGAACACTCAAGCGAACTCTTGTTTCCCGCACAAAACTAGCGATAATTAACCTGAGGAGTATGTGACTTACCAGTGTAAGCAATCTGGCAACCTTTGTTTACATTTCCATAGCAATGACCTTACCCTTTGCGTCCCTTGCTTGATGACCTTCATATACCTTCTTTTAAAAATCAGACTGTATATATTGATCTTTTATGTTTTTACTAGTGATTTCTCTCGTTATACTGCATTTGTGCAAAATTTACATCCTAGTATGTTTTTTATTTTTCAGACACGTGGCACCAAAAATAACAAAGTTGACCTCCTTCATGGAGACAGCGATGTGAGTGTCAAGGTATACACATGCTGCTAAGAAGGTCAAATAACTGATTTTGAAAATGCATTACTTGTGTGTGCTCAATGATCGTACTTGATCAATTGACTGCTGTTGTAAGTTGCTAGTGCTTTACATTCCTGTGATTTCTAATGGTACAGTGTGTCCAGGATATACTAAACATCCAAGATATAAGAATAAATGACGGCTAGTGTTGTAATATATTAAATATTGTGTACATATATAACTATATGGTGAACAGTGATTTAAAAGTATTGTAGCAAATAATAAAAAAACTCATATAACTTAATGATCTTTAATAAAAATATCAATGAATAAGTGCCTCATTTCCCTCTGCCTCATCATTCCACCACCAGAGAGAAGAAAGCATACAACAAGAACAACAGATAATGGCCGACCTTCGTGGTTGAAAATGGAAGCAACAGCTTCATAAACTAGTCCCTCAAAAAGTTAAAATGTAAGTGACGAAGTGTTACAAACTGACCACAAATAGTTTTTTCAGTTAATTTGAACATCACTGTTAATAAATTCGTCCAATTACTCATTATTTGTTAACTTTGTTTATGCATTGTCTTAATTTACTTTCTCCTAAAACTTCAGAAAATATTTACTTAAACTTTAAAAATGTCATTTTAAATATCATCCAAAATTTTGCTTATCTGAAACTACCTCCATTCTTTGTTCTGTTTAAGAGATGTTCTACTCTATATGGAGATCACATAGCTCTTGAAATGCTTTTCAATAAATAATGAACATAATCTTTTTACGGTCATAATTTTTCGCACTAAAATTCAATCCCATTATATTCTTAATTTATAGATGTGTAATAAATACGACTCATCTATAAAAAAATAAGTATTTCGCTTCACTGTGGTGTTCCAATACAGTTAAATCTTGATTTATTATATTCTGTTAGCTTACTGTGAAACCAACACGCCATAGTAGTTTCATTGTTGGTACTCCTGGTTCCCGCCTGTGAGAACCAGGCAAGTTCAGACATGTTCAGTATAGTCTACCGCTGCAAAGGAGATAACACGCAACGAACAATATGCGGCTTTGAAATTCTGCTTTCCTCTCAACAAATCTTCAGTTGAGGCCTATACAATGTTACTAGAGGCATATGGAGAGTTTGTTCTTCCCTACAGCACAGCTCGAAGGTGCTTTAAAATGTTTAAAGAGGGGGAGACAATCAATTTCAAAGGAAGGTGGAGCCGGTGCTCCACTTACTGCTCTTGCAGAAGAAAACATCAACACTGCTGCTACCATTGTGAGACAGGATCGACGAATTATCTTAAGATCACTTTCTGAAATACTAAACATTTCATTCGGTGCCACTCACACGTTGATGACAGAAACATTACACATGAGACGTGTTTGTGCGCAATGGGTTCCAAGACTGTTGATTCCCGAACAAAAGGACATTCGCATGCAGGTCTGCATGCACTTAAAGTTGATGTTAGAGGAAGATCCAGAGTTTCTTTCAAATATAATAAAGTTGATGTTAGAGGAAGATCCAGAGTTTCTTTCAAATATAATCACTGCTGATGAAATTTGGCTACATCATTTTGATCCTGAGAGCAAACAGCAGAGCTCAGTGTGGAAATCTCCTTCATCACCAATCCTCAAAAAAGCAAAAGTGGTTGCTTCTGCTGGGAAAGTTATGGTCATCTCATTCTTTGATATTCATGGAATGGTTTATCAGTATGGTGTACCTGCACACACATCAGTAACTGAACAATACTACAGGGATATCCTGAAAACATTGCAAGTCCATATCAGGTGCAAAAGACCACATTTCCCTGAAGCAGGCTGGATGCTGCACCACGATAATGCGCGGCCGCATATTGCCAAAGTTGTTGCTGAATATCTTGCAAAAATCAACGTGAAGTACATCCCTCACCCTCCCTATAGTCCGGATTTAGCTCCATGTGACTTTTTTCTATTACCTAACTTGAAGAAACACCTTCGTGGGAGACATTACCCATCATCAGAAGCAGTGGTGAAGGCTGCGGAGGCGATTTTGAAAGATCTCTCAAAAAATGGTTTCCAGCATGTCTTTGAAGACTGGCATAAACGCTGGGACAAGTGCATCGCATTCAGGGGAGACTATTTTGAGAAGCACCATCAAAATTATGAGAATGAGTAAAGGTGCATTGTCAAAAAAAATTGTGATCATTCTTTATTGAACAGCCCTCGTATGTAATACAACACAGGGAAAATCTTTCATTTTATGAAATATATTAGAAACTCACACTTGAGGTATTTCAGTCAGGGCAGCTGCAGTTATGTTGAACTAGGTTTTGCTATTTTTACGCAGGTAAGAAGTCTAATTTATTACATTAATTTGACTTTCTCTATCCACTCTTATTTATGTTTATATAAATTCTATAAACTACTTTGGATAGATAGAGTCAACTTGAAAAATACAATGTCACAGCCAGGTAGCTACCATGGCCAGTTTGCTGTCATGACATTAAATTCTCCATTTCACTCATATATTTTCCTGGTAAACCACTAGTGACGCTACCGACCAATATGACTTGACAGAGGACATAAATTACAAAATGAAAAAAAAGAACAAAAAGCTAGGGCTCTCATATTTGAGACGGCAGCGTACTATTGTAAGTACTTGAGTCCCAGGCTTCATCATTTAACTCTTATTATTTCAGTTAATTGATGATTAATCATTTCTTCACACTAGCTGTATATAGGCTAGTCATGGTTTTTGTTCCAAAAATGAAATGCTAACTGCTGACTTATCAAATTAAAACAAGAAGATAGGTCAGCAGTAGCATTTCACCTTTGGACCATTGACCCAAATCCAAAATTACTAAAAGGTGTGATAAAACAAACTGACAACATGGGAGAACATATTCATATGGAAAAAATAAGGACCGTGTAATGAACTTTGAAATCCCACCAATAGATAATTTAAGAAAGAAGTTCGTAGCTCCACCACCAGAGAGTAGAGAACAGACAACAGATAATATTTGGACCGAGGTTGAAAATGGATACAACGGCTTCCGAAACTAGTTCCTCAATAATATAAAAATGTAAGTGTCATAAACCAACTACAAATAGATTCTTCAATTGAAAATTGCTATTTTTACACTAGATGTGAATGGCATGGTTTGGATACGTAGATTCAGTTTGAAAAATTCAATGCCATAGCTAGGATTTCAACCAAGGATCTCCCGGTCTTCATCCAATTGCTCTTAACCATTGAGCTACCATGACAGCATCCCAGCATGAACTAAATTTTCCAATTGACTCGTATTTTTTCTGATAAACAACTAGGACTTATCATTCAAGGTGCCTCAAAACTTGTATTTACTTTAAAATTTGAACATATCTGGCTGGAATGCAATACTTTCTCTACCTATAAGGTACATGGTATAGAAAAAAAAACTGAATTATACTGTTTACACAGAAAATGAAGCTAGTTACAGTGAGTTATACTGTATTATTTTTTGTAAATAATATTTAATTGAAATCAAATTAATTGTTCTTTTACGCTAGCCATGTGTAGGCCAAGGTTTGAAAAGGTAGTGTCAGACTAAACAAAGTAAAGCCATAGCAGAGATTGGAACCATGGATCTTCAGTCCGCATTTGGTTGCTCTTAACCATTGAGCTAACATGGCAAAATGCCAACATGGCATTAAATTCTCCAACTGTCTTGTATTTTTCTGGTAAACTATTGAGGAGGATCCCATATACGATGACATACATATCTTTTATGGTAACTTATTATGTTGCAAGTACTTAAGTCCCAGACTTTATAGTAACCACTATTAGTTGCTTAATTCAAGGAAATCCACGTCAAGTGTGGAAGAACGATAAAGCAATTGATTTGGACTTCCTGTTAGTATATTTCTCCAAACATGCATTAATTGCATGAGGATGTTTGTACACTCATTAATAAGCAATAGAGGGTGTGAAAGGTCATGTGAGTGTAACATATTTTTTTCAAGAGGAGATACAAAATTTTGAGATGCTTCTAATTGCCATCCATTATTGTTCTTGCTTCCTCTTTTCATTTTATTTACTTTGCGATACACATCACATGGGTAACAAAGCACTATGGAGAGTCCTGTACCTTGTGGCAGCATGAGTATGGCAGTTTCATCTGTTGTACTTGGTATGCTAAATTTTAAAAGTAAATTAAGAACAATGTACCAGTTGATTTGCACATAACATAATTCCCTTATTGTAACTAGTGGCATCCATAGAGTGCCCACCTCGGTAGCATAGATGGTGGCGTGTCTACCTCACATTCAGGAGGTCCCAAGTTCGAATCTCGGTTGGGGTGAGTTACCTGGATAATGTTTTTTCCGGGGTTTTCCCTTATCCTAATGGATGAATGTCAGGTAACTATAAGCTCCATGGACCCCAGATGCATTTGAGCAACATTTCACCCATTTCATTTATCGGCCGATATGACTTAAAGTTGGAGGACATAAATTACAATAACAACAAACAAAAAAATCTATAGAGTTGTGCTTTTGTTGAGAATACATCAACCTCTGAGGAAATTTAATGTTTTCAGAAGAAATAATAAAGTACTCTGAATTAATATGAACCGAGTTTAAGTACATAAAAAGTGCCATAAAAGAGTTTGTGCTTCAATTCAAGCTTTGACACAGTAATGCCAAATTGTGTTGCATCTTGGAAACATTAGGTTTTGAGAAGCAACATCATGCCAAATGTTAATTCATGGTACGTCATTAATTTAGCTCTATTTCTAAATGGGCATTAGACAATAAAGAGATACTGGTGATCTAAGGATAACATTAAATGAAAGAAAGAAACATTAGTTGATAGAGGCTAAATTGAACAAAATATTCTAAAGTTGCCTACAAATTAAAACAATGAACACTCCAAGTTATTATGGAAACTGCCTTTTCTCACTCCAAAGCCTCAATTCAACTTTGGCTGCAAGGATTTTGTTGCATTCAAGGTGAATTCCTGTTGATCAATTGTCCTCATGATGCTCCATTATGAACTATCAGTGTCGTGAATCTTGGCAAGCAACCCTGTTCAGCAGCCTGCCCCTTCCCCTCAAAACATCTGATAGTAGTCCTTTGGAACTAGAGCTTCTGCTTTTCCAGAAACAACTCAATTTGCTCCTCAAAAACTCATTGGATGAGTGCACCTGTTTTCAGCTTCCTAGTAAAGGTCCTACTTCTATTAGGGATCAAACTACAAACCTTTATTGTTGCTCTGTTAACTCCTTTAAAATGATTGTGAGGGATATTGTCTGGTGTATATATATATCTATATATGTATATATCTGACTTATATAAGGAATTGCATTATGTATTTTATACAAAAGTTTTGTCATTGTAATGAGGATTTACGTATGTCATGGAATTTAAATAGTAATTTTAAAATAGCAATGTTATACTCTCTTTCCTGTAGCTCTTTTTTTTTTTCTTTTTGTCGTCAGGAGAGTTTGGGGTGAGGACAGATGTGCATGGTGGCTGACGTAGCTTTCACAACTCTTGCGAAATCTCCTTGCCTTCATTAGACATGATTGGCGCTAATTGCTTCTGTCTGCATTCAATTATACTCATAACCTTGCTTTAACTTAATTATGTTGACTTATCCGATTAACTGATCGGCAAAATCAGTACTATGTGCAAAGTATGCATTCCGTACATTCGTGGATGCTCACATGCTTAATTCAGTCTGAACATTGTTGCTGCGTGCCCAGCGTCGAAAGGTTCTAACTGCAGAAAGGATTATTTCTGCAGTTAAACGCATACTGGGCAAGCACGCAGCAATATGCTGCTGTGTACACCTGTCAGCACAGCGGATGGATGTATTCGTTTTTGCAGGGTGACTTTTAGTTTTTAGGTTAGAAAAGGGAGCAACTTGCACCTCAAAGCTTATGTTAGAATGCAGAACCCACTCAACTCTGGTGCGAATCTGCTTCACATTTAAGAGGTCCTGAGTTCGAATCTCAGGATGTTATCCGGATAAGCTTCTCTCTCTCTCTCTCTCTCTCTCTCTCTCTCTCTCTCTCTCTCTCTCTCTCTCTCTCTCTCTCTCGCTGGCGACCACTGGCGACTGAGTAAGAGGCACGTAAGACGTAAACATTTCCTATATTGCGTAATGTATAATTGGAAAGCTGGAAGAGAAATAGAGTTCTGTTGGGTTGGTACAGGGCAGGCCATTCCCGCATTCCCGCGCAAAACACTGTCACTGCTGACTGAGGGACGTGACGTCACTGAGAATACAACGCAAGAGCGCTTACACGTGAATGTGCGTAATGCAATATTGTGATTGCACATTATAAGATAAGATAAGGCGCTGATGCATGCAAATTCCACAATCCTTCTGATGAAATAAACGAGATGCAATTGCTTATGAGCTATTGTAGTTATTGGCTGTGTTTTTTGTCGTAACATTATGAAAACCATTGCGCTGTTGCTGAAAGCAAACATGCTTCGTATAAAACTACGAATGTGATTTTCCATTGTTTGCCTAAAGATCGAGAACTACAGCGCAAGTGGGTTTTACGCTGTAAAAGGGTTGATCCGGTTAATGTGAATAATGCAAGGATTTGTTGCGATCACTTCCTGCCCGCAAACTATGAACGGGATTTAAAAAACGAGCTGTTAGGTTTGCCGCTGAAAAGAAAATTAAAGGGCGACGCTGTACCGTCATAGAAAATTCCTAATTGGCATGGGGATGTATTTGAGGCGGTAGTAGCAAGTACCAGCAAAACCAATTTGCAGGTAATTATCAGATACACATTCCATTTATGTATTTGTTTCTATGTGTACACTGAGTTTATTCGCTCCTTTTTATAAGAAAAGTTTGATGCGTGGAATAATAATAATAATAATAATAATAATAATAATAATAATAATAATAATAATAATAATAATAATAATAATAATAATAATAATAATAATAATAATAATAATAATAATAATAATAATAATAATAATAATAATAATAATAATAATAATAATAATAATAATAATAATAATAATAATAATAATAATAATAATAATAATAATAATAATAATAATAATAATAATAATAATAATAATAATAATAATAATAATAATAATAATAATAATAATAATAATAATAATAATAATAATAATAAAACTGTTTTTATTAATAGGCAATATCAGCAAGAGATAACCGGTGCGAAGTTAGGACCGTGCGAAAGAGGGCGCTGTCTACTATAGTATGTTTATCTCCCAAAAAACAAAATTGGAACCGTCGACCAGCACGGAGGTAGCTCCTGACCACTCTGTTGTTGCTGAAGAGGAAATAATTAGACTAAAGACTCGGATGCAAGCCCTGAGGAAGAAAACAGTGTTTTGAAACGGCAGAACAAGGTACAGAAGTAATATTTTGTAGCTTCCATGGACAAAGTACTGCGAAGTGTAATGGAGTGATGCAAAACTTAATTTCTATAATAAGTTCCAAGTTTCCCGAAATTCATCATAAAGTGATCTCTCTTAATGTGAGGACAAGAACCTTCATTAGAATTAGGCACTTAAACAAAAGAGCGAAGGCAGAAATGATCAGGAAACTTGCAGCAAAGAAAAATCTTCAATGGGTTGCTTCGTCATTTTCTTGAGCTACACTGATTAAGTACACATGAATAGTAACATGTTTTAAACTCTTAATACAATTGCTAGAAAGAACCTTCATTATAATACACAAGTGGGTGTTTATTTCTTCCGATTTTACACGTAGCAGAGCTTAAATAACACATACTGAGGGGCTAGTGTTTAACTCTCGCGGTTGAACTGTATTCTCAGTGACGTCATGCGCGTTAGCCAATGGCAGCGCGACTCTCCGGAATGGCCTACCTGAGTATTCTAGTTGCCTTGGGGTTGGTATTCTAGATGTAGATGTGCGGTGAGTGAGTAGGTGTTTTGTGTTCGGTGGATTTTGACGTTTAGTTCTTGGTGTATTTCTGCTGGGTGATTCACAGGCATTAGCTGATCAACTAATAATCCTAATTAAGGAATACGCAGTTTCTAGCAAGCGTGATGTCTTGCCATGGGTGTGCTGGTAAATTCGGTATTTTAAACAAAGAAGTAAGTAAATCAAAAGTTGTGCAATATATACAATATAACCTGCTCATGCTTTTGTTCAGCTATACAACAGTATTTTGCTTCACATTACAGTGCGGGTAGTCTAGACCTTGTAAAAATAATGAATGTCAACTGAGAATGTTAGTGTTTCAATAATAAAATAAGTTTAATAACCGAGAATAAACATCGTTTTATTTTTCATTGACCTTCAAAATTACAAAACCCAAAGTGTCATGATTAAATATTAATTTATTCAGTAATATAAAGCAAAATTGTCAATGTATTGGATGGAACCTGATTCCTTCTCTTTGTGTTGCAGCTTGGTTGCCCTAGCTGTGGATTTGCATTTTGCAGCAAATGTTTGAGATTTAAAGCCATCATTCCTAAACTTTCAACAAATCAACAATATAAAGTATGTCGTTCTTGTCACAACAAGTTCACATCAAGTAATCCAAATGAAGATCTTGTGAATCCTGAACCTCCTGAAGCTTTCATAAGGTATAGTATGTCTCTTTATTCAGGCAGGATATTCATAATTATAATACTAGGTTTAATTATAAACTCAATATACCATATCATAGATTAACTAAAACCTCTAACAGCTTTGAAGTATTGGTAATTAAACTATATAATCAATTACCTTTAGAATTAACTGAATTATCAGGTAATACATTTAAATGCAAATTATATGAATGGTTAGTTTCCAAACCTTATTATTCTATACAGGAATACTTTAACAGGTGTAGTTAAACTTTGGCTTATGTCATGAAGTATTCTTATTTCCTCAAGTCTCTATATTTGTATATCTAATGTAAGTATTTTATTGATTTTTTTATCTTCACTGTATTATAACTGTATTAATTTGTACTCTATTTTTGACTTTGTCTATTGCTGTAATAAGCTTAATGACAATAAATCATTATTCATTATTATTCTCCTGATTATTGCCTACAAAGTATCAATAATGCTTAACAAATATTAGCAGAATATCACAAGTAAAATTAGTTACCATAATAGGTGTGTGAATTGCTTTTCTGTAATGATCAATAAAGATTTCCACAGTAATTCCTACTGTTGGGAGCCATTTGAAGGACAAATACTTGAGTTAGGTGCATCATAAATTAGTAATTGAATGCCCAAATCTATCTTCACGAATGTGCATAATTTGTTTCAAAATTGGCAGCCATAGTTTGTTAGGGGTCTGTGTTTGAGGTTAGATTAAGGTAAGAAAGTGTTTGCATGTGCTCTTCTCAAGAGATCGTTTGTTTGCTTTTTTATTTATCTTTTTATTCTTTCTTACATTAGTAATTTATTAATTGCATATTCTAAATTTGTAAATTTGAAATTAAAACTTTGTGTTTCTGTTAAACAAGTCCATTAAAAGTACTGGGAGGGTTGGATTGTAGACTTCAGACTGCTATTAAACTGAACTACTCCTGAAACCATTTATTACGCTTTTAAAAGTGAGTTTTTCAACCTCTAATGGAGGCAATGGCTTCCGAAACTAGCCTCTCAGTAATATAAAAATGTGACAAAGTGTCAATAAACCAACTACAAATAGTTTTTCCGATTCATAGGAATTGTTTAGATAATATATGGAATGAATATATATAATATATATGGCTGTTTGCCATCATTTTATATATTTTTGTACTGTTCCCTAGCATGAGCTATGGCTCTGGGAACCTTTTCAGATAACAATAAATAAATAATGAAGTCATTGGTGACAGAATGGTTCAGTTCAGATGGGCATA
Source organism: Mantis religiosa (assembly GCA_030765055.1). Taxonomy (NCBI): domain Eukaryota; kingdom Metazoa; phylum Arthropoda; class Insecta; order Mantodea; family Mantidae; genus Mantis; species Mantis religiosa. The sequence continues at coordinate 29,951,086 of CM060947.1, forward strand.
TGCTTTCTTTTTATTATTTTAAGGCCAAAAGTTGAGTTGTAAAGAAGACTTGCATAGTAATTTATTAAATTATGATCTCAAAATTCTGCATCTATTGGTATCACTACAAAAGAAACTCTTATCGAAATATTTAAAGTTATTACATTAATTAAATGTTTAAAAATCCTTTCATGGAAGTGTTGAAAACAGTGTTGTATAAATTAAATTTATTGGGAGTTGATTAATGACACTAAACAACACTTTTAAATTTTCCTGGAACTAGTTTCAGAGGCCTTCCCTCTATCCTCAGCCGGACATCGACTGGTTCTCCTTGGTGTAGCCGGCAATATTTTGTCTTCAGTCTCCTCTGGTGGCAGTTCAAGGAACTTGCTGAACAAATCTTTCTGGGGGATGTCGAAATTGAATACTTTGTTCCTATTTTTTGAAATAAAGATTTGTTCCCATGTGGACAGTTCTTGTTTTCCTGTTGTATGTTTTAGTAATTTTGGTTCTGGATTTATGTTGTGGTTTTTTTCCCAAAAATGCGTGGCAACTGCTGATTTTTCTAATTGTTTGTATTTTATGTTCCTAAAGTGTTCCTTTGCTCTTGTTTCTAAATTTCTTTTGGTTTTTCCAATATAAATTTGACTACAGTCACAGCATTCAATTTGATATATCCCAGATTTTTTGTTAGATGGAATGGCATCTTTGATGTTTGAGCAAATTAGGTTTTTTAAGGAGTAATGGTTCACTGGTGCTAGTTGAATGTTTTGTTTTTTGAAGACTTTTTTGAATTTATCAAAGGCCCATGGATGGTAAGTGAATTTTTTGAAGATCATTTTAGTTTCCGTAGCTGAGAGGGTTGTGGTTTCCTTTAGTAGTTTCTTCTTTTTTGCTAAGTTTACTTTTTTGTCTACCAGTGATTTGGGAAAGTCATTTTTCTGTGCTATTTGAATAATTTTGTTGTATTCTATTTTGTATTCTTCTGCTGTGAGAGGGATGTTGACCAGTCTGTGTGCTAAACTATTAAAGATTGCCTGTTTGTGGGATCTTGGATTGTAGCCATTAGCTTTTATGTAGTTGTCTGTCTGTGTTGGTTTTCTGTAAATGCCAAAGTTTATTCTATTTTTATTTCTGATTATTTTTAGATCTAAAAATGGTAAATACTCATCTTTTTCAACTTCTACAGTGAACTTGATGCTTTTTTCTTGAATATTTAAAAGTTTTAGTGCATCACTGATGTGTTTTTTTGGCACTATGGCAAATATGTCATCTACATATCTTTGCCAGAGTTTGAACATCCATGGGAAACCTTTAGTGATCCTTATTTCTAGTGCACTCATGTACAGATCGGCCAGGAAGGGTGATAAGGGGTTGCCCATTGCTAAACCAGAAGTTTGATGGAAATATTTTGTTTGAAACTGGAAGAAATTCTGTTGTATGCATAATTTGGTTAGTTTGATGTAATCTGAAATTTCAAGTGATGACATTCCAAGTGATTTGAGCCATTTTTCTATCAACATTGGGAGTTGTTTAACTCCCTGTTTATTACATATACACTCAGTCACCTGGCATGGATACCTCTGTATAATGAAGTAAGATATAAAGTTGAATAATAACAAGAATAAGGTGTATGATAATTTATGGATGTAAACATTTACCTAAACTTCAGCATTCAGCAGATGTAATTAGTTCAGGACAAATCACTCTAGGTGGCAGTCAGTCTGCAATGTGCATGTTGCCAACCTATGCATGAAAAAGCTGTGATATGTTAGTGATCCACAAATGTTAAATAAATTAATATATATTGTTGTAGGAGACTGGAATCGCTAGATGATCCCTCACGACCACCAATTACAGTTTATCGGCACAGTCAGAAACTGGAGAGACTGAAGAGTGGTTTGGAAGATGCAGATCGTGAAATAGTAGAGAGACTAGAAAAGTTGAAGCAAGAGCGCAGACAGCAGTTGCAGCGCATGCCTACAGATGATGAAATGTTTCGTAGACTAGCAACTTTGAAGGGAGAGGATCCTGATGTTGTAGTTGCATCTTCAAAGAAAAGTCAGGTATGGCTAGCTTTTCATGATCACATAGGATCTTATTTTTAAACAATTCACAAGCTGTTACTTTACAATTTAAGTTAAATTTTGGAGAAATTCTTTCATAATCATTAGGCTTTTGTTTTTATACCCAAGAATAAGCCCAGCGCACTTTAGTATTTTTAGATTTTATGAACATCTGGAATGAAAATATTTAACTAAGAATAACATAATTACAAAATTTCAAAATGTCTAAGTGAGTCACTTAAGTAAACATTCATGGAGGTTTGTTGAAAATTAGAAGTTAATTAGTCAAGTATATTGACATATGGAATACTTTAAGTAATGACTAACATAAAAAATAGAGGGAAAAAAGTTTTGAGGTAAATTTAATTTAAAAGTGCAATGTGCAATATGTTACTGTGCTCGGAAGCATTTCATAGGCCACACAGAGTGATAAAAGTTGTTAATATTAGTAAATCAAAGGTGTCAAATGAAAATATGGAGTAAGTATAATAGCAATAAAAAGCTAAAAAGGTTCAGTGATTCCAATTTTTTTAGATTTCACAAGTGCAATTAACTGCACCATCAAAGCTGCATAGTTGTCTTTTTCCAGATCCTGGACATCCCAGAAAATAAGTAGGCATCACATTTCCTGTTGAAGGAACACAGTCAGTCTTTTTTGGTGCTTTCATTCCCTTGTACTCCCTGTTGCGGGTCTGCAACTTTGTCTCTAGTAGTGGTGAGTGCATGTTTCATCAACACTATTACATCACAATGTTGGTTGGTTTAAGTCTGTACATGTCCAAGACTCCTGTAAACTGTACTCGAGATTGACTGTCAAGTGTATCGCCCATTACAAGCAAGTCTTTCCTATGCAAATGTTCCAGATATGAACTAATGAGATCTTGACAGTCAGCAAGCACAAGAGTTTCCGACCTAATAAGATACAAGACATTTGTTTCAGAATTTTTTTTTTTTTTTTTTCCCCCAGCATAGACTCCTTGTAACTCTACACACTTCTCCCAGAGATGCTCCCATCTCTGTAACCCGTCCTAATAGTACTCAGCATTTTTCTCTGCAAAATAATTGTTCATGAAGGTGATTGCCTCTTCATTTGACAAAACTCTCTGTCCTCCAAGCGCAATTTTCAGAGGGAACAAAAAAGTCGCTTGGGGCTAGGTCTGGTGAATCGAGCAGTTCAAACCGTAATTCGTGGATTTTCGTCATTGTAACCGCTAAGGTGTGAGATGGTGCCTTGTCTTGGTGAAACAGGATTTTCTTTTTCTGCAAGTTCTGCCTTCAGCTTGTCAAGTAATGATGGGTAGTATGCTCCTGTAATGGTTTTTCCTTTTTGAAGATAATCGATTAAAATAACTCCATGACTAAACCAAAAAAACAGTTGCCATCATTTTCCCAGCCAAAAAAACAGTTTTTGGTTTTTTGGAGCTGGTTCCTGCTTTACAGTCCACTGTTTGGACTATATTTTTGTTTCAGGTGTATAATGGTGTATCCAAGTTTCATCTACAGTAATTAATTGGCGCCAAAACTCGGATTTATTGCACCTAAACTGGGCCAACAGAGCATTGGAAATGTTCATTCGAACATGTTTTTGGTCTAACGTGAGCAAACACGGCACCCAACGCGCAGACAGCTTTCTCATGTTTAAATGTTGATTTAATATGTGACAAGTTCTTTTGACATGTTCATAACCTCTGCTATCTCTCACTTTAATTCCAGAAACCAATACCTGTATGTTAGAAGTATTGGCCCTGGCGGCTGTTGAGACACTTGTTCACTGTAACACAAGGTGGTAAATGGCTGTCTCATAAAAGTCCCGGGGCTGCATTGTGAGCCAGTTCTACACATACAGCTGCACGCTGCCGTCCGAGGTAAATCGTTTGCCCCTCAGAGTCTTTTTAAGGGGACCAAAAATGGTGTAATCACAGGGAGAGAGATCTGGACTGTGTGGTGCATCAATTGGGCACACACTTTGCGCAAGAGCAATCGTTCCTTCATGGTGTGAACACTTCCAACGCTCAATCTGATCTCGTCTGCTCTGGCTTTCACTGTCACTCGGCGGTCCTGAGTAATGAGTGCATGAACCAGCTGGACAATGTCATCGATAATGCACTGTTGATCTCCAGATCGTGCATCATCGGCTAACGACATCTGTCCTCCCCTAAAGTGCTTGTGCCACGCCTTGATCCTTGCAAGGGACATGCAGTGTCCTACATTACAACATTAGTCAGTGAATGTCTGTTCCCCCTTCTCCTTCCACTATCAGAAAACGAACAACACATCTTTGTTCTTCTTTTGATGCCTCCATTTGACTATTTGCAATGTGACTGGCAGTGTTGGACGATTAATGCATGCTAGCTTTGTTTAGTCACATGATGTGCACACGTGCCCTCTAGTGATGGGCTGTGAACTTCCACGCTGTGATTGGAACAACACGTTGCTACACATGCCACGATATTACCATCCTGTCACCATTTTGCGCATACCAGACTCCGGCTTTTTTTTTTTAATGCCTCATATTTGTATCCCTCTCTTCTTTTTCCCTCACTCTATATATTGTTTATTTACATATTTTCAGTCATATCTTTGATAACTTGTGCATATTGATAACAGGTAGATATTCCTCTACAAGCAGTATAACAATCAAACAAATGAAAGCATATGTATGAAATTGTATGTTGCACCATCTAAAGTAGCCCTCTGCTACTGCCAGTATCACCTGTGTGTCAAGTTGAGAACCTTCCACAGTGCCTTTGTAACTTGGAGCTTAATGTATAGTAATAGCTAAGTCATTAATAAGTTCTTGCTTTGATATGTTCTCAAGTCTTTTGATTTACAGTTGCACATGGCACCTGATACAAGGAGCAGTGAAGAGAAGGTTAGAGGTCTTCTGGAGCAGTATACAGAACTGCAACAGTTGGATAGTAAGAGACCAAATCCAGTTGATGAAATAGCAGAGCGACTTGCTAAATTGCGAGGAGAATCACATCCAACCCAAAAGGTATGTTAGATACTCATAAGTATCTGGTCTTAGAATGGTTCTACATTATGCTATAGCAGAGCTTTTGGAAATTGAGTTTCTATTTATGAACTTCCTTCAACTGCTGTAGTTCTCAGCATCCCAATCTATATTAGGCATGAAAGATCACTTAATTTTGCCTTGCCTAAAGGCCTCTTTATCAGGTTTAAAATTGTTTTATGCGCCATAAATCTACGATACAGGATCACTGGCTTTACTTCCCCTCCAAAGTAAGTCATGCTAAGGATTTTTACACCCTAAAATATATCATCCTCTGCCAAGTTTGAACAGCAATCTTTGGACACAACTCTTGGTGCTACTGGAATTGGTTTGTTATTAAATTGTATAAGTTATAGCTTATTTGGTATATTTCAATAATGAAACTTTGTATAAGCATATTAGTTGAACTATTAGAACATTTAAATGTAATTTACTTAAGATGAGTCAGTACTAGTAAAATTAACATCATTTTTTTTATTCTCTGAAAAATGTTCAACACACAACATAGTTAATATAATTTTGAGCTGAACTAATACTAAATGCTCCACTTATTGCTAGTATTTACCTAGAACATGTTTCGTTAGGATCTTCCTAACATCAGCTGTTGTCGACTGATGGACGTTGGTTTGGTGAATTCATTGGAGGCGATAGGTGCGTCTCTGTTGGTATCTTGATGAACTTGAAGTTTGGGTTTTCTTCAAAAGTAGTGTTGGAATTAAACAATTTTCTTTCATATTTCCTTATGAAGATTTATTCCCACGTGGTTAATGCAGCTGTACCTTGGACACTTTTTAATAACTGGATTTCTCATTCTATATCATGATTCTCCTTCCAAAAATGGTACGCTTCTGCTGATTTATCTGTTTCTTTGTTCCTGATGTTCCTAATGTGCTTTTTAAGCCTAATGTTTAAGTTCCTTTTTGTTTTTCCAATGTAAAAGTTGTCACAGCCTTTGCAGTTTATCCGGTACACACCGATTTTTTGTCTGTGGGTATCTCCTTAGTATTATGGATGATAGACGCAGCTATCGCCTCCAATGAGTTCACCAAACCAACGTCCATTAGTTGACAACAGCTGATGATGTTAGGAAGATCCTAACGAAACTCGTTCTAGGTAAATACTAGCAATAAGTATTGAGTATTAGTTCGACTCAAAATTATATTAATTTTGTGCTTCATTGTATCATAGTCCTTACACATTGGAACACAACATAGTTGACGAGTTACTTTTCTTCTGATTTTATCTTATCAAGGCAGGCATTTACAAGATTAAGTGTAAAGACTGTGAAAAAATTTACATAGGGAGGACAAAAAGAAATATAGGCACTAGAAAGAAAGAACATGTTAAGACACCTAAGATACAAAAATATTGATAAGTCCGCAATAGCAGCTCATTTCTGGTCTGAAAATCATGAAATTGAAGATAGCACCAAATTACTAAAATAAGTACAAAAACATAGTGAATCGTCATATGGGAGAGAATACACATAGAAAAACATAAAAACCAACTAATGAAAGTTCGAAATCCCACCAGAAGACAACCCCACATTTAAATTCATCACAAAATCAACAGATGGCAGCAGCAACACCAGAACTACCCACACCACTGGATCAAGCTTTAGTCGCATTAGAGCCAATGATGCGAACAATAGTTCGCAAAACATGTCCTGAATATAGGTACGTAAGTGAAACTGATGTGTAATAAATACGACTCTTCTATAATTTAATAATTGAAAATGTGTTTCATGACAGAAGTATTAATGGAGATTTGTAACCCCCTCAGTCCTCTGACCTAACCCCCTGCAGTTTCTATCTCTGGGGTAACTTAAAGTGTACAAGACAAACCCACACTTCCTGGAAGAATTAAAACAAAATGTCTGCCAGGTAATTGTCAGCATTCCACAATGTGAACTACGGCGAGTGATGGAGGTGCCACACAGGTATGGACAACAATGGTGGCCAGTTTCAGTGTTTCATTTATTAACATGGGAGTAAAGCCTTCAAAAGTAGTTTCAAAACTTTGCATGGTTTCATTTACACCTTTCTATGATAGCAGCAGATGACAATGAGTGCCACGGGCATGGGCAGGCAAAACACAGCACAGCTGTTAGGGTGTTTTTGGATCTCTCTGTACAAATAATCCACATATTTCTCTCCCTCCCAATTGTGTTTAATTATTCTACATAAATAACTATTATGTGCAAAACTAACCCAAATTTCTTGCCTCTATGTGTAGCTCTTTGCCTAATTTCTTTCCAAAATCTTATATTACATAGTTTACACAGTTATACTGAAGATACATTCTTTTTGTAGACTGAAGAGGAAGAGAACATTCAGGAAGCTGAAGTTGAATTGAACAAAGATCCTATGTCACTGGAAGAAGTAGATGTACTTATAGCTCAGATAAAGAGTGAAATGATGGATAAAAAGGAAGAAGATGATAGCTCCAGTGTACTCAGCTGGTAAGTTCTCTCAGCATCACATTTAGATAATCTTTTACAGAATAAAATGATTATGGTACTCTCTAGCAGAAATTTTAAATCACTGAAATTATCAAGTTTTCCTTTAAGATCATTAGGAATAGCATTAAATAATTTGAAGGTTTCATAATACACACCTTTCTGGAAGCAATTACTGCTGGGATGTTACACTTTTGTGTAGTGCTTATTTCTTTGTTTGTTATAAATGAGGCCTGACTGTATACAAAGAATTTTAGGATCGAGAATGTATACATACCCAACGCCGAACGGTAGCAGGGAAAGTGAAAGAAGAAGAAGAAGAATATATATATGCAGTTTAATATCTTCAATCTTCTAAAAAGGTCTTTGCAGGGCATCTGCTATGTGTGTTAGAAATGATTCTTATAACCTTCCTTTGTATAAGAAACATTTTTTTACTTTCTACTGAGTAAAAACTCTTGCAAAGCATTGCATTTGAGAAAAATTTGATTGGAAAGTAAGGTAGAGCAGAAATCACAATATCATTTGCATCGCTGAATGTGGTTAATGTTAATATTGAATTACAGTGAGTTCGCATTAAACTTAGAGCTTCACTAACTTTTGTGTATAAGTAGATATGTTTCACGGATGTTTGCACTGTCAGCTATGAGAGTGATTTAAGGTGATCCTTCTGGAGCCTTGAGGCTTTCCTTTGCAGACTTGTGACGAACCTTTTTATTGGGTTGTCTTTGGCAGGAATTTCTAAATTCATTATTGTTGAAAAAAGTATTTGTAGTAGATTTTTAACACTCCGTCTTTACATTCGGGAACTAGTTTTGGGAGCTTTGAGGTTGAAAATGGAAGCAACAACTCCTGAAACTAGTCCCTCAAAGATGTGATGGAGTGTTAAAACCAACTGCAAATAGTTTTTTCAATTACTTTGGATGTCACTGTTACTAAATTCCTCCAAACACATTATTGTTGATTTATATTTTTTTGAAAAATCTTTTCCCCAATAAAATTCCTCTGTGTGTTTATGCTTCGTTAGAAAAACAAATCAGCAGTAATATAGCACTTTTGGAATTTCAGCTAAAACTTGATGAAATAGTGTCCCCCTTTTGAAACCAGCACAAAAACCAATAGAACGTGACACTTGGAAAAAGATTTTAGGAGAAACTTTTTTTTGTGCGATGCGAGAATATTTTCTAAGTCCAAAAGTGCACGTATATGCATGCGCAAGCAGACGACCTGCAGGTTCTCGCATTGCAGCCAACATGAGAAAAGATATGTAACACTTGTAGCCAACCTCTGCAAAATTGCCCCAGACACCTGTCCTACACCGGTGCAGGTCAGTTTTGGAAAATACTGACCATGTTTGCTCTCAGATTTTATTATTTTACAAAAGTAGGCTTGCTGTCCAGCAAAAGTACCTATTGTACTGTTAGAAGTGAAGACTGTATGTTCTGTGCCTTCTTCAAATATTTAAGATTCGTTCAGTATGTTGTTGAAAATCTGAAAATGGCTCGACAAATCAGTAACATGTATGAGCTCGCAGACTGTATCGAACTGGTTTGGCTACTGCCACGAAGTGTGCATGATGTCAAATGACACTAAGTATACTGCAAGGGGGAAAATTGGAGGTCTCGGCCACATCGTTCAAATCGACAAGTGCAAAATAGGACAACACAGGTTCATCGTAAGTGCATGTTAGAGTGCGACTGCATCCTGGTAATGATCGATGTGGAAGCGAATGAGGTGCAGATGATGATATCCCCCTACAACAGAAGGGATGCAAATATGCTCTACAGTCTAATTGCAGAACATGTAGAGTTCAAGAGTTCGCCAGCACCATTCACACCAATGCCTGGTGGGGATACTATGGGTTGATGGCTGGAGGGTTTGCTGCACACCTCGCAGTAAATCACTCAGTGCATTTTGTCAACTCAGTGACAAATGTGCACACAAATAACATACAGTCAAGCTAGTGAGTACTACGGCATCGTCTAACAAGGGGCGGCATTCGTAGAGATAGTGCGGATGCGCACATTTCTGAGTATTTGTGGTGCAGTGACTGCAAAAGCCAGTCAGCAGACCCATTTCAAGAATTAATTGAAGACATTAGGCAGGTCTGCCCTGTAGTGTAACGATTGCACTTAGTGTTTAGGCTAGGGATAGTTATGTTTAGTGTAATTAGTTAGCTAGTTAGTGTAAATTAGGGACTACTGTGTGTGTTTAGTACAATTAGTTAGCTAGGTGGTGCAATATAAGTACTACTTTGTGTTAGTTTGCTAGATAGTGTAATTTTGGGACAAGTAAGACTGTTGGCAGCATTGCGTTCAGTGGAAAAACAAGGATAGTTTGGCTGCACTGAATTCTTCAATATGACTACATATGTAGTAAGTAAATAAAAAAACAATAATGTTAAAAGAATGCCCCCCAGCACGAAATGCACTAAAAAGTAAAGAAATTATATTATAAATCATGGTTGTATATAATAACATCAAAAAGTGTTGAAGCACTTAGAAAAAAATTGCTGCGTCACATATTAGAAAGAAGAGCCAGATTTTCTTTAAAAAATGAGATTCAACAATAATGAATTTTGAAATTTTGGCCTAAGACAACTCACTCCATAGGTTGATCATAAGCCCAGTAGGGAAACCTCAAGATTCCAGAGAGAACACTTCAAATCATTTCAGCAGTGGAAAGTCCGTAACGGAAGATACAGAAAATGAGATGTGCTACATAAGTAAACATTCTTCTACATAGCTATAAAACTAACGATGTAAACAAAAGCTTACAAAATTGCGATCTTATTGAAATTTACATCAATTTGTTTAAAGATAAGTGAAGTTTTCATTACAAATAATTATATTTGTGTAGTATTTGTTGCTTCACTGTAACTACCTTCATTTTTTACACAATTAAACCTTCTTCTTTTATTCATGGACTCTCTTTACTATGAAAGTTCTTATTAGCATTGACCTCAAAGATCTTTTGTTACCGTGTACACTTTCCTTCATTCCCACTTAGTTATACCTACCTGTTCCCTTCAGAAAGTTGCAGATCCTCCTTATTGGGTCTTCTCAGATATTTCCACTCTCTTCTCCAGGTAAACCCAGTATAGCGTTAAGTAAACATTAGTGAAGCTCGAAGTATTAATTTTGCTACTCATATTCATACTTTCACTTCCAGTAAGTTTATTAATATATGATTAATGTTATTTATTTTTAGTCTCAGGAAGCTGAGGTCCAAACTGACCAAAACGCCAAACGAAGCCAAAGCTGAATCAGATGACGAAGCTGAAGCAGACCTTATCATACAAAAGGTTAGTTATTGCTAATATTAGTTATTTCTTTCTGCCATTCTATTGACTATGAAAGCATTATGCAAGGGTCTTTCTAAAACATTTTAAAAATTAATGCAATAAGATTTTAAACATTTAGTTCCCATCATTGCATCTTTTCAAAATATGTGACTAGATATATGACAGATGTTAAATTTTACAACCTTTTCTTGTGCTTGCTTTCAGGTCATTTAAGAATACATATAAAAGTAAATTGTATAATGTGAAGCTTTTGCTCAACTTGTGATTATTTCTTAAAGTGAAGATACCTTGAATAAAAAATTCCAATTATTTCAGTTAATTGATGGAAATGAATCATTTATTTACACTAGCCGTATATACAGGCTAAAGTTTTTAATAGTCAACATGGAAAATTCAATGCCATGGCTGGGATTTGAACCACGGATCTCCTGGTTTTGTCCAGTCGCTCTAACCCATTGAGCTACCATAGTCAACATGCCATTCTGACATTAAACTCTCCATTTGACTCGTGTATTTCCCTGGTAAACCATGGCATTGAATTTTTCATGTTAACTCTATCAACAACCTTAGCCTATATACGGCTAGTGTGAAGAAATGATTAATTTCCAACAATTAGCTAAGGAAAATTCATTTTGAGTGTCTTTTAAGATAGCATATGCCATATGGTTATTTAATTATGTAAACCATACTTGTGGGTCACTGAAATTTAATACATATAACTGCGAGTTACGTATAAATAAGATTCTATTAGCACGTTTCTTAATTACATTTCCAGGACCTGCAATATTTTTGTATAAAGCAGCTTCAACTGTACTTAGCATAAATATTAATAGATTAGGTGACTGATGAAACTTATTGTATCTAATACCAATATCACATAAATTAATATGCATTTTGTTGAAACTGCAGAGTAAAAGTTAATATTGTATAAATGAACTGTGTGTTGTAAGGTGTTGTCTACCAAATACAATGTGTAACAATTTTTCTGTTTGGCAGGCTATAGATGAAATAGCACTTGAAGAAGATCTGGATGAGCTTGAAATGTCACAGGTGAGTAAATAGTTAATGCCTTTAATGGTGAGGCTACTCTAACACTGATAAATAATATTTGTTAATTAGTTTTAACATCAAATATGAGAGAAAATAAAAAAGATAAGCAGCTTCAAAAGGGAGTAATGCATTATATTTATATATATTTTGTATGTAAAGATTAAGGATACTAAATAAATTATTCAAACATTACCCTGTCCACATTGGAATCAGATATTAAAGCTAAAACATAGAACTTAGAAAGAAAACAAAATCATAGAATTGAAATAATCATGGACCTCTTGAAATTGGCAATGTAGGAAATATTCAGAGAGAGGTAGCCAGTTACATGAGGTTTACACAACAGAAGTTTTTGAAGTTAGTGGTCAGTCACCAACCAGCTGAGGATGGGATGGGACAGTTCCAAAAAGGTTTCTGTTACTAATAGTTCACATGAATGACGTTTTAAGTTTTAATAAAACAAGTCTGTTGATATAAAAAGCATAGAAGTTAAAGGCGGCTGTACAAACTTCAAATGAAACAATTTTAAAAGGGAAAAAAGCTCCAAAAAGAAAAGAACATTTACAGTCAAAATTGAGCCTTAAACATCTTGATGTGTGTTTGGAGGAATTTAGTAACAGTGACGTCAAAATTAATATAAAAATTATTTGTGGTTGGTTTATTGACACTCGTCACTTACTTTTTCATATATTTATGAGAGACTAGTTTCAAAGGCCCTGGCCTCCATTTTCAATCTCTTCCCAACTAGCATCTGTTGTTATCTGCTCTCTCTGGTGGTGGAACTATGAACTTTGAACAGATAATTTGACAAAAAAGTTCATAGTTCCACCACCAGAGAGAGCAGATAACAACAGATGCTAGTTGGGAAGAGATTGAAAATGGAGGCCAGGGCCTTTGAAACTAGTCTCTCATAAATATATGAAAAAGTAAGTGACGAGTGTCAATAAACCAACCACAAATAATGTTTATATTATATCTTAAACATCTTATTTATGTATGGAAAGATAGATTGAAAAATTCAATGCCATAGCCGGGATTTGAACCACGGATCGTTTGGTTGCCGTTCAGCCGCTCTAACCCTTGAGCTACTATGGTCAACATGCCGACATGACATTAAATTCTCCAACTGACTCGTGTTTTTCCTGGTAAACCACTTAGGAGTTCTCATAAACACATGAGACAACTACCTTAATGACGACTTACTATGCTGTAAGTACTTTAAGGTCCGGACTTTATAGTAAACCACTTAGAAGTTCTCATAAACACATGAGACAACTACCTTAATGACGACTTACTATGCTGTAAGTACTTTAAGACCCGGGCTTTATAGTAAACCACTTAGGAGTTCTCATAAACACACGAGACAACTACCTTAATGACGACTTACTATGCTGTAAGTACTTTAAGGTCCGGACTTTATAGTAAACCACTAGGAGTTCTCATAAACACATGAGACAACTACCTTAATGACGACTTACTATGCTGTAAGTACTTTAAGGTCCGGACTTTATAGTAAACCACTTAGAAGTTCTCATAAACACATGAGACAACTATCTTAATGACGACTTACTATGCTGTAAGTACTTTAAGGTCCGGACTTTATAGTAAACCACTTAGGAGTTCTCATAAACACACGAGACAACTACCTTAATGACGACTTACTATGCTGTAAGTACTTTAAGGTCCGGACTTTATAGTAAACCACTAGGAGTTCTCATAAACACATGACACAACTACCTTAATGACGACTTACTATGCTGTAAGTACTTTAAGGTCCGGGCTTTATAGTAAACCACTAGGAGTTCTCATAAACACATGAGACAACTACCTTAATGACGACTTACTATGCTGTAAGTACTTTAAGGTCCGGACTTTATAGTAAACCACTAGGAGTTCTCATAAACACATGAGACAACTACCTTAATGACGACTTACTATGCTGTAAGTACTTTAAGGTCCGGACTTTATAGTAAACCACTAGGAGTTCTCATAAACATATGAGACAACTACCTTAATGACGACTTACTATGCTGTAAGTACTTTAAGGTCCGGACTTTATAGTAAACCACTAGGAGTTCTCATAAACATATGAGACAACTACCTTAATGACGACTTACTATGCCGTAAGTACTTTAAGGTCCGGACTTTATAGTAAACCACTAGGAGTTCTCATAAACATATGAGACAACTACCTTAATGGCGACTTACTATGCTGTAAGTACTTTAAGGTCCGGACTTTATAGTAAACCACTAGGAGTTCTCATAAACATATGAGACAACTACCTTAATGACGACTTACCATGCTGTAAGTACTTTAAGGCCCGGGCTTTATAGTAAACCACTTAGGAGTTCTCATAAACACATGAGACAACTACCTTAATGACGACTTACTATGCCGTAAGTACTTTAAGGTCCGGACTTTATAGTTAACCACTAGGAGTTCTCATAAACACATGAGACAACTACCTTAATGATGACTTACCATGCCGTAAGTACTTTAAGGTCCGGACTTTATAGTTAACCACTAGGAGTTCTCATAAACATATGAGACAACTACTTTAATGGCGACTTACTATGCTGTAAGTACTTTAAGGTCCGGACTTTATAGTAAACCACTAGTAGTTCTCATAAACATATGAGACAACTACCTTAATGGCGACTTACTATGCTGTAAGTACCTTAAGACCCGGACTTTATAGTAAACCACTAGGAGTTCTCATAAACACATGACACAACTACCTTAATGACGACTTACTATGCTGTAAGTACTTTAAGGTCCGGGCTTTATAGTAAACCACTAAGAGTTCTCATAAACACATGAGACAACTACCTCAATGACGACTTACTATGCTGTAAGTACTTTAAGACCCGGACTTTATAGTAAAACACTAGGAGTTCTCATAAACACATGAGACAACTACTTTAATAGCGACCTACTATGCTGTAAGTACTTTAAGGCCCGGGCTTTATAGTAAACCACTAGGAGTTCTCATAAACACATGAGACAACTACCTTAATGTCGACTTACTATGCTGTAAGTACTTTAAGGTCCGGGCTTTATAGTAAACCACTAGGAGTTCTCATAAACACATGAGACAACAACCTTAATGTCGACTTACTATGCTGTAAGTACTTTAAGGTCCGGGCTTTATAGTAAACCACTAGGAGTTCTCATAAACACATGAGACAACTACCTTAATGGCGACTTACTATGCTGTAAGTGCTTTAAGGCCCGGGCTTTATAGTAAACCACTAGGAGTTCTCATAAACACATGAGACAACTACCTTAATGGCGACTTACAACATGTAAGTACTTTAAGGCCCGGGCTTCCATACTTTAGCCTACACACGGCCAGTGTGAAAGAACAATTTCCATTAATTGTCCTAATAGTGGTTACCTGTAAAGCCCGAAGAAAGAAGGCTTTGTGAATGTAGAGAAACTGCTCTACACGGCAGGAAGCACCATTGGGGATTACTATGACCAATGAACCACCAAAGTGGTTGAAAGAAATGTTTATGCCACACATCCCACCTTCTTTAGTTATAATTTTGGACATTGAATCTTTTCTGAAAAGTGCCCAAATATTCTACCAAGAAAAAGATAGTGAATTTCATGCAAAAGTGTGGCATTAATTGTAACGAATAAATGAGAAAAGGAAATTTATTCCCCTTCTGGAAGTTCATCGCCTGAAAAAAAAGTAATAAAGTCGAGGAAACAGAAGTTGAATATAGGGGGGAAAAAACAGATGAAAGCACGGAATTGTGTCCAGCGTTATAGATTACATCATTGTGAATACGGCAACAGATGATAGGTTCACCAGGGTCACAGACATATTTTCACTAGCACAACCGCTGTGATGTGAAAGTGAATGCATAACAATGGCTTTGGTATGTTTCTTCTTAATTGTTGCCAATATTAGGCATTTTGAATTAAGTTCAATTTAAATGTACACTATAGTAAAAAGGTCATCCTTACTACATGACACTAATAGTGCCAATTACTGTGGTTTTGACATTTATTTGCACTGTTCAGTTTTATGCATTCATTGAGCAATCTGAAACACCACTGTCCATCTGGCCGTTAGCACTCCCCTCCCCTCTCCAGTGCCATTCTTATTCAAAGTAAACTTGAGCACATTCCTCACAGCCGCATAGAATTTGGACTCTTGCAGTAGTTTTTCTGTAATTTCTGTCCGCTGAATTGCTAGTTACATGCTGCTCAAACTTCTCAGATCATGTAATCTAGAAGATGTTCTTCCTGAGAACGAACATACATAATTGTAGACTGTCTATTTTAGTGTGCATGTTATTGGATAATTTTAACTGTTACATTAGATACAATAGACATACTACAGAGTGGTCTTTTTATGGCTTGGCACAAATAACAGCTGTTTACTACAAGGTGTTGACAGTGACGTTCATCTCATTTGAGACACTTCTGCCATTTCCCACTGTCACAAGCTTGCAATTCATGACGAATAGTCACTGTATAGAGTTTTAATTTTAAAAATTTAGCAGGTTTTGGAACGGTGCATGCTATGCAACACTTCTTAGAAATCTTTCGAGAGACTTCAAATGACATACGAATTCCACAATTTGTTTTCTATGTTAAAACATGTCATTTTTACTACACAAATATAACTATTTTTAAGAGTAACTTCACTTATCTTAAAAGAATATGATGTAAAGTTTTCTTATTGCTGAGATCGATGTGTAAACTCTTGATAGATAGTCAATATGAAAAATTCAATGCCACGGCTGGATTTTCAACCACAGATCTCCTGTTTTCCATTCAGTCGCTCTAATCATTGAGCTACCATGGCCGACTCGGCATCACGACACTAAATTCTCCATTTGACTCTTATATTTTTCTGGTAGACCACTAGGGGCTCTCGCATTTCAGATTCACCATTTTTGACGACTTATTATTGTAAGTACTTGAGTAAACTCTTGTTTACTCTTCAGTCACAAACAACTGCATTGTCAATGCTACCATCACTAGAGGTCACTACGTTTTTGCCGGTATTACCAAAATCTGAAAATGAAATAAACTTAAAAGCAGAATCGACGGTCGGTATTTCAAAATTCATTATGCGATGTTTATTTTTTAAAATAAATATTTTTTCCCAAAACATTAAATCTCTCCGACCATTTAATTGTTGTAATGATGTATTGGAAAGACTAAACATAAGTTGGAAACCAAACAAAAGAATGTTTTTGTAACATTAAGTATGAACAGACTGATAAATTGACCATAGCAGATCATTTGTGGTCATTTAACTATGAAATAAATCCAGATGTAAAATTATTAAAACAATTAAATGGTCCGATAGATTTAATGGTTTGGGAAAAATTATTTATTTTAAAAAATAAACATTGCATAGTGAATTTTGAAATACTGACAGTCGATTCTGTTTTTAAGTTTATTTCATTTTCAGATTTTGGTAATACTGGCAAAAACGTAGTGACTTCTAGTGATGGTAGCATTGACAATGCAGTTGTTTGTGACTGAAGATGTAAACAAGAGTTTACAAAATCGATCCCAGCAATTAATAAGAAAAATTTACATAATTTTCTTTTAAGATATGTGAAGTTACTTAGTGATATCTGTGTAGTATTTATTGCTTCACTATAGCTAGCTTAATTTTTTACGTAATGTCATTTTTGCTTCTTAGGTTTAGCATTTAGCGAACATGTAGTCCTAAACTTATGAATCAGACATTTGGCACTGTCTCTGTTTAGAACTGAAATATCAAGAAATATCTCCTAACATTTCTACATATCTGTTACATAATTCAGATTTAAGTATGTAGTGTTGTGAGCCCATAGTTGATCGAGGCGGTGCGGGCGACTAGTTCAAAGAGAAAAGCAGTGTGGTATGTAGATAAAAATTCGCCGAAACGGTGGGGGGAAGGAGACGGATTCCTCAGGAGTTTGTCTCGTTCCCCCCACCGTTTCGGCAAACTTTTATCTACACACTGCACTGCCTGTCTCTTTGAACCACTTGCCCGCACCGCCTTGGTCAACAATGGGCTCGCAACAGTATGATACCTATATAAAAATTATATGCTCAAGCCAAATTTATTTGTAAGCATGTCAGTGGATAATAAGACAGCATCAACAATAATAAGAATACCCTAAAATAATTCACACGTAATGTAGATATTAGAATAAAGTTTACTTTTGAGATGCACAATTGACAATACTAGTCTTTATGGCTTAGAACAGAAGGCGTCAAATGATAGCTGATACATTTGATAAACTGTAGTCTTAAGCATGTCATTTACTGTTAGTAATAACAATATGAAGGTCACTGCAGTGCAAGCAAACATACATGCAATCATAGCTGGGCCACAGAATGACCTCTCTGTAATTAGTAGTACATAATAAATATAAGTAATAATGTTGCAGGCTTCAGGAAGTAACAAGGAAGAACTGCCGTGGTGTATAATTTGTAACGAAGATGCAACCATACGCTGTTTGGACTGTGAGCAGGATCTGTACTGCTCAAGTTGCTTTCGACAAGGACATGATGAATGGGACATAAGGGATCATCATCATGAACCTTACAGGAAACCACGTTCTCACACCAACACCCAATAGGAACCACATGCCTGCCCTCACTTTTCATAGTATATTTCCTTTTATATCCTTTTTTTCATTATTATATATACAAAGATAGGTTTCATTAGTTAAATATAAATAAAGCAAAAATTTGGGTCAGAAATTCAATGTAAAGCAGACTGCCAAGTGAGAAAACGCTTTTCTTACAAAAATGTATTACTGAACAGAAATTCAAACTTAGCTCTCAATGCAAGAGAAATTAAATTTTGATACACATAAAGGAGGATAATTATTCAGTTTTATATATTTAAGCTAATCTCTGTTTCATATAACCTTGCCCCGCTGACATGTATCACTCTGCGTGCAACTACCTTCCCCCTCACCCTAATTGGCTAATGCTTTCGCGCCATAGGCAGTGCCTTCCCATCATCCCGTCACATTTAAAACTGCAGTAAACATCATAATAATTGCCTGGAAGATAGATAAAATCATACAAATAAGAATATGAAGGCATGTAAAAATAATGAAGTTTATTATGAAACTGAGCAAGTTGAAACTGAGCAATGAAATTGAAACAAGTTTATAATGGAAGGCCTTCGGCCTTTTCCACTGGGATTGTTTAAAACCAGCACACATACCTTGCAAAAATGCTTGTCTTTCAGTCTTGAAAGTCATGTCACGCCATACTTGTCGTGTGTCCTTCATTCACCCAAGTCTCGTCAAGGTAGTATATTTTGCGATTTGTATCCCGGTACAGTTTGATTGTCCTTAAATAACATCTGCGCCACACAGCAATATCGCCCCTGGAGTGGTAAGTTTTCCTGTTGTCTCAATTTCATGTCGCCATGTTCCTACGCATCTAACACACACACCTGTAAGTTCAGAGCACAGCTGTTCGACTTCTCTCACTGACAAAGACAGATTCTTCTCTGTGAGTGCATTAAACACATGCACCACAATTCTTTTTTCGCCGCTTTGTAAAGGTTTTTCCTTGCGATACTTCAGTGAAAAACTGGCGGTAGACTCTGCCATTATACATATAATAAGCACACTCTCAATAAACAATCAGTAAAATAATTTAGCTCTCGGCACAACACACCATCGAATGGTGATATATGACTAATCCAGTTCAAAACAAGGTCAGTGATAAAAGTCATATAAACAAATATGTCATCACTACCGCTAAATCACATGCTATCGTGCCATGTGCTTGAGAGCAAAGAAACATCCTCTTTACTTCGTTTAAGAATTAACATGCATTTCAGATAAATCAACTCTGATGCGTAATATATTTAATTCAAACAGTTATGAAAATATAACTAAAATTAGGCAAGTGAGTCAACCTTGTATATACTTTTCTCCACTTACAAGTTTTTAATGAAGACTAGTTTCTGGGGACTTCTCCCCTATCGTCAGTTCTGTGGTTGACTGATGATGCATCTGGTGTCTGCATCTGGCTTGGTGTCGTGCTGCCATCTAATGTCCTGGTAAGTTTGATGACGTCATCTACCGCGGGAATTTCAAAATTCATCAAGAGGTCCTGTTTTTTCGTAATATGTTTTCCCAAATCTGTAGTTCCAGAGGTTTCTTTGCCTGTTTGATCAGTTCTATTTCTTGTTTTATGTTGTGATTCTCAGACCAAAAGTGATGTGCTACAGCCGACTTGTCCATTTGTTTGAATTTAATATTTCTGAAGTGTTCTTTCATTCTTGTTCCTAGATTCCTTTTGGTCTTACCAATATATATCCTGTCACAATCCTGGCAACTCATTTGGTAAATGCCTGATAATTGAGTTTTCGGTGTGCTATTTTTTAGAAGGTGGTTTAGTAAGTTGCAGATGTTGTGTTTGTTTTAAGGGGCTAATTTTGAAGTATTTTGGATTTCAAAAAATTTGAAAAGATATTTAAGAGCTTCAACATAAAATTAGCCCCTCAAAACAAACACAACATCCGCAACTTACTAAACCACCCTCTAAAAAATAGCACACCGAAAACTCAATTATCAGGCATTTACCAAATGAGTTGCCAGGATTGTGACAAGATATACATTGGTAAGACCAAAAGGAATCTAGGAACAAGAATGAAAGAACACTTCAGAAATATTAAATTCAAACAAATGGACAAGTCGGCCGTATCACATCACTTTTGGTCTGAGAATCACAACATAAAACAAGAAATAGAACTGATCAAACAGGCAAAGAAACCTCTGGAACTACAGATTTGGGAAAACCTATTCATTACGAAAAAACAGGACCTCTTGATGAATTTTGAAATTCCCGTGGTAGATGACGTCATCAAACTTACCAGGACATTAGATGGCAGCACAACACCAAGCCAGATGCAGACACCGGATGCATCATCAGTCAACCACAGAACTGACGATAGGGGAGAAGTCCCCAGAAACTAGTCTTCATAAAAAAACTTGTAAGTGGAGAAAAGTATATACAAGGTTGATTCACTTGCCTAATTTTAGTAACAATGGCACTCCACTTTCTGAAATACTTCTTTTTATTCTATATTACGAAAATATAAATTTGACAATTTTCTTCCAACATATAAAGATACATAACCATTTTAAATAACGAACTAATTTTTACCGCACAACAGTCTATACTACAATAGCAGCCAATGAGAGTTGATAAGGTCACGTGACCGTTTAGAGATACGGGGCAAGCTTATGTGAAACAAGGATTAGAAATAAATGTATTTGTATACTTTTGAACCATGCCTTTTATATTTTTAAAAATGTTCTCTTGTTTCTTTCAATTTCTGAGAAGTATACTCAGAACTAGACTGTATCTGTGTATACAAACACTCCCCATATGGCAACTACAGCCTTCGGAGTAACCTCGCCCCACCACGTGATGACCAGACTCATTTCTCAGGTGGAGGCACCCAGAGGGTGGTGCCCATTACCTCCAATGATAGTGTGATAGTGAAGATGACGGTGAGGCGAGTGGACATACAGCTTATACTGTGGACTCCGAATCACATTGGGCATAGGAGACACTTCACATGAGCTAGACAGAGGTGAAGTTGCGGATAGGGCCAACTTAAAATCAACACCCCAGAGCCAGGAATTGAACTCGGACCCTCAGAACAAGAGTCGCAAATAAAACCATAGCCCGGCGCCCCAGAACTAGACTGAAAAACTGTAATCTATTCCATTATTAAGAATTACAAAAACAGGCAAGTTTTTATGAATTACACTACCCAACATGATTTACCTCCACGAACATAATACATGCTTTTAGTCCATTTTCACACTAGTTTCTGAAAATGATGCTTAAAATAGCACATCATGCCACAGTGTTTTGGATATACATAATTGAAAACAAGTTCGCCTACCAGCCAGTAACACGTGTGTCATATATTGCCCATCCTTGTCCTATACGTTTACTTAAATATGTATAGGTGAAAACATGCTGTTCAATTTAACCAGTTTAATCCTTTTACTAAGATTCTAAGTTTCAACCAGAAAATTCTGAAAGTGAAAGACATTTTGTAGAGCTAGTAGACTTGAATGATTTGGCACATTGTCAAAGGAAGAATCTCAACTTCTGGGTTCCAGGCTGCAACAATGAAAATTACCTGCATCTGGTATGTTTCAATGAAAGAGAATATATGTTTCTGTTTAGACCTTAATGATTTAATTACTGAGCTGGAAATTCACAGTTTAAAGACTGTGTTATTTCATAATGATAATGAACTTCTGTCTGTTCCAGTTTTCCAATCTGTAGGTCTTAAAGTTATGAAAGTATGCCCAAGAGAGTAGATGTTTTAAAATATGAAGGTCATTGTTGTAAAATATGTGGTGACCTTAAAGTAATTGGTTGGCCGCTTGGATTACAAGGGCGATTCACAAAATATTGTTTTTTGTGTTTGTGGTACAGCCGTGATACCAAAAACATTATGTGTTACAACAATGGCGCAAGTGGCAGGAATATGTCCCAGGTGAGAGTAATGTAAAACAAACGCCAATTTGTGTCAAAGAATCGTGACTAACTTGATTATCAAACTATTGATCTTTGCTTCTTAAATCAATGGATTTCCATTTTTATGGCCGGTTTCCAAGAGGAGCTGAACTGAAATCTTGCATCACGATTAAGTGTGCTCCTTTCAGAGGAAATTGCCAAAACTTCCTTAATTCTCTGCTCCCAGTAACTGTTGCATTTTGCCAAGATGGTCGTCTCCCTCTATGGTCATTATCAAAACAATACTCTGCCAGCCCAGACTTATCAGGTTGCATTAAACAAATGCTCCATTCATGTTCGTTTATTCAGGTAACGATGGTCCTTTCGGTTTGTCCTATATACGGTGTCCCACATTCACAGGGAATGTGGTACACTCCCGGAACTTGGAAGTCCAGTTTGTCTTTCATTGGTCTAAACAGATGTTTAATCTTCGGAGGTGGCTTGTGGATGTGGCTTAATCATGATGCTGGATTTTACAGTCGGGCCGCTCTATCTTCGGCTCTGACAGTTCTCGAGGGGGGGAAGTGCGCTGTTGCCAGTTCTTTAGGGGGAATTTCAAGCAGAGGAACATGTGTATTTTAAATATTTCACGCATTTGCAGATCGTAACTTCGTAAATGAACGTGGATAATGTGTATATACATGATCCCAGAATAGTTGCATATGGAGACAATGTACCATACCATTTACTGGAAAAGAAATAACAAAAAGCTATGTTTACTGAAATTGGCTATTAAACAACAAGTTTTAAACTGAAAACCTAGTTCTTTCAGTACTTTACTTAGGCTGGTTTTTCCGCCATTGAATAAGCCAGCTTCCTTTAAAGAACACAGCAACTTCGCACGAGTGGGAAATTCCTTTCTCATATAATATTGATATACATGTCGCCTTATAGCATCCTTTTGAAAAGCATCAAGTGAAGATTTAAGGCTGCCTCGTTGCCTTTGCTTTCCCGGTGTACGCAGAACTGCAGACGGCGAACTTAAATCAGCTGGCACTTTTCCTTGGTCACATTCTTCCCAACTTCAAGGCATCACAAACTCTGTCCAGCACCTTGGTAACAGGTAGTAGAGGTCCACCAGTGACCCGCTCCTTCTCGAAGTACTCATGTAGCCTGAATATAAATTCACGGCTTTGGCTCTTATAAGAGCCGATTCTTTTCTTGGATTCTGACGAACCAGTAGCCATATTACTATAATAGCAATAATAATAAGACTTACAGACGCTAGAAATCGGAATTCACGCACACACAAAAACTTAAACAAACCACCAGCGCGGATTCCAAAAGCAACTAAAAGACACGTGGTCCACACAAAATTGCAGCGGCAACACGGTACTGGATTTGCAAGCCACGCCCAGCAGCGACAACGCTGATTGGCGCTAGCAGACAGTTTTAACTTCCTAACCACGACATCGGATGTACAGACTCCCAGTACCACCAACAGAAGCAGTTGGTGTGCGTGAAAGGTGTGAACGAAATATTTGAATAGAGTGATGTTGTAAGGAATATCTTGCGTGATAATGAAATTACAAATTGTATTTCAATGTTTTGAAGCTAATAGATTCCTATACTCTCATTATAAAGATAATTCTGAGGATATGTTTTCAATTACTCATTATTATATGTTGGTACTAGTAACCTTCCCCCTCCACCTCCTGCAGCCACTAAATGTCAGAGCCGGAGATACAACGGCCGGACAGTAGTTCAGCTCCTCTTGGAAACTGGCCATAAAAATGGAACTCCATCGATTTAAGAAGCAAAGATCAATACAGCTTGATAATCAAGTTAAGTAGTTACGTTTCTTTGAACCAATTAATTTTCTATATTCACACCATCTCCTGACCTGGCATTTAATTTACTGAAAACAGTCTTTTGTTCAGTAATGCAAATTTTGATAGTGTTTTGTCTTTATTTATAGTTGTGTTATACCCAGTGTTTCATTTGTGGTTATAACACTCCCGAAACGTTGATATCTAATCATCTTTTCACCTGGCTGGCTGCCCGAGAAGAAAGTGAGCAATGCTTTTGTTTTCGTGCCCGGTGCGTCCCAATAACAACTTTTGAGGTTCGTACACCAGTGATTCCTGCGCTGTCTAATCACAAAATCATGTAATATTTAATGCTGCATAAAATTATACTTAAGAGAATTTCTAAGCTATGACACCGAAGTTCAGCCTAGGTAAGCTATAAACTATGAAACCACTATATTTGTTCGGTGTTGTTTTGAAACAACCTGTATCACCATAAGTGTAACGTAATATCTTATCTAAAACTTCATAGGTGAGAACCTAAATGTCTTCATATCTTTCTAACCTGACGTGAATAGGAGATTTCTGTGGCGATTTTCAAAATCAGCATATCTCTTTCCATAAGAACTATCTAATTTTATCGTGGAGTCGTGAAAAATGTTTTCTTTTGTTGGGTAGTGTTATTGTTCGCATTATATTTGATTTTCATCAGTGATATATTATGTTACTATATTCTGTCTTGTACAAGAACAATCTTGTTGCACACAACATGCCATATGTTTGACATACAGTGTGAAAAGAAAGTTCTGTGAACTAATTTTGGAAAAGCTACTTGCCTGGCAGTCTGTAGGAACACATTTATCCAGACACTTGTTTTACCAAATACAGTTCTATTTAAACAGCCTGAGAATGCATGCAGCTTATATAAAGTGGGAATGCTATGTTATATTTGAGTACATGAACGCTGTTTAGCAGTAAATGGAATAACAAACACTTTGCATGCATTCAGTATTTAAAAAGTGTGATATGATTAGCACTATACTGCTCGCAAAAGTTAAAGGCATATGAATGCTGGCCAATGCTCAAGCGGAGCGCTGTTGCCAAGCATGGTGGATGTACCAGCAGAGGTTCTGTACATAGCCCGTTTTACATGCCAGCAAAGGTTCTGCCTGTTTTTCCTGTAATTAAACAGCACATTAAATTATTAAATTTTAGATGAGTCGTATTTTTTACACATCTGCTTCACTTTCGTACCTATTTTGAGGACATGTTTCGCAAATCTTTGTTTGCATCTACGGCTCTTGTGCGACTGACGCTAGATCCAGCGATGTGGGTAATTCTGGGGTTGTTGCTGCCATCTGTTGATTTAGTGATGAACTGAAATGTGGGATTCTCTTCTAGCGGGATTTCAAAGTTCATTAGTTGGTTTTTATGTTTTTCTATGTATATCCTCTCCCATATGACGAGTTCACTATGTTTTTGTACGTATTTTGTAATTCAGTGCTGTCTTCAATTTAATGATTTTCAGACCAGAAATGAGCTGCTATTGCGGACTTATCAATATTTTTGTATCTTAAGTGCCTGAAGTGTTCTTTCTTTCTAGTGCCTATGTTTCTTTTTGTCCTCCCTATGTAAATTTTTTCAGTCTTTACACTTAATTTTGTAAATGCCTGACTTTTCCTCTGGTTTTATCTTATCAGTATTATGACTGTGAAGTAGGTTTTTAAAAGTGAATATGAAACCATTAACAAAAATCCATTAACAGCTTGCATAAAATCATTTGAAAAAACAATAGCAAAATCAAGTATAATATCAAACAAATATGCAGTTAAACCAGATAACCCAACCTTACCTAGACTTTATGGCTTACCCAAAATACACAAACCATCCATAACAATGAGACCTATAGTTAGCAGTATAAATTCACCAACATACAAACTTGCAAAATGGCTAACAAACAAATTCAACTCATTTCCAAAATTCGATAGCCTAAGCATCAAAAACACCTATGAACTTATAGAACACATTAAGGATACTGAACTAAATGAAGAAGACACACTAGTCTCATTTGACGTTAAATCACTGTTTCCCAGCATACCAGTTAAACAACTCCCAACATTGATAGAAAAATGGCTCAAATCACTTGGAATGTCATCACTTGAAATTTCAGATTACATCGAACTTACCAAATTATGCATAGAACAGAATTTCTTCCAGTTTCAAACAAAATATTTCCATCAAACTTCTGGTTTAGCAATGGGCAACCCCTTATCACCCTTCCTGGCCGATCTGTACATGAGTGCACTAGAAATAAGGATCACTAAAGGTTTCCCATGGATGTTCAAACTCTGGCAAAGATATGTAGATGACATATTTGCCATAGTGCCAAAAAAACACATCAGTGATGCACTAAAACTTTTAAATATTCAAGAAAAAAGCATCAAGTTCACTGTAGAAGTTGAAAAAGATGAGTATTTACCATTTTTAGATATAAAAATAATCAGAAATAAAAATAGAATAAACTTTGGCATTTACAGAAAACCAACACAGACAGACAACTACATAAAAGCTAATGGCTACAATCCAAGATCCCACAAACAGGCAATCTTTAATAGTTTAGCACACAGACTGGTCAACATCCCTCTCACAGCAGAAGAATACAAAATAGAATACAACAAAATTATTGAAATAGCACAGAAAAATGACTTTCCCAAATCACTAGTAGACAAAAAAGTGAACTTAGCAAAAAAGAAGAAACTACTAAAGGAAACCACAACCCTCTCAGCTACAGAAACTAAAATGATCTTCAAAAAATTCACTTACCATCCATGGGCCTTTGATAAATTCAAAAAAGTCTTCAAAAAACAAAACATTCAACTAGCTCCAGTGAACCATTACTCCTTAAAAAACCTAATTTGCTCAAACATCAAAGATGCCATTCCATCTAACAAAAAATCTGGTATATATCAAATTGAATGCTGTGACTGTAGTCAAATTTATATTGGAAAAACCAAAAGAAATTTAGAAACAAGAGCAAAGGAACACTTTAGGAACATAAAATACAAACAATTAGAAAAATCAGCAGTTGCCACGCATTTTTGGGAAAAAAACCACAACATAAATCCAGAACCAAAATTACTAAAACATACAACAGGAAAAGAAGAACTGTCCACATGGGAACAAATCTTTATTTCAAAAAATAGGAACAAAGTATTCAATTTCGACATCCCCCAGAAAGATTTGTTCAGCAAGTTCCTCGAACCGCCACCAGAGGAGATCGAAGACAAAATATTGCCAGCTACACCAATGAGAACTAGTCGATGTCCGGCTGAAGATAGAGGGAAGGCCTCAGAAACCGGTTCCGGGAAAATTTAAAAGTGAGTGTTGTTTTGTGTTATTAATCGACTCCCAATTAACTTAATTTATACAACAACACTGTTTTCAACACTTCCATGAAAGGATTTTTAAAGCTACACTTGCCCTATATTCTGGATTGGAGCGCTTTTGTTAAAACTTGTAATTTGTCTGCCTGAGAATGAATTACTTCATGTTTTTGATCAAAAAATCACTTGTCCCACCTTCCAAGGACATGTTCACACACTCGGATCACAAACATTGGAGAATAGATGTGTGTATAATAATAATTTAATGCAATAACGATGCCATTCACTTTAACAAAATAACAAACCCTACTCTGAAAAGGAACAGAACATTAACTCGGTCTGTTTTAAACTGCATACAGTAGGTGAACTGTTTATTTATACTTGAGATAAGTGTGGTCAGGAAGGAATGTGGTTGTTTTTCAAGCGTTTCTGTGCTGAATGAATGTATGTTGGGTAACCATAACCATGTGAAGATAAAACGTGCATCGCTCGTGGTATAAGTATTGTAGAGACAGGATTTTTGTACGGTCATGATCAGAAAATAAAATTCTTTCTTATTATGAGATCAGCATCTGTCATTTTCAAATATTAATATCCGACTGTAATAAAGGAGATAATGGTTTCAGTTCAGGCGTGTGAGATGCACATACCACATTCGGCAGCGCTGGTAGGAGGAGCAAGCTTAGGATTAACTTAAGTCTGCAGTACAGCCCGCCTCCATATGTCTTAACTTTCCAGAAGATTATAGAATGATAAACTAAACATACTAGCACTTAAATAGAAATTGTGAATATAAGGGGAATACATATGAACCCTAAACCGTATGCTGTAGTGGCAATGATTACCCCTCAAAGTTCAGTCTGTTGACAAAGGGAAAGGAAGTGTGGTGGCACTTGACTGGCTAGAGAGTAACAGAGGAGACGTTGCCTTGGAAACTATCCCTCCAACAAATGTTGAAAGTCTCAGCTTGTTTAATTTAAACGGTAATTGTAGATTTATAAACTGCAGCTGCTTTTTAAAGAAGGAGGCTACGGATGATTGTTACCATTAGCATGAGTACTCGCTAAGTTTTCCAACAGTATAATATTTATATGACTTTTGTTTAATTTATGTGCTGTTATATCAATTTAATATTTTATTTTTGAATCTTATATGTAACTGTTAATGTCTGTTTAAAGTGGAAAATGTGTATGGTATAAATTATATGAGTTTTTTTCTGTGGTAAAACTCGGAACATTCATGGTGTGCTGCAGTTTCTAAATGCTTTCAGTTTACAACTGCTTATTGTGAAAATGTTTCATGTAAATCTTAAATTAGTACTGAATATTACTTAACATGCTTCAAAAAATTATGTGCATTTTCAAATTGTTAAAATAATTATGATGGTCAAGAATAACTTTTCTTTTTTCCATGTCAACATTTTGCACGGAAAGGTTGACTGAGAAAGATGACTTGATTTAAAAAGAAGTAAATACCTGCTCAGCATGCCTTCAGCCAAATTTGTAAAACTTCACCAGATATGTGGTTAGAAACATTATTTGCTTCAATTGCTAGAGAAGTAATAAATTATACTATCTGTCCTCTTAAACGAAAACAATCAAGACTATTTTTATATTGGTTTGTTTGAAAATTGAAATTATGCTAAATATTTTGTGTATATACAAAGAAAATCATCTTGTGCCTCTGCTACATTTGAACTGTGCTCACATTCCATTTGTTTTCTGAGTGTGCATAAAATAAGGTGCCTTGCTGTATATGTGTAAAACAAATATATACTTCTAGTCAAGAAAATGTAGATGTCTCATTAACTAAGAACAGTGCAGTTTCAGGTTTAATTTTGCATCCACTGCAGCTCAGTTTATTCTGTTTTCTAGATATTTTACTAAGCTAATCATGTTGTGTACCTTGTTTTAATGAGGGAAATGTAACAGAAATAATATATTTACTGAATTCGACATAATGAGTGTTATAAGAATTGATGTAACCTTCCTTATTCCCATATCCTGCAAAGTTGATCCCTTTATAACAGTCTTGTCCTTTCTACTAGCCTCTTAAACCTGGTTTAATAAGACAAAAGCTTCCGTTTGCCAGAATCATCATCAGTTGCACTTACAGCCCTTTTTGGATCCTGGCCTTTGCAAGTTTTTGCCTCCATTCAATCCCATCTTGAGCCACTCCTTGCCAATTACTAATTCCAAGCTTTAAAGCATCTTGTTCTACCTTTCAACCCATCTTAATTTTTATTAATGACTTGAAGCTTTCCTGGCGTTGATTATTGATGATAGTTTCTCGGGCTAACAGCCAGGTCAGATTAGGGTAACTACCCAAGCTTTCAGCGACTAACTCTGCTGCCATCCTCAGTAGCCTAGATTCAGTTCCCCTGAGGATGGCGGCAGAGTTAGTCGCTGAAAGCTTGGGTAGTTACCCTAATCTGACATGGCTGTTAGCCCGAGAAACTATCATCAATCTTAGTTTTGGTCATCCAATCCTTCGCGTACCATATCTGCTGTTTAAAAACGTTTTAGCAGGATCAGATTCTGGCATTTGTATCAGACATCCTGCCCATCTGAGGCTTCCACCTTTTATATGTGAGACTATATGTGTATCTCCATACAAACCATACAATTCTTCATTAGTCCGTCTCCTCCAGAATACTCCGTCCTTAATCCCACCAAATATGCTCCTCAAAATTGGTCTTACTAAAAGATAGTCAAACTGAAAAATTGAATGCTCTGTCCGGGATTTGAACCATGGATCTATTGGTTTCCATCCAGTTGCTCTTACCCATTGAGCTACCAATACAAGAGCCCCTAGGGGTTTACCGGGAAAATATGTATGAGTCAACTCGAGAATTTAATGTCAGGATGACACGTTGGTCATGGTAGCTCAATGAGTAAGAGCGACTGGATGGAAACCAGGAGATCTGTGATTCAAATCCCGGCCATGGCATTGAAATTTTCAGGTTGACTATACAGAATCATTATTTGTTTTTTCCTCTCAGTCTTACAAAGAAAACTGAATTTCAAAGCCTTCACATAGCGACTTAAGCTTATGTTATTCCCTTATTTCTCATGTATCTACATGGAAGAGATATCTACTTGGAAGTTTGAATAAAGCCATTTTTGCAAATATCTGGAATAGCATGAATTAATAATCTTTAGTAAGAATAATTTTTGAGAATGGGTCAGAGAAATTATGTGAATATGAAAGCCTTTGTTAACATATACCCTTGAAGTTCAACTTCAATCATGGAATTTGTGTTCTTTTGCTGTCATGAACATTTAAAGAGATGGTCTCAGTGTAAATTTAAGTGCTTAAGTCTCATTTTTATCTGCAGATTTTTTGTACTTTCAGATTTATGTTCCTACATATAGTAAAGGTATATCTTGGGGATGACAAGAAATTTAATATTATATTTTATAAAATTCTAATTCCCTACACTGGTTGCTAACATTGATTAAACAACTCACTCCATTTGTTATCCATGTATGTTCAGCTACACGAAGCTAGTACAAGATGCTATAAGTTTTTTTTTTTTTTTTTTATGTTGAGCCATCAAATCCTTTAATTAGCCATCAGCCTGTTCAGTGATCCAGTGGACATCTGCTTTTCCTCAATAAATCTCTGAAAGTAACTATGAAATAATTGTATAATTACTTCATTTGTTTCAGTATGACCTTGTTCTATGAGTTAAATTTGTATCCAGCTAATACAATTTTGGGTTTTGGGAACAGATGCATTGATGGAGATGATTTTCAGCTTATTAGTTTGGTCCAATTTGTCCAGATTGATATAGCATTGTCATGGTAATACACCATTTTGCTTCTCAACGTACAAGGAGAAAGAGAATATATAACATTTTGCCCAAAAATTTGATACCATAATTTTACTTGAAATGTATTTTTGGAGGCTCCCAGACTGCAGAGAGAATATTGTGACTTTGTGGGTTCGTGAAATTAAAAAGTTCAATTACACCACTCAAAATGTTCTTTATTTCCACCTTATTCCAATATCACAATTACAATTTAATATACACAATTAAATTTTGCCAGTTCGTCTTAACACGTACGCTCGACGCTACTTACACACCGCATGCCACAACAACACTACTCTCAACTGACTGTCGCTTCCGGTATTGATCGGCCCGAAGTTTCCCGAATCTCCTTTTATGGAGGGGCAAAACATTCTCGAAGCTTCGTGTCACTTCGAGTGGCAGGAGGAGGGGTAAACGAAGACTCAGCTACACCTCCTGTCTCCCCTCTCTCCATCGGCCATCATTTATTGATCGGCATCGCGAATCTGCCGCTTGGGTAACAATATTCTTAAAAATGAGTGTATGACAGAGAGAAAATAATATAACAAAAAAAGATGGTCAAATATGAAGCTTGACATTTAAATTCAAGGGTGGTCTGAAAAGTTTCCGACCTCAAAATGAAGATGGCAGCACTCGTAAATAAAAGCTAAGCTAGTGAATTTCATTGTTCATCTGTTGACAGTTACCAAAGTTTCAGCCATTTTAGACGCTCAGTTGTTATGTAACAGTCGTTTGAGTGAGTTGATTTGAGTGTTTTTATGAAAATGGACAAAATCGAGTATCGACCTGTCATTAAATATTTGATTTTGAAAGACAGTACGCCTACGCAAATCAAAGATGAGTTGGATTCAGTGTATGGGGACTCTGCAACATCATTTACCACAGTGAAATTTTGGGCAGCTGAATTTAAACTGGCCGTAAGAGTTTGGGAGTCGAACGTTCGGTACGTCCAGAAATTGCAACTACCGATGAAAACATAACCAAGGTTCACCAAATGGTACTAGACAACCGCCGTATTAAAGTGAAAGAGATAGCAGAGGCTGTGAACCTGACAAAATAACGTGTTTGTCACATATTAAATCAACATTTAGACTTGAGAAAGCTGTCCGCCCGTTGGGTGTCGCGTTTGCTCACGTTAGAGCAAAAACGTGTTCGAATGAACATTTCCAACGCTCTGTTGGCGCAGTTTAGGCGCAATAAATCCGAGTATTGGCGCCAATTAATTACTGTAAATGAAACTAGGATACACAATTGTACGCCCGAAACAAAAATACAGTCCAAACAGTGGACTGCAAAGGGGGAACCGGCTCCAAAAAGCAAAAACTTTTTTTTTCGTTTGGGAAAGTGATGGCGATTGTTTTTTTGGGATAGTCATGGAGTTATTTTAATCGATTATCTTCAAAAAGTAAAAACCATTACAGGGGTATACTACGCATCATTACTTGACAAGCTGAAGGCAGAACTTGCGGGAAAATAGCTACATTTGTAGAAAAAGAAGATCCTGTTTCACCAAGACAACGCACCGTCTCACACCTCAGCGGTTGCAATGGCGAAAATCCACGAATTACGGTTTGAACTTCTTGGCTCACCAGATCTAACCCCAAGCGACTTCATTTTGTTCCCTTATCTGAAAATTGCGCTCGGAGGACAGATTTACGTCAAATGAAGAGGCAATCACCTTCGTGAACAATTATTTTACAGAGAAGAACGCCGAGTACTATTTGGACGGGTTACAGAGATGGAAGCATCGCTGGGAGAAGTGTGTAGAGTTACAAGGAGACTATGTTGAAAAACGCTGAGTACTATTTGGACGTGTTACAGAGATGAGAACATCGCTGGGAGAAGTGTGTAGAGTTACAAGGAGACTATGTTCAAAAACGCCGAGTACTATTTGGACGGGTTTCAGAGATGGGAGCATCGCTGGGAGAAGTGTGTAGAGTTACAAGGAGACTATGTTGAAAAACGCCGAGTACTATTTGGACGGGTTTCAGAGATGGGAGCATCGCTGAGAGAAGTGTGTAGAGTTACAAGGAGACTATGTTGAAAAACGCCGAGTACTATTTGGACGGGTTACAGAGATGGAAGCATCGCTGGGAGAAGTGTGTAGAGTTACAAGGAGACTATGTTGAAAAACGCTGAGTACTATTTGGACGTGTTACAGAGATGAGAACATCGCTGGGAGAAGTGTGTAGAGTTACAAGGAGACTATGTTCAAAAACGCCGAGTACTATTTGGACGGGTTTCAGAGATGGGAGCATCGCTGGGAGAAGTGTGTAGAGTTACAAGGAGACTATGTTGAAAAACGCCGAGTACTATTTGGACGGGTTTCAGAGATGGGAGCATCGCTGAGAGAAGTGTGTAGAGTTACAAGGAGACTATGTTGAAAAACGCCGACTACTATTTGAACGGGTTACAGAGATGAGAGCATCGCTGGGAGAAGTGTGTAGAGTTACAAGGAGACTATGTTGAAAAACGCCGAGTACTATTTGAACGGGTTACAGAGATGAGAACATCGCTGGGAGAAGTGTGTAGAGTTACAAGGAGACTATGTTGAAAAACGCCGAGTACTATTTGGACGGGTTTCAGAGATGGGAGCATCGCTGGGAGAAGTGTGTAGAGTTACAAGGAGACTATGTTGAAAATCGCCGAGTACTATTTGGACGGGTTTCAGAGATGGGAGCATCGCTGGGAGAAGTGTGTAGAGTTACAAGGAGACTATGTTGAAAAACGCCGAGTACTATTTGGACGCGTTACAGAGATGGGAGCATCGCTGGGAGAAGTGTAGAGTTACAAGGAGACTATGTTGAAAAAGTAAAATCTGAAAAAATTTTCATGTATCTTTGATTGGACCTTCAATCAAAAATTGGTTGTAAATGGAAAATTTTTCATTATTTTATGTTTTCTTAAAAATGTTTTCACAATTTTGATTAAAATAGTGCCATATATTTAAGATATTGTAATGAGCAAATGCAGGCATCTTTGATTTTTTTTTTTTTTTTTTTTTTTTTTTTAATAGCCTGGATGTTTTCGTTGTGCATGACTTGCGTAATTTGTAAATTGTGAGAAATAGACAAAATTTTACTGCACAGAAATGTAGATCTCATTAAAGAATAAAATTTGTGTTGAATAATGGAAATTATTTTGCTTCAGCTGTGTATAGGGCAAGGTTTAGATAGGTAGAATCTCACCGAAAAATTTGATGCCATAGGTGAGTTCTGAACCATGAACCTCCCAATCTCCATCAGGTTCCTCTTAAATTTTTCAATCTGAACTCTATCCAAACCTTACCCTGCACATGGTTAATATGAAATAACAATTTCCATCAATTAACCTAATAGTGGTTCAACTATAAAGCCTGGGATTTAGATCATAGTAGAGTCATCACAAAAGGTGTGTATCTCATTGTATATGAGAGTCCCTGGAAAATTGCAAGTCAGTTGGAGAATTTAATATTGTGCTGGCAAGTTGCTATGGTAGCTCAGTGATTAAGAGGAATCGAAGACCAGGAAATCGGTGGTTCAAATCTTGGCCATTGCGTTGACTGATTCTACCTATCCACAAAGTCGAACATACAACCAGCTGGCAAAGAGAGAGCGACAGATGGCATCGAGGCCACGCCTACTCGTGTGACGGAATGGCTCTTGCTGTGGGAGTGAGGGAGATGGATAGCGCAAAGTCACGCCTACGCTAATGCGTAGCGCTAATGACGTGCCGAGTAGAGACGGGGTGTGGGGTGAAGTAAACAGAAGTCTCTGGTTTCCCCTTCTCCGTCCGTCTGGAAAGATCGTGAAACTCTGGGATGACTTCACCCGGTGTTCAGAAGCTTCCAGTAACAGCTGACCAACGTATAAATAGGAATGCTTGCAAAATAGAGTCAGTTTTTGAGTTTTGAGTTGTTTCAGTGTTTTAAGGCAAGGTCCGAGTAGTCGAGTGGACCTGTGACAGACGAACTGGTGTATTGTAATTGTTGCGCTACGTAATTCTGTGTAATCGGCAAGTGTACCAAGTGTATTTCTAGGAAATTAAGAACATTTGTAATATCTGCAATATTATGACTTCCTGGGTTGGTAGAACCAAAAGTCTTGGTTGCAGAAGTTTAAAACACTCTTTATTGCAGTAAACATAAGCTTTGTACAACTCTTGCAGCATCAAAAAGACGTGACATTGACAAACAGCAGTCTTCAAGGTCGTCTCGTTCGCCCGCCACACGTAAACAAACAAAAGATATCACTGCGGTACGTCACACAACTCAACTCCACTGCACAACTGCAACTGACTACTTCTCACACGTTGCCGGTATCTTTACATTCCAGTCATTGTTCTAGAATGTAGCAGACAATTCGATAACAATCGCGACGGCATCAGAAAAGCGAAAAAATTCCAGACTTGTCTTTTCTCTCTCTCTCGGCAAGCGTCCAACTCTGCGTGCCACTGTCTGTCGCTTTCTTTCCTGCCCACGCGCACAACTCTGGTTTTGCAGCAGCTCCAACACAACAATGTGATCAGTTTTCTGTGGCATTAACTGTTTCTGAAATGCTCTTTGATGTTGGCGGGCCTAAATGACCTCGCTGTTGACGGGCCCTAAAACACCACATACTCACTCTTTGATGTTTGAAATTGGACTACCAAGTTGAGTACAAGAATAAGATGTTTAAGATTACATTTGTATAAGGGTGTGCAGAGAAGGACCTTCAACAAAAGTTGAATTATTGGAGTGAGTATCTGCACGCATTAAAAGCTGTCAACTTCCAGCGAATGTATTCTTCTTTGGAAGCTACATTGAACTACTCCGAGTTGCCTCAATTTGGTTCCGTACGTATAAAGAGATAGCGTGTGCCCAAACTTGGTGCGATAGTCAAATTGTCGCGTTAAAATTACTGCTCTAAACTCCAAGCGAAGCGTTTACGTAAAGGTGACTCACTAACGTCGCGTCACGAATGTTGATCTTTGTGAATCAGACATTACAGTGACCGAGTTATTCCAACACCCTTTTCACTTCTCTCATCCTGTTTAACGCATCCTAGCCAAACTCAATTACTGCGAGATAAGACCAGTGTCGAGGTGTGACTTTTAAAGCGAGGGAAGCTCCAAATAATAATTTTCATTAAAATAAGAGAGAATAATGACTCAAAGAACTAAGGCTACTCTACAATACTCTTTCTATTGTACAGTCACACGTAGGTCCAGTGTCGAGGTGTGACTATCAAAGCGAGGGAAGCTACAAACATTAATTTTCATTAAAATAAGAGAGAATAATGACTCAAAGAACTATGGCTACTCTACAATACTCTTTCTATTGTACAGTCACACGTAGCTCCAGTAACGAGGCGTAACTATCAAAGCGAGGGAAGCTACAAATAATAATTTTCATTAAAATAAGAGAGAATAATGACTCAAAGAACTATGGCTACTCTACAATACTCTTTCTATTGTACAGTCACACGTAGCTCCAGTAACGAGGCGTGACTTTCAAAGCGAGGGAAGCTCCAAATAATAATTTTCATTAAAATAAGAGAGAATAATGACTCAAAGAACTATGGCTACTCTACAATACTCTTTCTATTGTACAGTCACACGTAGGTCCAGTGTCGAGGTGTGACTTTCAAAGCTAGGGAACCTCCAAATAATAATTTCCATTAAAATAAAAGAGAATAATGACTCAAAGAACTAAGGCTACTCTTTAGCAATCTTTCTATTGTACAGTCACACGTAGGTCCAGTAGCGAGGCGTGACTTTTAAAGCGAGAGAAGATACAAATAATAATTTTCATTAAAATAAGAGAGAATAATGACTCAAAGAACTAAGGCTACTGTTCAGTACTCTTTCTATTGTACAGTCACACGTAGGTCCAGTGTCGAGGTGTGAATTTCAAAGCGAGGGAACCTCCAAATAATAATTTTCATTAAAATAAAAGAGAATAATGACTCAAAGAACTAAGGCTACTCTTTAGCACTCTTTCTATTGTACAGTCACACGTAGGTCCAGTAGCGAGGTGTGAATTTCAAAGTGAGGGAAGCTCCAAATATTAATTTTCATTAAAATAACAGAGAATAATGACAAACAACTAAGGCTACTCTTTAGTACTCTTTCTATTGTACAGACACACGTCCCGTAGGGGAGAAGACCCGTCCCCTTCAGCTGCCAAGGTACAGGCGCTGCGGACCCTTAGCACTCGTGGTACCTCTGACGTTACTAGAGGAACCTCGGGCCGATCATTCGAGCCCCTCCCTCAGGGAGTTGTTCGGATTGGGTTGGTCTCGAGGGGGCAGTGGTTCCCGATACCCGTGGGAAATGGGCTACGTCTCCGGACGGGGTTGAGGGAGGCCAATAATATTCCCGGGTACTAGCCTGCAGAGCTAGTAGAAGATGTGCTAGATCACCAGGCGGCCCCACCGAGGTCATATCGGTAGCCTTCCCCTTTTGGGGGTTGGCGCGCGTAAGTGGCGTATCCACTTCCATCCCGTCTTGAGTCCACAGGACCAGATGGGGGGGGGGGGGCTTGTTAGCTTCTAGGTCTTGCCCTACGGAACCTGCGGTGCCGTATGTAGTAAAAGCGGGCGTTAAACACTACTTGCCCTATGGAAAGCCCCACGGAGGACGCCGGGTACCTTGTTGGGACAGCTCGGTAACTCCCTGGTCGAAGGAGGCTACGGGTCCAGGACTAATGGAAGTAGAACCTCTGGCATTAACAACAACGTGTACAGTCACACGTAGGTCCAGTGGCGAGGCGTGATTTTCAAAGCGAGGGAAGCTCCAAATAATAATTTTCACTAAAGTAGGGGAGAATAATGACTCAAAGAACTAAGACTACTCTTCTGTACTCTTTCTATTGTACAGTTACGCGTAGGTCCTCCGTGCATTGCAAGACTGGTCACAATACATGGACACCTATTCCTGCTTCCCCTTTCCACTCAGATGTTCCAATTTCTCCTACACCTAGCTCACACCGCGTGAACTGTTGGCCTAATGTGGAGAAATTATGCAATTCACAAACTTTTGCTAATAACTTCACAAGAATTTCCTATTTATCATCACTAAATACCAATATACGTAAAATACTATTGCTAATGCTATTTAAATATACTTACAGTTGTATTTAGAAGCGTCACATAAAAAATAAACTTTCCTTCACACGCTACAGAGACTTCACGTGACAAAATCTGTTAGTGCTTCCTGACTATCATAGAGTCGTGGTTGCTTCCGGAAACTTTCGAAGCATGGTATTCAAGGTTACGAATGCGTAAATACAGTATTGAATGAGTTCGCGGAACCTGTCGCTCGAATCTAAGCAGATATCAATTACTTACAGCACCACGGATGTTCGCGAATAAAGTTTGAAAGTGTATCCAGAGCAAATAAAATATTCTTTGGCATGATTCAGTTCAAATAAAATATTTGGAGGCGGAACTCTGTTTGAAAACATATGTAGACAAAGTCATTCTCTCGTAAATGTCACTTTAAACAGAGTTCTTTTTATTAGAAAATAGTAAAACATCAGTCGCTGCTAATCGTGTTGCACTTATTTTGTTATGTTGTTGCTATGTTTTATTTTTGTAGGTATCTAGGGGTTTCTAACCTCTGTAGCTCCCTTTACTTCGTCATTGCAATCTCAATTCAATTTTTTTTCTCGATACTCTTTTTTTTCATCGTTCTTTCCATCGATATGCTTCAATTTGTCCCCAGACATTTGTAATTTTATAATGAAAGAAACTATCAACATTTGAACATCAGGTGAGTTTTGCGTTTCAGAAATAAAGAGCCGTAAAATAAATCAAATGCATTTCTAAAGTGCCACTATTCGTTGAACACTTAATAAATAACTTTACTAACAAAAGTTAAAGGTTGCGCCCACCAACGCACAGAGAATTCGCTTCAAAATTCCCGCCCTAAGAGAGCTAGGGAAATGCACTGCCGCGGATGCATGAGAGGTACCAACCGCTGCGAGTGAAAGCATGTTGGTATTCTCGCAGTGACCTCTTGAGCGATACCTGTTTGTCAACTTTTTTCCCCTCTTGTGTTCGAGGTTTCCCCACCCAATGTCAACACCAGGGTGCGTATACTACTACGTGAAGTCCCGCTTGCGGAGTGTTAGCAACTGTAAGCGTGGGGTGTGTATGTGTGTGTAAACAAACATTGTGCGGTCATTTAATAAGGGTGTGACACAACATATTAGTTCAACAGCAGTCTGACTACTTAGTAATCAAAGTTATTTCGAGAAACTTGTGCAGTGCTGCTTGAAACTTCAAGTTTAAACATTGTTGTTAAGTGTGTCACTGTTGAAAAAGGAGGTGACTTTAAAATGACACTTTCTGGTAGACATCGTCCAGCAGTGAAAACAACGACGAAACTTACAGCACAGGTTAGTAATTATTTCACACAAATATTACACTATTATAGTTTTATTTAAAATATAAACATTAAATGTTAATGTGTAATTGCTGACATTTCACTTGTACAAGTACTGCTCGATTGGGAGGGGCTTCCTATTTCGAGTTAATGTGTACGTGCAAAATAGGAAAAAGTAATTGCTTTCTGCTTAGGAAATGTCTGGAAAAGAGCTACTTATCAAGAGGAATATAATTCGTTTTGTAAAATAAAATATAAAGGGTTTGTCTTAAAGGAGGAGAGGTATGTTACCAGTGCTATAGATTTTTGTCTAATATTATAATATACCCGAAAAAGTCTATCATTATTTAAACTAAGTGGAAACTGAGCAGAATAACCCCTAATTACTGCAGT
Organism: Mantis religiosa; assembly: GCA_030765055.1. Lineage (NCBI taxonomy): Eukaryota > Metazoa > Arthropoda > Insecta > Mantodea > Mantidae > Mantis > Mantis religiosa. The sequence continues at coordinate 29,991,177 of CM060947.1, forward strand.
GTTTGATGCATATGGGCGTTACTTGGTCCCCACTTTGGTGGAAGGAGGGAGTGCAAGGAAGCAAAAGTAGGTAAAATTGAGTATGAACATGTTTTAATGGTTCACTTTTGGGAAATAGCTTCAAGCAGTTGTTTTAAAACAAATTAAACAACAATATATATTAAATGTTTCAATTTATTTACACATTTCTGGCTTTGTCGATGTTTCATTTGAAGTCATTGACAATTATGAACTGTTAATCCTTGTAGTTGTCGCTTTCTTTGGTACAGTGATGTTCCTTAAACAAATTACGATAATTTGACATAAATTAAGCTTCAGCTCTGCAAAAATCTGGTGCTGCAGCGCGCCAAACATGAATACGAAACGTAGCTGCAACGCCGTACGTTTACACATGCAAAATAAATCAAGTAATATTCAGATGCATTTGAATCGCATTTAGATATATGATCGATATAAATCGATCTGTATTGAGTTTGTTGGTTATGCTGGTTTGGAGAACGTCTTTTGTCAACTTAATGTCAACTCTTGTAGGTAATGGAATGCATTACTCATACGATAGCTATTTGTTATCAAGGATATCAGATTGCCCTTTGGACAACGAGTTTGTAAATTGCTTGAGGTCATTAATTCCAATGTTGCCTACAGTAAGGTATGATTCTATGAGTTCTTATTGAATTAATAAATAATATAGAGAAAATATGGAAATTAAATGTTGGATTGAGCTGCAGTTTTCTAGGTTACAGTATCAAGCAATTCTGTATGTAATAACAAAACACACTCATTTCGGACAAAATGGTGAAATCTGATTCTTACTGAAGTTGTAAAGTAATAAAAGCTATAGGTAAATTACCTCCAATGAAATCTAACATTTGTAATAAGAAATATAGGTTTAAGAGCTGGTTGAGAGGAAATTCGGTCGATAGTGTTTATTGAAATAGTATTCTTGTCATACTTCGGGGATCCGTCTAAAATATTTTCTCCGAAAACCAGTGCCCCGAGGGTCACGACGAACTTTAGCAACTCTGCTTGTGAACGGAGCAAGTTTTAAAGTGCCATGACGATCGAAAGAGTATATTTGTTGCTGAACACGGAATGAAAAGTAGCATTTCTAGTTTTTAGCCCGAATTCCTTCTGCTAATGATATACAAGGATCATATGTCATGGTAAATGAGGAACATGCATACATTTACTATAGGCAACACGTCCGGATAGGATCCAATATGGTAATTTCTTTATAGCTGTAATTAATTATAGTCAACTATGTGTCAAGGGCTTGATGAAGATGTTTATGCCGAGGGCATGGTATTAAGTTTTAGGCTAATTATATGTTTAGTTTTTGTGTTATTTTTTTCGTAAAATTGCATGAACTTAAATAATTAGTGTGGTAAATCCTTTATTGACGCGCGGTCTTAAAAACATCAAAATGCCTGAAGGGATATTAGCATTTCTGTAAAACATCTGGTATCTAAGCAATACTTATGCAATAATAAACTAATGCTCCATGAAAGCTATTTAGCTGTTGGTTTCGGGACAATGCCTTGTTCTTTCTCAGTCGACAAAGGAAATGTGTATTTAAATATGTATTTATTTGTATATAAAATGTAAAATAATATCACCCACGCAATCAACAATTGACTGCTGTAGGTGTAGTGTGCAATATTAGCGATCGCAATGAGTACAAGTCGGCGGTGATTGGCAAACTTGGCTGAATTGGTAATATTGTATTGTGCACATTACATTTATTCAACTGTTTTCAAATACGCGGTATTGCTGGAAATCGCAGACGGCTTTGAATTGTTTGTGAGACTGTATTTGGTGGTTTTATATTTCTATTAAGCAGTCAGTAGTTAAAGAGGTTTAAAATCTTTGCATAATTAGATCCGGATTTCATCTAAAATGTCACATCTAAGGTACGTCGCTTTTCACACTGAATAATGAATGAGTAATTGTATGTAAACTTGTTGCGTGACTTAATAATTAGGTTATGTGTTTGTTTTAGAACGTTATGTGTTTTAATTTACTCAGTTCATTTCTAGAAAGTGGAAATAATTTCTTAAAAGTTAATTGTGAAAATGTTAGTAGTTTCGTATATTTAGTTGTCACGGACCTTAACTCCTTACTGTGAAACTGGACATCCAGGTGACCCCATCAGGGTAATCTGGGGCAACACGCGGTTGAACAAGTTGCCTTTTCAGTTTCTCTACCTCGTGTCTAGAAAGATGAAATAAACATAGCATTCCAATAAAAAATGAATAAAAAAATAATCATAATAAAAAGACATGTTTACAAAAAGATCCGCGTGCATGTATGGCTGTATTTTCGTGACCAACAAACATAACTCGTAAACGAAAGTCGACTGATTACTAAAGTTGATATTTAAATTTAAATCGCTCTAAATGACACTAAGGTTTCTAAGAAAACATATCACCAAAAATCATATTTTACATCAATATGTACCATGTTTCATTTATTTGCTCAAAGATGTCTATAACTATTTCAATTAAATTGCTGTATATTTGGAATTTCACGTTCTTTTCAATCGGAAGGAAGCTCGCCTCTGTAGCATAATCAGGTGATACCGTGTCTTCCTCCTATTTATTTGTATTTTATTTTAATTACGTCCTACAACGTTAAGTCATATCGGACGATGAATGGAATGATGTTCAAATGAGTACAGGGTACATAGAGCTTAGACTTACCAGACATTCATCTTTCAGGATAAGGGAAAACCTCCAGCGTTAAGTCGTATCGGACGATGAACGAAATGGTGCTCAAATGAATCCAGGGTCCTTGGAGCCCAGAGTTACACAATTGTCTTTTACGATAAGGGAAAACCCAGGAGAAAACGTTATCCAGGTAACTCACCCTGACCGAGATTCCAACTCGGGACCTCTTAAACGCAAGGCAGACACGCTACCATCCACGCTACCGAGGCGGGCTGTCTGCCTCCATTCAAGAGGTCCAGAGTTGGAATCTCGGTCAGGTTGAGTTACCTGGATAAGATTTTTTCTGGGGTTTCCGTTATCCTGAAAGATGAGTGTCTGATAACTCTTAAGCTCTATGTACCCTGTACTCATTTGAACATCATTTCATTCATCGTCCGATATGACTTAACGTTGGAGGTTTTCCCTTATCCTGAAAGATGAATGTCTGGTAACTCTAACCTCTATGTACCCTGTACTCATTTGAACATCATTTCATTCATCGTCCGATGTGGCTTAACGTTGGAGGTTTTCTCTTATCCTGAAAGAAGAATGTCTGATAACTCTAAGCTCTATGTGCCCTGTACTCATTTGAACATCATTTTATTCATCACCCGATATGACTTAACGTTGGAGGTTTTCTCTTATCCTGAAAGAAGAATGTCTGATAACTCTAAGCTCTATGTGCCCTGTACTCATTTGAACATCATTTCATTCATCGTCCGATATGACTTAACGTTGGAGGTTTTCGCTTATCCTGAAAGATGAATGTCTGGTAACTCTAACCTCTATGTACCCTGTACTCATTTGATCATCATTTCATTCATCGTCCGATGTGACTTAACGTTGGAGGTTTTCTCCTATCCTGGAAGAAGAATGTCTGATAACTCTAACCTCTATGTACCCTGTACTCATTTGATCATCATTTCATTCATCGTCCGATATGACTTAACGTTGGAGGTTTTCCCTTATCCTAAAATATGAATGTCTGGTAACTCTAAGCTCTATGTACCCTGTACTCATTTGATCATCATTTCATTCATCGTCCGATATGACTTAACGTTGGAGGTTTTCCCTTATCCTAAAATATGAATGTCTGGTAACTCTAAGCTCTATGTACCCTGTACTCATTTGAACATCATTTCATTCATCGTCCGATATGACTTAACGTTGGAGGTTTTCCCTTATCCTAAAAGATGAATGTCTGGTAACTCTAAGCTCTATGTACCCTGTACTCATTTGAACATCATTTCATTCATCGTCCGATGTGACTTAACGTTGGAGGTTTTCTCCTATCCTGGAAGATGAATGTCTAGTAATTCTAAGCTCTATGTACCCTGTATTCATTTGAACATCATTTCATTCATCGTCCGATATGACTTAACGTTGGAGGTTTTCCCTTATCCTGAAAGATGAATGTCTGGTAACTCTAACCTCTATGTACCCTGTACTCATTTGATCATCATTTCATTCATCGTCCGATATGACTTAACGTTGGAGGTTTTCCCTTATCCTAAAATATGAATGTCTGGTAACTCTAAGCTCTATGTACCCTGTACTCATTTGATCATCATTTCATTCATCGTCCGATATGACTTAACGTTGGAGGTTTTCCCTTATCCTGAAAGATGAATGTCTGGTAACTCTAACCTCTATGTACCCTGTACTCATTTGATCATCATTTCATTCATCGTCCGATATGACTTAACGTTGGAGGTTTTCCCTTATCCTAAAAGATGAATGTCTGGTAACTCTAAGCTCTATGTACCCTGTACACATTTGAACATCATTTCATTCATCGTCCGATATGACTTAACGTTGGAGGTTTTCTCTTATCCTGAAAGACGAATGTCTGGTAAATCTAAGCACTATGTGCCGTGTACTCATTTAAACATCATTTCATTCATCGTCCGATGTGACTTAACGTTGGAGGTTTTCTCCTATCCTGGAAGATGAATGTCTAGTGTTTTCTCTGATCCTGAAAGATGAATGTCTGGTAACTCTAAGCTCTATGTACCTGTACTCATTTGAACATCATTTCATTCATCGTCCGATATGACTTTACGTTGGAGGTTTTCCCTTATCCTGAAAGATGAATGTCTGGGAACTCTGAGCTCTATGTGCCCGTGCCCTGGGCAAGTTTATTATTATTCATGGTTGTTTAATGACCCCCTTTTGAAGGCTTGCGGTCTGTGGTATGATGTAAAACTGAAATCTAACAAATGTAAACGGACAAGAATAGTGTTGTCCAAAAATAGATAGACGCGTGGTGAAGTTAGTGACCGTAACATACAACTTCCTGCTCTAGTTTAGCCCGTTAAGGAATCACCTGTGTCTCCAGACGGTGAGTCATTTCCGTGATTCTCCGACAGGTGCAAGATTATTACCGTGGCCGTGAAATACAACAGAGGGCGGAGTTACTTAAGTAATTGCTTCATTTCCTAATCGCATCATCACCATCTCCAATAAGTTACGCATGCGCGGTTCTTTCAGCATCAACAAATTGTTCGGAACAATACATAAAACCAAATAGCAATAAATTAAAAAAGAAACGTCGGATGAGCTTGTTTTAGGACGACGAAATTGGTAACATTTGCTAAAAATATTTTGAGACATAATGTTTGGACGTCAAATACTTTTGTTACAGTTTTAAACACAATCTTGTCTTCCCAATTTCGCCTTTAGGATCAATCATATATGCACTTTTGCTTTGGAATGAAAATTAAACAAAACAAAAAAAAATGTTACACCTTGGCAATGATGTTCACTTTTTACTATTCTGTTATTCTTTATATTTGAACATAGACTTGCAATCAACAAAATTATCAAGCCACTTTTCAAGTTAACGTTCTCCTACGTTAAGTTATATGGTACGATAAATGAAATTATATTCAAATGAGAGTCCAGGGTCCATAGAGCTTATAGTTACCAGACATTCATCTTTCAGGATAAGAGAAAACCTCCAACGTTAAGTCATATCGGATGATGAATGAAATGATGTTCAAATGAGTACAGGGTCCATAGAGCTTATAGTTACCAGACATTCATCTTTCAGAATAAGAGAAAACCTCCAACGTTAAGTATTATCGGACGATGAATGAAATGATGTTCAAGTGAGTACAGGGTACATAGAGCTTAAAACTACCAGACATTCATCTTTCAGGATAAGGGAAAACCTCCAACGTTAAGTCATATCGGACGATGAATGAAATGATGTTCAAATGAGTACAGGGTACATAGAGCTTAGAGTTACCAGACATTCATCTTTCAGGATAAGAGAAAACCTCCAACGTTAAGTCATATCGGACGATGAATGAAATGATGTTCAGGTGAGTACAGGGTACATAGAGCTTAGAGTTACCAGACATTCATCTTTTAGGATAAGAGAAAACCTCCAACGTTAAGTCATATCGGACGATGAATGAAATGATGTTCAAGTGAGTACAGGGTACATAGAGCTTAGAGTTACCAGACATTCATCTTTCAGGATAAGGGAAAACCTCCAACGTTAAGTCATATCGGACGATGAATGAAATGATGTTCAAATGAGTACAGGGTACATAGAGCTTAGAGTTACCAGACATTCATCTTTCAGGATAAGAGAAAACCTCCAACGTTGTCATATCGGTCGATGAATGAAATGATGTTCAAGTGAGTACAGGGTACATAGAGCTTAGAGTTACCAGACATTCATCTTTCAGGATAAGAGAAAATCTCCAACGTTAAGTCATATCAGACGATGAATGGAATGATGTTCAAATGAGTACAGGGTACATAGAGCTTAGAGTTACCAGACATTCATCTTTCTCGATAAGTGAGGATCTCCAACGTTAAGTCCTATCGGACGATGAATGAAGTGATGTTAAAATGAGTGAAGGGTACATCAGTCATCTTTCAGGAAAAGGGAAAACTCCGGAAATCCCTTATCACCCTGACTGAGATTTGAACTTGGACCTATTGAATGTGAGGCACGCACGTTGCCATCTGCGCTACAGAGGCGGGAAAAACTGCTTATGTGTTATCATTGGTTGAGTTTATGTAAGGAAATAATTTGTATTTGGAACTGAATACAGACGTGGTTTGCGTTGCTCTTTTGTTTGCTCTATTTACCACAGAGATTCGATTATTTACGTAAATGTACTCTTGTCATTTATTTTCGCTTGACTTTCTCTCGACCTATATTAAAACTTAAATCTGCCTAAAAAGAAAAGTGGTCTAGAGAATCACGAAAGCTTTTAGGCCAGAAACTCACGGACGGTTGCAGCGTTTGTTTTTATTTCGGAAAGTGCAGCAGGCGTCTGGAGGGATTGGGGGAAAGCGTTTCAACACACACACCTGCATAGCCTCGGGGTAGACCACCTGCCGGCCAACCAGTCAGACGCGTGGCTCCTTCACCAGGTAGCACTCTTCTTCCAGGATTCGTGTACAAGATAACTCGCCTGTCATCTGTATACAATAATATCATTGCCACGTGGTTCATAACTTCATTTTATGAAACCCGGAGTTTATAAATACCGAGCGCAAAATCAATAGAACGAACGATAAGCTCGAGAAGAATATATGACCCTATGTGATATGGTGTAAGGCGAAAAAAATGTTTTTTTTTTTTTTTTTTTTTTTTTTTTTTTTTTTTTAAATAGTGTCTCTTTTGCAGTTCTCAAATTCAGTTTTTGATTGCTATGGTTCTCAGCGTTCCGTTCTATATAGGGGTGGAAAACCGCCTAATTTTGCTCAGGGGTCTCTTTATCGGCCTCGAGGTTCGTTTACCTGTCCTAAATTTATGACACGGAGCCACCAATTTTACTTGCCTTCCATAATAAGAATTTTTACGTCCCAAAAGCTCTATCGCTCTTCGCCGGATTTGAACCTGCGACTTCCTTAGTTACGTTATCCCTAATCCAAGGACAATTTTACAACTTTCTTTAACTCCTATTGTCGTTTAACTTCAGCAACAGTGCATTCTAACTCGAACTGTAGATTTGTCCTATACACGGCTAGTGTGAAAGTATAATTTCGAGCTATAGAATTTATATTTATTTAATTTTTATGTTTACTTTATGAATGTCTGTTGCCGTCACGGTACGGAAAACTCGTGATAGTTTTTCTTTCTTTCATTTCCAATTTTGTAATTATCATTTCATTTCATGTATCACCAGTATTCAATATCTTTGGTGCCATATATAGTAAGTGTCACGAAACACTTTAAAATAATAAAAGATAAGCATTCATGCTTTCAGACTCTGCGAAACTTACGAAATGAGGAAGGTGCCCTCAGCCCAGCCTGGAATCACACCTAAGATCTCCGAGTTCTGAAGTCACTCGATCACAGTAACATTCTAAACAACAGTTATGTAGTCCATAAATTTTGAACTAATAATAGGACACACGTGCAACTTTGGGAGAATATAATACACAATTGGGAGATTACATTACACTATTTATATCTCAGAGAAAATGGAAGTGTCTTCATAGAATATAATTAATAGCTTCATATTTTGTGTTATTATTATTATTATTATTATTATTATTATTATTATTATTATTATTATTATTATTATTATTATTATTATTATTATTATTATTATTATTATTATTATTATTATTATTATTATTATTATTATTATTATTATTATTATTATTATTATTATTATTATTATTATTATTATTATTATTATTATTATTATTATTATTATTATTATTATTATTATTATATGCACTAATGTAATTATTTCTGCACATTACAAATTTTGAGTACCGGAGTTATTTCCCCCCATTTATACCCCGCCTTTAACTGCAATGGTCATATCGACTGCCGTTCTCCTTTGGAACATATCGAAGCTGTTAACTCGTAATCATTGGGTTTTAATCATTTGATCATACACACACACACACACACACACACACACACACACACACACACACACACATTCGCACTCTCATTCATACTTCCCGACTCTGGGGAAGATGAATTATCTTGGTCGGAGAAAACTCCCCACCTCACCGCCGGGAATCAAACCCGGGATCCCTAACACGGCAGGCAGGTGCTCTACCGACTGAGCTACGGGGCCAGCCTCGGTCAAAGTTCTGCAATTCAAACTCGGATGTTTATCTTCCTAAAGAACCTGTAAACATTAGAGTAGGCGAAGGAAGTGGATGATATGTATGAGGGCAAAACGAATGGTAGGAAACATAATGCAGCAATTGGTGGAACGCTGACGGTGGAAACCGGAGTACCCGGAGAAAACCCGCACCAACGCCCTGTTGTCCACCGCAAATCTGAATTTGCGGTCGTCTGGAATCGAACCCGGGCCGCCAGAAAGACTTTTATGACCGAATATTTTTGTATCTGCATCAATATGGAATTCTTGAGTCCAATGCCCTATTTTCTCTAAGCAGTATAAAATAACACGTTTTGTTGTGAACCTGTTACTCATGAGATACTTTTGTGTACATGACATAAATTCTACCTGCAATGCCCCGTCTGGACAATGAACGAGGTCGAGGTTGACTACAGGTGATACAGGTAAGGGGCCAGGTGAGGGTACTGTGATGTTTTCACCAAAAGCTGTTTGTACACAGCCCCAAAGTTTTCCGGTACACCCCACTGTTGAGAGGGGGGAGTTGAGCACATAACAGACTAGTTAGGTGCCCTAATGGGTAACATCCACAGCGCTTAGTCAACCTCTTACCAATTAAAGTACAAAATGTAGTATTGGCTGGCCCTATAACTGAGTTGGTAGAGCACCTGCCTACCGTGCTGGGGGTCCCGGGTTCGATTGCCGGCGGTGGGGGTGGGGTTTTTTCTCCGTCCAAGATAATTCCCCATCTTCCGCAGAGTCTGGAAGTATGAATGAGAGTATGAATGTGCGTGATGTAATGATTAAAAACCAAAAGGTAACGAGTTAACACCTTCAGCATGTTCCAAAGGAGAACGGCCGCCGATATGACCATAGTAGTTAAAGGCGGGGTATAAATGGAACAAGCAAAAAAAAAAAAAAAAAAAAAAAAAAAAAAAAAAAAAAAAAAAAAAAAAAAAAAAAAAAGTAGTATTCCATCTATTTAAAACAACCGCTATAAATATTTAAATTCACTTCGTTATACATTAAACAATATTCAACTGCATTTTTATTATTATTGAGTTCAAGTATAAACAAAATTTAAAAGAAGGGAAAAAGCACGATATGCAATGCGGAAAACGAAGGCTGATTTCGCCATCAGGAAGTGACTAATGTCGCGATAAAAACACGTGACAAACGTACCTATTTGCGTTAAAGAATGTAACATTTTCAGCGCAATAAGGTTTTGTAACTATCAGTCTACCAGTTATTAACTTCCACACCATTTGATGAGGTTTGTGAAACAGTTTTTCACATCTTCAAAAAATCTTTTAGATTTTTCTTTTCTAAAGCTATATGATGCTTTAGCTGAAGATGTGAAAAACTGTTTCACGAAATCGCGATCCTCATCAATTAATAAGAAAACTTTCATCATTTCGTATAAGATAAGTGAAGTTTTATGTCACAAATTATTATATTTGTTTATATGCTCTCAAATGTCGATTCTATCAAATCAAAATGTCAGAAAATGTGAGTTTTTTGACATAGTTGTCTACATTTCCCCCAAGTTTTGGACAGTTCTTCTGTAGTACATACGAAACATGTACTTTATTTTGTAAATGCCTATCTCAGTATGACGCAGACAGAACGAAGGCTCTTTGTAAGAAGAATGGGTTGAAAAGCCATGTGACTGTAGGTACCACATGGTTATATCATTTTTACTAAATGTTAGGCTCATGTTTATGGCGGGCAGGTTACTACATCAATGATATTTTAGCATTAGGATACTTCTGTTGTCAGCAGTGGGCAGCCGTACTCGATTCGTATAATACAATGGTTCTGAGTTCACTTCCCAGAAAATCACAAGTAACCCTCTATTTGTTGTTCCCCCCGGTGATGGTAACGAAGGTCACGAAACATCAATATTATAAATATGGATGCTGGTCACGTTATATAAACTTCACCTTGGGAAGATAGCCAAGCCCTCTCTTCCCTACCAGCTTCACGGGCAGCATAAGTAATGCAATGTTTGACTGTCGAGTGATTCTTCACTTATATTTATATCTCTTATACAAACCATTCTTACAAAAGCGTAGTCTTTAAACCACGTGTCGAGGTAAACCTTTTAGCTTTTCATTTGTTTGTACTACTTTCTTGTTTTATTTCCTCTTTGTTACAGTTTATTAATTTGCTTTATATTTACGTTATGTTTCAAAACATTTTAATATATACATATCACAAACTGTGTTCTCATCAATCGGTATTTATTTATTTATTATTCTTCTGATAGCTGCAAACTTAATATGATGATGTCTTTAATGTTCCTTTTTTCCGATATTCAATAGATAATTACCTTCTTCATTCATCATTCATATTGCTCTCCTTAATGCTGCTGTTGCATTGGGACTTTGAATTGAGAAACAATTGACGGTGTTTTGCTCACTGATGTTGGTTTGTTTAAACATTGCTGTATGGTGGTGGCGTGTATGCCACACGTTTAACAGGTACCGAGTTCCAATAACGGTCAGACTTTTTTATGGTTTTCCATTATCCTGAAAGATGAACATTGGTAACTCTGAACTCTATGGATCCCGGACTCATAGGACGTAAATTAGACAGATAATGTATGAAGGAAATAGCAGAGGATAGGGGGAACTTTTGGTATATTTCTTTCCTACATCCCTTTTGTAGCCAGGATTCGAAATCAACACTTGAGGGTTCAGAAGTCAAAAAGCTGACCACTTGAAAATTAGAGGCAGTCATTTTTCCGTCTTCTACTTCTTACATGGAAGTTTTGTGTATGAAAAGGTAGAATAAAATTGAAAAAAGAATCCCATAGCTGTGATTTGAACCATGGATGTTCCAGTTTCCCACCTTTTTCTGAGCTATTATAGTAACTAAATTCTTCAGTTAACTCATATTCTGGAAGATCAGTGGTTTAAATCCTGATATGGGATCTTTTTTTTTTAATTTATGACCTCCAACGTTAAGTCATATCGGACGATGAATGGAATGATGTTCAAATGAGTACAGGGTACATAGAGCTTAGAGTTACCTGACATTCATCTTTCAGGATAAGAGAAAACCTCCAACGTTAAGTCATATCGGACGATGAATGAAATGATGTTCAAATGAGTACAGGGTACATAGAGCTTAGAGTTACCAGACATTCATCTTTCAGGATAAGAGAAAACCTCCAACGTTAAGTCATATCGGACGATGAATGAAATGATGTACAAATGAGTACAGGGTACATAGAGCTTAGAGTTACCAGACATTCATCTTTCAGGATAAGCGAATACCTCCAACGTTAAGTCATATTGGACGACGAATGAAATGATGTTTAAATGAGTACAGGGTACATAGAGCTTAGGGTTACCAGATATTCATCTTTCAGGATAGGAAAAACCTCGGGAAAATATATTATCCAGGTAACTCACCCTAACCGAGATTCGAACTCAGGACCTCCTGAACATGAGGCAGGCACACTACCATCTACGCTACAGAGGTTGGTGGCTATGGTATTGAATTCCTCAGTTCGATTCTACCTTTCCAACCTTGTCCTACATACTTACGGCTACTGTGTAAGAACAATTTCCATTGTTTTGATTTTATCTCTTGCTTTTATTTTTCTTCGTTAATGAAGCTGGGAGTTGCACATCCACCTCTCTCTCTCTCTCTCTCTCTCTCTCTCTCTCTCTCTCTCTCTCTCTCTCTCTCTCTCTCTCTCTCTCTCTCTCTCTCTCTCTCTCTCTCTCTCTCTCTCTCTCTCTCTCTCTCTCTCTCTCTCTCTCTCTCTCTCTCTCTCTGTAATTTACGTCTTCCAACGTTAAGTCATATCGGACGATAAATGAAATAGATGAAATAATGCTCAAATGAGTACGGGGTCCATGGAGCTTAGAGTTACCGGATATGCGACTAGCAGGATAAGGGAAAACCCCGGAAAAACCTTATCCAAGTAACTCACCCTGACCGAGATTCGAAATCGGGACGTCTTGAACGTGAGGCAGACATGCGACCACCTACGCTACCGAGGCAGCCTTCTCAATTTTAGAAGAAAATGAAGATGAGCAACTTCTGAAATGGAACGCCAGAGAGAATCAAAACCTTGGTCGAAACTCTCGTCACTTGTTTCTTTATCATATAAAGCCGTGCAATGCTTCATATGTTTGTTGAATTCCATTTCCATTCTTTTCAGATTTTTGTTTGTTTCAGAATGTTTTCACTTGTTTTCAATTACCTAACTATGGTTGTGAAGACTTATAGAGCACTGATTTTACTTGGAAGTTGTTTTATTGCTCAATTTTGCTACTTTCTTGACCACAAAAGTCCGTAAAAAGCCGATTTAAAATTAGAAACAAATGATAGGAAGGGGTGTGAGTTTCTTAGCCCGTGCAGGTGCGATTGTGTAGCGAACACCTGCTGCTGCAGCCACTGATTGGATATCCCAAAACCAGCTTCTTGTGGCATCTGGTTTCCTAGCTCAGACCTCCCGTATATAGAAAACTGCGAGAAACTTAATACCCATATCATCAACACCCACTCACTCTTTGACAAGACGTGCAAGTGCAGCACATTCCTGGCATTCATGTCTTCAAAACTCGTCTTCTTTAGGTCACAACACACCACTGTATACATATGTGGGAAATCATACAGAGTGGAAAATCGACGTTTAATATGAGTAGAGTTTAGGTTCGAACATCACACGGCTTTAAATTGGAGTTCAATAATATTTTTCTACTTTTACTTTCTTTGCCACTACCAAGCGGGATGACTCTGGCGGTAGAGTCTGTGTCTCGCATTCGACTCCCGTGACCGACCTTTCTAAGTTGAGATTTCCTTGGGGTTTCCCAGGTTGCTAGGGGAGTCTCTCCGAATGGCCTTTTTTATTTAATGATCAATCAGCATTACATGATTTGCAGATCCTTGTTAACTAATTGAATATTTATGAAATATATAAGGACATGTAAGGAAAATCAAGTTTGATCCTATTAGCTACTAAACACTGAGAATCGAGGATGACACATAAGAGAGAGAAAGAGAGAGAGAGAGAAACTGATAAAAAAACAAGTAATCAAAGAGATATAAGAACAATATTCATTGTGAACCAATATTCATAGTGAAATTAATTGTTCTTTCACACTAGCCGTGTGTAGGACGCACTATGAAAGGATAAAGCCAGACTGAAAAATTCAATGCCATAGTCGGGATTTGAACCACGGATCTTCTGGTCTCCGTCCAGGCGCTCTAAGCCATTGAGCTACTATGGCCAAAGCGCCAACGTTTGTCTGTATACAGGACAAACCGGTAGGGCCAACGCTACCAGAATAAACGAACATGAACGGAGTATTCGTTTAATACAACCTGAGAAGTCTGGGCTGGCAGAGCATTGACCATAGAGCCAGCTTTCGGGAAACGACCATTTTGGCAAAATACAACAGTTATTCGAAGCGGAGAGTTAAGGAGGCTTTGGCCATATCCTCCGAGAGGAGCACGCTTAATTGTGATGCTGGATTTCAGTTCAGTTCCTCTTGGAAACCGACCTTAAAATGGAAATCCGTCGATTTAAGAAGCAAAGATCAGTGCAGCTTGATAATAAAGTTAAGTAGTTATGTTTCTTTGACCCAATTACTTTTCTATACTCACGCCATCTCCTGACCTGGCATTTAATTTACTGAAAACAGTCTTTTGTTCAGTAATGCGAATTTTGGTAGTGTTTTGTCTTTCTTTATATTTGTGTTATATCCAGTGACTCATTTGTAGTTATAACATTTAATAAATATCCTGATGATGGGAGAGATGCACACTCCTGAAACGTTGATTTCTAATCGTCTTTTCATCTGGCTTGCTGCCCGAGAAGAAAGTGAGCGTATTCGTCGCCAGGAAAGCTTCAGATCGTAAATTATCCATGTTCTAATTTTGATATAGCAAAATTATTATCAAAGCAGTATTATCAAAGTTTGTAAAATTCAGTTTGGGTTTCCTTGCGCCTTGCAAATATGAAAAGAGTGGAAGTAATGAGTTGGCAACACAAACGCATCTCATTCGCTGCAATCAAAACTCTTCCCATTTGAAGAACATGATAATGTCCTAATATGACATGTTAAAAGATGCATATGAATGGAATAAAAACAAAGTGTGTAGTGTAAGCATTTCGGACTTTTTTTTTTAATAATATGTAGAATATCTAGAAACTAGAGTGGATAGAACAAGGCATGTGATTGTAAAGTATCAAAGTTTTGTATGGAAGATTTGAATAAATATCTTACATTTACAGACTATGTATGTCTTTAAAAGCTGAGTTGTTTTGTCTTAGGTAACCAACAAGGAAAGCAAGAAATACACAAACGTTTTATGTATTGTAGTCATCAGTAGCGCAGAAACGGGTCACGTTTAGTATCGAACACGCGGACAGCCACTGAAGAAGTAATCTTGTTTCTTCGGCGGAAGCAGGTTCCATTAACGTATGCAAATAGCGAATCAAGATTTTCCTGTAGACCCACATACCTATTGCATTCCAATTCAACTGCCCGCTAACATCCTTTTACTTCCAGCCAATTCACATTTTTACCATTACACGTTCTAGGGATTTTCAAAATCTTCTTGGCTAAATTCAGATACGTTAATATCATATTTGCAGGAATATTTGATCTATTATAATAATGACATTCTTGGGGGGAAATCACATTATTGTCTAAAGTTTAGCATGGAAGGCATACTTCTAGATGAAGGTAAGAGTGACTAATTGTCAGGCAAGCAATTATCATTACAGATATGAATTCAAACGAGGAATGAGTCATGTCAGTTTTTCCCTGTTTGGTGTTAATGCGCGTGTGTAGTGACGTCACTGTTATCCTTATCCTCAAGTTGTGTGAATGGTGATTATCTGAGAACACAAAAGAGAAAACCTGCTTCAAAAACAATTTTCTTAAAATACTCCGCACAACAGGCGTCATGCTTGGGATGCAGTTCTGAAAGGTGGGACGTGTCTAGCGCTCGGAGTCCCTCCCGGTGGTCTTCGCAATCAGAGTCACTACTTTTTCACCAAGTAGCTGCTCAATTGACACTCCACAGACCTCACAAGACTGATGCCCGATTTCACCAACAGATGTTAAGACTTAACACGTGTTTAACAATAGTTATAACAAAAATTACATTTCACCAACAAGTGTTAACTTAACACTAGTGTTAAATCTCATATTAAACGAACAAGTCAAATTTCTGATGTCAAGTCTTTAACAATTGTAAATAGTCAAGATGGCGAGCGTGAACGCAGCTGTTGATGTCGATTTGCTATATTTAAGACCGTCTAAATGACATTCGTAATAGAGTACGGCCTATGAGGAGTAATTATTTTCAGGAGCTATCAGACGGAGGTATAGACTGTCGAAACAAGTTGCTATGAAGGTTACTGCGGAAGTACAAGAGAGGTTAGAACATGCATCGAAACGAATATGCCGATCTCGCCTTTGCTTCAAGCATTAATAACCTTGCGATTTTATAATTCACTGAATTATGTGGATAATACACTGTCCACCTCCCGTCTTGAAACGTTCAAGTCACTCGTCACTTGTCATTCGCTCCTCGTTTTAAATTTGCGTAATACTGAGTTAGAACATGCATCGAAACGAATATACCGATCTCGCCTTTGCTTCAAGTATTAATAACTTTGCGATTTATAATTCACTGAATTATGTGGATAATACACTGTCCACCTCCCGTCTTGAAACGTTCAAGTCACTCGTCACTAGTCCTTCTTCGCTCCTCGTTTTAAATTTACGTAATACTGAGTTAGAACATGCATCGAAAGGAATATGGTGATCTCGCCTTTGCTTCAAGTATTAATACCTTTGCGATTTTATAATTCACTGAATTATGTGGATAATACATTGTCCACCTCCCGTCTTGAAACGTTCAAGTCACTCGTCACTAGTCCTTCTTCGCTCCTCGTTTTAAATTTACGTAATACTGAGTTAGAACATGCATCGAAAGGAATATGGTGATCTCGCCTTTGCTTCAAGTATTAATAACTTTGCGATTTTATAATTCACTAAATTATGTGGATAATACACTGTCCACCTCCCGTCTTGAAACGTTCAAGTCACTCGTCACTTGTCCTTCTTCGCACCTCGTTTTAAATTTACGATATACTGAAGAAGATGTTTCGTGTTTGTAGTAATGACCCATGCATTTGAATTAAATTCGTTTCCAATATTTTCCCACGTGACATCTTTCTCTTTTACTTTCACCGCATCAGTCCTCCTATTTTCTAAGATATCCTTATACTTTCGTCACCAATTCAATTAACTATTCTTTCTACATCAATGAGAAATTTGTTTCACAGCTTTTGTTTACGGTTTTGTCTATCCGCCATTGTTTTAGCTGTGTGCAGACGAAAATAATAACAAAAGCGCATCGCAGTACGTTCAGAAAATAATACGACTCTCCATAGCCTTCTATAGCTGTAATATTTACAAGTTTCTTGGCGTTAATGGTGTTTGTTAACATAATTCTTAATCACCTCGTCATTGTTCATACATCTACTCTCTGGCTTTGCCATTTTAAAAATTAATTTAAATCGAGCGTAATTTTAACAAATTCAATAAATCTCAGTTATAAGCCTTTCTTGTACAATACTTAATGTGCGATTTTTAAATAAATTTTAGTCATTCGATATTATTTTCCAAATATTTTAGGTCATTAAATTGCAGGCTCTATTTATTACGAGGTAAGTACATACATAAGATTGTATATAAAATTGTCCAGGATATATTTGGCCAATTTATGCACGGCTGGACTGCATAAACATGATTCGTTGCGGCTTGGACGGTCAGTTCTGTAGTCGCTCACAGTGCAGGCATTTCCTGAGAGAGGAGGCTTCCGAGAAACTCAACTTTTTCTTTTCCTTCTGTAAGAGGAAAATGCACGCCATATGCCGCGGTTCGAAGTATACACAGCTGCCAACCTTTTCCATGTCATTGGAGCAGGTTTACGCCTTTATGGTTCGTTTCTTCCGCTTCTAAGGAATATAGAAGCTGCGATTTTGTAATTTTTCGAAAACTACTAGTAGAATCAGATTGACATACGCAGTGTTCTAGCCGGGATTTAGATATAATCTTCAGCTTTCCGTGCTCTTGCCCCGTGTGCCATGATTGGTTAGAACAGTACGTGTTGCTCTATAAATTATCATTGATTGATCTTATACTAGTTAACTAACAATCGATAAGATTGATACACGTATACTCGTGGCGAAGAGTGCTTTGAAGCAATAGAAGCACCGATTCTCCAAGAATTTCAGAAAAAGAAGTAAAATGAGGAAATTTATTCCAAACAGTATTTCATTCACTCTGAATACATTTAAAAAGATTATTCGCGAACATCCGCTGTGCTGCATACAATTTAACAGCTGCTTACACACGAGGGACCAGTTCCACAAGCTCATTCAATACTTATTAAATATTTCAGTATTTATGCATTCGTAACCTTAAATACCATGCTTCGCAGGTTTCCTTTAAATACAACTAAATATATTTCAATAGCATTTTACGTAAATTGGTATTTAGTAGTGACAAACAGAAATTCTTGTGAAGTTTAAGTTATTAACAAAAGTGTGTGAATTGCACTCCTCTAATTTAGGCCAATAGTTCACGCGGTGTGGGCCAGCTGTAGCAAAATTGGAATGTCTTAATGGAGAGGGAAAGCAGGAATATGTCTGCTTGTAGTGTGAGCAGTCTTGTAATGAAGACCCTACGTGTCACTGTGCAATAGAAAGAGTACTGAAGAGTAGCCTTAGTTCTTTGAGCCATTATTCTCTTTTATTTTAATGAAAGTTATTATTTGGAGCTTCCCTCGCTTTGACAGTCACGCCTCGCCACTGGACCTACGTGTGACTGTACAATAGAAAGAGTACTAAAGATTAGCCTTAGTTCTTTGAGTCATTATTCTCTTTTATTTTAATGAAAGTTATTATTTGGAGCTTCCCTCGCTTTGACAGTCACGCCTCGCCACTGGACCTACGTGTGACTGTACAATAGAAAGAATACTAAAGAGTAGCCTTAGTTCTTTGAGTCATTATTCTCTTTTATTTTAATGAAAGTTATTATTTGGAGCTTCCCTCGCTTTGACAGTCACGCCTCGCCACTGGACCTACGTGTGACTGTACAATAGAAAGAGTACTGAAGAGTAGCCTTAGTTCTTTGAGTCATTATTCTCTTTTATTTTAATGAAAGTTATTATTTGGAGCTTCCCTCGCTTTGACAGTCACGCCTCGCCACTGGACCTACGTGTGACTGTACAATAGAAAGAATACTAAAGAGTAGCCTTAGTTCTTTGAGTCATTATTCTCTTTTATTTTAATGAAAGTTATTATTTGGAGCTTCCCTCGCTTTGACAGTCACGCCTCGCCACTGGACCTACGTGTGACTGTACAATAGAAAGAGTACTGAAGAGTAGCCTTAGTTCTTTGAGTCATTATTCTCTTTTATTTTAATGAAAGTTATTATTTGGAGCTTCCCTCGCTTTGACAGTCACGCCTCGCCACTGGACCTACGTGTGACTGTACAATAGAAAGAATACTAAAGAGTAGCCTTAGTTCTTTGAGTCATTATTCTCTTTTATTTTAATGAAAGTTATTATTTGGAGCTTCCCTCGCTTTGACAGTCACGCCTCGCCACTGGACCTACGTGTGACTGTACAATAGAAAGAGTACTGAAGAGTAGCCTTAGTTCTTTGAGTCATTATTCTCTTTTATTTTAATGAAAGTTATTATTTGGAGCTTCCCTCGCTTTGACAGTCACGCCTCGCCACTGGACCTACGTGTGACTGTACAATAGAAAGAGTACTAAAGATTAGCCTTAGTTCTTTGAGTCATTATTCTCTTTTATTTTAATGAAAGTTATTATTTGGAGCTTCCCTCGCTTTGACAGTCACGCCTCGCCACTGGACCTACGTGTGACTGTACAATAGAGAGAGAGTACTAAAGGGTAGCCTTAGTTCTTTGAGTCATTCTCTTTTATTTTAATGAAAGTTATTATTTGGAGCTTCCCTCGCTTTGACAGTCACGCCTCGCCACTGGACCTACGTGTGACTGTACAATAGAAAGAGTACTAAAGATTAGCCTTAGTTCTTTGAGTCATTATTCTCTTTTATTTTAATGAAAGTTATTATTTGGAGCTTCCCTCGCTTTGACAGTCACGCCTCGACACTGGACCTACGTGTGACTGTACAATAGAAAGAGTACTAAAGATTAGCCTTAGTTCTTTGAGCCATTATTCTCTCTTATTTTAGTGAAAATTATTATTTGGAGCTTCCCTCACTTTGAAAGTCACACCTCGACACTGCACCTACAAGTGACTGTACAATAGAAAGAGTACTGAAGAGTAGCCTTAGTTCTTTGAGTCATTATTCTCTTTTATTTTAATGAAAGTTATTATTTGGAGCTTCCCTCGCTTTGACAGTCACGCCTCGACACTGGACCTACGTGTGACTGTACAATAGAAAGAGTACTAAAGATTAGCCTTAGTTCTTTGAGTCATTATTCTCTTTTATTTTAATGAAAGTTATTATTTGGAGCTTCCCTCGCTTTGACAGTCACGCCTCGCCACTGGACCTACGTGTGACTGTACAATAGAAAGAGTACTAAAGATTAGCCTTAGTTCTTTGAGTCATTATTCTCTTTTATTTTAATGAAAGTTATTATTTGGAGCTTCCCTCGCTTTGACAGTCACGCCTCGACACTGGACCTACGTGTGACTGTACAATAGAAAGAGTACTAAAGATTAGCCTTAGTTCTTTGAGTGATTATTCTCTCTTATTTTAATGAAAGTTATTATTTGGAGCTTCCCTCGCTTTAAAAGTCACACCTCGTCACTGCACCTACAAGTGACTGTACAATAGAAAGAGTACTGAAGAGTAGCCTTAGTTCTTTGAGTCATTATTCTCTTTTATTTTAATGAAAGTTATTATTTGGAGCTTCCCTCACTTTGAAAGTCACGCCTCGCTACTGCACCTACAAGTGACTGTACAATAGAAAGAGTACTAAAGATTAGCCTTAGTTCTTTGAGCCATTATTCTCTCTTATTTTAATGAAAATTATTATTTGGAGCTTCCCTCACTTTGAAAGTCACACCTCGACACTGCACCTACAAGTGACTGTACAATAGAAAGAGTACTGAAGAGTAGCCTTAGTTCTTTGAGTCATTATTCTCTTTTATTTTAATGAAAGTTATTATTTGGAGCTTCCCTCGCTTTGAAAGTCACACCTCGACACTGGACCTACGTCTGACTGTACAATAGAAAGAGTACTAAAGATTAGCCTTAGTTCTTTGAGCCATTATTCTCTCTTATTTTAATGAAAATTATTATTTGGAGCTTCCCTCACTTTGAAAGTCACACCTCGACACTGCACCTACAAGTGACTGTACAATAGAAAGAGTACTGAAGAGTAGCCTTAGTTCTTTGAGTCATTATTCTCTTTTATTTTAATGAAAGTTATTATTTGGAGCTTCCCTCGCTTTGAAAGTCACACCTCGACACTGGACCTACGTCTGACTGTACAATAGAAAGAGTACTAAAGATTAGCCTTAGTTCTTTGAGCCATTATTCTCTCTTATTTTAATGAAAATTATTATTTGGAGCTTCCCTCACTTTGAAAGTCACACCTCGACACTGCACCTACAAGTGACTGTACAATAGAAAGAGTACTAAAGATTAGCCTTAGTACTTTGAGTCATTATTCTCCCTTATTTTAATGAAAATCATTATTTGGAGCTTCCGTCGTTTGAAAGTCACGCCTCGCCACTGATTATATATATAAGGTGAATGAATGTGTGCAGATGAAGTAAAAGTGATACAAGAATGCCATATTTGGCTTTCTGTGCTCTAGGTCACAAATGAGATAACATTAGCTGTAGAAATAGCTTTACAGTAAGCGTTCCAGTTCCAAAATAGCATATCGTCCACACATAGCCGTTGAAGTTGCTTGACTAACCCGACTTCTTTCAGATCCAGTTGTGAATATTGTGAATTTATGTTTTCTACACACTTATTTAATTTTCATGCTGCACCCTAGAATTCGGCAAGCAGAGTCAACAATAGTGCACATGAAGCCTTAGATTTATTAGTGTATATTCCAAAAGGGCACCTTGGGTAATTGCATTTTGAATGTGTTTAGAAGGAACTGGGTAGAGTAATTGTTAAATCATTGTCCGGAAAATGGAACGGTTCCAAGGTCTCTCATTTTACGTGTACATAGAGTAGTTATTTTATGATGTAACACAACGAACTCTCTACGATCAGAACTGTACTGTTGGAACTGGTTGTAAAAATAGTCGAACAGTCACGTTAGTGCAAAATGGAGAACTGTTATTCTTGACCTCTAATTGCAATATATTCCTACAGCCAAATATTTAGTACCTATAGTTCTTCCAAGTTTTAAAATAAAAGACTATCGTTGAAATAATAATATAATTATACAGTACATTGTACTCTACCTAAATTATCGTTTTGTTATCATAATCGATGTTGTTTCTTTCTTTCTGTAGTGGGTGCAATGTATCGTCTATCGTGAGTAGGAAGTGGATTTGTAGGCACTAAAATGGGCAAAATAAGCATTTAAATAGGCACTAAAAGTTTGCTAATTAAGCCCTTAGAAATACGCAATTTTAGTAAAATGGCTCTTAAAATGCACTATAAATGCACTATAACAAAATGACATCCATCGCAACATGAGCTGCAACAAATTCACTAAACACATACTATTTTGCGGTGCCCTAGACGAAATAGTTCTACATTTATTCCAAATGTCATAAATGGCTCGACAGCAAGTTAAAATAACAGATATTGTCGTATAATTAAAATACATATAAATCCACTTCACTAAGTAAGAACCATAATGTGCAAAAGGGTGTGGAGTAATTAACTATGTCTCAAAAAACAAAAATATGTGGTTTTTTTTGGGGGGGGGGGCTTACGGGTGAAAATTGAAATATCTGAAGCTTTTGTTAGATTTGTTTCAAATTTATACCATTTATTTGTGTTATCGATCAAGAATGGAATAATTCCAAGTTTCAGCTTTCTAGTTACAATAGTTTCTGAGGAATTAACAGTTTATGTCTAAATTACAGGCGATTTCCAAAATGTCCCACATATTGTAATTTTAAAAGTTAACCCTTGGTGTATAAGTTTCTGCACCCATTTTAACCTATTAATGACCTGTACCTATGTGAAATATTTGTCTTCACAATATCAACGAAGGGAAAACATAATCATACCTATTTAACAATTTTTATTTTCCTAAGCGTTTTCAGTAAGAAGTAAGCATTATAATCCTTTTCAATACAAATAGCAAAAACACAACAAATGTAAGTGGGTACACTTAATATACAGTTGTACTTACAGGCATGTTTAGAATTTCATATAGATTAATAGAAACCTGCATCCTGTGAGACATTTGGAAGTTAGGAAAATTTGAGGTTAAAATTACGTAATAGCAACTACGATACAGATGTAGGGTTATTTAAATAGTCATGTGACGTTTTCTGTACTGCCGCTAGAAAAAAATATTATTTAAGTATGTCGATATTAATTTTAAGACAAAAAGACTAAATTTTAAGTTTAGGACCAATTTGCACAGAGATGTCTCCTTAACAAAACCCCTTTTTGTATATCCAATGTGCAGCAGTAAGATATTTCTCTTCCCCGAAAACTTCATGTTGAAACCAATAAATACAAAAGCTGTTGTCACAAATTACAAGCAGAAGAAATTGGCTAAAAAGGCAGTTTTAGGCACTAATAATCATAATAGGCACAAATGTATGATATAAGCATTTATAGGCACTATAAAACTAAGAAATTAGGCTAATAATTGTACGAAACGTGCTTATAACTTAAAAGCCTACGTTTCTGAACAAAGGGATCAAATAGGCAAATAGGGCAAAATCCGTCCCCTAATCATGAGTGAAGAGGTGGAGGGGAGAGAGCGAGGGCTGTTAGAATCAGAAGCCTATAGTCGTTGTTATGGAGCTAAAAGCCAGGCAGGCTGGGAGAGGTAATTAGAGAAGTTAAGAAGCCTGATCAGCTTCCACTCACGTTCTCAATTAAAATCGCTCGGTGATATAAAGTCATCGTTTACTCGTGCACCAAGAAAAACAGGACGCGCCTCACGTATCGACTGCAGCGCCAGTTGTGGCAAAATGCCAGACGTACCTACAATAACAATTACATCTCGGTCGTTCTTTTGTTCCGGTTCTTTTGGTGCAGTTTTATTTGCTCTACTGTTTACTTACGTGTACATTCAGCACAGAACTTTGTGCAAATGGTTACTGGTTTCTTACAATTTCTTATGGCATGCAAAGCACGAAGCTTTGCACTTTTCTAAGAGAATTTAACTAAATTTTGAGGTTATTTTTAACATAATAACATTTAAGAATTATATTTTTCAAACAAAATTGTGACGTTTAGTTGCAATTACGTGAACCTATTTCATTTATTAAAATAACATTTTGAAATACTTTTTCAAGTACTCAAAACAATCAACCTTTATACCTAACGATACAAATTTAACATAAATATCAAATAGGTCCCATGAAATACTCATTAGTATTGTTTAATTTTTGTTATCAAAAAGTGGGATCTCAATAGCATGAATTAAAACTATTAAAGGCTTTATATTTACTGTGCGGTTATTTTGTCCAAATGAAGAGGGTCTATCCTTTTATTTTTCTTCTATATTGCATTTTAAAGTGTAAAACATTATACAAGCTACCAATAGTGCAAAAAATTGCATAAATCTTATATACATTAGTGACCAAATCAGCAACAGAAAAGTATAGCAAAAAAAAGGAAATTATTAATTGCAATATGAAGCAATACATAACAAAATAATAATTGTTGTAGATTTACACAAACTAAAGTTGTTCTATTTGCAGGAAACACATAAAGGGGACTCCAAAACTTAAAATTTTATTGTAATTACTTTGTTTCAGAGACCACCTGAGTAAAGTTAGAATTAAAGTCTTTGAAACAAACATAAATATCTTGACAGCAATTTCAATATCATCTCCGTATATGCATTTTATAAGCAGTGTCTAAGGTCATTCAGTTGTGACTTTAATCAATGCAGATTCAAATTGTGCCATTTTTCAAATAAATTTTCTTCTTGAAACAAATATGTAGGGCGTTTTAATATATATATATATATATATATATATATATATATATTTTATTTTGAGGTTAACTATTTGCTAATTCCCACCTTTGTAGTAATGGTTAGCATTCCGTAACATATTCATTTGTTTTGTTCATTTGACAAGGTACACAGGTGGTCTGAAAAGTTTCCGACCTACTAAATATATCAGATATTTTTTCAGAATTTTTATTTTTATTGTTCAACACACTTTCTCAGCGATGCTTCTATCTCTGTAACCCGTCCAAATAGTACTCGGCGTTTTTCTCTGTAAAAAATTGTTCACGAAGGTGATTGCCTCTTCATTTGACGAAAATCTCTGTCCTCCGAGCGCAACTTTCAGGTGAGGGAACAAAAAGAAGTCGCTTGGGGCTAGATCTGGTGAGTCAACCAGTTCAAACCGTAATTCGTGGATTTTCGCCATTGCAACCGCTGAAATGTGAGATGGTGCGTTGTCTTGGTGAAACAGGATTTTCTTTTTCTGCAAATGTGGCCGTTTTCCCGCAAGTTCTGCCTTCAACTTGTCAAGTAATGATGCGTAGTATGCTCCTGTAATGGTTTTTCCTTTTTGAAGATAATCGATTAAAATAACTCCATGACTACCCCAAAATACAGTCGCCATCACTTTCCCAGCCGAAAAACAAAAAACAAAACAGTTTTTGCCATTTTTGGAGCCGCTTTGCAGTCCACTGTTTGGACTGAATTTTTGTTTCGGACGTATAATGGTGTGTCCAAGTTTCATCTACAGTAATTAATCGACGCCAAAACTCGGATTTATTGCGCCTAAACTGCACCAACAGAGCGTTGGAAATGTTCATTCGAACACGTTTTTGGTCTAACGTGAGCAAACGCGGCACTCAACGCCCGGACAGCTTTCTCATGTCTAAATGTTGATTTAATATGTGACAAACACGTTCTTTTGACATGTTCATAGCCTCTGCTATCTCTCTCACTTTAATTCGGCGGTCATCTAGAACCATTTGGTGAACTTTGGTGATGTAGTTGCAGTTTTTGGACGTCCCGAACGTTCATCGTCTCCCAAGCTCTTACGGCCACGTTTTAATTCAGCTGCCCAAAATTTCATTGTGGTTAATTTTTTTGTAATTTACGTCCTCCAACGTTAAGTCATATCGGACGGTGAATGAATTGGGTGAAATTATGCTGAAATTAGTCCAGGGTCCATGGAGCTTAGAGTTACCCGACATTCGTTTTGAAGGATAAGGGAAAACCCCGGAAAAACCTTATCCAGGTAACTCACCCTTACCGAAATTGTGGTCAATGATGGTGCAGACTCCCCAAACACAGGATCCAACTCATCTTTGATTTGCGTAGGCGTATAGCCCTTCAAAAACAAATATTAAATGACAGCTCCATACTCGATTTTGTCCATTTTCATATAAGCACTGACATCAACTCACTTAAGCGACTGTTACATAACTGGGCATCCAACATGGCTGAAACTTTGGTGAATAACTTTCAACAGAAATTCTCTAGCTTTTATTTACTAGTGCTGCCATCTTCATGTTGAGGTCGGAAACTTCAGCCCACTCTCGCATGTTGTGATCTGCCAGCTGACACAACGATGATTTTATTTTGAATAACACAAGTAAGAAATTAGATCATTATTATTTATATAATGCTAGATTTTTGTATTTAATAGTTTTATAAATCCTATTCGAAGTTACAAATTTCAAGGACTCGTGAATCTATCATAAACTTGTAATGACTAATGGGATTTACCCATTATAAAATACACAACTGCATGAAAATATAACATTAAAAGTATGAAATGCAGGCATATATATCGTGTATATGGGCAATATATTTTGAAGAGAATGAGAACATTGTTTTCGAAATGGATATGTTAAAAATAGTCCTTAGAATCTTGAAATAATAAAAATGAGCAAAAAACGGTTGCGTGACTGTGCCGTAATAAGGGAACTGAAGCCTAGACTTGAAGTAAAATTGCAGCAGAGAGCAAGCGAGGGTTTCTTTGTGCAGAATATTTTGGCCCTGAGTGGAGTGGAACCAGGTGGGCACAGTCTCAAGGCCAAAGCAATAGGGGGAGCTGGCTGCAGTTCCTTGTTCTTGTTGGAGACTGGTTTCTGTGCCGTAACTTATCGATTATAGAACTCCACTCCCACTGGCTGGCAATATTCTTCTTAGTTATTGAACTTTAGCTGCCTTACGGTGCCATTTCAAACTCAAAGGACGAGTTAATTAAATTTATTTGCCTCTCCCGGTTCATTAATTAAATCGTACAGTGGTCTGGATCATTTGTCATGGTTAATTCTCACCTTTTCCCCTTATTTCGTGTTCATTTATTTCTAATATCGAATTAACCTTACCTGGCAAGGTGAAATTTTTAACATTTGTTGTATTTTTTTTGTCCTGTAGATAATTTAATAACATGAAAGTTACACAGGTTTTACACAATGCATAAATCTTTAACATTACAACGAAATATACACGAATTTATGAATGTGAAACGTTTCCTTATATTAACCTCTTTGGACAAGAAGGTCTTCGACTGTCGAGGAAAGTAATCTACTCAGTTTAAAGGAAATGGAGCAAAACTTCCTCATGTGAGGTTATGTAACTTATTCAAATAATTTGAACTGTTTTACTACACATACATCTGCAGTGTTTGATAAATGACAAACAAATGTAGCATACTATTTATATCGTTATAAGCTATCGATTGTTGTCTGTTTCCTTATGTCACGTTATCGCCATATAGGATCTTTCTAAAATCACTTGAAACTTGAAACCAAGACAAACAAAAGAGGCCACAAACTTCAGAAACAATGAAGTTTTATAAAACGTTATGAAGAACGTCATCATCTCTATTCGACTCCATGCACTGCATTGCGAGAGGTTGTCTTGGGATATTAGCAATTTCTTGAGAGATAGCATCTTTCAGTTGCTGTCGGGTTGATGTACGTGTCGGGAAAACTGGTTCATTAAGGTAACCTTGCAACCAAAAGTTGGTCCGTTTGAGATGTGGAGATCGTGGGGGCAACTTTGTTGCAAAGAGTCTACTGATGACCCGATCAAGATTTGGGTAGTTATTGTTTTGCAGGATTTTTTTTTTTTTTTTTTTGTAATTAACGTACTCCAACGTCAAGTCATATCGGACGATGAATGGAATGGGTGAAATGATGCTAAAATGAGGCCGGGATCCATAGAGCTTAGAGTTACCCGACATTCGTCTTTAAGGATAAGGGAAAACCCCGGAAAAACCTTATCCAGGTAACTCACCCTGACCGAGATTCGAACTTGGAACCTCTTGAACGTGAGGCAGACATGCTATTGCAGGATGTAGATATGGGGCGAAGCGCCATCCTGCATGAAGATATCTCAGCTATCACGATTCCCCCAGTCTAGGATGATCCCAAGTTTTGTAGCATGCCATAGTTACAGTTGTTGCTTTCTTTGAAGAAATATGGACCAGTGATGAATTATGAATTGAAATCAAGCCATACAGACTTTTAAATCATGAAGACTTCCTTTAATTAAAATTTAGAGGTCATTTTAATACAAAATTCTGCAGTTACAAGGGTGGTATGAAAATTTTCCAACCTAATAAAGATACAATACATTTTTTCAGACTTTTTATTTTTTATTTTTTTTTTCAACATAGTCTCCTTTTTTGTTGTAATTTACGTCCTCCAACGTTAAGTTATATCGAACGATGCATGATGTGATGCTCAAACGAGTCCGGGGTCCATGGAACTTAGAGTTGCCCGACATTCGTCTATCCGGATAAGGGAAAAGCCCGGATAAAACCTGATCCAGGTAACTCACCCTGACTGAGGTTCGAACTCGGGACCTCTTGAATTCGAACCTAGGTACAGGATTTTCTTTTTCTGCAAATGTGGCCGTTTTTCCGCAAGTTGTGCCTTCAGCTTGTCAAGTAATGATACATAGTATGCTCCTGTAATGGTTTTTCCTTTTCGAAGATAATCGATTAAAATAACTCCATGACTTATCAAAAAAAAAAAAAAAACAGTCGCCATTACTTTCCCAGCCGAAAGAAACAGTTTTTGCTTTTTTTTGAGCCGGTTCCCCTTTTGCAGTCCACTTTTTAGACTGTATTTTTGTTTCGGGCGTTTCATCTACAGTAATAACAATTTTTGTTTTCTTTGTTAGGTGGTGCATTCTGTATATTGTTAATTTTTGCAGACACCTCCTCGATTGCTTTTAGACAGCTCGAAAGTACATTCTTCAAGCTGTTAATGGTTGCTTGATAATACCCAAAACTTTTGATTTGTAAAATCGAGATTGTCCAATAATTGTTGTGAAAGTAATGCTATTAACAGAATGTGTCAAACACCTTGCCCTCCCTGGTAGACAGATCTACCTGCGTGGGCCAGCAGTAGTTGTAATAAAACTAAAGCTACCGGACTATCCCTGCGTGACGTCGGCAGTTATATACTGCGAGACTCGTAAACTTCATATCCATTTAAATGTGTATGGGATCCGATGTCTGATAATGACGTTTTGAATATTTGTAATATAAACATAAACGGTGCCGTGGTCGTGTTGTTGGACTGTTTGTCTTTTACCAAGAAGGCCCGCGTTTAATCTTAGGTTAGCGCATCAGAGATCTGTGATGGAAAGGGCATCTGGGCGGGTTTTCTCTGGTTCTCCTCGCCATTCATACCCCAATTACTCCATTTTCTATCCATTTCTTCAGCCATCTTGGATGTTTGTCACTTGTATATCCCCAAGTCACACAAAGCAAGACAAAATACAAGCGATGATTACTCTGGGTTGCCAGGTAACATTGCCTTTAAAGTGAGTTATTATGTAAATGTTAGTCACTCTTCAATTGCACTGTAAATCTGCCCTTCCAAATTTCGCAGCGCCTATCATCGCTAACCCTGTCTAACTGGTTCTTGTTCATTAACATATTATCTCGTCCGAGACCGACCGCCTGAAAACTCCCAGGATTTTGGCGAGGTTGATAACACTTCTCAACTCCTAGACGTCTGTCCGCTCGTGAGGTGAGGACCGGATTTGTGCTGTAAACACAGAAAAGTACATCTTGCTGTTAAAGTAGATCATTAAACTGGTGTTTCAATCACGTATTACACGCAGATTCTTCTTCTTTTTTAATCTGCCTCCATTCGGCAAATTATTCCAATAAAAGATAAACTTACTTACGAAGCAACTTAACTTTCCTGGTGCTTATATCATTGTTATACATGGAATTAGTTAAAATTAGTGCTGAAGATCGATCAACATTTTTAATCGACTAATCATGTTACTTTAATCGATTAATATATCGATTAATCGAGATATCTGTTCGAAAATTAGATGTAAGGTGTAGATTGGACTGCGATGCCTGAGGAAAAGTTGGAGATGATTCGTTAGCACTTTGAAATGGATGGGAGTGTTTCAAATGATAATTCAAACTCCTAGCACTAAATGATTTCCCACAAATTTTACAAAATACTTTTTTCTGTCAGACACTTTACCAGATTAATTTAGCTTAAATCCAAAATGTACACCCAGTTTCCCTCGCAAATTTTCGTATGCCATAATTTTAATTCTACTCAGCACAAAACATTTTTCCTTATTTTAACACAAAACTTTCACTGTCATGAACTTTACTGGCTTACTGCAGTTTACAGCAAAGTTATACTACCACCAGCCCTGAGAAGAGGGAGAAGTGTTCGGTTCAAGGTTGTACAGTTTAGTTTATGCTAGCAAGCGATAAATAATCAGTTGTATACTGATATGTTATATATTTGTTCCATTTATACCCCGCCTTTAACTTTAATAGTCATAAAATAGCCGTTTTCCTTTGGAACATATCGAAGATGTTAACTAGTATTCGTTGGGTTTTAATCATTACATCACGCACACATTCGCACTCTCATTCATACTTCCAGACTCTGGGGAAGATGAGGAATTATCTTGGTTGGAGAAAAATCCCCACCGCCACTGCCGGGAATCGAACCCGAGACCCCTAGCACGGCAGGCAGGTGTTACGGACCAGCCGATACGATTTGTTGTCACACATAAGCTGTAAGGAAACAATTCTCTCTGTCAGCATGTGTATGTAGTTATGTACCTCTTAGAATATTTCCCAACAGAAGTGTTATTTAGACTCTCTTGGGGTTCAGGGTGATTTCTTTCAGCTATCAGGAGTTATATTGTCTCCAAGTTCAAACAACATTACGTCTCTATTGAAAGTTTGATGAGTTGCGAAGGCTGTTTAGGTTGGAAGCAATACATCAAAACAAAGAGAATTTTGATTAGTACTTATCATAATCGATTAATTTTAATCGACTAGATTATTCGATTAAAATGTTTAATCTTTAATCTAAAATAAAAATAATCGATTAATCGTTTCGATTAATTGATTAAATCACACAGCTCTAGTTAAAATTGTGCATAAATGAGACAAAAATGCAACAAACAGATGGAAACTTTTCAGCTGGAATCAAATTAACATTGTCCAAACAGCAATTTTCAATTTCTGTTTACGGTTACAGTTTTACTCGATAGAAAGTGTGTGGCCTTACAAACTTGGATCAAGAAAGTGCGTTGCATTGAGTTAAGTTATTAATCCTTTAGTTTTACATTCTGATAACTTTTGAGTTGTTCATACATTACGCAAAATGAAACGCCAATGTTGACAAACGATTGTTGCCCTGCCCAACCATAACCCAACTCTGTTTAGTGTACATTTATAAGTACTTCCTATAATTTTGGTTACAATTGTGCAATAAACTTCCTACAGGAGGATTTAACTGGTGGAAACAAGGAATTCATTCCGGAACATAAAAAATAAAGGAATAAGCGTAATAAATAAGTAAAAATTTAAATAAGGTGCATGTTATAAACGCTTATGGCAGAGTGTAGTCACTTAAGCAAATTCTTTGCTTTGTTTACATGTGCATGTTAAGTCCTTAAGGGATGGAGGTTTGCTTTAATCGTAAAGGTGGATATTTATCGCACATGCATTAGCAATTTTTTTTTCTCCATCGTCGTAAAAGCGACATAGATTCATATATATACATAAAAAGGCGAACATTTTTTTTTCCTTTACCTTATTTTTCAGAGGAGTCAACACGATTCGCATAGTTTCCCAACTGGAGCTTCCACAGAATCATCTGATGTATTTCTTAATAAAAGGAAATAGATCGAAATTCAATAATAATTTCAGCCCAGAGACGTACATTTTTGTAATTAGCCGTAGTCTGTACTTACTGTCTGGCTTGTTGTAAAGTTTTACTGACATAGTAAATGTGAAGGAACATCTGCCTGGAAGTTAGTTATCTGTCGCAGGTGAATCACTTAACGCCGAGGGTGCTGGGAGATAAAACAGAAACACCAGACTGTCTACGTGGAAGATGGACTGCGATAACGGACACGTGCTGAAGGGGTAATAAAGTTGGACAAGAAACAGCCCTGCCGTCTCCGTCCAGACGGCTCTGCGTTTTGTGTTTCGTTCACAAATAAAAGATCGCTCGGTTACACGACAGTACAATATATATGCCACAGTTAATAAGGAAGTTAAACTAACAATAAACATCTTCTAGAATTACAATTTATTCGGCTGCGATTTGTGTAGAAAACCGTGTGATGTCTGGCTTATGATCTTATAAAGAGAGGCAATAAACACTTACGCCCGATTTCACCAACAGATGTTAAAGTCGACGTAACCTAACGTAACGTAACAATTGCCACAGGCTGGACCCGTAGCTCAGTCGGTAGAGCACCTGCCCACCGTGTTAGGGGTCCCGGGTTCGATTCCCGGAGGTGGGGGTGGGGATTTTTCTCCGACCAAGATAATTCCCCATCTTTCCCTGAGTCTGGAAGTATGAATGAGGGCGTGAATGTGTGCGTGATGTAATGATTAAAAACCAAAGATAACGAGTTAACACCTTCAGTATGTTCCAAAGCAGAACGGCCGCCGATAGACCATAATAGTTAAAGGCGGGGTGAAAAAAAAAAAAAATGGTCACAGCGCTAACACTAATGTTAAATTTCTTGCATTTCACCAACCTGTTTTCTGAAAATGTTAACAAACCTGTGTTAACGCCAAGAATCGTGTAAATATTACAGCTATAGAAGGCTGTACTGCGATGCGCTTTTGTTTTCATGTTCGTCTGCACAAGCCGAAAAATGGCGGATGAACAAAATTATAAATAAAGCCGTGAGACAAATTTCTCATCGATGGAGAAAGAATTGTTAATTGAATTGGTATCGAAGTGTAAGGATATCGTGGAAAATAAGATGGATGCGGTGAATGTAAAAGAGAAAGATGTCACGGGGAGAATATTGGAAACGAATTTAATTCAAATGCATGTGTCACTATTACAAGTGCCTTAAACGTTTCAAGACGGAAGGTGGACAGTGTATTATCCGCATAATTCAGTGAATTATAAAATCGCAAAGTTATTAATACTTGAAGCAAAGGTGAGATCGGCATATTCCTTTCGATGCGTGTTCTAACTCAGCATTACGTAAATTTAAAACGATGAGCGAAGAAGGGCAAGTGACTTGAACGTTTCTAGACGGGAGGTGGACGATCCACATAATTCAATGAATTATAAAATCGCAAGGTTTTTGATATTTGAAGCAAAGGCAAGATCGCCATATTCCTTTCGATGCATGTTCTAACCTCTCTTGTACTTCCGCAGTAACCTTCATATCAACATGTATCGACAGTCTATACCTCCGTAAACATTTTTCTTGTGATGGCTTCCCAAAGTCATTTCTCCTCATAGGCTGTACTCTATTGGGAATGCCATTCAGACGGTCTTAAATATAGCAAATCGACATCAACAGCTGAGTTTATGCTCGTCATCTTGACTATTTACAATTGTTAAAGACTTAACATCAGAAATTTGACTTGTTAGTTTAACAAGAGATTTAACACGAGTGTTACGCTAACCATTGTTGGTGAAATGGAATTTTTGTTTTAAGTATTGCTAAACTTGTGTTAAGTCTTAACATCTGTTGGTGAAATCGGGCATTAGTGACGAAAATCCAATGTGAAAAGGCAGCATGATCATGCAAGGGGGCTTACAGACTTGTTCTCTCATTGATTGGCGTCTATATGTTTGAGGTTATGAAATCTTGGAGGTTGTATGTTTAGGTTATGGCTAATAATAAACCAATGGGAACGCGTGCATTAAGATATTGTGAAACATTACTACGATATGCATAAGTTATGTACAAGTTTCATTGTGAATGACCCTTAAGGGTGCCCAAGACGACGATTTCCACTAAAGTCCCCATTGAACAACTCCGAAAGCATTTCCATTACACATTTACTTTATCAAATGTCACTGGACTACTAAATACACTTTACGGATTAAACAATTAGCACATCCAACCTAATACTAAGGCCATAATATGCACGCAGGTTATGTGTGAATTTCAGCCTTGTTTTACAATATAGCTGGGGGCATTGTTTTCCTTTTAGAACCAGTAAACGTAACCCATGCTTCACATTATAGCATTCGATCATCATGACGTTATCACAAAATGCTTATACTCGTGGTTCATTGATAAATGTGCTCGTCGCGGGAAGTAAAACAAATGAATGTGAGTACATCACGTGATCAATTTCTGCGAACACTTCCCACATCTTCTCATTTTAATAAACGCTAGTGTGCCAGGGCCATCCACTCTTCTCCATGATTGGTTGCCAGGTATCTTGTGACGTAACTGTATTGCACTGTTGCAAACCCACTCATGCAGTTGGCGACGATAGAGTATTTTCTTTCACTTCAGTTCAAATATCTATGCTGCTAGTATCCATATATTTTTGAAGTTTGGGCACTCGCACAAATAGATGGTGAAATATAAGGTGGCTAGAGTTAACATGCATAATTTCAGAAATAGGTTATAGTACATATATTAATTGATTTATATTTATGGACGATCTGTAACTGTTACCGTGAAAGACCGTTTAATTTTTACTCTCTGAGTCTTGAGGTTGTTTTACGTATGACACTGGATCACTGGGTTTAGTTATATGATTGCCATATTTATAATCACGAAATGAAACCTGTTCTTGAAAGCTGAATGTTTACTCTCCTTCCCTCTCTTTCTTAAGCTTTGTAATTTGAGGTAGATGAATTTAAGATTGCACTCCACCAAGAATTCGATGTTGGATAAATTAACATTATATAGAAAAAGCTTTTGTAGTTAAGTGGGAGATAGGGAGAATAGCATGAATGCAGACGAAAAGTCTGCCTCACGTTCAAGAGGTCCCGAGTTCGGATCTCGGTCAGGATGAGTTACCTGGGTAAGGTTTTTCCGGAGGTTTTCCTTATCCTGAAAGACGAATGTCGGGTAACTCTAAGCCCTATGGACCGTGGACTCATTTGAGCATCATTTCAGCCGGCCATTCACCGTCCGATATGACTTCACGTTAGGACGTAAATTAGAGAGAGAGAGAGAGAGAGAGAGAGAGAGAGAGAGAGAGAGAGAGAGAGAGAGAGAGAGAGAGAGAGAGAGAGAGAGAGAGAGAGAGAGAGAAAATGCAGACGAAAAGTTTAAATTTTTAATGAACTTTTATTTTCTTAGAAGTCTCTCTTTTGGGATCTATCATAAAATTGAGATATTAGTTAGTTACTAACACTCCCCACATGGCAACCTTGGCCTTCGGGGTAACCTCACCCCACCAAGTGATGACCGGACCCATTTCTCAGGTGGAGGCACCCAGAGGGCGGTGTCCATTACCTCCGATGATAGGGTGATAGTGAAGATGGCGGTGAGGTGAGAGGACCTACAGTTTTTACCGTGGACTCCGAACCACGTTGGGCATAGGGGATACTTCACGTGTGCTAGACAGAGGTGAAGGCGTGGATAGGGCCGACTTAAAATCGCCAACCCCAGAGCCGGGAATCGAACTCGGGACCCTTAGAACGGGAGCCGCGAACGAAACCACCGCGCTACCCCGGCGCCCCTAAAATTGAGATATTGACATTGGAATAAAATGTCTTCTTGGATCTTCTTTTGAAGTGTAGTTCATGGTTTATATAGAAGTTTGTTTTCGTATCCTGCATGTAACTTAGTATTGTTTTGCGGGTTTAAAACAATTCCAAGATATATTTGAAAATGTGTGTGTGTGTTTTGTTTTTTTAATTTACCTCCTCCAACGTTGAGTCATATCGGACGATGAATGACAATGGGTGAAATGATGCTTCAATGAGTCCGGGGTCCATGGAGCTTAGTTACCCGACATTCGACTTTCAGGATAAGGGAAAACTCCGCAAAAAGCTTATCCAGATAACTCACCCTGACACCACGCTACCGAGGCGGGCGGAATGTGCTTAAAGTGAACGCAAAATCATATTTTGTTTGCAAGAGATGCTGCACTTCAAATATTTTCCCCGTTATCAAATCAAGGGGAATGGCTCAGGCGGTTCCATCTATAGCCCGCGTTCGGGAGGTCCGGGTTCGCTTCCCGTGGCTGGTCTACCTGACCCTTGGGTTTTTCTCGGATTTCCCATGGTTGCCAGGTGAATGCTGGGTAGGTTAATTAAATCTCCCGAATGTCCTGTCCATTTCATCTCCATTATCATTTCATATTATCTCTTATCTGTGGCTTCTTCAGGGTAGAAAGTATCGGCAGGAGTCTCGGCGGTGCATGGCAGGATGATATTCTCTTGGTAAACACTTCCTCTTCTGTTTACCGTTACTGAATTAGTGGAAGATCGCTATGCTACATGCCTTTTGCCAACTTGTCCCATTGGACTTTGAGCCATTTATAACCTTGCTTCCAGAGCACCTTTAGAAAAACCCTTTTGTTACATCTGTTTTATGATTGGTGATAAATGCTGTAGCACATTATATGTATATTACCAGAAAATCAAATGGTAGTGTGTCTGCCTCACGTTCAAGAGGTTTCTAGTTTGAATCTCGATCAGGTTATATTCTGGGATTTCCCTTATTCTGAAAGATAATGGTAGCTCTAAGCTCTGTGGACCTTGGACTGATTTGAACGTTATTTTATTTGTCGTCCGAAATGACAACGTTAGAGGAGGTAAATTAAAAAAAAATTGTTGCACTAATGCTGTCCAAAGTTTACAATTTGGCATTACTTCACAGTTAGAAATACATTTTTTCTTCTTGTTACATATGTAGGATTAAAAGTGAATGAAGGCCCCTTCTTGCATTTTTGGTTGTTTTTGCTTCATCATGATTAAATAATATAGCTGAGGTATTGATATGTTGAATATAAATTATATTTTGAACTTTTTTTAAAAAACCTTTAAGAATACCTTTTGACGTTGTGTAATTCAAAGTATGTAGCTGCAAAACCACAATCCTCGGTGCTGCATGGTACAATGCTCCTGTTAAACACTTTCTGTTCCGGAAGGACGATCTTCGGGCCGACTTGGTGGCCCTTTCAGGACCACGGTGGGTGGAATGCCTGTTTGACCTGCTGGGGAGTTTCCAACAGGTCAATAGTATGAACCTACCCTCTGCACTATCGTGACCGCATGGCTCGGCCACCCCCTCTCTGCTCTTGCCTCGTCCTTATGCCGGGGATGCCCTAATTAAGACGTCCTAGTGCCAAACCCACCCTCTAGAATCTAACCTATCCTATCCCCTTTATCAATTGCTTCAAATGAAAAACAAATGAAATTTCATGGCAAGCAGGCGATGGTACCCACGCCACGTGGATGGCTAATATTTAATCCTACACAGGTCGCGTGGACAAAGCGATATGCATACAAAGAGTCACGTGGTTTTGTTTGTTGTCATTCAGGAGACGACATGGCTTAGCAGAGTGGTGTAGAAGAGGAAGATGGCGCCGTCCAGAGACTCGGTGGCCTTCACCAGCACCAAGGGGCTCCTCAACGGCCCGGGCCAAAACAACTGTTTCCTCAACTCTGCGGTCCAGGTAAGCTGCACCTTGATAATTACAGGGTTACTCCTGTTTCACAACATAGTGTAGAAGTAGTCTAACGTGCAGGGGGCGTGGCTGCGTTCTCCCTTTCTTGTCTGTTTGATACACATTTTGTAATCGAGATTTCAGAGTGAAGATTTAGGAAATTTGAAAACTGGAGAGACGATTAATAATAATAATAATAATAATAATAATAATAATAATAATAATAATAATAATAATAATAATAATAATAATAATAATAATAATAATAATAATAATAATAATAATAATAATAATAATAATAATAATAATAATAATAATAATAATAATAATAATAATAATAATAATAATAATAATAATAATAATAATAATAATAATAATAATAATAATAATAATAACAATAATAATAATAATAATAATAATAATAATAATAATAATTAATAATAATAGTAGTAGTAGTAGTAGTAGTAGTAGTAGTAGTAGTAGTAGTAGTAGTAGTAGTAGTAGTAGTAGTAGTAGTAGTAGTAGTAGTAGTAGTAGTAGTAGTAGTAGTAGTAGTAGTATAAAAGACTCAGCAGAATTAAAAATCACAAAAAATTCATTATTTGACGGGACAGCGAAAGTAATAACTAAAAACGAAAATATAAGGCTCAAAAATAAATCTACATTAAAATCGAAACCCATTATCTCGGCAGAAGAAAAAAAAAACATCAGATAGAATGAAGAAATACTGGGAACTAAGAAAAGAACAACATATAGGGAAATTATTGATTGAAATTACCCCAAAGAGGGTCAAACGAAAGAAGAAGAAAAAGAAGAAACATACTAAAATAAAGGAACAGAGAGGAAAAAGTAAAAATAAATTCAAATAAAAGGATTTTAGATCGCTGGGCCTATCGAATAACTGAGATAAGAGGATTTTTTATTATTATTTTTAATGAATGTCCTCCAAAAGGTTCTGAGTTGGAATCTCGGTCTGGGCGAGTTTCCTGAATGAGCCTTTCCCTTATCCTAAAAGATGAATGTCTGGTAACTCTAAGCTCTATGTATCCTATACTCATTTGAATATCATTTCATTCATCGTCCGATATGACTTAACGTTGGAGGTTTTCTCTTATCCTGAAAGATGAATGTCTGGTAACTCTAAGCTCTATGTACCCTGTACTCATTTGAACATCATTTCATTCATCGTCCGATATGACTTAACGTTGGAGGTTTTCTCTTATACTGAAAGATGAATGTCTGGTAACTCTAAGCTCTATGTACCCTGTACTCATTTGAAGATCATTTCATTCATCGTCCGATATGACTTAACGTTGGAGGTTTTCTCTTATACTGAAAGATGAATGTCTGGTAACTCTAAGCTCTATGTACCCTGTACTCATTTGAAGATCATTTCATTCATCGTCCGATATGACTTAACGTTGGAGGTTTTCTCTTATACTGAAAGATGAATGTCTGGTAACTCTAAGCTCTATGTACCCTGTACTCGTTTGAAGATCATTTCATTGATGTCCGATATGACTTAACGTTGGACGATGTAAATCAAAATAAAGTGTGTAAAAATGAAAATAAAAAAATCCATAATCAACACGAAATGCATAGGAAATTAAATAGCTGAATGAATAATTTGTAAAGTAATATGAACGTAGGTATAGAAAGTCGTGGGAACGTTGCACTATTAGGGGTTTTCTTATACGCCACAATGGACACAGCAAGCATAAATCAGGAAAACTGCTACCTGTATATATTTACAAGGCCAAATGAAAAACCTGGCAAATTACTGACGAAGTATAATTAGACGCGAGGCGAATATACTTTTGTATCAAAAACCGCAACTTGAAGTGGAAAACAAATGAAAGGCGACATCTGTTGCGGGAGAAGTAACAATAGAATAAAGAAGCCCCTTGTCTGTTTAAATGCCGTCACTATGGGTAACACAATATGGAAGCCCGACAACAGGCAGCACTTGTTGGTTGGAGTGAAGCAGCGTGCCATCTCTCTGTACGTGTTGGTGCGAGAGTCGCATGGTACTGGGGAAAAATATTTAAAGCTTTGAGACGTTTTAAAGTCGTTCACATAAGTAAATATTGTGTTTCTTTACTGTCAATTGCCAGGATCATATCAGCAGCGCGAATGTGCCGGGGTTTTGTGGCATGATGCTGTCACCTTTTAGCACAGTTAAAAGTATCGTCGTGAGGCGGGTTTGAACCTGCGACCTAACGACCAGTAGGCCAGAGCCTAGCCCACTATTTACGCAGGATTAGGATGTTACTTCGGAAGGGGTTCGGTTTCTATACCCCCAAGTGGAGCATCCCCGGGAGGAAGGATGAGGCGAGAGGAGATGGAGGGTGGCCGACCCAAGGAGCCACGACAGTACAGAGGGCAGGGTTCCTACAGTTTACTTACAGTATACCATAGGAAAGAAAGTCTCCGGGGGGATGAGATGCAGACGAAGGTTCCCACACCCTCCCTAGACAGGGTTATGACACCCCATGTCAGTACAGTGTCCTGCGCCGTGGCGTAGCGGACTAAGACAGCATGCCTTGGTCACTGGCCACGAAAAGCTACTCGGGTTCGATCCCACCCATGGGGTGCGGATTTTAGGTGCTGAGTATAGGACCAGTGCCCACTCAGCATCGTGAGGAAAGTGAGGAGCTTACGCTAGGTAAGCGGCCCTGGTCATAGAAACCAGCATTCCGGCTGGGGGACGCCAAGATGCTGACCACATCTCCTTCGCGTATTGGTTGATCTCCCACCTCTGCCGTGCGTAAGTGGGCGTGAGGCCGGCAGTGGGGTTGGTAGACCTTGGACCTTTAAGGGCTGTCGCGCCATGAGTTATTATTTTATTATGTCAGTATAGTTATAGACCATTCAAAAACATTCTAATGGCTTCTACTTTTGTAAATTAATCTTTTCGGTTTTAGTGTACAGAGTGAATAGGACGCATGTTTTTTTTGTAACAGTTTTGCTCCTTTTGTAGCAGGCGTTCTCTGTCACACACATTTGCTGTCCTTGTCCCACTATGTAAGGGTGGCACATTCCTTTCAGAGACTTACTCTGCGTTGGTGGACAGTAGAGACTTCCCCCGACAGGCCTGGACAACGGACACGCTCCCCCACTGCGGGAATGCAACGAGTCCATCAGCCGAGGAGCGGAGACCGGCAAAGACCTACCGGAGGAGGAAGTAGTTTTCCTCAGAGCATATCATCCTGCCATGCACCGCCGACACTTCTACCCTGAAAGAGACTACCAGATGAGAGATGATATGAAATGATAATAGAGATGCAATGGAGGGACAGGAAATTCGGGGGATGTAATTAACCAACCAGCATTCGCTTAGCGACCCGGAAAACCCCAGCAAAAACCCATGTGTCAATTTTTTTAGATGGTTCCTGCGCTGCCTAATCACAAAATAATGCAATATTTAATGCTGCATTAAATTATACTTAAGACAATTTCGAAGCTGTGACACCGAAATTCAGATTAGTTAAGTTATAAACTACGATACGGCTATAATCGTTCGGCATTGCATCGAAACAGTCTGTGTATACCTTTCAAAATGACATACGAAGTTGTACCTCCCTACGTGCAATGAGTGTTGCATGCAAAGCGACTCAGTTGTAATTAGACCTTACTTGCTGGGGCCTTGAACGACAATGTATAACGGGGCATAGATCAAAGGTTACAGAACCATTACATGTAGCCACCGGGCGAGGTGGCGCTGCGGTAAAGCGTACAGTTCGCATTCGAGAGATCGGTGGTTCGATCCTCTGACAGCCATGGTTTTGTAGTTTCCCTGGGCAAATGTTGGGGTGAAGGTGAGTGCCACCAGGGGAACCTCTGAGGGTCAGAGGTTTGAATGTAAGCTCGGGCCATCATACAGACCTCACTCTACCTTGCGTCCCTCACTCTTCGAGTCTCTCTGTCCAGACTTTCTATCAGAGATCGAGGTGGAAGCTCTATCGAAAGTTGCCATATTACTCTGGTCTCATCACTTCTAGAGATCCCAGTGAGGGTTCTCCGCTGCTCTGTGGAGATAAAAGCGTTACATATATTCGACAGTGTTGGGCACACGCCCATACTGCTGAGGTCATAGGTTGTTGGGCTTGAGGACAGCAGGCTATGTGAAAGTTGCACAAGCGTAAACAATAGCAATTTGTGTAGACCACACCCAACGGTTTTGTCTCTCTGCCTCAACAACGAGATGTTCAATATATCTGTCTTAACTCCTTCACACCACTTCGGCGAATCATTGAACATCATCCATTGTTGCTGCAAATGTGATTATGATGTTCCGAGCTGTTAATGAGAGCTCTGGAATTCATCTCGAGCGAATCTGCAGCTTTATATATAAAAGGGTGCTATAAAGTATTTATAAGTATTAAAAATATAAAAATAAGTAATAAAAATAGGCCAACATTAACTCAAATGCCTTGATGTTAAGGATGTTCAAACCGTCATCAGCCCGCCTCTGTAGCGTGATGGTAGCGTGTCTGCCTTACATTCAATAGGTCCCGAGTTCGAACATCTTATTTAACGTCCTCCAATATTAAGTCATATCGGACGATGAATGAAATAATGTTCAAATGAGTACAGGATACATAGAGCTTACAGTTACCAGACATTCATCTTTCAGGATAAGAGAAAACCTCCAACGTTAAGTCATATCGGACGATGAATGAAATGATGTTCAAATGAGTACAGGTTACATAGAGCTTAGAGTTACTAGACATTCATCTTTCAGGATAAGAGAAAACCTCCAACGTTAAGTCATATCGGACGATGAATGAAATGGTGTTCAAATGAGTACAGGGTACATAGAGCTTAGAGTTACCAGACATTCATCTTTCAGGATTAGAGAAAACCTCCAACGTTAAGTCATATCGGACGATGAATGAAATGATGTTCAAATGAGTACAGGGTACATAGAGCTTAGAGTTACCAGACATTCATCTTTCAGGATAAGAGAAAACCTCCAACGTTAAGTCATATCGGACGATGAATGAAATGATTTTCAAATGAGTACAAGGTACATAGAGCTTAGAGTTACTAGACATTCATCTTTCAGGATAAGAGGAAACCTCCAACGTTAAGTCATATCGGACGATGAATGAAATGATGTTCAAATGAGTACAGAGTACACAGAGCTTAGAGTTACCAGACATTCATCTTTCAGGATAAGAGAAAACCTCCAACGTTAAGTCATATCGGACGATGAATGAAATGATGTTCAAATGAGTACAGGGTACATAGAGCTTAGAGTTACCAGACATGGATCTTTCAGGATAAGAGAAAACCTCCAACGTTAAGTCATATCGGACGATGAATGAAATGATGTTCAAATGAGTACAGGGTACATAGAGCTTAGAGTTACCAGACATGGATCTTTCAGGATAAGAGAAAACCTCCAACGTTAAGTCATATTGGACGATGAATGAAATTATGTTCAAATGAGTACAGGGTACATAGAGCTTAGAGTTACCAGACATGGATCTTTCAGGATAAGAGAAAACCTCCAACGTTAAGTCATATCGGACGATGAAGAAATGATGTTCAAATGAGTACAGGGTACATAGAGCTTAGAGTTACCAGACATTCATCTTTCAGTATAAGAGAAAACCTCCAACGTTAAGTCATATCGGACGATGAATGAAATGATGTTCAAATGAGTACAGGGTACATAGAGCTTAGAGTTACCAGACATGGATCTTTCAGGATAAGAGAAAACCTCCAACGTTAAGTCATATTGGACGATGAATGAAATTATGTTCAAATGAGTACAGGGTACATAGAGCTTAGAGTTACCAGACATGGATCTTTCAGGATAAGAGAAAACCTCCAACGTTAAGTCATATCGGACGATGAATGAAATGATGTTCAAATGAGTACAGGGTACATAGAGCTTAGAGTTACCAGACATGGATCTTTCAGGATAAGAGAAAACCTCCAACGTTAAGTCATATTGGACGATGAATGAAATTATGTTCAAATGAGTACAGGGTACATAGAGCTTAGAGTTACCAGACATGGATCTTTCAGGATAAGAGAAAACCTCCAACGTTAAGTCATATCGGACGATGAATGAAATGATGTTCAAATGAGTACAGGGTACATAGAGCTTAGAGTTACCAGACATGGATCTTTCAGGATAAGAGAAAACCTCCAACGTTAAGTCATATTGGACGATGAATGAAATTATGTTCAAATGAGTACAGGGTACATAGAGCTTAGAGTTACCAGACATGGATCTTTCAGGATAAGAGAAAACCTCCAACGTTAAGTCATATCGGACGATGAATGAAATGATGTTCAAATGAGTACAGGGTACATAGAGCTTAGAGTTACCAGACATTCATCTTTCAGGATAAGAGAAAACCTCCAACGTTAAGTCATATCGGACGATGAATGAAATGATGTTCAAATGAGTACAGGGTACATAGAGCTTAGAGTTACCAGACATTCATCTTTCAGGATAAGAGAAAACCTCCAACGTTAAGTCATATCGGACGATGAATGAAATGATGTTCAAATGAGTACAGGGTACATAGAGCTTAGAGTTACCAGACATGGATCTTTCA
Organism: Mantis religiosa; assembly: GCA_030765055.1. NCBI lineage: Eukaryota > Metazoa > Arthropoda > Insecta > Mantodea > Mantidae > Mantis > Mantis religiosa. The sequence continues at coordinate 30,035,570 of CM060947.1, forward strand.
GGATAAGAGAAAACCTCCAACGTTAAGTCATATTGGACGATGAATGAAATTATGTTCAAATGAGTACAGGGTACATAGAGCTTAGAGTTACCAGACATGGATCTTTCAGGATAAGAGAAAACCTCCAACGTTAAGTCATATCGGACGATGAATGAAATGATGTTCAAATGAGTACAGGGTACATAGAGCTTAGAGTTACCAGACATGGATCTTTCAGGATAAGAGAAAACCTCCAACGTTAAGTCATATTGGACGATGAATGAAATGATGTTCAAATGAGTACAGGGTACATAGAGCTTAGAGTTACCAGACATGGATCTTTCAGGATAAGAGAAAACCTCCAACGTTAAGTCATATCGGACGATGAATGAAATGATGTTCAAATGAGTACAGGGTACATAGAGCTTAGATTTATCAGACATTCATCTTTCAGGATAAGGGAAAACCTCCAACGTTAAGTCATTTCGGACGATGAATGTAATGATGTTCAAATGAGTACAGGGTACATAGAGCTTAGAGTTACCAGACATGGATCTTTCAGGATAAGAGAAAACCTCCAACGTTAAGTCATATCGGACGATGAATGAAATGATGTTCAAATGAGTACAGGGTACATAGAGCTTAGAGTTACCAGACATGGATCTTTCAGGATAAGAGAAAACCTCCAACGTTAAGTCATATTGGACGATGAATGAAATTATGTTCAAATGAGTACAGGGTACATAGAGCTTAGAGTTACCAGACATGGATCTTTCAGGATAAGAGAAAACCTCCAACGTTAAGTCATATCGGACGATGAATGAAATGATGTTCAAATGAGTACAGGGTACATAGAGCTTAGAGTTACCAGACATGGATCTTTCAGGATAAGAGAAAACCTCCAACGTTAAGTCATATTGGACGATGAATGAAATTATGTTCAAATGAGTACAGGGTACATAGAGCTTAGAGTTACCAGACATGGATCTTTCAGGATAAGAGAAAACCTCCAACGTTAAGTCATATCGGACGATGAATGAAATGATGTTCAAATGAGTACAGGGTACATAGAGCTTAGATTTATCAGACATTCATCTTTCAGGATAAGAGAAAACCTCCAACGTTAAGTCATATCGGACGATGAATGAAATGATGTTCAAATGAGTACAGGGTACATAGAGCTTAGATTTATCAGACATTCATCTTTCAGGATAAGGGAAAACCTCCAACGTTAAGTCATTTCGGACGATGAATGTAATGATGTTCAAATGAGTACAGGGTACATAGAGCTTAGAGTTACCAGACATGGATCTTTCAGGATAAGAGAAAACCTCCAACGTTAAGTCATATTGGACGATGAATGAAATTATGTTCAAATGAGTACAGGGTACATAGAGCTTAGAGTTACCAGACATGGATCTTTCAGGATAAGAGAAAACCTCCAACGTTAAGTCATATCGGACGATGAATGAAATGATGTTCAAATGAGTACAGGGTACATAGAGCTTAGATTTATCAGACATTCATCTTTCAGGATAAGGGAAAACCTCCAACGTTAAGTTATATCGGACGATGAATGTAATGATGTTCAAATGAGTACAGGGTACATAGAGCTTAGAGTTACCAGACATTCATCTTTCAGTATATGAGTAACCTCCAACGTTAAGTCATATCGGACGATGAATGAAATGATGTTCACACACACACACACACACACACACACACACACACACACACACACACACAACTAATAATGAACATTCCTTTAGTCACAATATTTTGATTACTAATGTTGATATTAAGGACTCTATTGTTAATTTGAAATTGTCATTTATTTTAAAGCTACAAAAGTCTATAGTATTACCTGTGTAAAAAACGTGAGATAGGAAAACCTAACGTTTGTGCATTAAGGCATCTGGGGAAGAATAAGACATTTCCGATGATGAAGCTGCCTAGAGGTCAGGAAGACCTCAAGCATTCCACTGCTACAGAGCCACAATGCCCAAGGGTGCTGCCACATTCCACTGTAGTCAAATACCAGATCATTCTGTTGCGGAAGAGATGACCATACAGTGAGTGCCTTGCGTAACATAGTTATTATCCAGCTCGCCTTGAAATTGGTAGCAGCAAAACATCTTCGTCTTACGTGCCTGAGTAACTAGAACTACCAGTTCAAGATACTTGTACAAAAATGCATTGTAATATCTAGCAATTTCAACGGGTGATGATTTAATCTGTATATAAGTTATTTTATAATAGAACTCAAATTATTCGAACTTCGGTAATCAGAATCGCTTTGAGGTAAAAATATGGACTAAATTAGTTTAGTTTATTAAACCATTTTTAGATCTTCGTGCAGGATTGTGTACACAGATCACACGGAAATGCCAATTTTGGAGGCAATGTCTGCAACACTAAACTAATAATTAGCTAACAGGGGAATTCTGGGTTTATTCTACCCATGGCTGCTTCAGGGCTTATTTCGCCCTCTTCAGCCAGCATGTATTTTGGTTTTGGGGAGGGAGAGATGGCTCTTTTTATTTTTTTATTTTTTATTTTTTTATTATTTTTATTTATTTATATATACATGTACATAAATATTTAATGAAATTTTGAACTTTTATCCGTGAAGTCGTCAGTTGGATGTCCCTTGTTCGTTGCAGGAGTTGTTGTAGGTGCTGCTGTATTTGTTGTTCTTCCTCTTCTTTGTCTTGTTGGTATTGTTTGATGATGGTTACTAGAGGAGGGCCGCTTGGCTTCTTTTCTTGGTGCAGTTGGGTCTTCTTGTGTTGCCTTGCAGCGTCATTATATGTTGCCTGTGTGGTCGATCTTTTGTGTTGTCCATGTATTTGTTGGTAATCTTCTTTATGGTTTCTTCTATTGTTAAGGTTTTCGCAATCTGCAACACTCAATCGGCGATCCTCCAAAACGACGTTCTCCACTCGCTGAATCATGACGTCAGACCGGCTGGTGCGAGGCCGTGACTGTCTTGGTTTGTTGTCATACGATGTTCTGCCTTCATGGAACTGTCGCGCCCAGGAACGTACATTAGACACATCCATGGCAAAGTCTGTCTAGTCAACGCGGGTGCAGTTGCGCGTCAAAGGAAACGGACCCTATCGTCCACGAATGACCGTCATAAATTTATCTCCACACTTCAGAAATGGAACACTGTCGTTGAGGACCAATAGCAACCCTGATTTTCTCGAAGTGACAGTCACATGTTTACTCCACGTGGTGTCTCAGTTGTCAAAGTTCCAACTTCCAGTTGATCTGTTTCATTACGTGCAGAAATTCGTTGTGTGTCACGATGTGGAGACCGTGGGAGGGAAATGCAGTGGTAAATGCAAATGAAGTAGTAGATACTTTCAGTCAAGTGAAAATAATCAAAGTGAAGACAATAGTGTGAATAACTGGGCCGAGTTATGTTACTGGAGAAGCCTCAAAAAACAAAGTTTTAACAGGAACTGTTTCTAAGCAAATTCAAGCGCTTGTTTTGAACACATATAAATATGTGCTGAAAAATAATTTTGGTAAGGGGTCATGCAATGAACCTGATGATGAATTCTGGGTATTCACAGAAATACAGTAAGAAATATGGTGACGAAAGGAATACCAAAGACGCTGATCAAGTGTGAAAGTAAATCTCTAAAGTAAATAATTTCCCATGCGATTTAATTCGCTGAGAAATTTATAGATTCCATGCAAAAGGGAGAGCGCCCACCTTAGACGAATTGGTTGCACACTTGCAAGAAATTTGTGATTTTCCTTATGGGCACTGCACTTTGCGCGGCCTCTTAAAGGAGCTGGGTTTCCAATACCGCACTTTGAGTAAGATAAGGGTTATTATGGAATCCAGTAGAATTGTAGCTAAGGAAATTTCGCAGTAATGGACATAAGATAATTTATTTAGACGAAACTTCGTACGATACCCATGACGTATCGAGAAAGGTGACAACTTTGCAGAACGGACTGGGAGAAGGAGGGCCGATGTTGTAATACGATTATAAGGGTTCGTCAAAGGAGGCGGCCGACTTGCACTCGCGTTGACTAGACAGACTTTACTATCACCACATGCCTCACTCAACTGGCGATGAATTTCATTAGGTTTCACACCACGAAAATGGAGAAAATGATAGATTACACCGTGTTCTTGTAATGAAAACGTCGCCATTTTAAGTGTCAAAAGCAGTCCTTACTCTCCTCTCTGCCATTTACAGTTATATGCACTGTACAGTGCTGCCATCTCAGTCACGCATGCACAAAGAGTCCACGTCTATTTAAAAAAAACAGAAGTTCCTATCTGGTCCCAGTTCTGAAAAAAAAAAATAGGAGGTGGTTTAACTTGTACGTGCCTTGCATAAGGAATGGGGCATGTTTCCTAAAATTGTTTCTTGTTTTGTTAACAGTATCTATAAATCACTAGGAAACGTTACACATTTATTCCTCGTTTTTCTACCTTTGTTTAGAATATGTTTCACCATTCTATAACGCAATATATTCTGCAACAAATATCCCACAGACCAATGGATCGTAACAGGAAGTGATGCTTGGCCATTTCCGTTGTATAAAAGAAAAAGAGAAACGTTTTCTAGTGGCTAGACCGATTTAGCTTTGTGGGTCTTTGTGTGTTTTGAAAGAGTAAAGTGCACTGAACAAAAACACATAAGTATCGATACTTATCGAAGTGGATGACGTTAGACACAACAGAGTAGGTCAAGAACTGACGGCGGGCGTGGCACATTTCATCTCAAGGTTTGAGCGCTTTCATATTAGCTTCGAGATATGAGGGAGGGATCCCCAGAGTTCATTTGTTTTCTTCTTCTCCTCCCTGGCTCTACAGCCCTTGATAAGCTGCACAAATCTTTATCTTCCATTTTATTTTTCCACACTCTTACGAGTACATCATTTAACCATATTATTTTTGGTCTTCCGTTTCCTCTTCTAGCATTCAACCTTATGTATTTTCGATATTCTTTTTGGAATTCTATCAATTCTGTCAATATGCCCTAGCTGTCTTATTCTGTGTACCTTTATAAATCTCACAATGTGTTGCTTATCAATCATTCTCCATAGTTATTTATCCTTTACTGATTCACTTAGTATTTTTCTCTCAACGTTGTTGTTCTAGTCCTGTTTCTGCAGCATGTGTTACTATCGGTCTTATTAATGTTCTGTAAATCTTGTATTTTGTCCCTCTACTAATTAATCTACTTTGTAATATTGTAAATCAGATAATAGCTGTATTGCCACGTTCAACTCTCTGTTGTATTCGCTCATATAAATTGTTATGTTTTGCGAGTCCACCTAGGTATTCAAATGTTTTGTCTCCAACTATCAGATATAAAATAGTTGTCCCTTTGTCTTTATCTGCTGTCATTTTCAGATAATTTGTGTTCTTGTAACCGTATTGTTAGACTTTTTTAGTTCTACTTGTATCTACTAATATATACCAATACAAATCGGAGAGATTTGATTTGATTTATTGATTCATCCATTAAAACATGTACATGTTATAGGACACGTCAAATTAAAAACTAAGTACAATATTTATAATTAAGGTAGCTAACTAAATAGAAGCTATTGGCTCTAAGGAAGTTTAATAACAATTTCTTAAATTGATGTTGTGATTCAATCTTTTTTATAGATTCAGGTAGTTTATTGTAAAGATGTAAGCCAGCATATGTGAAACTATTTTCATACATCTTTGTTTTGTGTGACTTCACAAATAAATTATTCTTTGTTCTAGTGTTGTGTATATGAATTTCAGAATTTGTTTTGAATAAACTTAGGCTTGCTTTCATATGTACAAGAGTTTCATATATGTATATACTTGGCAGTGGTAAGATACCTAATTTACTGAAGTATGGCTTACAGCTAGTTGTGCTTGAGACATCTGCTATGATTCTGATTATTTTCTTTTGGTATCTGAATACTTTTATACTGTCTTTAGAATTTCCCCAAAAAATTATACCATATGCCAACAAACTGTGTATATATGAAAAGTACACTATTCTCTGAACTTTCAAGCTTGACATGCCTGTAATCGCCCTCATTAAGAAACACATTTTACTAAGCTTTTTCGTCAATGCCTCTATGTGAGTTTCCCAATTTAAATTTTCATATAGTATTAGTCCCAGAAATTTGATAGTTTGTACGTAATGTATTTGGTTTTGTCCCAGCATTAATTTTGGATACAATTGACTTCCACTCATTTTATTATAGAAGCTTAGGGCTGCTGTTTTCTCCTTACTCAATATTAACATATTGGCACTAAACCATTTTTGAATATATTTTAGATTATTTTCAATATGTACATCTGCACCTTCCTTATTCACCCTTTGATAAAAATATTTGTATCATCTGCAAAAAGTGTAACATTTATATTGGTTCTGTTTTCTACATTATCTGCCAAATCATTAATGTACACTAAAACATACAGGTTATATCAGTTTTTTCCCGTGATATTAAGCATTTTCGGGACGTTATTTGTTTATAAAGTTGAACTTTCAGTAACTTATATATATTTTAAGTGGTAAGTTGCTATTCGAGTTTCCTCGTGACCAAGCAAAGAGCATGAATAAAAGCCTTCATTTAGCGTTCCACTGTTTAAACATGTGCCTATTATTATTATTATTATTATTATTATTATTATTATTATTATTATTATTATTATTATTATTATTATTATTATTATTATTATTATTATTATTATTATTATTATTATTATTATTATTATTATTATTATTATTATTATTATTATTATTATTATTATTATTATTATTATTATTATTATTATTATTATTATTATTATTATTATTATTATTATTATTATTATTATTATTATTATTATTATTATTATTATTATTATTATTATTATTATTATTATTATTATTATTATTATTATTATTATTATTATTATTATTATTATTATTATTATTATTATTATTATTTTATCTGTTTTAGCAAATACAAATGATTCATAGCGTTGTCAAGTCAAACCTCTGTACATGTACAGAAATGACAACACAGTGATTAATATATGCTGTAACTTTGTGGGTTCGTGAAATTAAAAGTCCGATTGCACTACTCAAAAATGTTCTGTATTTCCACCGACTTACAGTTGAACACTTGCCAATTACACAGAATTACGTAATGCACACAATTACGATTCACCAGTTCGTCCGTTACAGTTCCACTGCACGCTCACAGTTACGCACACTCTTCCGTTGCACGTACACAGTCTTCTCGTCCGTTCACTAACACGGCGCTCCTTCGCTGCTTGCCAAGGACTGACCCAATTCACTCACTGCAGCCCTTTTTATAGGAATATCGCCGTTTTCTCGAAGCCTCTAGTTTCAGTGAATCACCGCGAAGGTTCCAGACGGCAGGGCCGGGGGGAAGAGGCGGCCAGCGACAAGTGACACTTCCCTAATCATCCCCTCAGTGACTGAGATTAATGGCTGGGTGTGGCTCGGATGCCTCTGGTCCCTTCTCAGCTGTCGTTGGTCGGGCTTTCCGATAATTGGGTGACAATACTAAAGCAAAATTTAGAGTAAACATATATACAATACGATACCATGTTTACAGTATATAATACATTACTATTTACATAACGAGTACTACTTATTTATGCAGTAATTAAATCCTTCAAGATATTTGTGCAGTGAATAGAAGCAGCCTTCTAGGTAAAATTTCTTTAATTATTTCCTAAATTTATTCATATTATCAATATTTTTTGAAATAGGTAAGGACAGATATGTATGAGACATATTTGGAGAGATGGGGAGTATTGTTACAGAGGCTTTTCGAAAGAAGTAGAATTAAGATTAGAAGGTATTGATAGTGAAGTTATTTTTGCTGATACAAGGAAGAAAAGCTCTTTGGAAACATATAGGAAAATAAAAACTGTGGGGGTGCGGGAAGTACATAGTTAGGGCGAGAAGGGTTCGCTTTGGTGAGGACAAGAGTTAGAAATTTGAAACGCATTAGATAAGGAATAAGAGAAATGCCCAATGTGTGGAGAAGATGGTACAGATTGGCATGGTATATATATTATAATAACAAAAGGTATGGAGAGAACAAATTTGGCAACAAAAGTGGAACAATTTTAAGGAGGGGGCAGAGGTATTAATAATCAGGAAAATATTATCTGTAACAGGAGAAAATAATGTAAGAAATATATGTGATTATTTGGGGAAAGTCAGAGAGAAATGGTTAAGAATGATTAAGAATACCCAACAATTAAGGCCGGTGAAGCGGCAACAAGGGATATAAGAGAGCACAGGGTCATCAATTCACGGAAAACCAGGGGTAGTGTATTGGGACCGAAATATAAGGCAAGCAGATAGCAATATATTGAGAGGGAATATTCTTCTCTAAAATAAGCAGGGAGCATATTGTACAGTTCATGTGTTGCAGTGGTAGGTTTGGTTTTATATATTTTGTAATCTGTGTGAGTATATAAAAATTTGTGGGGTGCTTATGTATTTGTTGTTTTACCTACAGTTTGTCGGCTGTATAGGTGTAATATGACTTCATAGATGTATTAAGAGTATAACTCAAGATGTTTATGTTTTTGAAAGCGTGAATGCAACATACTTTTGACACAGGCATTTATCGGGTTGTAATCATTCGTAATTATTTGCTTTGTAGCAGTTCTATGTTTCATATTGTTTACTGTAGACGTCGAAATTCACACATACTTGTATTTTTATAAACGTTTGACTTCACAGAGTGAAAAATATGGCAAGCCACTCCGTATCGTACTCTGAGGTAAGCAATGTAAGGATGTAGATCATGTTTTACATAAAAAAGTAGCAGATGGCATGGACACGCACTTCGCACTGGCCGATAGAGGACTCCACTGTGGAGCAAATTAAAGACAAGTGACTCACGTTACCCATGTGGGAAAGTTTCCTCAACCAGAACAAGAATATGAAACCCTGAGAAAATGTACTTCGCCGTTTGTTCTTTTCATTCACTTTGCGCTCCCAAGACCTGTTCGTCATCTACGTTAATTCATCACCTTGCTCCTTTGGGAAAATAATGGGGTACATGGACTTAATCCCAGGCACTACTTACAGCAAAACGCTTTCTTCTGTTTCTGTAACGTTTATGTGGTTTCAGCAGAAACCGAGCTATGCTGGGGTGCGTATTCCCCCACTAAAGTTATCGCCTCCTTACTTTCAATAAACTTTCAAACAAATAACTGAAAAGTTAAAATCAGTTAAGTAAATCATAATATTTACAGCAAAAAAATACGAATAAAGCATTCTGCAGGTGCTTGTATTTAGCATTTCAAAGTATCCTGTTGTATCTGTCTATATAAACCAATATAGGAAGTGCAATAATTCTATACCTTCTAAAAATCTACTTATTTACGGATACATTTACAAAAGTTATCATTTGATACGTCACATTATACCATAGAGTATCAATTGTCTTTTAAATTATTTATGGTTGTTTGATATACTGCATTTAAACGAACAAATTCGTGTTAACAAATTCTGTAAACATGCATTTAAAAATTGTAATAAATGTACTGGTATATCGTATTACGCGCGTTAATTTACTTCAGTACTTTCCTATTCCCAAAAATGTTGAATTCTCGCCCCAAAAATGTTCCTGGGGGTGCAATTTGCGCCGTGAATCTCTTCCGCTTGTGGGCGGCCCTACCCAAAGTGTTTCTTTCTTTCTTTCTTTCTTTCTTTCTTTCTTTCTTTCTTTCTTTCTTTCTTTCTTTCTTTCTTTCTTTCTTTCTTTCTTTCTTTCTTTCTTTCTTTCTTTCTTTCTTTCTTTCTTTCTTTCTTTCTTTCTTTCTTTCTTTCTTTCTTTCTTTCTTTCTTTCTTTCTTTCTTTCTTTCTTTCTTTCTTTCTTTCTTTCTTTCTTTCTTTCTTTCTTTCTTTCTTTCTTTCTTTATTTCTTTCTTTCTTTCTCTTTCATTCTTTCTTTCTTTCTCTTTCTTTCTTTCTTTCTCTCTTTGTTTCTTACTTTGTTTCTTTGTTTGTTTCTCTCTCTTTTTGTTTGTTTCTTTGTTTCTTTTTTCTCTCTTTTTCTGGTTCTTCCTTTGTTTCTTTCTCTTTCTCTGTTTTTGTTTCTTTTTTCTTTCTTGTTCTTTGTTTCTTTCTTTTTCTTTCTCTGTTTCTTTCTTTGTTTATTTCTTCTTTCTTTTTCTGGTTCTTTTTTGTTTCTCTGTTTCTCTCTCTTTATTTCTTTCTGTGTTTCTTTCTTTGTTTTTCTGGTTCTTTCTTTGTTTGTTTCTTTCTCTCTTTCTTTCTTTGTTTTTTCTCTTTGTTTGTTTCTTTCTTTTTCTGTTTCTTTCTTTCTTTCTTTCTTTCTTTCTTTCTTTCTTTCTCTTTCTTTGTTTGTTTCTTCCTTCCTTATTTCTTTTTCTCTTCCTTTCCCTCTTCCTTTCTTTCTTTTTTCTGTTTTTCTTTTCTAGCATCATATTTCTTAAAGTCGAGTTCCAAAAATGTACAACTGACACACCGTAAAATCTACAAATATTAATATTATTTAGAAATATTTGGAAATTGAAAAATTGAAAATTGAAAAATTGAATTTTTATTTAAAGGCTCTCTTTAACTGCTATGGTTTTATTCGGCGTGAAATACTGCGTAATTTTGCTCAGAGGCCTCTTTATGAAACTTAGGGCTCTTACCTGCTGTAGATCTACGATACGAGACCACAGACATTACTTCCCTTCTGAAAGAAGCCATGGTAATGAATTGAGTGAGGAAAGGAGGGATGGAGAGAAAATGGAGGGAGAAACAATTCGGGGGATGTAAGGAACCTTTAGCATTTACGTAGTGACGTGGAGAGTTCCCCGAAAAACTTCTGTCTCTATTGCAAACCACAGATATATAGTTAGTTACTAACACTCCCCACATGGCAACCTTGGCCTTCGGGGTAACCTCACCCCACCAAGTGATGACCGGACCCATTTCTCAGGTGGAGGCACCCAGAGGGCGGTGTCCATTACCTCCGATGATAGGGTGATAGTGAAGATGGCGGTGAGGTGAGAGGACCTACAGTTTTTACCGTGGACTCCGAACCACGTTGGGCATAGGGGATACTTCACGTGTGCTAGACAGAGGTGAAGGCGTGGATAGGGCCGACTTAAAATCGCCAACCCCAGAGCCGGGAATCGAACTCGGGACCCTTAGAACGGGAGCCGCGAACGAAACCACCGCGCTACCCCGGCGCCCACCACAGATATATTCAATCCGTATGCTTTTCGTGTCTCAGTTGGTATATTTGCTACAGAGACTTTTTCCGGTGGCTGTTGTAAGTGACTAGTGATCTAGGAGAAAGTTGTGAGAGTATTAATTCCTAGGTTATAAAACAGGAAGTTAGATGCCTAAGGTAAAACTGGCACATCCCACTTTTGATCCATTCCTTTAAGTTGTAGTACTGCAGGTGTCGACAATATGTGAAAAAATGCGGCAAGATTGGAAACTTGAAGCGATGCTTGGCTTGTGCCGTGAGGTTATTCAACAAAACTGTTGCGGGGACAAACCTTAGGGTCGGGTTACTGCCTTGGGAAACGGCAGGCACCGCCAACCTCACAGAACTTAGATCACGATCACATAGCTCTCCTAATCATAATTCATGTTAATATCTCTTCCGCAAACTTAACTCTTTCAATAACATACACACATTGCCATCACGAACCTTTACATAGAATATTTTTGAACATATTTTATTTCCTCAAAAATATCTGCAAATATGTTTATGAATCACCACATATTTAACATATTTACATGACGGATAAACTGCATATCTATCTTAGAGTTTCTTGATATAGTGTGAGATCTTCATTCTGAATGAATTTTTTAGCACAACAGATAAACAGATTCGTGAAAAAAATGTGCGTGCTGAGGAGTTAATAATGAAATCATTGTCTTTCTTGCTTCTCAATATTTTTACCTTAGAATTTCAAAAGCCGTAAGGGATGCACAATTTTTTAAATGTTCCCTGTCCATTTGTTCTTTGGACCACAGTAAACAATTTGTAGATCCCATCATTCCAATTCTGAAAAGATGTTTATTCAAACAGTCGTGTCCCACGATCGTTGAAATGCATCAAGAGAACATTTTCTTGATAAATCAGGAAGTATTGATGGATTATTCCATTTTGACTGTTGATTTCGAAGTGCTATCTGTTGATCATGATTTGAAGATCTGCTTTTTTCTAACAATTCCTCAAGGTGAGTTACATGGATAAGGCTTTTCCCGGGGTTTTCTCTTATCCTGAAAGACGAATGTCGTGTGACTCTAAGCTCTATGGACTCTGGTCTCCTTTGAATATCATTTCACCCATTTCATTCACCATCCGATATCACTTAACGTTGGAGGACGTAAATTACACAGTAAAGATAAATCCATACAGATGTAAAACTAGCAGAATAAAAAGAAATTGCACAAAATTGGCGTATGCCTCTATGATTCAGTAACGCTGTTCAATAAAAGCAAGAACATATTTCAAGATTCTGTTCTGTCATTTGAGTCCTCATGTTACTCATAAATTATATTTTTCAGCATCTACGCTGTTGATAGGACCCCAAATGAAGTGCAGAGCAATTTTTTTTTGTGTGTGTGTAAGTTACGTCCTCCAACGTTAAGTCATATCGGACGGTGAATGAATTGGGTGAAATGATGCTCAAATGAGTCCAGGGTCCATGGAGCTTACAGTTACCCGACATTCGACTTCCAGGATAAGGAAACCCCCGGAAAAATACCTTGTCCAGGTAATTCATCCTGACCGAGATTCAAACTCGGGACCTGTTGAACGTGAGGCAGACACGCTATCATCCACGCTACCGAGGCGGGCTAAAACCATCAGTGTTCTTATTTTTAAACTCCACATTAGACATTTAAAAGCAAAACAGCTCACTTTTATAAGTTTTTCTTAGAAACTTATTAGCATTTTCACTTTTTCAGGGTCAAGTCTACTTCTTTTTCTGTCACATATGAGTCCTACTGTACTAAATAGTCTTTCAGAGAAAACTGTTGTAGGTGGAATACACAAATATATTTTTTGGTTCTGGAAGTTTTGAATTTGTTTTCCAGTAATCCAGTACACTAGAAAAATGAGGTGACAAATCGTTGTGGAGATATGCAGTGATTTTTTCTTGGGGGCTGTTAACTGACAGTTGACGCACGATTATTTTCTTGTATGTTACTGTACAGGTACCACATTCCCTGCCCGCGCCCCCCTCGGTAGCGTCTGCCTCACGTTCAACAGGTCCCGAGCTCGAATCTCGGTCAGGGTGAGTTACCTCGATAAGGTTTTTTCCGTGGTTTCCCCTTATCCCGATAGAGAATGGCGGGTAACTCTTTGCTCCATTTGACCGCGCCGTGGCTCAGTGGTTAGACCGCTTGGCTCTCACCAAGGCGGCCCGGGTTCGATTACAGGCAACCGCAAAGTGAGATTTGTGTTGGATAACACGGCGCTGGGGCAGGTTTCCTCCGGGACCTCCGGTTTTCCCCGTCATCTCATTCCACCGGTGCTCCATCTTCATCTCATGTATCATCAGTGTCACCGCCTGCGGTGCCGTATGTAGTAAAAGCGGGCATTAAACGCTACACATTCCATTTCATGTTGCTTTATGAACCCTGGGCTCATTTGAGCATCATTTCACCCATTCATCGTCCGATATGACTTAACGTTGGGGGACGTAAATTGTATAATAATAATAATAATAATAATAATAATAATAATAATAATAATAATAATAATAATAATAATAATAATAATAATAATAATAATAATAATAATAATAATAATAATAATAATAATAATAATAATAATAATAATAATAATAATAATAATAATAATAATAATAATAATAATAATAATAATAATAATAATAATAATAATAATAATAATAATAATAATAATAATAATAATAATAATAATAATAATAATAATAATAATAATAATAATAATAATAATAATCCCTGCCCGCCTCACTAACGTGAATGGTAGCGTGTCTGTCTCACGTTCAAGGGGTCCCGAGTTCGAATCTCTGTCAGGGTGAGCTACCTGGTTTTTTCCAGGGTTTTGTCTGAACTTTAAAGACGAATGTGGGGTAGCTCTAAGCTCTATGTACCCTGTACTCATTTGAGCATCATTTCACCCATTAATTGTCCGATATGACTTAAGTTTGGAGGACGTAAGTTTAAAATTAAAAAAAAAAAAAAAATCGCGGCAATTTCTCGGGCTTTGCAATGTTCTACTTGCGGCAGTAATATTTTGTGATGTAAGACTTGAAGCTTTCGGGAAGAAGGAAGAAGGCCATGGAGTTTACAATGGCCGAAAGCTCGACGTTTATTAATTTGACACGGCTGATCACCCGCGATTAGTATTTTGTGATATTAAAATATAATAAAAATTGCAGAACAACCACCGAAGTATCGAAAAAGCATCCATTTAATTTTGTAAAGTATCGATCGAGTTAAAACACAATGTTCCCCTGGTGTTTGAGTTTTCTTGTTCTTTGTCACACTTCACAGAAGTTATCAATCTACGATATGTTACTTCTATCGTCAAGTGTTTGCTAGTGTTATAGAAATATAAAGATGAACATCGATAGTTTAGCACTATGAAGACATTCCCTATCCATACGTGTGAGAACTAAACGCTTACATAAGTATCGCATGAAGTGCGTACACCGCAAGCCGCGAGGAGCGAGATTTCTGCGAGGTATCGAGTAATGATGAAGTAACGGTGCCTGCCTGTATGTGGGTCGGCCGGGTCATCCCGTCTTATGTAACACTTTCGGCGGTCTCATGGGACACTTTCCGATCCACTGCCACGTGGTGATGATGATCGAGGCGGATAGTAAAGGCACACCGACATAGTCACAGACGTCTCGTCTGCTCTTTGGAGTACACCGCCTCAGGTTCTTAGACTACAACCTGGTACATTTCCATTACTTACTAATACCATGGCTGTTTCACTGTTAAGATTTCTCCAGTTTTACAAATGCACAACTGAGTACGTAGAAAAATAATGTTTTGTAAGAATTGTTTATGGAGAATTGGGCTGCAAGTCACGAAATGGATTTATTAAAACCAATACAGAAATAGCATGCAACAAATACAAAGGCCGATATAAGTATTTGAACGTAGACATGTTTATTACGAATATTATTTTAGAGCTACGCAGAGTAAGCATACGTAAATACAACTGGCACAAAATAAACTTGAGTCTTCCATTAAACATATAAACTCATAAATAACAACTGAAACTAATTTATACTCCCCGTAGCTCAGACGGTAGAGCACCTGCCTGCCGTGCTAGGGGTCCCGGGTTCGATTCCCGGCGGTGGGGGTGGGGATTTTTCTCCGACCAAGATAATAGCCCATCTTCACCAGAGTCTGGAAGTATGAATGGGAGTGTGAATGTGTGCGTGATCTAATGATTAAAAACCAAAGATAACGAGTTAACACCTTCGATATGTTCCAAAGGAGAACGGCCGTCGATATGACCATAGCGCTTAAAGGCGGGGTACAAATGGTACAAGGAAAAAAAAATAGTATTCGAACAGAGAAGAGCTAGTACTTAGTTACCACCCCCTTTCTTTGAATTACTGCTGATAATCTTTGGGCATTGTTTAGTGACTGCTTCCTCACGCACTCCTCGAGTTCCTTCCAGATGTTCTCTATAGGATTTAAATCTGGAGATTGGGGCGGTATCTTCAGAATGTGAGGAGTGTTGTACACGATCCAAAGCCTTACAATTTCAGCAGTATGCTTCGGATCATTGTCCTGCTTCTCTGCACTCTTTTTAAGATTGTTTTCAAGAATCCTCTTGTAAATTTGTCCGTGATCGCATCTATGAACAGCAGTTCCCCAAAGCCAGATGAAGCTATACAGCCCCATGCCATCACACTACTGCCACCATGTTTCACTGTAGCTACCATGTTCTTAGGTTCCGATTCTGTATTTGGCAGTCTCCACACTTTAAGACGTCCATCACTCTTGTATAAGCAGAATTTGCTCTCGTCCGACCAGAGAAACTTATCCCAGAATTCTGTTGGCTTCACCACATACTGTTTAGCAAATTCTATACCTTTTTCTTATTCACCTTATTAACAT
This sequence comes from Mantis religiosa, assembly GCA_030765055.1. Taxonomy (NCBI): domain Eukaryota; kingdom Metazoa; phylum Arthropoda; class Insecta; order Mantodea; family Mantidae; genus Mantis; species Mantis religiosa. The sequence continues at coordinate 30,051,656 of CM060947.1, forward strand.
ATGGTTTCTTCCTAGGAACGCGGGCATTGTACCCAGGACTATTTGATACCCGTTCAACTGTTCTGGTATGAACCACAGTGCCAAGGCATCCTCTAATCTCAGATGTAGTGATTCTCGGATTCTGCTTCACATGTTTATTATTTGCCTCCTTTCTCTGATGATGAGTTTAGAAGGAGCGCCATTTCTAGGTTTATTTACAACAGTATTTGTCTGTTTGTAGCGTTGAATTATGCAGAACACTGTAGTTTTGCTTCTGTTAATGGTTTTGGCAATTTCAGAGAGAGATTTGTTTTGTTTGTACATATTTATCACGATATTCCTCTCTGCCACCGTTGTCTCCTTACCTTTACGTCCCATATTACCTGTGAGTTGACAATCAGCTGAATAACTTTGAGCACACTGTCTCGAAACACAGCATAAACACAACTGCTATGTGGTAGGGGCGTGTAGGGTACGTCCAACCACCTTTCTCTCTGTTCGATTGGGTACGTTCGAATACTTATGTCCTCCAATAAGAGCGACAATACAGATTGTGTAATAAATACATGCTAAATGTTTTAAATATTGTTTCGAGACACAAAAGGTTAATGTTTACATGTTTAACAATTCAACGCTGCCAAGTAAATATTACAGTATTTATAGTACGTGTAATGTTACATATTATATTGTTCGAATACTTCTGTCGGCCTCTGTATATGATATGTATGGTATAGTGACTCAAGAGTTAACAGGAAGATTGCTTTTTGTGAACATGAAGTATTATTTGAAATTAATAGTGAAAGTCGTGTAAGATGTTGAGACCGACTGACCGACCGACACGTGCCTGCGTTAGTTAATGTGTAGGACTATCCCAGGGAGGAGGTTCGAACCGGGTGCAGGTGCAAGATGGCTGACCCCTTAGTTCCGGCCGCTAACGACCTCTTCCTGTTTCCTCGACACGCTTGCCTGTTTTTTCGCGTGAGAAGCGACCTCAGTATAATACACCTGTTGCTGGCATTAACTCAAATCCAATGCACAAGTAACTGTCATGCATCATCGCGTACCCTGGATATGACCTGTACCGTACTTCCGCTCGCATCTTAACTTGCGTCTGCGAAATGTGCATCTTGCGTAACTTCTTAAAGTGGTGAACATTTGCACTAAAATGTCTCCACTTATTTCAAACACATAACATGACTATTACTTTCTCTTGCCCACCTCTGTAGCGTAGATGGTAGCGTGTCTGCCTCGAGTCCAAAAGGTACTAAGTTCGCATCTCAGATAGGGTGATAAAGTTTGGTCCCGAGGTTTTCCCCGAACCTGGAAGATGAATGTCTTCTAACTCTAAGCTCTATGTACCCTGTACTCAATTTGAACATCATTTCATTCATCGTCTGATATGACTTAACGTTGGAGGTTTTCTCTTATCCTGAAAGATGAATGTCTGGTAACTCTAAGCTCTATGTACCCTGACTCATTTGAACATCATTTCATTCATCGTCCGATGTGACTTAACATTAAAAGTTTTCCCTTATCCTGAAAGATGAATGTCTGGTAACTCTAAGCTCTATGTACCCTGTACTCATTTGAACATCATTTCATTCATCGTCCGATATGACTTAACGTTGGAGGTTTTCCCTTATCCTGAAAGATGATGTCTTCTAACTCTAAGCTCTATGTACCCTGTACTCATTTGAACATCATTTCATTCATCGTCCGATATGACTTAACGTTGGAGGTTTTCTCTTATCTTGAAAGATAAATGTCTGGTAACTCTAAGCTCTATGTACCCTGTACTCATTTGAACATCATTTCATTCATCGTCCGATATGACTTAACGTTGGAGGTTTTCTCTTATCCTGAAAGATGAATGTTTGGTAACTCTAAGCTCTGTGTACCCTGTACTCATTTGAACATCATTTCATTCATCGTCCGATATGACTTAATGTTGGAGGAGGTAATTTGATAAAGTAAAATCAAGAAAATCTCCGCATTTCAAAACTATACTTTAAACGAAGTATTTTTGATTAGTCATTCTCAATGACTTTTGTATAGTTGGTAAATTGAATAGGCACATAGAGATCACGTTAATGTATACAGTTATATATCAAATACAATTTTTATAGTATTAACCTTTTCCGAGATACTGTGTTGTTGGTTAGAACTTTGAAATCTGCTTATGCTTTTGTTTTAAGTGGTAAATGGCTAATTTTTTTTTCTCCTTCGTGGTCAGCAAGGAGCATAAAACTTAATCCAGATTATTTACTCTAACCGAGTTTCAAACTAGGGACCAGTTTTGTATATGCTGTCCTCAGTAGTACATTACTCGAATTCTCTTGCCAGTGGGCGAATTCTTTGCACCACTGCTTGGGACCAGGTTGGAAGAGAAACTTTGATAAAGCCATAGAAAAAGTTGTGGCCTGATGTATCTGAGCTGTCAGAAAACAAGATTGAAGAAGACAAAATAAGTGTAGAAGAAGATTTTATAGACATTTTTAAAAATATCAATGGCTATTCTGATGTTGAGTGTGAGTGAGTGTGTGGTGTTTTAGGGCCCGTCGACAACAAGGTCATTTGGGCCTGACTTCCGATGTTGATGAAGAAGACATTGACAATGACGGAGGTTCTAAACCGATTACAGAGGAAGGAATTATTACATCATACAGTGTTACTGAAAATGAAAATAAAGAGTATTCAGAGTCAGACAGTGTTGCTGAACCAGCTGTGGTTATGACCCACACACAAACAGTAACAAACATAGAGGAATTGATGTTTTATTTCGAGAGTCAAGACAAATGAAGTTCTAATGTTAAAGCGGACGTGAGATAAGCGATACACTAAACTGAGACAGCAGAAGATCGCTGCTGTTATGACCCACACACAAGCACTAACAAACACAGAGAAATTGATGTTTTATTTCGAGAGTCAAGACAAATGAAGTTCTAATGTTAAAGCGGACGTGAGATAAGCGATACACTAAACTGAGACAGTAGAAGATCGCTGCTGTTATGACCCACACACAAGCAGTAACAAACATAGAGAAATTGATGTTTTATTTCGAGAGTCAAGACAAATGAAGTTCTAATGTTAAAGCGGACGTGAGACAAGCGATACACTAAACTGAGACAGTAGAAGATCGCTGCTGTTATGACCCACACACAAGCAGTAACAAACATAGAGAAATTGATGTTTTATTTCGAGAGTCAAGACAAATGAAGTTCTAATGTTAAAGCGGACGTGAGACAAGCGATACACCAAACTGAGACAGTAGAAGATCGCTGCTGTTATGACCCACACACAAGCAGTAACAAACATAGAGAAATTGATGTTTTATTTCGAGAGTCAAAACAAATGAAGTTCTAATGTTGAAGCGGACGTGAGACAAGCGATACACTAAACTAGGACAGCAGAAGATCGCTGTTTTTTTACTACTGACTAGTTTGTAGTACATTACATATACATAGGCTATTACAGTACATATAGTGTACGTGTTTCTAGGTGAAAGTGTACCGATAGTAATTTACAAACTACATTAAAAATATTTTGGTCCGTCCTTCTCTGGATAACCAGGATTTTCGTTAACTCTGATCGGCCCTGGTTCCAGTTGATTCGGGTAAACAAAGTTGTAGTGTATGTGTTGGAATGTGAAGGTTAATATATCTTCTTCTGGTGCGTTAGTTAAGGGTTAGCATCAATCCTCGCCCTCTAGAAGTATACAACCTGAAGGAAGTGCTGGGGTGGTTTAGTTACATCGAGTGAGATAAGGCAGGAGCCGTCTGACTTTTAAGTGGCAAGCGATGTTCTCACTACAGCCTTTGTCTTCCGCTGCTCTTATACAAAAACGCCTTGCATCATTCTCCACACCGAGTCATAAAATCGAAGCAGACAACTGATTTACAGCACTTGCAGTTGGGTTTAATGACACGTTATTACAAGAAATTGACAATTTTAAAATTCTGGGTCTTCACGTAGACAGATATTTAACTGGAAAGCTGACACATAAAGTATATCTTACCCAAACTCGGCTCTGCCTAGCACTGGTTAATATGAGTTCTATAGACACACTTAAATTAGTATATTATATTTTAACTCTATCATGTAATATGTAATTTTGGGGTAGTTCTGTAGAAAGTAAACGAATATTTCTTACAGAAAAGAAGGTTATAATAACCATTTTCAACACACATAGCAGACACTCTTGCAAAGGTTGAAGATATTAACCCTTCCTTGCATTTATATATTCTCGATTCTAAATGTCTATGTAACCGATTGCGGCTTATTTATAACAAACAATGAAATAAACTCTAGAAAAAAGTGTAACATTCATCGTCCTAAACGTTCTTGCTTAGGTGTGTATCGAATAATGATATCAAATTGAGGAAAGCTTATTTCCAGCAAGATGGAGTAATGTGCCATGCATCTAATGTCTTATGTGGGTATCTAAAAATAGAGTGTACAAGAGTAGGCCAAGGACAATTGATGTTCTCAAGGAATCCATTTGAAGCAAATAAATATTGGCGAACAAAGAGTTCCACTTGGGGCGACAGTTTGGTACAATTTTTAATGTTGGGTGGCGCACAGTTCCACGTTCACGCTAGTTTGATACAATAATGTTTAGCTCAAGGTAAAGCAATGAGGTTTATCTCAGGGTATGCGTGAGTATGAGTGAGAAGGATAGTTTTAATGACACTGGAATGCCCGTTTCAAACTGGTTTAATGACTGCTTCTTTTTACCAGAACATCAAACTTGAAGTTGCCGACCAAGGGTTACCAATATCACTGTTTAGAGTTACTAAAGGCGGAGTGCTTATTACTCGATAATACTTAATTAGTTACGTATAAACCGACAAATATCTTCTCTCATCACTTCTAGTCTGCCCTCGACCAAGACAGAAGAAGTTGACTGCCCTAATCGGCCTCACGCCTCGAACTGAATGACCACAAAGCTCCGCGTGGGTGTTTAACTTTCGCTTTCTCGAAGCCCTTTATACACACAAAGATTCCCTTTGTGACTATTTTGTCATGCCATTATTAAGGGTCCGAAGAACGTCCTCTTCAAACAAAGTCAAGTGCTATGCCTTAGAATTCTGTTTTTCACGTGTCTTTTGTTACACGACTCAACCAACTGCACCTGTTCGTGGCGTAAAAAACATACAAGACTCCTTTGAAATCCATTACGATTCTTTATACATTGCACCCCTTAATTTCGGTATCACATTCGAACCGAAATAAGTAACATTGGTGAGGATAATCTCCGTAAAACGTCAGAGAATATGGTGAGACGAGTACAAACATGTATAGATGCTGGTGGAGGACACTTCCAACATTTTCTCTGAGATGTAAATAGTGTAATGTAATCTCCCAATTGTTTATTATATTCTCCCAAAGTTGTACGTGTGTCCTATTATTGATTCACAAGTTATGGCCTATTGAAATGGTTCAGATTTATATGGATCACACTATATGTCATTGCCCGCCTCGGTAGCGTAGATGGTAGCATGTCTGCCTCACGTTCAGGAGGTCCCGAGTTCGAATCTCTGTCAGGGTGAGTTACCTGGATAAGGTTATGGCCTGTTGAAATGGTTCAGGTTTATATGGATCGCACGTTATATTAAGGTTAAATTAAAGATTTTCGAGTGACGGATCCAAGTAGCATTTCAATTTGTCATATCTAAATATGGCTTGACATAGGTCGTTAAAATGTTGCCATCACGTAGTTACACATTGTTGATGTGTTTAAGATCATGGGGCGGTATAGTTACCGAGGCTTGAAGAGAGAGCATCTGTAAAGTATTACGGTCATGTTTCGGTTCCTGCCTGCGTCTCTGGCGCCCTGTGTGTGACGTAATGTCTAGCAAAAAGCACTGGAAATAAATAAACACAGAACTGCAAATAAGGTAAGAGCGGAACTTTGACGCCCGTCCACGCCTTTTCTGAAAACACGTGGGCTCCGGTTAAACGTCTACATCTGTTTGTACAGCCATTTCCGTCAGTCGTAATGTAAATGAAGAACATTCGTAAATGTGCATCAGCCCATTTTATAATTAGATTGACATCGCAGCTAGGGTGTGCACAGCAGTAAAGCGAAACCAGCTTTATCATTGATCTACTTCACGTGGGGAGCATATTGTCTCTGATTGTCTACAGTTAGATTTGAATCGATCTGTAGTGAATGAAAGCGGGGCTGCAACGAACTCTACTACAGCCAGTAAAGTACACAGTCGCAAATTGAGTATGACATGAATTATTTCCTCTCAAAATACGAGAGCTGTTCAATAAAGAATGATCATAATTTTCTACGGTCAAAATTTTTAGCACTAAAATTCAATCTTATTATATTCTGTTAGCTTAATGTAAAACAAACACACCGTAGTAGTTTCATTGTTGGTACTCCTTGTTCCCGCTGTGAGAACCAGGCAAGTTCAGACATGTTCGGTATCGTCTACCGCTGCAATGGAGGTAAGATGCAGTTAAAGTTGATGTTAGAGGAAGATCCGGAGTTTCTTTGAAACGTAATCACTGCTGATGTAACTTTGCTACATCATTTTGATCCTGCGAGCAAACAGCAAAGCTCAGTGTGGAAATCTCCTTCATCACCAACCCCCAAAAAAGCAAAAGTGGTTACTTCTGCTGGGAAAGTTATGGTCATCTCATTCTTTGATATTCATGGAATGGTTTATCAGCATGTTGTACCTGCACACACATCAGTAACTGGACAATACTACAGGGATGTCCTGAAAACATTGCAAGTCCATATCAGACACAAAAGATCACATTTCCGTGAAGCAGGCTGGATGCTGCACCACGATAATGCGCGGCCGCATATTGCCAATGTTGTTGCTGAATATCTTGCAAAAACCAATGTTAAGTACATCCCTCACCCTCCCTATAGTCCGGATTTAGCCCCATGTGACTTTTTTCTATTCCCTAACTTGAAGAAACGCCTTCGTGGGAGGCATTATCCATCATCGGAAGCAGTGGTGAAGGCTGCGGAGGCGATTTTGAAGTATCTCTCAAAAATGGTTTCCAGCATGTCTTTGAAGACTGGCAGAAACGCTGGGACAAGTACATCGCATTCAGGGGAGACTATTTTGAGAAAAACCATCAACATTATGAGAATGAGTAAAGGTACGTTGTCAAAACAAATTGTGATCATTGTTTATTGAACAGCCCTCATAATTGTATCGGAATACGAATTAAATAATTCGTTATAATAAAGTTTTGTAAAAATGGCTTCGTACTAAAGTCATTAAGCACGATCTTTCATAAAGAAAATGTTTTTGTATCTGCGAAATTTTCACGTGATATATTTTTAAGTAGTTAATTAAATTGTTATTTTAGACGTATCCAAACAGTTCGATAAACTTTAGAAAAAATATGTTTCTCTTTTTAACAGCCATATGATTGTATACAATACTGATGTACACCGAACCACACACACATAGACGGAGAGAGGGGTGGGAAGGAGGGAGGGAGGGAAGACTGGAAACGAACATTAAACCTGTAGTATTTGCTAGCTAATGTGAGTGTTTCATTCGTGGCTGGAATCCATACTGTAGTTTATTTTAATGTACGTCCTTCAACGTTGTCATGTCAGACGATGGATGAAATGATACTCAAATGAGCACAGAGTCCATAGAACTTAGAGTTATTTTTATTTCTTTTTACTTTATTTATTTATTTTTTGCAATTTACGTCCAATGTTAAGTAATATTGGACGATGAATGAAATGAGTGAAATGATCCTCAAATGAGTTCGGGCTCCATGGAGCTTAGAGTTACACGACATTTGTCTATCAGGATAAGGTAAAACCCCGGAACACTTTATCCAGGTAACTCACCCTGATCGAGATTCCAACTCGGGACCTCTTGAACGTGAGGCAGACACGTTAACATCTGCGCCACAGAGGCGGGCTGAAACTTAAGTGCTTCTTAGATTTGCTCAGAATAAAAAAAAATTAAAAAGAAATATAAATATTTCCAAAATAGTTGTTTCAGCTATTTGTGGGCAAAATCGTGTTATAATGATGATAGTCGTTCTTTTGGGATATTTTAGACTCAATAATGATCTTTTAAGTCAATTTTATATGCCTAACACAACTATAGGCGGTGTAAAGTGCATTTTAGATTTTATTTCTCATGATGTCTGAATATTAATTGCAATTACTTTTTACATATATTCTCCTAGAGGAACTAAACAGACATTTGTATTAAACTTGGAGCTTTTCATATATTCTAGCCACTGAGGGAAAAGCAAGCTCTTAATTGGTGGGCCATTGTTGACCAGCTTCCCAAAATATCCTGTATGCTAATGCGTACAAACAAGTCTTCAACATTTGATACGATAGGAACCATTCAGATGCAAATGTTGTTTTACCTTGAGTTGAGAGACAACTTAAATCAAGAAAGACAGAGAAAGGGAAGATGGCAAGTAAACCGGTCGTGAAGATTGTCGCCGTGAAGAAGAATTAAAAGGTCACAGCGCATCTTCTGCACGATCTGCCTGCCATACGGAGGTCAAACTATCAAATGGTCCTGTCCCAATGTACGGCCCTTCCAAACAAAGAGAAATTCTCCTCGACAGCGATACAGACTACACCGTTTATACGGATTCATCAGACACAAACGAGAAACGTGCCTGCAACTCCTTTGCTCTTTTTCTCGTGACAACACTAACATACTGCTGACGTTCTTTCTTCGAGCTTCCTTTTTTTTTCTAGTTTCAAATGTTTTTTGTTCCATTTATATACCGCTTTTAATATCTAAGTTCGTACCGACGGTTTTGTGTTCGTAACAGTTACCATTGGCAACGATGTTTACTCCTTAACTATTATTCAATCCATCAATTTGTCCAAGTTTATATACATACATGAATAGGACATTGTCAGAATAAAAAAATGTATATATCTTAATTAATAATCAATTGTGCTGTAACATTAAAAATCATTGATTGGGTAAAATGGTCTTTCAACTAACCAATTAAAAATCTTTATTTTAAAAATACTCATGCTTAATGTTAAGAATTTTGTGTCTAATTTTTGTAAAATTCCAATGAGACACATTTAGCTTTCCTTAGTAAAATTTATCAGTACGCTATAAAGACAAAAATAGCATTTAAATAATCAACACGATTATATGGTATTTACAGCGACTATTTCCCTCATATGACGTTATCCGGGATGGGAAACTGTTTTTAAAATTCAAAAAAAGGTAATACGTATAATGTTACATGCTAACTTTAAAGATTCATGCAAACCACTATTCAAAAAATTAAAAATTCTAACAATGCCCTCAGTATATATTTTAGAGTTATCCACCTCTGTATATAAAAATTATGAGAAACTTATCCAAAAACAAAATCGTCATCATTACGGCACTCGGAAAGAGTCCAGCATAAAATACCCCATGCATAGATTAACATTATATGAAAAAACACCCTATTATATAGGTATAAAAATATACAATAAATTACCTCAACGACTAAAAGAAATAAAAACTGAAACTATTTAATAAAAGTGTAAAAGATCTGTTATTACATAAGACATATTACTCCATACAGGAATTCATGGATGACACAATATCATAACTACTGCATTACTTGTAATTGATAATTTATGTACATATACATTAGAATTAGTTTTTCTTTTAAATTTCTTTTATGTATAACTTGACGACTCACCAGTTTACCAGCTAGGCTTACAATGTAAACGCTATGTGACAAAAAAGATTCTATTCTATTCTATTATCCTATATTGACCGTGTTCAATTTGACCAATCAGATTCATGAAATCATACACAACGACGATAACTATTTTGTTAGTGCACCCTCAGACACCATGACAACGCATTCTGCATGCTTACGAACAGGCAAAGGATTATACATCTCACAGATCGTCGACTGTTAGTGCGACTTTCAAATGTCAAAATTGCTGAAAGGTTTGTGTGCCGTAACTTGTGAGGTTAAATTTCATTCATGTGCTAATATAGGCCTATATGATTTAGGGAATCAAATAATTTGTTTTATTGCTCTCAAATTATTGTTTTTTCGTGAAATAGTCTCTACAAATACAACTCGTGGTTTTTAACTTCCCTAGATAATTCAAAACCATTCATCACATTGCCTATAAAAATCTCCATGGAAAGTGTAAGTTACTTCAATATAACCTTGTCTATCCTCTGCAAGACTGCTAAGAAAACATAAGAAAGTCAAAACAAAAGGAGCAAATTTGATTGTGTGTTACTGCGTCATTGATGTCAGAGAGGAGACCAGTGGTTTTACATGAGCTCGTTGCTCCTTTGTTATTTTGTGATACTATGATTATGTTGGCAATGTTGCAACTTCTAATGACAAATTCAATTTGGAGCCCCTCGCATCGTGAGCGGTGAGTGTGACTTTCTCTTTTGCTCCAATTAATACTGTTCGTGCTCGCCCTGAACACAATGTGCCTTTGTCTCATGTCGACCTACCAACGAGCCCCGGTTGAAACCTCGTGAGCTGCATCAGCACTTCCATCAATAGGGCCTGCCTGGATTCTGATGACATGGCTGTTGTTAAACGTGTGTATAGACACAGATTAGGGAAATGCATATTTATTAGGTCATTTTTGGTCATTTTCTTCTCGAGTTTACGTCATTGTTATTTTCGTGAAATTAGTATCTTTTTAAAACTAATCTCACAATTATATTGATATATAAACAGGTTTACATTAAGAACTGTTTACCATGCCTCGATCTGCTACTCGATACTTGCCTAGAGCGCCATTTTTTTGACGAGCGGGAGAATTTGAAGTGTAAAAAAATTGAGGCACGTCAAAGGTTTTTTTCTTTTTTTTTTAACGCAGGTCAATGTTTTGATTTTCAAAACTACATGACAAATAGAAAGGAGGTATAGGAAGTAAAATAAGCAAGTAGAATAGGCTATACCACCAACTTATTTTGCAGAAAGTGTAAAATAAGGGGAAAATATTTTGTAATATGAAGGGTTGCTTTCCAAATGCTTTTAGGTACTGAATTAGTCCTAAAATATTTTGAATCCAAATTTAATTCAAATCAACATTACTGTATTGAGCTTTTGCTGCTAAAATATTATTAATATTTATTTGAACTATTTATACTTTATTTTATATTCTTCATACTTTATATTACTTATTGGTTCTATACTTTGTTTTGCACCTACAAAAGTTGTTCCATTTTTAAAGGTGTTTAAGTGTTCAAAATAAGTAACTTGTTGTTTCGCTTCGAAAACCTTAACGAACTAGTTTGTTTGAGAAATGACATTTTTTTATTTTTTGTTTCTATGTTTTGTAGTTATAACAGCCGAATAAAACTGCAACAGTCATGCATTAAATAACAAAATGACAAACAGTGTGTGTCTTTAAAAACTTTGTATTCAGCTGTATCGTGGGCTAGTTTAAAACATAAAAAATAAGCTTGAAGGTGTAAAATGTTATAATCGGAGGCAAGATTTTGTGGTGACAATTATTTATAAAATTTGCATTAATAATTTTAATTGGTGGTGTTTTGTGGTGAATATTTTACCATAAATTCACATTAATTTCGCACAAATTTTTGGGGAAGAATTAATTGGTAACAAAATATTATGTTGCACCCAACAGTTGGATTTTCACAGGATATGCATGTTTGGAGGTCCCTGAATAAAAATATGACCGTTTAATGTCTACCAACAACAATCTAAAACAAATATTTTATAAATCCTAAAGTGACATTCAAATCCAGTAACTTTCAAAGATGCGACAAAATATGTCCAGGAAATTTCCCAATCCCAAACAATCTCTTACACTGAAAAACGTTGATGCGTTTTTAGTTTCCAAAAACTGGCTCTGTCGATTTTGATTAAAATGGCATATATGTATATTTATACAATATAAAGCTGTAGATCTTGATTTTTCTAAAAAGTTTGAACATCCTTTTCATTTGGAAGAGTTTGTATAGTTTTATTCCTCCATCTACTTCATATAAATCTAAATAAACATTTGTAGAAATTATCTGAAGTTAATTTTCTTGCAAGTGCAAGATGAATGCTGTACTTAAACGATTGTCAAATCGTTGTGGATGCTTTGAAAGTGCGTCTCCTTTGTAGGGCCAAGAGATAAAACAATAATAATGTTTCCTATCTGAGAAAATTATACGTATAGGAAAATTTAAACAAACAATACAAAATATCCGGGAAATGATTCGCTCCTCAAAAATATATATTGGACATAAAATGTATCGTTTAACAAGTGCATTTTTGTGTAGTAAAGTGTTGGCTATATCTTAAGGTTTACCACTTATGCAAAAGTCACTCAGAAAGAATACGACTTCTGAGGACATTTCCAAAAAATTCAAAATGTACATATCAATGGCCGCTAAAATATAAAAATCGTTAGTCATTTAAAAATATTCCATGTAAAAGGTAGTCTGGTGTTGGAGGATTTTCTAGATGTCTTCATGTCACATCCTACATAGGTAAATGCTGAATTTAAATACCCACTGTAGCAGTTAACCTCCCTGGTCAAGCTCCATTACTGGAAAGTGCCTTCGAGCCAGAAACCTTATGGACTTTCTCAAGGCTCTGGCTTTTTTGCCTGCCATCTGTAGCCTGCTTTGCTGCCTTCACTTCATCTCTTTCTCCTAGAGGACGTTAGTCGCAAAGAATTCTCATAAGTCGCAGTGTATAAAGAGTTCTCCCCGCATCTCATTCACACGAACTCTTGGAGTTCATTATATAGGTAGTTCAGAAACTCTTTCATGTTCTGTCATGAAATAAAATACGAGGGTGGGTCAAATGCCTCCTATTTTTTCCCTTTAAATAAGTAAGTTATGTTAAAACTTTGAATTTGGCGCAATTCCTCAAACCTTCTTCTCCAGTCCCCTGCAGTAGTAACTTCCTAAGTCAACAGGTGGCAGCACTGCATCCTCTTGCAAAATGGCTGACATCGACATTCGTATTAGACAGCGTTCTGTGATTGAATTTTTGACTGCGGAAGGTGAAACGCCAATTCGCATTCACGAAATGCTAAAACATGTGTATGGTGATGCAACGGTGGATGTCAGCACTGTTAGACGATGGGTTCGTCGCTGTAACGAAGCTGAAGGGCAAACACCATTGGCAGATGAAAAGCGAAGCGGCAGTGACTCCATGCAACAATCAGCGAGTCGATGACATCATTCGTAGTGATCGCCGGGCAACAACAGGTGAATTGTGTCGCACTACCTCCCGCAGTAAGGCAGTGTGATGACGATTATTCAACAACTGGGTTACTCAAAAGTTTGTTCATGTTGGGTACCAAGAATAACTGCCCAAAACAAAGAAACAATGAAAACAATAGCCTCCGAACACTTGCAGTGCTTCAGTTTGGAGGGAGAGGAGTTTCTGGAAAAAATTGTTACTGGAGACGAAACGTGGGTTCATTTTTTTGAACCTGAACCAAAGAGGCAGTCAATGGAATGGCATCACACAACGTCATTGAAGAAGAAAAAAATTCAAAACATAGCGGTCGGCAGGGAAAGTCATGGCGACAGTGTTTTGGGATGCAGAGGGTGTGCTTATGATTGATTTTTTGGAGCAGGGATGCACAATAAATTCTGTCCAAAACGTCAGAACTCTCAAAAAGCTGAAAGCACGTCTTCACCGAGTTCGCCCAACAAAAACAATGGCGGATGTTCTTCTTTTGCATGAAAATGCAAGACCACACACCAGCCGTTACACCACTGCAGAAATTGAGAAATTGGGATGGCAAGTCTTACATCCCTGATCTGGCACCATCAGACTTCCATCTGTTCGGGTTACTAAAGGAAGCTCATTGTGGGATTCATTTTGAAGATGAGGATGCTGTGAAAACGTCCGTGCGTCAATGGCTTAGGAAGCAAGACCGTGTGTTTTACCACACTGGAATACATGCTCTAGTTAAAAGGTGGACCAAAACTGTGGAAAAGGGCGGAGATTATATTGAATAGTGACAAATTAATCGTCAATGTTGTAGTTTTCAAGCTATGTAAATTGGATTCAATCTTCTTGGCAATTAAAAGAGAAAACAATATAGGAGGCATTACTTTTTGACCCACCCTCGTATGTTCGTATTCTGGAAGAAGATAACCTCAAATAATAACAAACAGTTGACAACTGTAAATGGAATACGCGTACTTCTGTATCTAATATATTTCATGTACACAGTTTGCGTGAGTTACGGTCATTTCATAGGGACCCTACCCTGTGCAGTGTGTGACGCCTTAGGTCGGCCGCTCTGTCTCCCGTCGCCTTATCCTTCCCCCAAGCGGGGCATCCGCAATAAACCTCAGGTTTTGGTGCCGAATCCCCTCCCAGTAATCCTAATGGGTAAACTGTAAGACAGACTAGAACTCACTACGCCAAAAAAATCTCTCTTTAAAGGAAGAATATAATTTAAATAAATTATTTGTACTATCAGCCGTGTTCCAGATAGCTATTATTACGGATTTACGTTTGAGTACTTTGTTATTTTTTAAAAAGATGCTGTGACTGTGTAGTTGTTTCTCTTGGTGTCATGGAAAGTGTATGGAACATGAGCGTCCGAGTTTTAAATACTTATCGATTCGATTTCCCCGCATCACTATGTAGCTACAGCTAAATTTGAATGAAACTATTTCTTAAAATGTATATCTGAGTTGACACAAGTGGAGTAAATCACGTGATAGGAGCTGTTGAACGCCTTAGTCGGGTTGTCGGTCTAATTACAAAATGGACTCTAACAGCATTGGAAAGTGGTAGTAGTGTTTGTGGCGGGAAGGAACCGGTCGCGGTGCTGCCATCTAGGTAGCATCTGTGAGTCCATTGGCCCCAGCAGAGGTTGGGTCAAGACACCGTATAAAGGACCGTGTTTACCAGAACAAGTTGGGTTATCTATCTTGTCCCTTGCGGCAGTACACGGCTGTCTGCCTGCCTGCCTGGCCCAGGTGCTGTTTTGTTTTCGTCTTACCACTCCGTATCAAACGTGATTTTTATTAACAATTTTAGTTAATCATCGTAAACGTCCATATGCCATCAGAAGTGTTTACCTAGTGAGTTAATACAGACTCCAGGAAGTATTCCTGTCCATTTTAGAAAATAGTCGGAACGTGTAATGTTTACATCACTTCTACACCCACTGCAAACTATTATTACAAATATTTTTTTCTCTAAACTTAAGGTTAATAAAGAAAAACATTTGCAGAATATCTATTTGTGGGACTTGCGAGGTAAGCTGATGTTTATTAGCGAGTGAAAAACGAGAGGTTTTTTGTGGTAAATTTATTTATTTATCTTTTTTTTTTTTTTTTTTTGCAATTTACGTCCTCCAACGTTAAGTCATATCGGACTGTGAATGAAATGGGTGAAATGATGCACAAATGAGTCCGCGGTCCATGGAGCTTAGACTTACCTGACATTTGTCTTTCAGCATAAGGGAAAACACCGGAAAAAACCTTATACAAGTAACTCACCCTGACCGCGATTCGAACTCGGGGCTCTTGAACGTGAGGCAGACACGCTACCATCTAGGCTACCGAGGCGGGCGGTAAATTTACGTCCTCCGACGTTAAGTCATATCGGACGATGAATGTAATGGGTGAAATGATGCTCTAATGAGCTCAGGGTCCATAGAGCTTAGAGTTACCCGACATTCGTCTTTCAAGATAAGGGAAATCCCCGGAAAAACCTTTTCCAGGTAACTCGCCCTGACCGAGGTACGAACTCGGGACTTCTTGACTGTGAGGCAGACACGGTGCCATCTTATCTACCAAGGCGGACCGCCCGAGACGTTAGCGCCGAGAGCAAATAAACATAAAACCTCGTTGGTCCAATACCTAATTTAATCCGTTTCCTAAGAAAAAATCTACTTTAATAATGAATTATAAAAGTATTAAAATTGAACCACGGATCTTCTGGTCTCCGTCCATTCTCGTTATGGTGTGGAAGTATGTACGAGAAATTAACTGTTTAAATGTAATAGTATGTCACATTCTAATAGAGTAACGGTCCTAAGATATATTACTTACATACTTTCATAATATCAATTGTACCACCAAATTCAATAGGTAATAATTCTAATTAAAAATTCACCTCTGACAGCCAGATATTCAGGTAGAGAGCTCTGAATTTAGAGACAGTCAACTTTAAGTATTACATATGATATACACGCCCCGTTTTCTTATAATTTCATTTTAGTCTTTTAAGAAGACTAGTCAAGCAAAAGCTATTTACTATACAAGAGTTAAAAAGTAAGATGTTATTTTGTGAGTAGGCGTGATTCCAAAATGAGGCTACAGGCCGAGACCTACGAACAAAATAATATACGACGATGGTGTTCTAAAAGTCCCGCGTTATGGCCATCATTTTGCAACAGGATAATTTGCAAAAGGCGTAACGATGGATGATTAATCACACTAGGCAACGAAAAAAAATAAGTGTTGAATGTTTCGAGCACTTCATGAGCCAATTCCTACTAATTTTGGGTTGAGAAAAACTAATATGACAATGAAAAATTTTTATTAGCTCTAGTTTCTATTATATACACAAGGTGGAAGTATTACATATTAACGGATTGAGAGAAAAGGATACATTTTAATTACATATATGCTAACAACAATGAAAGTGCATTTGGTCCTTTTAACTGGTAATTACATGCTAATAGTTCTAAATTGCTGGACAAATACTTCGCAGATAGTCGTGTCTGAAGAGAATCATGACTTCGTCGTCTTTTAGCTTGCCTCTTGTGATGGAGTTCCGCAGAATCCCTATACAAAGACCAAGCATTACTTCATTCCAACGACCCTGATATCTTTGTTCCATAACAGAAATGTCCTGATGGAATCTCTCCTCATGTTCATCACTAACAGCTCCACAGCTAGGAGGGAAAAAGTCTAGGTGGGAGTGGAGAAAATGGATCTTAAGGGACATGTTGTATCCAAGGTTACGGTATTTTTGCAGGAGCACTGTCACCAAATGCTTGTAGTTGTCATCTCTTTTGCTGCCTAAAAATCTATGAACAACACCCTTGAAGGCTTCCCAAGCTTCTTTTTTTTCCCCTCCAAAACTTGGTCAAATGCAGTTCTCTTATTTGTGGTCCGACAAAAATGCCTTCCTTAACTTTTGCATCACTTAATTTCCAAAATTTCTCTCTGATTGTGTTTTGTTATTTGACAGGTGTGCCAACTCCCCCAAAAATTCCCCCATATTTAAAATCTTCACTCTAAAATATGAAATGTAACTTTATCTTCAAAGCAAGAGCTAATCTATCATTTTTATGGTGATTTTTTAATTTAGTGGATGGAAATACATGTAAATTCACTATTTTTAAGCCCGAAACATTGTCATTGTTGCCCAGTGTTATTTTCATCTTTGGTGATCCCGAAGAACTCTTGTAGATGCCTCGGCGCTCTGGAGCAGTGAGTCTTATCTCTGGTTGTTGTATCGGAGTGAAAATTATTTTATGCTGCAACAGTTGTAAAATAATAACAATCCTTCTTCTTTAAATATCGTGGAATTTAATCCGCAAAACCATTAATAAATTCTATTACAATTTTAAATTCCGTAGATTCTGTTCTTTTATAAACTGATTATTGTTGCATCGTTGAGCCTTAAGTTTCTGCAAACTTGTAGAGCGACACCAAAAACACGTTTTACTAAGAGGAAGTCACATGGAAAATGTTACAAAATTAATAATTATTTTTTTCTGAGGCTTAAATTTATCACAAATAATCGGTTTTAAAATACCTTTTCAATCATACACTATTTTAGACAGCCCTGAATATTTACACACACACACACACACACACACACACACACACACACACACACATATATATATAATAGATTATACAAGGGACAATTTTTTTTTTTTTTGACAACATACCTTTACTCATCCTCATAATTTTGACGGCCCTTCCTAAAATAGTCTCCCCTGAATGCGATGTACTTGTCCCAGCGTTTCTGCCAGTCTTCAAAGACATGCTGGAAACTATTTTTGACAGATCCTTCAAAATCTCCTCCGCAGCCTTCACCACTGCTTCTGATGAAGGATAATGCCTCCCACGAAGGCGTTTCTTCAAGTTAGGGAACATAAAAAAAGTCACATGGGACTAAATGCGGACTATAGGGAGGGTGAGGGATGCACTTCACGTTGATTTATGCAAGATATTCAGCAACAACATTGGCAATATGCGACCGCGCATTATCGTGGTGCAACATCCAGCCTGCTTCACGGAAATGTGGTCTTTTGCGCCTGATATGGACTTGCTATGTTTTCAGGGCATCCCTGTAGTATTGTCCAGTTACTGATGTGTGTGCAGGTACAACATGCTGATAAACCATTCCATGAATATCAAAGAATGAGATGACCATAACTTTCCCAGCAGAAGCAACCGCTTTTGCTTTTTGGGGGGCTTGGTGATGAAGGAGATTTCCATACTGAGCTTCGCTGTTTGCTCTCAGGATCATAAGGATGTAGCCAAGTTTCATCAGCAGTGATTACGTTTGAAAGAAACTCCGGATCTTCCTCTAACATCAACTTCAACTGCATGCAGACCTGCATGCGAATGTCCTTTTGTTCGGGAATCAACAGTCTTGGAACCCATCGCGCACAAACACGTCTCATGTTTAATGTTTCGTGACTGTAACGTGTGACTGGCACCTAATGAAATGTTGAGCATTTCAGAAAGTGATCTTAAGGTAATTCGTCGATCCTCTCTCACAATGACAGCAGCAGTGTTGATGTTTTCTTCCGTAAGAGCAGTAACTGGAGCACTGGGTCCACCTTCCTTTGAAACTGATTGTCTCCCCTCTTTAAACATTTTAAACCACCTTCGAGCTGTGCTGTAGGGAAGAACAGACTCTCCATGGCCCTCCTGTAACATTGTATAGGCCTCAACTGAAGATTTGTTGAGACGAAATCAGAATCCCAAAGCCACATATTGTTCCTCGCGTTTTACCTCCATTGCAGCGGTAGGCGATACTGAACATGTGTGAACTTGCCTGGTTCTCACAGGCGGGAACCAGGAGTACCAACAATGAAACTACTACGCCGTGTTTGTTTCACATTAAGTTAACAGAATATAATAAGACTGAATTTTAGTGCGAAAAATTATGACCGTAAAGAATTATGATCATTCTTTATTGTACAGCCCTCTTATATAAATATATGGTATTGTTTTACCTTTCTTATGGTCATGATATTCATTTGTCTGGCGTAGTATCAGAGTTGACAACATGGCATTTAGAAAACCACAATATTCTACATAAGGGAGGTAGTGGATATAATAAAATGATGAAAATAACGTAACGAGAAAAATTTAATTAGTTAATAGATTACATTTTGCAAACACATCTTTTGAAAAACTGAAAGAGGCGATTGTCATATTCCGCAAGAAACAAAAGTTGACAGAACCGGCGTGTTAAAAACATTTGAGATCTGAGCAAAAGGATTTTATCAGCAGCTTTTTGTCTCTAAGAGAAACGTATGGACGGATAATGTACTCATTTAAAAAGCTGAACACTTCGTAATCGTGATCAACTTGATTGTTTGCCCACTCGTCCGTATGTATGAAACCCCGTTTGCGTAGGCAGCGTGCAGCACAGTCAAGTCGAGGAGTTGTCGCTGTCACAGGCGGAAGCCAATATTATGCAATGGCAATGAGGTCATACAGCTAGCTGCCTATACTCAGTCGAACCCACCACATATGTTTCTGTTTAGTCTGGGTTTAACTGCCCTCATCTACCACTTGCAAATCTTTTATCGGAAAACTAGAATAAAACCTGAGACCGTACATCAGACATATTTAATATTACATTATCATTCCGAAACAAACGATAAACATGTTAAATGAAGGGACAAAATATATCTGAATTCATACACATGCTACAAATAGGCCAAACAAATAACCTTGGTATTAAAACTCAACAAAAGTTTCACATAAATTTAGGAATGCCCTTTGATTTAGAATCCTTTAGAAATACTTTGCGTTTTGATGCTTTGACAAACCTATTCGATTATTTTTCTTATTGTATTATGCAGTTCTGTCCTCGCATTTCTCTAATGTTATTTATTCTTTCAAAACATTGTTAGGTTAGAGTAAAAAAAGTCTTCCTTTTAAGGTGAAACTAAGCAAAAAGTCATTTTTTATAGATAATTAAATAGTTAACATTTCAAGGTACATTTTGATATACAATTTAGTCACGTAGTAATTAAAAGTGGATTTAAGTATATTTTAACTAAATAGCCAGATGCTATTTGTAGCTTCCTGTGCACCCATTTATGAAATGTTGAAGTGTAGAAATATTTTATCTAGAATACTGTTAAATAGCTTACCCTGCGCCGTGGCGTAGCGGGCTAAGCCAGCATGCCTTGGTTCCTGGCCATGGAAAGCGATCCGGGTTCGATCCCACCCGTGGGGTGTGGATTCTAAGTCCCGGGTACCCACTCAGCATCGTGAGGTAAGTGAGAGACTTACGCTAGGTAAGCGGTCCTTACCAACGTTCCAGCTGAAGGATGCCGAGATGCTGACCACATCTCCTTCCCGTATCGGTTGAACAATCGCCCACCTCTGCCTTGCGTAAGTGGGCGTGAGCCCGGCAGTCGGGTTGGTAGGCCCTGGCCCTCTTAGGGCTGTCACGCCAGTGGTTAACTTTCCTAACGGTGAGATAGCGTATTTGCTGCTCGTATGTTGGCATGACTATTGCTGAACTTTTTTTATTCATTATAGCATTTCGTTTTCAGTTGTGTTTCATCTGTATTCTTAGAAGTTCACACATTTGAAAACAAACTCCTAGAAAGCTGTATATCTACAAGCATTTTACTTGCTTTTTGTTGTGTCTGGTTATGCACAAAAGATTGAAGCACAATAATTACTTCATATAATAAAAGGACTATTGTTATAAATCAGTGGTCTCTCTAACAATCATTTAATGCTGAAACGTTTCGTGTATGTGGGTTTAATAGTTTCCGGGAAAATTAGTCATTAACTTGTATATTTTAATATTAGTGAGACAGGCCTACTCTCTCACATTAAGGCATGGAGTATTTAAATGTCTAGTTTACTTAGTAGCAAAATATAAACAAGGCTGGCCCCACGGCTCGGTCGGTAGAGCACCTGCCTGCCGTGCTAGGAATCCCGGCTTCAATTCCCATCAGTGGGAATGGGTATTTTTCTCCGACCAAGATAATTCTTCACCTTCCCCAGAGTCTGGAAGTATGAATGAGAGTGTGGTTTGAGCGTGATGTAACGATTAAAACCTATCGAATACGGGTTAACACCTTCGATATGTTCCAAAGGAGAACGGCTGCCGATATGACCATTGTAGCTAAAGGCGGGGTATAAATGTGTTCGTCATCTAATTATTAAAACTCAACGAATACGAGTTAACACCTTCGATATGTTCCAAAGGAGAACGGCCGCCGATATGACCATTGTAGTTAAAGGCGAGGTATAAATGTGTACGTGATCTAATGATTAAAACCCAACGAATACGAGTTAACACCTTCGATATGTTCCAAAGGAGAACGGCCGCTGATATGACCATTGTAGTTAAAGGCGGGGTATAAATGTGTACGTGATCTAATGATTAAAACCCAACGAATACGAGTTAACACCTTCGATATGTTCCAAAGGAGAACGGCCGCCGATATGACCATTGTAGTTAAAGGCGGGGTATAAATGTGTACGTGATCTAATGATTAAAACCCAACGATTACGAGTTAACATCTTCGATATGTTCCAAAGCAGAACGACCGCCGATATGACCATTGCAGTTAAAGGCGGGATATAAATGTGTACGTGATCTAATGATTAAAACCCAACGATTACGAGTTAACATCTTCGATATGTTCCAAAGGAGAACGGCCGCCGATATGACCATTGCAGTTAAAGGTGAGGTATAAATGTGTACGTGATCTAATGATTAAAACCCAACGAATACGAGTTAACATCTTCGATATGTTCCAAAGGAGAACAGCCGCCGATATGGCCATTGCAGTTAAAGGCGAGGTATAAATGTGTACGTGATCTAATGATTAAAACCCAACGAATACGAGTTAACATCTTCGATATGTTCCAAAGGAGAACGGCCGCCGATATGACCATTGCAGTTAAAGGCGGGGTATAAATGTGTACGTGATCTAATGATTAAAACCCAACGAATACGAGTTAACACCTTCGATATGTTCCAAAGGAGAACGGCCGCCGATATGACCATTGCAGTTAAAGGCGGGGTATAAATGTGTACGTGATCTAATGATTAAAACCCAACGAATACGAGTTAACACCTTCGATATGTTCCAAAGGAGAACGGCCGCCGATATGACCATTGCAGTTAAAGGCGGGGTATAAATGTGTACGTGATCTAATGATTAAAACCCAACGAATACGAGTTAACACCTTCGATATGTTCCAAAGGAGAACGGCCGCCGATATGATCATTGTAGTTAAAGGCGGGGTATAAATGGAACAACAAAAAATACAAACAATCGAATGCATATTAAATGACGCAATCTGCTTACTAAACAACACACTGAGATTTCATTTGTTAGTTGGAAGACAGAGGAAAATACTATGCCTGTAATTTCTTTAAATGAAATTAACAGATAGCCCACGAGACAATTTAAAATATATAACCTGATTGACACTCTCTAGGGGAAAATAAAGTTTATCATCGTTTTCTTAGGTGTTGTTTGCCATTAGTGAACGTCAGGTGGATTCTATCGTCGAAGAAAACTTTCTCTAAATGGTTTTACGACACTTTACCCGTACGTGATTCCACACATTTTACCATAATGGCAAAACGTTCACTCTAATCACGTCTCGTTTGTCGTAGGTCACGTTCCAACAATATACAATACATGCCTAGGTTCCCTACAGATCCGTTGTTCACGTTTGAGAGAAACGTTCTCTGTAATTGTCATATATTTCACCCCCTTTTAAACGTATGTATTTTAACATACTGTCTCAGCTGTCAAGTAGCAACCTATCAGCGCCTTTCCACTACAACACAAAAGGTGTAATATATTGTTAAACAATCATCAATTCGCAGAAAGTTTATTTTACTAATGTACGAAGGTTAAATTTTTACGTCCTGCCTCATACAAGAATAGATCTCAAGCAAGTGAATAAAATATATTAGACTGCTTTGCAAAGGATTTGCAATTGAATGATCTTACATTTGTAATTGGCATGAAGGAATCGCAGGGAGAGGAGATAATGAAATTGCATTATGCCTTTTAAAAGTGCTGAACATGAACTTCATTCATAAAAGGAGTATGGTCCTTTGGAGAGACAACTGCATTGGTCAGAACAAGAATAGGATGCTCATACATAAATATTTCTAGTTGCTAACCAAGTGTTTGATCAAATAGATCATAAATTCATTGTCAATGGACATAGTTCCATGTAATGTAATAGGGAATTCGCACTGATCGAAAAACAAAATAGAGTAATGAAACGTTTCATTCCTGAAGATCCGCACAAAGTTGCAAAATGTTCCAAGCTTAGTAATCCCTTCACAGTTCTGGATATGGAAAAATGCGATTTCTTTAACTTTCAGGGAACAACTGACAAGTTGATTACCACTAAGCGTCTGAATATAAGTTCTGCAGTTTGGATACGTAGTAAGTCCAGCTTTCCTGGTGTTGTTTTTATAAGAGATGCATTTAATGAGTTTAGTTTATGGAAACAAATATCAGTTCTAAGAAAAGGAGCCACTTTTAATGGCCTTAAAGAGGCTGAGCTGCATCTAAGTGGATTGTCTAACAGAATAACAATTGAAAAAGAACATGATCTGATGTCCATGATAGAAGATTTACCTGAAGAAGAGCATCGAACATTTTACAGAAATTTGTGTTCTGATTTACTGTAAAACATCAATCATTCAAGTATTGCACACATTATTTATTCTTTCTAAATTAAGCATTACATTTTCAGCGAGTGTTAATTCACACTAATGCCCGATTTCACCATCAAATGTTAAACCGTAACACGAGTTTCCTTAACGATTGTAAATAGTCAAGATGGCGGGCATGAACTCAGCTGTTGATGTCGGTTTGCTATATTTAAGACCGTCTAAATGACATTCATAATAGAGTACGGCCTATGAGGAGAAATGATTTTGAGGAACTATCCGAAGAAAATTGTTTTACGGAGGTATAGACTGTGCACACATGTTGCTATGAAGGTTACTGCGGAAGTACAAGAGAGGTTAGAATATACATCGAAAGGAATATGCCGATCTCGCCTTTGCTTCAAGTATTAATAACTTTGCGATTTTATAATTCACTGAATTATATGGATAATACAATGTTCACCTGCCGTCTTGAAACGTTCAAGTCACTCGTCCTTCGCACCACGTTGTAAATTTACGTAATAATGAGTTAGAATATACATCGAAAGGAATATGGCGATCTCGCCTTTGCTTCAAGCATTAATAACTTTGCGATTTTATAATTCACTGAATTATATGGATAATACATCGTTCACCTCCCGTCTTGAAACGTTTAAAGCACTTGCCCTTCTTCGCTCCTCGTTTTAAATTTACGTAATACAGACAAGTTGTTTGGTGCTTGTAGTACTGACACATGCATTTGAATTAAATTCGTTTCCAATATTTTCCCCGCGACATCTTTCTCTTTTACATTCACTGCATCCGTCCTCTTATTTTCCACGATATCCTTACACTTCGTCACGAATTCAATTAACAATTCTTTCTCCGTGGATGAGAAATTTGTCTCACGGCTTTATTTATGATTTTATTCATCCGCCATTTGTGCAGACGAAAATGAAAACAAAAGCGCATCGCAGCACATTCAGAAAATAATACGACTCATCCACAGCCTTCTATAGCTGCGAGATTTACAAGTTTCTTGGCGTTAACACGTGTTTGTTAACATTTCCAGAAAACAGGTTGGTGAAATGCAAGAAATGTAACATTAGTTTTAGCGCTGTGACAATTGTTACGTTACATTTGTTAACGTCGATTTTAACATCTGTTGGTGAAATCGGGCATTACTCTGATATTTTCAATAGAGGTAGTACTGTGTGAAAATATTGATGAATATTTGAGTTTGTAGATACCACTTTCGTAAGGAAAAGATACTCAAGAGTTAACCCTTTCCTAATTTTTTGTTTTCATATTGTCACTATAAATTGAGGCAATATATTTGGTGCCTTAAATTTTGCAAGAACGTATCTAACACGTACACAATATGTTTCTAATAAATTAAATTTAAAAATAAATAATTAAATTGATTAAGGAATGTCTTTCCAAACTTATCTTGGTACTTAGCCCCTGTTTAAGATTCAACCTTCAAACCCTTTAAGATATAAACAAAAACCTGCTACACAAAAATTGCAGAGCTATAGAATTATGTCAAATAAAATGTTTTTAACACTGACTGTTTCCGAAATATTCATGTTGGTTTGAGTCCCTACTGTTTTCAATAATACTTTCTTTAAAGAGGTGAAGTGTATATATATATATATATATATATATATATATATATATATATATATATATATTGTGAATTAATTCACGCAGAGTATTGTAACCAGGGACCTAGTCGACAGCTGTGCCACAATGCAAACAGAATCAAATTATTCTCACTATCTTTCATAAAGTTTAGTAGTAAATGGGAAACATCAATGATTAAGAACATGTGGTGCATTTAAAAAATGTAAAATTCAAAGTAGTACGCTGTATGGTATCTCAAAGGCAATTGAAACACAGAACTCCTACATTCAGCTCCAACATTTAGGACCTTGAATACCTATTATACAGAATAATTAATGAGCAATAACATTACGCGAACTTCAGTTTTCCTGCAGTATTTGAGGTTGTATTTATGGCAGTAGGAACAGTAAAGTTTTCCATACGGAAGTCATATGGTTAGTGTGCTACACCAGCGTTGAAGTCTCCATTCGCTGTGATTTGACTGAAGGCCAGGTAGGAGCGATAGCTTGGCTTGGGTCGGGATGTCCGTGAACTTTCCCCTCCCCACAGCACCACACCTCTCAGGACTGCCAACCTTACCAAAACAAAATAACCGGTGCGCATCGAGTATGCTAATTCTGTTATGCAAATGGGTGCACCGTAATAACACCTCGTAGTTCTCGCTAATGACCTACTGGACACTGCAGCGTGCCGTACGCATTCCCATGACGGAATATATTTAGTACAGCGAGTTCTGTTGTGGCTACGATTTACCTATTCAGTTATATCTGCCCTTCTAAAATCTATGTCTGCTAAACGCTATTGGCATACTTTTTTCTGGTGCATTTAATTCCAGAAAATTATGATACATTTAAAACTAAAACAAAGTTGATTTACAATATTTTCTTTCTAATTCTCGTTTATTAAGTTTACTTTTATATATGGTTTGCCCTCCTCTGTACCCTATCTGCCTCGCGTTCAAGAGGTCCTGCGTTCGAATCCTGGTCAGAGTGGATCACCTGGATAAGTGTTTTTCCCAGGCCTTCTCTTATCCTGAAATATGAATGTCTGGTAACTCTAAGCTCTATGTTTCTTGTACTCATTTGAACATCATTTCATTCATCGTCCGATATAACTTAACGTTGGAGATTTTCTCTTATCCTGAAAGATGAATGTCTGGTAACTCTAAGCTCTATGTACCCTGTACTCATTTGAACATCATTTCATTCATCGTCCGATATAACTTAACGTTGGAGATTTTCTCTTATCCTGAAAGATGAATGTCTGGTAACTCTAAGCTCTATGCACACTGTGCTCATTTGAACATCATTCCATTCATCGTCCGATATAACTTAACGTTGGAGATTCTCCCTTAACCTGAAAGATGAATGTCTGGTAACCCTAAGCTCTATGTTTCTTGTACTCATTTGTACATCATTTCATTCATCGTCCGATATGACTTAACGTTGGAGATTTTCTCTTATCCTGAAAGATGAATGTCTGGTAACTCTAAGCTCTATGTACCCTGTACTCATTTGAACATAATTTCATTCATCGTCCGATATGACTTAACGTTGGAGGTTTTCCCATATCCTGAAAGATGGATGTCTGGTAACTCTAAGCTCTATGTACCCTGTACTCATTTGAACATAATTTCATTCATCGTCCGATATGACAACGTTGGAGGTTTTCGCTTATCCTGAAAGATGGATGTCTGGTAACTCTAAGCTCTATGTACCCTGTACTCATTTGAACATAATTTCATTCATCGTCCGATATGACAACGTTGGAGGTTTTCCCTTATCCTGAAAGATGGATGTCTGGTAACTCTAAGCTCTATGTACCCTGTACTCATTTGAACATCATTTCATTCATCGTCCGATATGACTTAACGTTGGAGGTTTTCCCTTATCCTGAAAGATGGATGTCTGGTAACCCTAAGCTCTATGTACCCTGTACTCATTTGAACATCATTTCATTCATCGTCCGATATGACTTAACGTTGGAGGTTTTCTCTTATCCTGAAAGATGGATGTCTGGTAACCCTAAGCTCTATGTACCCTGTACTCATTTGAACATCATTTCATTCATCGTCCGATATGACAACGTTGGAGGTTTTCCCTTATCCTGAAAGATGAATGTCTGGTAACTCTAAGCTCTATGTACCCTGTACTCATTTGTACATTATTTGATTCATCGTCCGATATGACTTAACGTTGAAGGTTTTCCCTTATCCTGAAAGATGGATGTCTGGTAACCCTAAGCTCTATGTACCCTGTACTCATTTGAACATCATTTCATTCATCGTCCGATATGACTTAACGTTGGAGGTTTTCCCTTATCCTGAAAGATGGATGTCTGGTAACTCTAAGCTCTATGTACCCTGTGCTCATTTGTACATTATTTGATTCATCGTCCGATATGACTTAACGTTGGAGGTTTTCTCTTATCCTGAATGATAAGTGTCTGTTAACTCTAAGTTCTATGTACCCTGTACTCATTTGAACATCATTTCATTCATTGACCTATATGACCTAATGATGGAGGACGTAAATTACAAAAAACAGAATTCATACAAACATCTTGTATTATCTAGTTTTAAAATATTGGAAATCAGCTATATTGTGATTATAAAGTTAATACCAGAATGAAATATATATGACGATGTCTGTGAATGGCTAATGATTAGAGACTATTATATCACAGATGTTTTGTGCAATGTTGTGGTCATGTTTTCACGCATCGCTGGCCAAACATCATGAAGGTACAGGTGTTCCTACACACCAAATAACACGTTGTAATCATAATCCAGGAGCAAAGCTACGTGCAGAGATGTGCAGTCAGTGACAAGGGTATACGTAGCAATGATTAGCAGTCAGATCATGGACGTCACACCCTCGAATCTGCATTACACCACGTCCACCGCTCATTATGTTACAAGACATGGAGCAAGTTCCAAACCTCCATGCGTAAAAAGTAATGTGATTCTCTTTACTCCATCTCAACATACCTCCTACTGGACACAATCATAGCCATGGCAGTAATGACAGAAAATACCTTTATTACACAACAAAATAATCAGAATGTTATCCGACGTACCTCCAAGAACTCATTTTAAACTGTTATTTGTTAAAATTGATATTTTAACATTCACTTTAACATTTGTACCTGACCGCCGATCATTTATCAAGAAAAAGGTTCCTAAATTTACATTATTCTCCAAAGTTCTTGACCTTCACACGAAATACACTTCTAATATTTACATTAATAAAAGTAAATCTAGTAAATTGCTTTGAATCTTTAAAGAGATCAGAGAAAAGCACCCAAAATACGTTTAAGATAGTTTCGCGACCAGTGAAATGTATACTATTTTTTGTTTAATTACTCCCTCCAACGTTAAGTCATATCGGACGATATATGAAATGATGTTCAAACGAGTACAGGGTACATAGAGCTTAGAGTTACCACACATTCATCTTTCAGGATAAGGAAAAACCTCCAACGTTAAGTCATATCAGACGATGAATGAAATGATGTTCAAATGAGTACAGGGTACATAGAGCTTAGAGTTATCAGACATTCATCTTTCAGGATAAGAGAAAACCTCCAACGTTAAGTCATATCGGACGATGAATGTAATGATGTTCAAATGAGTACAGAGTACATAGATCTTAGAGTTACCAGACATTCATCTTTCAGGATAAGAGAAAACCTCCAACGTTAAGTCATATCAGACGATGAATGTAATGATGTTCAAATGAGTACAGAGTACATAGATCTTAGAGTTACCACACATTCATCTTTCAGGATAAGAGAAAACCTCCAACGTTAAGTCATATCAGACGATGAATGAAATGATGTTCAAATGAGTACAGAGTACATAGATCTTAGAGTTACCACACATTCATCTTTCAGGATAAGAGAAAACCTCCAACGTTAAGTCATATCAGACGATGAATGTAATGATGTTCAAATGAGTACAGAGTACATAGATCTTAGAGTTACCACACATTCATCTTTCAGGATAAGGAAAAACCTCCAACGTTAAGTCATATCAGACGATGAATGAAATGATGTTCAAATGAGTACAGGGTACATAGAGCTTAGAGTTATCAGACAATCATCTTTCAGGATAAGAGAAAACCTCCAACGTTAAGTCATATCAGACGATGAATGTAATGATGTTCAAATGAGTACAGAGTACATAGATCTTAGAGTTACCAGACATTCATCTTTCAGGATAAGAGAAAACCTCCAACGTTAAGTCATATCAGACGATGAATGTAATGATGTTCAAATGAGTACAGAGTACATAGATCTTAGAGTTACCACACATTCATCTTTCAGGATAAGAGAAAACCTCCAACGTTAAGTCATATCAGACGATGAATGTAATGATGTTCAAATGAGTACAGGGTACATAGAGCTTAGAGTTACCACACATTCATCTTTCAGGATAAGAGAAAACCTCCAACGTTAAGTCATATCGGACGATGAATGAAATGATGTTCAAATGAGTACAGGGTACATAGAGCTTAGAGTTACTAGACATTCATCTTTCAGGATAAGAGAAAACCTCCAACGTTAAGTCATATCAGACGATGAATGAAATGATGTTCAAATGAGTACAGGGTACATAGAGCTTAGAGTTACCAGACACTCATCTTTCAGGATAAGAGAAAACCTCCAACGTTAAGTCATATCAGACGATGAATGAAATGATGTTCAAATGAGTACAGGGTACATAGAGCTTAGTTACCAGACACTCATCTTTCAGGATAAGAGAAAACCTCCAACGTTAAGTCATATCGGACGATGAATGAAATGATGCTCAAATGAGTACAGGGTCCATAGAGCTTAGAGTTACCAGACATTCATCTTTCAGGATAAGAGAAAACCTCCAACGTTAAGTCATATCAGACGATGAATGAAATGATGTACAAATGAGTATAGGGTACATAGAGCTTAGAGTTACCAGACATTCATCTTTCAGGATAAGAGAAAACCTCCAACGTTAAGTCATCGGACGATGAATGAAATGATGTTCAAATGAGTACAGGGTACATAGAGCTTAGAGTTACCAGACATTCATCTTTCAGGATAAGAGAAAACCTCCAACGTTAAGTAGGCCGCGCCATGGCTCAGTGGTTAGACCGCTTGGCTCTCACCAAGGCGGCCCGGGTTCGATCCCATTTGTGGTGGACAACATAGCGCTGGGGCGTGTTTTCTCCGGGACCTCCGGTTTCCCCCGCCATCTCATTCCACCGGTGCACCATCTTCATTTCATGTATCATCAGTGTCACCGCCTGCGGTGCCATATGTAGTAAAAGCGGGCGTTAAACACTACACACATTTCATCTGATGCGAGTGTCACAAAAAACCAAAGTTGGCATTACCGGCGAGTTAAAAGCTTTTGTGCGATGAGCTAAATAAGTTTCTATCTTTAACACAGTCATGAACTATTAAAAGACCCACTTTTACTATTAACGGTCTTAAAAGAAGTTGGTTTTTTTCCCCCCTTGACATGTTTGAGTTGACTTCGCTAAAACAAAGTGACAATGCATTTGAAAGTTTAGCAAATGCGATAATGTAGTTCATTTGTTACAGTTATCGTGGACTAAGGTTCGGCGTGTTTACGAAGTCGTCAGATATTTGTGAATGATTAATATTTCAGTTGTTATCTAATAAACCTTGAAATTTGTTCATCGAAGAACTGTGTTATTATAACCCTTGCTTACTGATAGACAACTAGAGAGGATACAGAAAGAGGTTAGGTTACATTAGGTCCAAGTATTAAAATGAGAAAAGTTTTAACAGCTCGATAACACTAATAGAGTACATACCCTCACCTATTCAGATACATTAAATTACAAAACACGGAGAAGTATAGTGACGTAATTCCACCAATTTCGTATTCTGAGTATCTGTTGACTTTGAGGTACTTGTTATGGAACACGCAGAGTTAGAGCCGGAATGTTTTGCATTCAAATTTCCACTGTTGGCAGAAGTATCAGTTCTTACGTGGCGAGTTGAGTTTTATTCTTGCATAGTGTGTGAAAACGCAAATGTCTGTAACAATTGGTCTGCCCGCGTCCAGACATCCCCGTGTCCCCATCTGGGGCCCCTGTCTGTACATTTGGCGGGAACTCTTGGGCTGCCGACCTTTGCACATGTTACCTCGTCAAGATTCTGTGAGGATATAGAAAGGATTATGTTTTCACAGCTTGAAAATACTGGACCACTTAACAAAAACTCGTTCATTTGCTAGGATACAGTTACTTTCAGTTACAAATTCACATTCGTGCACCGTTCTCTATATAAATAGCTTAACTTTATGTTTATCCTACTATTTTTAAAACTGTTTGCCACTTGCTCTATCCCTTACCACAGAAATTGATGGAAGTATTGCATTAAAGCCCAAAATTGATATCTACCGAGATTTTAAAGTAAATATACTTCACCAGAATTTAAAGATTGAAAAAATAGGCATTTTTGTTGTATCTACTACGTGCTTAAATTAAGTAGAGTTATGCCCCATTTATAGAAAAGTTATCACAAATGCAACGCGTTAGTAAACAAAGCCGTTCACAATCATTTTTGGTTTACATGAACATGACGCCAAACCTTGCAAACTCCAAGCTCTCATGTTAGCGTTTGGCGATTAAAGAAAAGAAAGAAAAAACACTATCGCACTGCACAGGAACGAAAAAACACTATCGCACTGCACAGAAACAAAAAAGAAGAGATATAGTCATTTGACCAGGAATTGCTCATTTTACTTCAAAATCATCGTTGTCTTTATGACAAAAAGCGTAAATCCTACAAAGATAATTTGCTGAAAGAACATATTTGGAAGCAAATTACGAATGAACTGAAATGTGAAGATAGGCTTGAGTTGTTTATATTATTTACTATGGTATCTGTGGACTTTGTGAGGTTAGGTAAGCTATAACATATTTTGTTTTCTTTATATATGGAAAAACCATAATATATTAATTATTATTAGATATCATTATTTGCATCAATTGTAGTAGTTAGGAAATTACAGTACTATATGAATATTTTTAAGTGCTAAATCCTTCTGAAGGCTTTTAATTTAGTTAAACATTCTACTGCTAGTATTTTAAAAATGTGTAATACGGTTGTTAATAAGGCTATTATTTTATTTTAATATTGACGTTGCAGTGTCATTGTGAATGACAAAGCGAATTTCATGTTCATCTCTTACCTTCAAGACCTTGTGTTAATTTTAATGTTTCTATGTGAGTGGGTCTTTAAGTATTACACATTCAACACAAAAATTAGATAACAATTCATTATGAACTCACATATTGAGAACCCATGCATAAAAAATTACTTACTTATTACAGACCTTTCAAGGATGCCACACGAGGTTTTCTTAGGAAAATTAACATAATTACCCAATTATCCTTTGCAAGGAAAAATCTTTGTTTTTTCTGGTTTTCTCAAAAATAGTTCTAATGATTTTCATCAAAGTACAGTATGTATAAGATATTTATTTACACAATAAATAAAAGTAATTTTTGAATGTAAATTTATTTTTTATATTAAATTACTTTTTATAGTCGGTAAACCGTAAGAAGCAAGAAAAATCTTGCTGTGCACCAAAAAATTGTAAACCTCGTTTAAGTAGACAATTTGAACAGCATATGTTATGGAATTAACAATTTTAGAATATCCTTTCCAGCGGGATGGCTCAGGCGGTTTCGTCTCTGGCCCGTATTCGAGCGGTCCGGGTTCGATTTCCGTGGTAGACCTACCTGACTAGTGGTTTTTAGGGGGTGTTCCCGGATCACGAGGCGAGTACTGGGTAGGTTAATTACATCCCCCGAATGTCCTGTTTCTCAATTTCGGCTTCATCATCATTTCATACCATCTCTCATCTGGTGGTCTCCTTCAGGATAGAAGTATCGTTGGGTGTCTCGGCGGTGCATGGCAGGATGATATGTTTCTGGTAGTCTGTTTAGCCAACGTGTGTGCAGTTCCCAGTCAAAGGGACCTCAAAGAACCTGACCTTTCCGCCCACCAATGACCGTCATAAATCTATCTCCACACTTCAGAAATGGAACACTGACGTTGGGGACCAATAGCAGCCCCTATTTTCTGAAAATGACAGTTGCATGTCTACTCCGCGTGGAGTCTCAGTTGCCAAAGTTCCAACTTCCAGTTGTTCTGTTTCATTACGTGCAAGACGGTGATGTTAAAATGTTGCAACCTTGTAGAGGGGACTTTCAGGAGGAGGGTCCATGTTGTAAAACGATTATGAGGGTTCCTCAAAGAAAGCGGCCGCCGTGCACTTGCGTTGAGTAGACAGACTTTAAAGACCTCCTCCTTTGGTAGGACGGTCTCCAGCCTCTGGCCGACCTGCTGGACCATTTCAGGACCACGTGGGTGGGACACCTATTGTTCAGGCCTGCCGGGGAGCTTCCAACTGGTCAATTGTAGGGACCCTGTAATGTCGTGGCTCCTTGGTGCGACTATCCTCTGTCTCCTCTCGTCTTATCCTTCCTCCTGGAGAAGCCCCACTTGCGGCATAGGTACAATAAACCAATTATGGTTGCTATACCAAGTCCACTCATTTATCAGACAGGTAATACTTTCTAACTTTTCGATGGTCAGAGTGTGCTGTACTATGTTATACGTAATAACTACTCGAGTAAACACCCGAAAAAATCCAGGAGTCAAGTAGTTCGTCCATGGAAATCGAACCCTGACCTCCCAAATATGGGCCACAGATGAAACCACCTGAGCCATCCCTGCCCAAAGTAAATGTTTATATAAATAATATATTTACACAGTTCGTTGTAAGTGCAAGGGTGACTTTTGTTTTAACGATGTGAGCATTTTAAGTAACTTTATACCTCTTAGGATTTAACAATTATTCAGAATTACACCTATGTCATTTACAGTGGAGAGGTTTCACGCTATTAGCACAAAAATTCAGTATACATATTTTATGATTCATACAAATATGTTACTAAAATACGAACCTTTTCCGCTAAAGGGTTAGTTTGATATGGGGACAGGACTTTTTAAACAGTACCGTGTGATATATTTTCAAGATTTTCAATTTAAGGCAACGCTACACTGAAAATTCCAACTTCTATAATAATAAACCTGTTATTATGAACTGTCGGGTAGGTCTAGG
Source organism: Mantis religiosa (assembly GCA_030765055.1). Lineage (NCBI taxonomy): Eukaryota > Metazoa > Arthropoda > Insecta > Mantodea > Mantidae > Mantis > Mantis religiosa. The sequence goes on from CM060947.1 coordinate 30,086,229, forward strand.
CTCAATGGACCCCGGACTCATTTGAGCATCACTTCAACAATTTCATTTAAAGTCCGATATGACTTAACATTGGAGGACGTAAAAAAAATCATTAAATACATTTAGCCACATAATTAGAGTATCATTTTAAACTTGCATGCAAATTTTCATGTTGCTATACCGAATAGTTCATTCATTATTAATTATTTTTGTGAAAATATTGTAAAAATTAATCGCAATATAAACTGTTCTGTCAAAAAATTGAGCTTTTAAGTTAAATTTTTGTTTTTGACTAGTACCGAGCAGTTTTAAAATACCCACATTCTTATTTTTTGGAATATTCTTGTAGCATTTGTTCTAAAATATTTTCCATGTGTTAGCTCTCAAAATTTTGAAAATATTAACTTTTTTTATTCCATAATACCATATAATTTTCAAAACATGAGCATTAGTAAAAATGGTGGGAGGGGATGTGAAGTTTCTTATTTACATATAGTGGACGTATCCTGTTAGTTTCACAAAGTAAAATGAAAAAAAAAAAAAAAAGGCTTTGAGGCATTTCGTATACTGAAAAGTATTAAGACAAAAAGTTTCTAAGAAAATTAACTTTAAAGTAATGGCTGTTACTTTTAACGATTATTAAAGGTCTCTTTAAATTATGACGTGATGGCCTAAAATGGCGCAAATTATAAAAATAGCACGCCGTCTATTACTACACACTCTAAGCTACCAAAAATTGCCCAAAAAGAAAATTCCATTATTTTAAACATTTTCGGCGAATTTTCAGTGTAGCCTTGCCTTAAATAACATATTTTGTGCATTTATGTGATAGTTTTTGGAATAGATAAATATGTCTATTAAAATAGACAAATATGACTTCAAAACATTTATGTCGATGAGACCTATATCGAATCTTTCAATGAAATACAACAATGTTCCTAATTACTGTAGGGGCCCGCCTTGGTAGCGTAGATGGTAGCGTGTCCGCCTCACGTTCAAGAGGTCCCGAGTTCGAATCTCGGTCAGGATGAGTTATCTGGATAAGGTTTCTCCGAGGCTTTCCCTTATTCTTAAAGACGAATGTCGGGTAGCTCTAAGCTACATGGACCCCGGACTCATTTGAGCATAATATCACCAATATCAATTATCATCCGATATGACTTAACGTTGGAGGACGTAAATTACAAAACAAAACAAAAAAATACTGTAGGTACCAAGCGGATACTCAGGCGGTATCGTCTGCTGCCTGCCTCTTCTCAGGTCCAACCATCTTTACATCTTCTCACTTCATCCATCCCTCCCGGGTGACAGTGCGTCAGGGAAATAAGTACAAAATGTATTTTATAAGTCTAGGTATTAGTTACCCCTCCAAAGCTTCTCATATAGATAAGTTGTAGAGAAAATGGAAAGTGAAATTTTAAATTAAAGGGGCCAGCGTTTGAAGCCAAATGAGTTAAATAACCATATCTGCCGGATTATAAGCGTACAGACATAAACTTGGCAAACATGCCCATGTACAAACATAGCTTTAAAAGTGGCGTCTATTCTTTCCGCTTTAAAAGGGCTGTGACTACAGGAGACTTTAACGCACAGTGAGGACACATGCCCATAGAAAGTCAGAGCAAAAACGGACCTGGCGGAAGTAAAGATGGCGGAGATCTCAATGAATGGCACTAGAACAAAAGACCAACATAATATACTTGCGAGCATCTCAGCAGCAAACCGGAAGACTGATTGTGAGTCTGCAGGAAGGACAATAGGGGGACCGGAAACTCCCAGTAAAGGATAAACAAAAGACTACAGCAGCAAACCTTTAAAGACTTCAAAACAATAGACTGTGTTTGTAACGTCAGTTCTAATATTCTGTACAAGCTAACAGTCATAGAGTATTAAACATCGAATGTATAATAAAGGAACTTTTGGAAACAATTAAAGGTGAGAAAAAACGACTGTAGCAAATGTGTAGAACTCACTGAATTAAGTAATTTATTTCAAACTACCAGAAACCACAGTTAAATTCGTGTTATGTGAACTGCAGGTTTTTTTTCCTCTCTCGCTTTCTCACGTCTTTTTCACTCTGTCATTTTTTCCTTGTATCTCCCTCCCCCTTTTTCCGCAGTCTGCATGTCATATGATGTTTCGAAAACGGATATTAAAATAAACAGTTTTTAAATTGCATATGTGGAGCATTGGGCATAGAATTTAAAAAATGAAGCTGTAATATATAATTCCCAAAGTAAGAGACATTGCACTGAAATTTAAAACCAATGTTTACGAAGGCAACATCAAAATCTATAAATTAGCTAAAACTTTACAAAAAATCACATTTTCGATCTTTTATAAGACTTGTTGCAAAAATTAGAGCACTGGGTAGTCATTATTTGGGTGGGACAACCCCCACTGTCCTCAATACGTGGGCTATTAGTGCCCTTGAAATCGCAGGACAGACAGAAGTGACTTGAAGCCATCGACCCACAATTACCTTTCCCTCACAGACAAAAACCCTCCGCATCATCCTGCTATTGTTATGCCCCCGCACCAGCGTTGCGTAACGAAAAGCACCGTCTGTTATTGGTTATAGTAAAAACTCCCACCAAGGCGGTAGTAGTAAAGTTCAAGTTGCATGTTCCCGCCACATGGCGGCGCTGCCGTCGCGAGTCCTCTCACCTGTACACAAGCTCACCTGTGTAACTAAGGGACGCTGTGAAAGAAGAAGAAGCGCCTGTGTGGATAATGGCGGAGAAGTGAAATGGCGTTTCTGATTTAGTGTTCTCGAGGATGAAGGAAAAACACAGCAAGCAGAATCGGAAACATGCGCTCTACCAGATTACCAAGGTGGGTACAAATAAAGTAGGTGTGGCTATGTTGCTAGGCATACGCAGGAAATGCATGTTGTTGTGGGGTGAATGTACTTTTACCAACTTCCGAAACCTTGTAGGTTCTTGAGGGGGACAGAAACAGATGTGCTTAATTTATGAATACTGATATTGTAAACGTAAAATATGAGCTGTTGAATTTTTAGAAGTAATTCGTTAATTTCTGTACTGGTATATGAGCGTAGGTGGTGAGAGAGAGAGAGAGAGAGAGAGAGAGAGAGAGAGAGAGAGAGAGAGAGAGAGAGAGAGGGGGGGGTTAAACAAAACAAAGATTGTCCCAGTCCTCCCAAACAAGTTTTATATACATATTTTCTTGAATTATTTTCTCAAAAAGGAATCTATCATTTTTAATTAAGTACCTATCACTGTATAAATATATGCTTAAGATTTTCGTAAAGAAGATGTGAAATTAATTCATTAATAAAATGTTGTATAACCATTAAATATGAATTAAAAGCTAACTGTAAATATAATTATCATTAATATTTATACAATTCTTTCTAGTCCAAAAGTAACTGCAGAATATATGAATATAAACAAGCTCCAAAGCGGATGTTATAAGGAAAAATTCAGATTACTTACATCTCTAATCACAACTAGATTAAAAGCGATTAATTATGTAATGGCAGTGGTTTAAATGGAACAAATGTCAAAGTAATATATCATATAACAAATAGGAACTATGCACTATGCTTTATAAATCATTGTATATTTGAAATCTGTTAAGAAACAACTGAATATATCAAGGAGCATTTATGAAATTATGAGAATTTAAGCGTAACCGTACAAAGTTTAAAATGGAGATTTATTGAACTGATTAAAGCTATTTAGTATTCCAGTTCATTACTTTATTTAAACGTATTTACAATTGCCTTTTTACAATAACAATAACAGGAATAGTAATTTTTAATGCGAAATAATTATTTACCCACAGTTGTTGCCAATGTAGAAGGATTATTAGTTTTGTTAACGTTTCAACCAAACGTACACGTGGATTTTGTTTGTGATGTTTTTCACAAGACGATTTCGTGAAAAGATGTTGACGTGTAGATTTCCCACATTCGTGATTCGTTTGTACCGGCGGGCCTAACCTCTTGTTAGCTATGTACCGTTATCCACTTGTGTCTGCAGAGCTGTTTGTAAGTGGTGTTCATTCACAGTACAGCAGGTTCGTGAAAGACAGGAAAAAAAAAAGTCTACAAAATGTACTGTAATAACATGTCAACTTGTTTTGCATTGCAATTAATTGTTCTTTGATTATGTAGTATTTGTGGCTGATTGTGGCGAATTTTTACCTTTTGCACGGTAACTTGCTTGCCACTGAGTTGACAAATTGGTTACATGTGATGGTCAGGGGCGTCCATCCCCCTCCAATAAACAACAATGTTTTCCCCAATTTTTGTTAGAGCTCACTGCCAACCTTTTAGTTACTTTTTATGTCGCTGGAAATCTTCGCAAAATTACTATAACAACTATTGTGTTACCGATACATAATCAATACACAAAGCAAGCTTAAATAAATCTTTGAAAAGTTAATACCAATAAAAGAAAAAATAACATTAGCAACAAACATTTAAAATAAAACATTTGAAGGTGGTATATTCGGAAGTTTTTAAAAAATGTTCATTTAATATGTCACACTACACCATATATGAATTGTACTTCAAATTACTTTCGTTTCATACAGCACATTTAAATTAACAAACTTGTGTTAAAAATTGCAAATGTGTTTACTTATATTTGATATTTATTTGTACAGTTTCACTACAATGACTTTAGCATCGTGCATGCCCTTATTATACATCCTGTATAGTCGACCTACTGGAACGGTTATCATGGATTTATCTTTGGTAATAGATACCTCTCTGATAACGCACTGATTACTCCACGTGGAGTGAACATATATCTGTCGTTTGTGATTTCTGCTAATTCCATTGGCTGAAGTGATGGATTCATTGATGCTTAGCACTCGACCTGGAGTAACGCCACTACCTCTTTGCTCACACTGTCCCATTTCTTATCCCATATTTTTTTTCTTTTTTTTTTTTAATTTACGTCATCCAAAGTTGTCATATCGGACGATGAATGAAATGGGTGAAATCATGCTCAAATGAGCCCAGGGTCCATGGAGCTTAGATTTACCTGACATTCGTCTTTTAGGATAAGGGAAAACCCCGGACAAACCTTATCCAGGTAGCTCACTCTGACCGAGATTCGAACTCGGGACCTCTTGAACGTGAGGCAGACACTCTACCACCATGCTACCGAGGCGCGCTGATTATCCCAATTTTTCTCCTGTAATTTGTTAACTCCTTACATTCTATCAGGTAATGAACAGTGCTCTCTTCATCTCCACAAAATTCACATATCCCTACCTCGTTACTTCTCAACACTTTTAGATATATTATTACTACTCTCATCCATGCTGTGTCTTCTCTTCCAGTTTTGCCACATTGATCTATATATTTTCGCTACCCCATTCTCTCTTTACTTGCTTATAAAATTTCAAAGTTTTCTTTTTTTCTATACCTTCCCATATCTGTTGTCTATCTATGTTTTGTACTCTAGACCTCAATTACGTTCAAAAACCGCTATGATTTGTCTCCTCTACTCTCCATAAATCTCCCATACCTATCTTCGATATCATTCTTTCCAATTCCGACCATCAACTGTTTGTGTTCTTAATGTTTTTCTGTTGTTTCACGTACAGATTCAATAATTCCCCTTTCTGCCCTTTAATACACTTATACCAGCATTTCAATATTCTCTTTATTATTCCTCTCCTTTTAAATGTGTTTATATTATCGTGCGCTGATGTACTCCAAATTTTCGCATTCCCCCAAATGTTTCCGATTCCCCTCCCCCGTGGGCGGCGCTGGTTAGAGAAGCGTTCCATATGGATGAGTTTTTCTCTTGGTGGGATATATAAACCTAACAGTCGTTTCTAATTAAACTGCGCATTTGCAGTTCTCGTGGTTTTAGCTCAGAACTAGTTGGTGGCTTCACTTGTGTTGTTGCTTTCTGCCTTTTTTACGATCAGTCGAGTAAAGGAAGTGATACAAACTTTATCTGAATTACTCCGCAGTTTGGAACTATAGATATGCGAGTGTGTTTAATATTACAAACTTGGTCTATAGGCCACGCGATTTAACTTGGCCCCTGGTTTTTAGAAAGAGAAGGAAATACGTACTCATGATCTCTTTCTAACCCGCCCCTCTCTTATGGCCTGCCAGGCAAGGTAGACACATCAGCGGCGGATGATCCTTCTTCGTCCTCCAAATTTGGCCCCTGTTCCCCTTCTTCATTGTCAGAAATTTCAAAATGTTCCTCATGTACACAATTTGAATCATCTTCTAAATTATGAATCCATCACTAATTTCATCTAAAAATCCATCTTGCTCCAAATAAAACTGATCAATCTTTTAACATGTTAACAAGCTTCCCGCCGGATTTGTTCGGACACTTTACCTACTACATTATCAAACAATACCTTTACGTCACTAAGCTTAAAAGATGCGTTATGTTTGGGTCATTTTTATCTGTGCCCATATAATTCTATAGCATTAAGGGGGTAGCCATATTACAGCCTGGCCGTTCTGTCAATAGTTTTCCTCCGTGTGAGTTCTTTACAGATCTAAATTGCATTATGCTCGACACATATATAGTCTGCTTTCTGCATTTTAGGGCATCGCATTCGTCTATAAAAAATATATGGACATTGATCACAATTTCCCTACCATCTGGTGCCCGCCTCGGTAGCGTGGTGGTAGAGAGTCTGCCTAACGTTCAAGAGGTCCCGAGTTCGAATCTCGGTCAGGGTGAGTTACCTGGATAAGGGTTTTTCCGGGGTTTTTCCTTATCCTGAAAGACGAATGTCGGGTAACTCAAAGCTCTGTGGACCCTGGGCTCAGTTGAGCATCATTTCACCCATTCCATTCATCGTCCGATATGACTTAACGTTGGAGGACGTAAATTACAAAAAAAAAAAAAAAAAAAAAAAAAAAAAAAAAATCCCTACCATCTGGTCTTATAGCTTTCCCTTTTCTTCCCACGCCTCCTAGAACTAATATAGACACTAGCATTATGCCCAACATTATGTTTAAAATAATTACAAAATTCTCAAATTCTAAAAGCATTTTTCACATTTCCAACCATGCCACAGCAGGTAATTAGGGAATACAATAGGGTTTTAAAAGGGACTGACCATTTTAAGGAAAGAAACCGAGCGCTCCTGCTAGACAAGGATAGTGCAAAAATTGCCAAGTTAAATCATTATAATGTACCCATGCTCTCAAGCGGGACACCTCCGGGAGGAAGGATGAGGCGAGAGGAGACAGAAGGCGTCCATCCCAAGCAGCCACGACAGTGCAGAGGGCAGGGGCCCTTCACTTTAACAGGCAGGCCAGTAAAACCGGTATTCTACCCTACTGTGTTCCGGAAATAGCCCACCAGCCGGCCCTGGCCCGCCTCGGTAGCGTAGATGGTAGCATATCTGCCTCACGTTCAAGAGGTCCTGAGTTCGAATCTCGGTTAGGGTGTGTTATCTGGATAAGGTTTTTCCCGACGATTTTCCCTTATCCTGAAAGATGAATGTCTGGTAACTCTAAGCTTTATGTACCCTCTACTCATTTGAGCATCATTTCATTCATCGTCCGATATGACTTAACGTTGGAGGACGTGAATTAAAAAAAGACAGTCGATCCGGAAACCGTCCTACCGGAGGAACAACTTTTAACAATAACATATCTTCCTGCCATGCAGCGCCAAGACACCCGCCTACACTTCTACCCTGAAAGAGACCACCAGATGAGAGATGATATGAAATGAGATGAAATGGAAGGACAGAAAATTCGGGGGATGTGATTAACCTACCCAGCATTCGTCTGGTGACCCGGGAACCCCCCCCCCCTCCCTCAAAAACCATGGGTCAAGTAGATCGGCCGCAAGAATCGAACCCGGAAGACGAAACCGCCTCAGCTATCCTATTCGTTATGTGGAGACAGCATTCAGGAGTTGGAATCTCGCAGCAGTGAGGTTATCCTAATGAGATTTGCCCACTTTGGTAGCGCAGATGGTAGTGTGTCTGCCCCACGTTCAAGAGGTCCTGAGTTCGAATCTGAGTTATCTGGATAAAGTTTTTCCCGAGGAGTTTCCCTTACCCTGAACGACGAATGTCGGGTAACTCTAAGCTCCATAGACCCCGGACTCATTTCAGCATCATTTCACCAATTTCATTCATCGTCCGATATGACTTAACGTTGGAGGACGTAAATTACAAAATTACACAAAAAAGAATCCTAATGAGATTTTTGCGGAATTTTCTCCTATCTTGAAACGATCAACATCGGGTAATTTTCAGCATGAAATTTAAGAATAGGATAATTTCTAGCATTTTAAATAAACTCCATATGTCAGTTTTTAGCAAACAAGATTATAACACATAAATAAAATTAATTTCATCTAAGCAGTTATGTGAAACTGCGGTTGCTATGGCTTGTTGTTCACTTGTTTGTTGACATTAAAGGCGGAAATGAATTTGATGGAAAACGGATTTGTACGTTTTGAAAACGAATCAGCCCCAATTTCTAGAAACATATTAGGAATCAAGAACCTATATTTAACAATGCGTAGCTTTTTCTATAAGTTTTATTGATTCGGTGAAGAACGAAAGGTTTGTTAGGAAATTAAGACATTTTTCTCTAATGCTGCTTTTCAGCACTATTTCCACTAATCAAAATTCTCTTTGAATCGCAATTTATATCATATTAGTTTGAACTTTAAAATTTTAATATGTATACACCTCTGTTAGGTCCATCGATGCTCTTATTTTAATTGTCACCAGAGTGTACGGGCCAGGGAAAGTCTTTACCGGATATAAACTTGGCTGACACGTTTCGCATGAGCTGCCTGCAGGTCACGTGACTGTTGGGCTTGGAGCATACCTTCCGGGCGATTTCTGACGCACCAATATTTCGTGTATATAACCACAACTATTAACAGATCCATCTCCGTCGTCCTACCGTGGGCTTTCACTTTAGTCTGATTTTTGCTAATTTTAATTGGGAAACAGTCACATTGCCATTTTCAGCTCTTGAGGTCCTTAGAACATAGCTCCAATTAAGCAGAAATTTCTTCTTCTGAGCCGGGAACCGAACCCGGACACCTCTGGGTCAAGAACAGTCAAGATTATCTTACCTCCATTTTAATTTTGCTCCAGGCTTTTCCTATCCAAATAGGAGGTACCCTTAACTTAGCCATAGGACATTTCCTCTGCAAATTTCTTACCTAAACATCATTTAATTTAATGTATTATGTCCAAAGTTCACCAAATGGTGCTAGACGACCGCCGAATTAAAGTGAGAGAGATAGCAGAGGCTATGAACATGACAAAAGAACGTGTTTGTCACATATTAAATCAACATTTGCACCTGCCTGCCGTGCTGGGGGTCCCGGGTTCGATTTCTGGCGGTGGGGGTGGGGATTTTTCTCCGACCAAGATAATTCCCCATCTTCCCCAGAGTCTGGAAGTATGAATGAGAATGTGAATTTGTGCGTGATTTAATGATTAAAAACCAAAGATAACGAGTTAACACCTTCGGCATGTTCAGAAGGAGAACGGCGGCCGATATGACCATAGCAGTTAAAGGCGGGGTATAAATGGAAAAAGCAAAAAAAAAAAAAAAAAAAAAAAAAAAAAAAAAAAAAAAAAAGCAACATTTAGACATGAGAAAGCTGTCCGCGCGTTGAGTGCCGCGTTTGCTCACGTTAGACCAAAAACGTGTTCGAACGAACGTTTCCAACGCTCTGTTGGCGCAGTTTAGGCGCAATAAATCCGAGTTTTGGCGCCGATTAATTACTGTAGATGAAACTTGGATACACCATTATACGTCCGAAACAAAAATACAGTCCAAACAGTGAACTGCAAAAGGGGAATAGGCTCCAAAAACAGCAAAAACTGTTTTTTTTTTCGGCTGGGAAAGTGACGCCTACTGTTTTTTGGGATGGTCTTGGAGTTATTTTACTCCATTATCTTCAAAAAGGAAAAACCATTATAGGATCATACTACGCATCATTACTTGACAAGCTGAAGGTAGAACTTGCGGATAAACGACCACATTTGCAGAAAAAAATCCTGTTACACCAAGACAGCGGACCGTCTCACACCTCAGCGGTTGCAATGGCGAAAATCGACGAATTAGGGTTTGAACTGCTTGACTCACCAGATCTAGCCCCAAACGACTTCTTTTTGTTCTCTCATCTGAAAATTGCGCTCGGAGGACAGAGATTTTCGTCAAATGAAGAGACAATCACCTTCGTGAACAATTATTTTGCAGAGTAAAACGCCGAGTAGTATTTGGACGGGTTACAGAGATGGGAGCATCGTTGGGAGAAATGGGTAGAGTTACAAGGAGACTATGTTGAAAGATAAACAAATAAAAATATTTTCAGACCACCTATGTATTTCCAAAATATTTCGTCCTGTTCGTTTCAATTTGCAATAATTTTAGGAACTGAAATTATTACGAATGTTATTTTTCATGACAATACAAGACTGAAATATTTACATTTTCAACCAGCCATATTTTATCTCAATTTTTGGGTGGGATGAGCATAGATCGGATACAATCTAGTTGATTTGAGGTATAAGGAAACAACATTGATATTTCAGAAATGAATCGTCAAGGTAAGCTGGAGGCGAGTTTATGAAGCTGGTGACCATGACAAGTTGCTTATTGAATGACACGGACTGCTTGAATGTAATACATAACGGTGTGCACAGCGTAGTTATTACGTGTATCTCCGTAAGGGCGTACTGAAGCGTAAAGTTGTCATAGTGTAGGCGAAACCACATAACGCTTTGCTTTTGTTAAATGACTGTGAGGCATTTTCGGAATTTGATATATCACTCAAAAGTAAATATTTTAACTGTAAAATGCCTTATTTTGCTTTGGGGGGGGGGGGGGGGAGGAGGAAATTCCTCATTTGTAACCTCAATCAAAAGAAGATACAGATTGTTTCAAAACGACACGGAACGATTATAGCTGTTTCGTTGTTTATAACTTAACAAGTCCAAATTTCGGTGTCGCAAATCGAAGTTCTGTTAGGTATAATTTTATGCAGCATTAAATATTACATGATTTTGTGATTAGGCAGCGCAGGAATCACTGGTGTGCAAACCTCAAAAGTTGTTAATGGAACGCACCGGCCACGATAACTAAAACAATTCGCCTTGCTCTTTATCAGTGACCCTAGCCTACCTTTCAGGTAATGAGACAAATGACAGTTACTTGTGAAACAGTCGACTAATAACTCGGACAGTTGAAGGTTGCTCTACACATTCCGTCCTAACAGAGAGGATTTTGCGTGTACTTAGATAGCAAATCCAAGCAATACGGAGCGCTATACGAACGTCGAAATGACGGATATGGTTTTGATGGATGGAAGAGCTGAAGGGAGTTCAACGAACGCACGATTTATTTAGTTTCATTAAAAATATGAATTGTAGAAATAGTTACATCAATTATATTTATTTGTTTAGCTTCAGAGCATTTTGTTATGATCTTAATTGAACAATACTTTCAACCACTTACTGTAAATATCAACAGCTTCCTTTTCAGTTACAAATGCTTTATTTAGTATTATCAAACACGTGCAATAAAATGCTCGTCTCATTGTATAAGCCATTGAGTTTTGGTAATTTATCTATAATTCTTTGATGTTTTCTGTTCTGTTTATCATTTAATGCTTCCTTTCTCAACCTCACTAACATTAACTTCCCTCTAAAAGGTATAAGTTGCATATGTCCACCAGCTTATTTGTCATCATTGACTGCTATAACGGAATTTGGGAACATGTTAAACGCTCATAAGCAATAATTAAGCGATAGCTTCTTTATTGCGGTTTCATAAGCCAAACAAATTCTTAATAGTAGCAAGCTACTGCGGAGTATGTCGGTATGTTTACAAACACTATAGCACGCGGCACGGTGTGTGGCCTATACCTGCGAACTGCGACAACGTGAGACACGCGTCATTGTTCCTGTCACTGCCTAATACATACTCATTCTGGAGCATTTTTATGCGGCTCTATTGGCGCTATAAACTATCTTTATGTGTGACATATAAGTTGAGCAGCTACTTCTATATGTTTGGTGTCGTTTTCAATCACTCTGTATAAGACGGTGGAAGTCACAATGAAATGACAACTAAATCTGTAAAATTGCGTTATCCAATGTGCTGATGATTTCAAGTAGCCAGCTTGACGTAGTCTTGATTCAAATCCTGAATTTCATTATCGGAAACAAGAACCGAATGCAGTTTTAGATGTTTAGAACTGCAGGGCTTAGCTACGTTCCCCCTCTAAACGTTGTCATAGTGTTATAGTTTTCCATGTTGTGAAGCTTAGAGTATCATCTTTCACAAAGGCAGATCAGACACTGGTTTTTCACTTATTTGCTCTAAAGGTTATTCTCCTGCAGTTGCTTGATTCTAGTTTTAAAGAAGTTCCTAATAAAACGGGACCAATGTTTGTGTACTTGACTGCGAATTATTTGGTGCATCTGAATCAGTGTTTGCCAGCCAGAATCATGTCTCTACAATTAATTTGTTGATATATGGTCTCGTACTTTGTCATTTATATTCTTCCTCCAATGCTAATGTGTGATTTTTTTTTAATCCGTTCCGAAGACACTGCATCACCTTTTAAGCCATCCCAAATCCTTTCTTCCTGTAGAATGATAGAAATGTGCCTGCATTTATTTTGTTGCTATCAGTTTCATCAGAAAGGGCTTCTAGTATCGCCCGGATGTGCGTCGGATGTTTTCGTAGTGGAAACATTATGGGCCCCGTCCGGGCTTTCGCCCTTCGGATCTTTACCCTCATCCCTCGCTTACTTCCTGGATTACAAGAAGTCGATGATGGACTACGTACGGTGCTCTGTCCCTTTACGTGCCCCCCTCCATAATATATAGCTTCACTCCACTGCACACGTGTACATTGTGTCAACCTTTCACTGTAGGGAAAGGAGACTGAAAAGCATTATTGTTACTAACCCTTACATCTGTCATGATCTTTAAGCTTTTTGGCATAAAAAACTAATTACGTGGTTCCAGTAGTCAGATTTTGGAAGGGGCTCGACTCCCATAAGACTGATATTTAAAAAAAAAAAAATTACGTCTTCCAACGTTAAGTGATATCGGACGGTGAAAGAAATGATCTTCAAATGAGTACAGGGTACACAGAGCTTAGAGTTACCAGACATTCATCTTTCAGGATAAGAGAAAACCTCCAAAGTTAAGTCATATCGGACGATGAATGAAATGATGTTCAAATGAGTACAGGGTACATAGAGCTTAGTGTTACCAGATATTCATCTTTCAGGATAAGAGAAAACCTCCAACGTTAAGTCATATCAGACGATGAATGAAATGATAATAAAATGAGTACAGGGCACATAGAGCTTACCGTTACCAGAAATTCACCTTTCAGGATAAGGGAAAAACCTCGGAAGAAACCTTATCACCCTGATCGAGATTCGAACTCGGGTCTTCCTGAACGTGAAGCAGACACGCTACTACCTACAGAAGTAGGCAAAACTTGAGCTCATTCTTCCCTCACTCACCATCTTTCATTACTACTTGGAACAAGCAAAATATATTGCTTCCTCAGAATGATATTATATCGACAGTATCTAAATATCGACCAATAATAACTCCATACCATTTACTGAGGCGCCAGCAATCTACTTACAAAACAGCAAACTGTGCAGCCATTCGCACGCAACCTTTGAAAATTTAATCAAACGTTTAAGGGTAATTTAAATTAAAAATTCATGTATTATTAACAATTAAAGCGAAAGTAGTGCTTCTGCCTCTAGGTTAACGTAACAAGATTATCTGTTAAAAGACCGGATACTTGTCACAAATTTTACTAAACACGTTTAGAACAAAAAGTCCCCCCCCCCTCCTCCACAATTTAGAGGTTTACTTTTTAAACTGCACAAGATGCACCCTACTCCTTGTCACACATATTAACATTCACAGACATGTCAGTTTTCTACAATCACCAATTCGTTTTAGTCTTATAGTAATATGTCACCTTATTACATACGCAATTAGTACAGATTGAGTAATTATACGTGTAAACTGTATGCATGCAACCAGACAGATGGCCCTAGTTGTGTAGTGGGGTCCTTTTACCATCTGCATGAGTTGGGCATTGTCATGGCCGCCCATGAGAGGGGGTAATGGCGTCATCATGGGCATTTTGGACGGGGGGAGTGAATTCAAATTTAGGGGACTTCTGAAATTTTTAAGTAAACTGAGATAGGTATATAAACACATTTAACTGACACAGTTGATTCAAATGAGCTGTATTAAAATAAATAAATAAATAATAATTTGAGGTTTAATTCGTGCTGTATGATACATATAATGTGGAGTATCAAATTATAATTTTTGAAAATATATTAAAAGAACTGTAACATTATACTTTAGATGTTCAGAACGTATGACTTAACTTTTTACTGTAAGTATTGCTACTTTTTCTGATTTAAACTTTTCCATTGTTTGTTTAAGCCTTTATTACATATCACAATATCTATTTTGATATCAACTAGCCAGCGCCTTTGCGAATCTTACCAGCGGATAAAAACGAACAAAACAGTGAAACTGATCTAGTAAAATGAGAAACAGTTAAAGAAACGCTTTACGTTTCGGATCACTAGTTGGTTAAGAAACCGTACATATATGCAGCCGTGACGTAATGAATTTGTGGAAGTAGGCCGTGTACGAAAGACAGGCTGGCAACACTTTCTGGGAAACAGATGAAAGTGCCTGCCTCCTTGGATTTACCCGTTACTCTGGCGACCGTTCGTTCTTCAGTGTCGCTCTGGAGTATCTCAGTGGAAGATTGCTACCGAAGTGTTGATCGTGAAACAAAGAGAAGGAAATCGTTTTCTAGTGGATAGAATGTTACACCAGCTTTAAGTTTGGATCTCAAGTAAGTTTAGAGTTGCAGAATATTCATGACGTCAAGATTTAGTGTGTTAGAAGTATACAGGGCGTACAAAAATGTAGAATATTGGTCTTAACGGTTAAATGGATCACTGTCTTTTTTCTTTCTCATGTGCCGTAATGGCTGTCCAGTTAACATACAGAAGAGCATCTCAGTGAACCCCACGTGGGGAGAATGGGGGCACTAGTTTCAGAATTGTAAATGGAAATATATAACTTAAATCTTTTCGTAGATCTTAATAAGTAAATACACTTTGTTGAATAATTTTTTTTCTTCTGAAATAAAAACTTGGAAATTTATAGAGTATAGAAACGTTCTTAAAATAATAGCAAAAAGAAACATTGACGGAGTGAGTATCATTACTGCCAGCTACAAGAATTAATATCTAGTTCATATTTATGGATTTTTTTGGAAGAAGGAGCATTTTTATAATTGAAGACATGTTGGTCTTCTATATTTTCTCTTTCCCATTAGGATCCTATTTTATGACTGTAGTTGTTTAGAATTAATTTACTTATTTAGTTATTCAGCACTTTCTAGATTGATTGTGTTGACATATTCATTAAAATCCCTTAGATATTGTCCCACAAGTGCTGGTTTATGTACTGGCCACTTGCCTACTTTCTTGTTTATTTGCATCCTTAGTTTCTCCCTTTCATCCTTCCATTTGATGCAGTCATACAGGATGTGATCTGTGGTTTCGTCTCTTCTGTTGCAGATGCATGCAGTATCATCAATTATGTCGAATCTCTTGTAAAAGGCTTTAAGCCTTCCATGCCCTGTTAAAATGGTAGTGAGGTTTGTTGATATGTTTAATCCTTAGTTCTAATCGTTTTGCTACTGTGGGAAAATATTGTTTTGTCTCTTTTCCTTTTGATGTATTTTGCCATTCTGTTTCCCATTTTTTTGAGTGTTTCTTCTCGTAGTTTTTTCTTGAGAGCACTTTTTGGGATTCTATTGTAGCATTTTATGTTATCATTTATTGTTGCTCGTTTCGCAACTTTATCTGCAACTTCATTTCCTTCTATTCCTGTCTGGGCTTTTACCCATCGTATTCTTATCAACCATTCTTTTTTAGTTAATTGTTGCAGTTTTTCTCTTACAGCTTCTATCAGTTGTTTATGATTTTTAGTATTGTGTAATAACTGCAGTGTAATTTTGCTGTCTGTATATATTGCTGTTGTTTTCAAGTCAGTTTGTGTTATTCCCATATTATCTATTTCTTCAAGTGCCTTGATTGCACGTTGTTCTGCTTGATTATTTGAGCACTTTTTGTTTAGTTTATACTGCAGTTGTTAAGCTAATTCATTGTTTTCATAAATTACCACTCCAGAGCCTACCCCTTGATCTGTTTTGCTTCCATCAGTGTAAACTTCATTTTCATTCGCTTCTTTTATTTCTGGAATGTCTGACGGATGTGGCCATTTCTTGTAACTTAATGTTGTGTCTATTTCCCAGTCTGTGTTCTGTTTTGTTTGTTTATACTCTTGGGCGATCTCCTGGATTTTCAGTATAATAGGTGTCAGTCCTGTTATTATACAGAGTGCTTCCATGGATGTTGTTCGGAAAGCTTTAGCTATTTTGATGTTCGCTAGCCTTTGTACTCTAATGTACTTGACACAATTATATTTCCTATTTAATGCATTTATCCAAACTGGTGCTGCATAGGACAATAGAGGTAATATTGCACCCTTGTACATGGTTCTTAGGACTTCGTGTGTGAATCCCTGTATTTCATTAACAACTAACACTCGCCATAAAGTACTTTAGCTTCTTTGCATAAAGGTTACACAAATCTGATAGTCAACATTACTTTTATGCATTACTCCGGTTAATTTAGTGTGTTAAATAAACGTTCGGTTACTCTGTATTATAATAGCCGAACAACCCATGTCGTCTGCGAAGATACGTGAGACGTAGACTAGGAAGTTGCTGCCAATCCCGCAACTCTGAAATCCGCAGAGACAGCGAAATATTGGCAACTGATACATGTACTTATCCTTTTGGTCCTTAATCTTGTTCCATTATTATTATTATTATTATTATTATTATTATTATTATTATTATTATTATTATTATTATTATTATTATTATTATTATTATTATTATTATTATTATTATTATTATTATTATTATTATTATTATTATTATTATTATTATTATTATTATTATTATTATTATTATTATTATTATTATTATTATTATTATTATTATTATTATTATTATTATTATTATTATTATTATTATTACGTATTATTACGTATTATTATTTATTATTACTATTACTTAATACCTGTTAATGCATTTGTGGTTCTTCACGTATTCCTCGTGTTGCTACTTTTGTTTCGTTCGGTTGGCAACGCTCCAGCCAACTGGGCCACGCCCTCGATTCTCCTAGCCGGTATAATACAAGATAACCTTTTCTGCAACCTATACGTTCTCAAGTTTTCATTTTACAAAGGAAAATAAGAGGCTTTGAATTAAACATTCTTAATTTATTAGGAGCTATAAGAGTATTTAAAATTTATACCACGGTTTCATTTACAACTTAGAAGTTCAGTCCTCCCTCATGTTCACCCTGTATACATTACTAACATCGCGAGAGATACTCGTTGAGTGTTCATGCATATATGAAGCATGGATAAATCAAAATGTTACTTCAGCTTGTTGAAATAACAATTTGTGTGAAATATATATTTCATAACACCAGTTATTTCCGAAGTGTGCGCTGTTATTGGCCTTAGTTGTTTAATATTTTAAACACAACTTTCAAATATCTTTCTTTTATTTCTCCTGAGCCAAGACAACGATGTATTATCAAAGCAGACATTAAGAAACAGTTGACTGCAGTATCGGACCTTGCTTTCTTACATTCTGTTACAAAGCGTATCAGAACTTATCTCTGGTATTTGTCATAATAATCAGTAGGTGGACAGAAAAGCAAGCCTTTGCATGAATAGTTTAAGAAAAGTGAATAATAAGTATGTAGAAAAAGTAATGTGATTGTAACATAACTTCTTTGTGTTCATATTTCTTTTTTGTTGTAATTTACGACGTCCTTTACCTTTTTAAGTCATATCGGACGATGAATGAAATGGGTGAAATGATAGCTCAAATGAGCCCAGGATCCATAGAGCTTAGTTCCCCGACATTCGTCTTTCAGGATAAGGGAAAACCCCGGATAAAAGCCTTACCCTGACCGAGATTCGAACTCGGGACCTCTTGAACGTGAGGCAGACACGCTACCACCACGCTACCGAGGCGGACTTCATCTTTTATCTTATTAGTGGTATATATGGATAGTATATTACATACAATGTAAGAAGGAAAATTAAAGTATTTTTGTACAGTTGGCTTTTGTTTTGGATAGACAAAATAACGAACATCCAATCTCTACCTAAACAGGTAAAAGCCATGCCCTTTGCGTCCACAAAGTGCATCAACAATAATTCTATGGACATTTGTACATTTTCACGGAAAGTGCACGCCATTTACCACCGAGAAATACAGTCACTACATTTAACTGTAAAACAAGCATTTGGAACAGAAAACCCTGAAATGTAACAATACCTTTGTTTGCCAGAGCATTAGCCCCACACACGACGTGAAGGAGACAACAGTTTCAAAAGAAGGTTATAAAACTGACGTTTTCTACCTGCACAGGTAGGGTACCTTTGTGTTGAACCTTGTATTTCACCTGGCTATTCACTCCACGGTTCCCAACCTGTCACGTACTGTCCATTTGGGGTAAACTGTTTTCGATTACTGTTCAAGATAGAGGACACTTAAGGAAAATCTAAATGGTGACAGTATATAGATGAAAACTACAGAAATACTATACAAAGACACTGTTAAATAACCACAAATGTAATGCAACTTAGTGATTTTCATGTAGTTTTATTCAGGCACCTCATCCTATTGGGAAGAAATAATATCATCACCTTAAAACCGTCATTATTCTCAGTAAAGAACGTATACAAAACCAAAGACCCGTAGCTCAGTCGGTAGAGCACCTGCATGCCGTGCTAGGGGTCCCGGGTTCGATTCCCGGTGGTGGGGGTGTGAATTTTTCTCTGACCAAGATAGTTCCAAGATAGTACGAAAGTGTACGTGATCTAATGATTAAAACCCAACGAATACGAGTTAACACCTTCGATATGTTCCAAAGGAGATATGACCATTGGAACAAGGAGAAAAAAAAAAGAATTCCAACAGACTATTAAGAAAATAAAAGAAGGTCAAAACAAAAGAAAAACTAAATTTCTGTTACTTCTCAAAGATGATGGCAGAGAAGAGATCAGAGAGTATTATATAAACCGAGTGTTTCTTCTTCTTCTTCTTCTTCTTCTTCTTCTTCTTCTTCTTCTTCTTCTTCTTCTTCTTCTTCTTCTTCTTCTTCTTCTTCTTCTTCTTCTTCTTCTTCTACTTCTTCTTCTTCTCCTCCTCCTCCTCCTCCTCCTCCTCCTCCTCCTCCTCCTTCTTTATTTATAGACGCTCTTGAAAGTTCAAACCACCTACATTTAGGTCTGCTGACTAAATTTGTTTTATATGAAAACTAGATTTTCGTTAAGTTTTATTTGGGATTTTTGATAATGTATTGTATTTTCATTTTGCAGTTTTGTAATCTGTTGCATAATTTTTCTAAAAATTAGTTTAACGTTCTAATATATAATAATGGTAATTTTAATAGGTCTTATAGGCTTCTTTATATAACAATTGTAGGAACTTGTCATTTTCTGTTTACCCGCCTCCTTAGCGTAGATTGTAGCGTGTCTGCCTCACGTTCAAGAGGTCCCAAGTTCGAATGTCGATCAGGGCGAGTTACTTGGATAAGATTTTTCCGGCTTTTTCCCTTATCCTGAAAGACGAGTGTTGGTAAAGTCTAAGCTCTATGGACCTTGGGCTTATTTGAGCACCATTTCACCCATTCCATACATTGTCTAATATGACTTTATGCTGCAGGACGTAAAATTAAAAAAAAATATCTTATTAATACTGCAAGCAATGAATACATACTCTAAAACGCAGTAAGGGATTTCTGAAAATGTCTTGCAGATTTTCCTAATAAAAAAAATTAAAAAAAAAACATTCCTTTAACCATGGAGCTGCCCAACGTTCTCCAGGGTTTTCTCACGTCCATTTTTTTTATATATATAATTGGCACACAACTTGACAAGTGAGTTTGAATATACGTCAATTTACTCTCATTTCTTGCCTCCTTTGCCATTAAGTTCACTTTACAGTTTCCAATGATATAGCTATGCACAGGGATCCATATTAATTTGATACTTATTCCTCACTGATTAGTCATGTAAGTTTTCTGTTTTATTTCCCTTTTTATTATACTAAAATTTGCTTCATAACTGGTGCCTTTTAATTTACTCAAAGTACTATAAGACTCAGAAGATTTTTTTTTAATTTAAGATATACGTACTTATGTATTAACGGAGTGGAGTGATTAAGGCAGGAATGGACCGAATGTTTGCTTGTTGCAGGTGCTGTGGCATCTTGACATCTTCCGGCGCAGTTTCCGGGAACTCTCCGGACATGCCTGTATGGCTGAGTCCTGCATCTTCTGTGCTCTCAAGGTGAGTTGACTCACGCATGTGATATGACACGTCATCTTCCTGTTTCACACGCTGGAACCGTGGAAACCGACTCAATTGTACGTTCTAGAAGTTAATACTGGCTGGTATTATTCCCGCATTAGAAGTCATAGCAATCTCAGAAAATGTTCAGTCTGTTTTGGAAATAATTGCATTGTTTAGAAGTAGTTACTGTAGTAAATTCATTTCTATTTTAGGTACATTCGCTACTGTTGAGCTATTAGTGTCAGTTTATCGAAAGGGCACACACAGACACCCGCCTCTGTAGCGTAGCTGGTGGTATGTCTACCTCACGTTCAAGAGGTCTCGAGTTTGAATCTCGGTTAGTCTGAGATTGGGATTTCATTACGATTTCGATACGTAGGCCACCATGCTGGGCCCATTGTTCCTGTGCCCCAAGTGAGGGCACCCATGGGAGGAAGGATGAGGCGAAGGAGACAGGGCGGCCGACCTAAGGAGCCACGACAGTACAGAGGTTACTTGGGTAGAGACTTCCCCCAACAGGCCAGAACAACGAACTTGCTCCCCTACAGCGGGACGGCAACCCTAGCAGCCGAGGCCGCGCCGTGGCTCAGTGATTAGACCGCTTGCCTCTCACCAAGGCGGCCCGGGTTCGATCCCAGGCGACCGCAAAGTGAGATTTGTGGTGGACAACATGGTGCTGGGGCGCGTTTTCTCCGGGATCTCCGGTTTCCCCTGCCATCTCATTCCACCGGTGCTCTATCTTCATCTCATGTATCATCAGTGTCATCGCCTGCGGTGCCGTATGTAGTAAAAGCGGGCGTTAAACACTACACATTTCATTTCATTTCCCAGCAGCCGAGCCCCAAAAGTCCCGAAATGGTCCCAGCAGAGGAACGGAAACCGGCAAAGCCCTACCGGAGGAGGAAGTAGTTTACCTCAGAGCATATCATCCTGCCATGCAACGCCGAGACTCCCGTCGACACTTCTACCCTGAAAGAGACCACCAGATGAGAGATGATGTGAAATGATAATGGAGATGAAATGGAGGGACAGGAAATTCGGGAGATGTAATTAAGTTACCCAGCATTCACCTAGTGACCCGGGAAACCCCCCGAAAAAACCCATGGGTCAGGTAGGTCGGCGACGGGAATCGAACCCGGGTCTCCCGAGTGCGGGCCAGAGACGAAACCTCCTGAGCCATCCCGCTCTGTTCGGTTAGTGTGAGTTATTTCCATAACGAGTTTTTCTGAGCTTTCCCTTATACTAAATATCGGTAACCCTAAGCTCTATGGACCCAGGGCTCATTTCAGCATCGTTTTACCTATTTTATTAATCATTCGATATGACTTTACGCGGGGGACGTAAAATAAAATAAAGCTAAAATAAAACCTGAAGCTTTCCTGGCGACGAATATATTCCAGATCTTATCGGGAGGCAAGCCAGGTGAAAAGACGATTAGAAATCGACCCGTGGTTGAAATTTGTATTATACCCAGTAATACATTTTTTGGTTATAGCATTTCTTAAAATATCCTGATGATGAGAGCGATATACGCTCCCGAAACGTCGATTTCTAATCGTCTTTCCACCTAGCTTGCTTCCCGAGAAAATCTGGAATAAAATAGAGCTGTTCACATTCTGCTTCTAAATTGTAAAGTTTTAATTTCATCTTGTTCATAATGTTTATGTAAATGTAATAAGATCTTAATAAGTTGTCCTGACACTTTTATTGATTTACCAAATATTAAAAGATCAGATTTTGAAAAAAAAAAAAACGAATAACTGCAAAAATTGCTAAAATGTACTCATATTGCTGTTTTTTTCTGAGGAAGTAATAATAGGATTTCAGTAACTTGTCCTGAAAATTGTATTAATTTAGTGCTCAGAGATAAATGTTCCTTTTTTTTTTCAGTACAACAGGATTGCCTTTCTTTTTTCACATTTCTATGTGGTTCATTACGAGAAAATAATTTGGCTGTGCGATGTGTTTTTACGTATTTAAGAAGAAAACTTTTGACAAAAGCTTATATATATATATATATATAGTTATGTACAAATATTGAAGCAATTTAAATGGTGTTAGCTCCCGGTGATTGGTGAACCCAACCCGGAGAAAAGGTAACCGTTCTTGAACTAAAATAAACTTAAGGAAATTCTGAACAATATCACAGTTGAACTTAACGCATTCCAGGGCAAAAATGGCTTAAATATAATTCATAATCCCGGTAAGAATTGTAGACTTTTAGACCTGAGAATGGTGACTTTAATGTACTTTGACCGTGGTTTATCATATTGGGCACTGAATGAATGCTAGAAGTGTCCAGAGAACTTAGTGTTTCCGAGATTTTAACTCGGGTCGTTTGGATCAAGGCACACAGCAGGAAAGTGTTTGCTATCAGAGCCAAAAATGGACTATATACCGTTATTATGACTTTCTAGGAATATTGACATTGTAGACAGAATTAACATTGGACTGGACAAGGAAACAAAAGGCGAGTTCCCAAGAAGTACCGTTGAAACACTGTTTACCTTGCATCGTTAATTCCTCATTAACAGAGAACGCCTGACCCCATACAGAGCATCAGGTCTCGTCCCGGTTCCCAACTGGAGCTGGTGATCTAATTTTTTGTCTAGCCAGGAGATTAGAGTTTAGAAGTGTGAATTTCTTTTACCCTAAGAAATCCAATGAGAATTGTATACAGGTTAATGCCATTGTTGATGTATTGGGAGGGATTGAGAAGAGAAAGGTAAATATACTCAAGTAAATATGTGCACATTTTGTCTGCAATTTAGAGCTGCATCTGTGTTCTTGAAAATTACTTTATCTAACCGATTGCTTAAAGTGGCATTCCACCAAAAACATTTGAATCACGAGGCGACCGATAAGATACATCATGAACTTTCTAAAATAAAAAAAGAATTATAATAACATTCGCGTTATACCAATATAACTATTTGTAACAAAAGCTTCTCCTATCTTAAGAAAATTATGTCAATTTTTCGTATTAGTTGAATTAGTTGAAATCGATTTCACGAACCCTTGTTCCCGTCCTCAGTCAACACACTTCACCGTCAAGGAAGTTACTATGTTGTAATGTTTTTTCAGCATTACAAAAATCTGAAAACGAAACAAACTTAAGAACAGAGTCAACTGTTGGTATTGGACCCTTAGCACTCGAGGTACCTCTGACGTTACCAGAGGAACCTCGGACCGAACTGCCGGGCCCCTCCCGTTGGGGAGTTGTTCGGATTGGGTTGGGCTCGAGGGGGCAGTGTGTTCCCGACACCCACGGGGAATTGGATACCTCCGGCCAGGCTACGGCCGCCCGGAGGGGTAGAGGTTTGCCTATTAAGTCCCGGGTACTAGCCTGCAGAGCTAGTAGAAGGTGTGCTAGATCACCAGGCGGCCGTACCGAGGTTTTCGTTAGTCTTCCCTGCAGGGTTGACTCGCGTAAGTGGCGTATCCACTTCCATCCCGTCTTGACGTCGTGCTCAGCGGGGGGGGGGGGGCTTTTTAACAAATCAGGTATTGCGCTATGAGTATCCATCGCTCCCGGGTAGGACGCCCGGGTCCTTGATTCTACGAGTCCAGGACTAATGGCAGTAGTTCCTCTGCACATAACTACTAACTGTTGGTATTCCAAAATTCATTACGCGATGTTCATTTTTTAAAATAAACATTTCTTCCGAAACCATTAAATCTATCGGACCATTTAATTGTTTTAATAATTTAACTTCAGGATTAATTTCATGATTAAATGACCAAAAATGATCTGCTACGGCCCATTTATCACTTTGTTTATATTTAATGTTACGAAAATGTTCTTTCGTTTTGTCTTTCCAATTTAAACTCGATTATAACTTTTTTTTAATATACGTCCTCCAACATTTAGTCATATCGGACGATGAATGAAATGGGTGAAATGATGCTCAATGCGTCCGGGGTCCATGGAGCTTAGAGTTACCCGACATTCGTCTCTAAGAATAAGGGAAAACCCCGGAAAAACCTTATCCAGGTAACTCACCCTGACCGAGATTGGAACTCGGGACCTCTTGCAGATTATAATCTAAACAATTAAATTGATAAATACCAGATTTTTTATTATTAGGAATTTTATCTTTTTTTAGAGAAATGTAGTAAATTGTTAATACTATATTTTGAGGAACTAAAGTTATACCAAACTCTTTAAAAACCTTTTGAAAATGTTTATGAATCCAAGGATGGCAAGTAAATGTTTTAAAATTATAATCGTCTTTTATTTTTTAAAGGTAGAAATATCGTTAACAGTTTTTTTTTATATTTAAAATTTTCAATCTTCGTCTGTATAAGGTGTTTATTAAAAGCATTAATTAAAGAAGTGTTAATAATATATTTATATTCTTTATTAAATTCCACTTTATTCAGAGGTATATTTATTAATCTATAAATCAAACTGTTAAAAACAGCAAATAAATGTGAGAAATGGTTAAAACTTTTATTTTTTATGTAATTATCAACATGAGTATACTTCATATAGATTCTACATAAAGATTGTATAACTTTAGTTCCTCAAAATAAATATAGCATTAAAAACTACTGATTACGTAGAAAATGAAGCTGTTACAGGGAAGCAATAAATATTACACAAATATAAATATTTGTTAATGAATCCCCACTTATCTTAAGAAGTTGATGTTAATATTTCTTTCTTCTTTCTAATGAAAATTGCATTCGTCCTCGGTTCATCAAAAACAAACTCCGTTGTCAAGGAAATCTCGGTTACCATGTTCTTTCTTTTGCTATGTTATGTTTTCAGCATTACCAACATCTGAAGACGAAACAAACCTACAAACAGAATCAACTGCCGGTATGTCAAAATTCATTACGCGATATTATTTTTAATTATTATTTATAATTTTAAAAAATTTACTTACCATCCTTGGGTAAATAAACATTTTCAAAATTTTTAAAGAAGTTGGTATAACTTTAGTTCTCAAAATAAATATAGTATTAAAATGTTACTACAATTTTCTAAAAAAGATAAAATTCCTCAAAATAAAAAATCTGGTATTTATCAATTTAATTGTTTAGATTGTGATAAAGTTTATATTGGATAGACAAAACGTAATTTAGAAACCAAAACGAAAGAACATTTTCGTAACATTAAGTATAAACAAATCGATAAATCGGCTGTAGCAGATCATTTTTGGTCATTTAACCATGAAATAAAACCAGAAGATAAATTATTAAAACAATTAAATGGTCCGATAGGTTTAATAGTTTCGGAAAAAAATGTTTATTTTAAAAAATAAACATCGCGTAATGAATTTTGAAACACCAGCAGTTGATTCTGTTAAGTTTGTTTCGTTTTCAGATTTTGGTAATACTGAAAAAACATAGTAACATAGTAACCTGTAACCTTGACGACCAAGTGTGTTGACTGAGGACGCAAGCAAGGGTTCGTGAAATCGATTTCAGCTAATTCAACCAATAAGAAAAATTGACATCATTTTCTTAAGATAAGTGTTTTGTTACTAATAGTTATATTTGTATAATACTTATTGTTTCAATGTAACTAGCTTCATTTTCTACGTAATTTTAAGATTCGCGTTGTTTTTGTTTTCACAAAAATGTATCTTTAACGATTTTGACTAAAACACATGCGTTTGATAGATCTATAATTTCCCAAATATAGTTGGTGTGGGAGATTGAAGACGCCCATGCCATCTACTAGCCCTAGCCCTTAAGTAATATTAGAGCAGTCTTTTGTTCCCTTAGAGGGATTCAAACATTGTAACAATAAAATAAAATGGAGTAGTTATAATTTCCCTTTGATTAGTGCCTTCAGCCCTTCGACGCTCCAGTTGGTATCTACTCCTCTGTCAACAAAAATATAAAAAAATAGAGCAGAAACAATTAAAAGCCCGTTCAACATAGTTTCTTTTTCGTTTTTTAAACAGTAAATACTTTTTAAAAAGTAATTAGTAGTTTTCTTTTCGGTTGAGAAGGTATGTATATTATGTACAGTATTTATAGATCTGATAAGACAGGACATAGCTACGCTAAAAGTGTCCACAGGGTATCAAATACACCAAGAATAACATCAGAAATGTGTGCGTTGGCGTATTATTTCCTTGTGGCACATATGTACGTAACCTTTATCAAACAGAGAAAGCATTGCCAACTTAAGGTCTTCTACCTCAGAACAGTTTAGAAGAAAGGGTTGATATGAAAGAGAAGACACAGTGAGATTGGCAGAGGAGAAAGAACAATCGCTTTGCAGATATTTACAACTTATTATAAAATCTCCCGCCAAAACAGCATCATCTGAGATGCAGCCTCCTTACATGGATTGAGTAGCAACACGAAGAAATGAGATGACGCATGAAGCAAGCAAGCGATGAACTCAGAGGCGGAACCAATAGCAAGCGAGGTCAGGTAAGGCGCGGGACTCTTTCTTATTGGTCGACACTTTGGGCCTACTTTCCCAGCCGTAGTGTTTGGAAACGTGCGAAAATCTGCAACATTTATCTACCGAAGTTTATCATGTCGCACAGAGAGTAGTGATTCCTTTGAGAGTTTATAGTTCGGTAAGAGTTTATGATGCGCCCACCCCTGTGGCCTAGTGGTAGTGTCTGCCTTACGTTCAAGAGGTCACGAGTTCTAATCTCGGCCAGGTTGATAAGGTTTATTTCTGAGGGTTTCGTTTATCCTGAAAGATAAATGTCTGGTAACTCTAAGCTCTATGGACCCTGGGCTCATTTGAATATCATTTCATTCATCGTCCAATATACCGAGCATGATGGCTCAGACGGTTTCGTCTGTGGCTCGCATTTGCGTGACCCGGGTTCGATTCCCGTGGTCGACCTACCTTTCCCATGGTTTTTTCGGGGGTTTTCCGGGTCACTAGGCGAATGCTGGGTAGGTTAATTACATCCCCCGAATTTCCTGTCCCTCCGTTTCATCTCCATTATCATTTAATATCATCTCTCATCTAGTGGAAAAGCTTCAGCAGAATTCTTACTCTAAAATAGGTGCAAGGTCTACTGAATACTCCTGCAAATTAGGTTTCCCCATCCTACATGAGCTGTAAATGGATACATCTTGTGCACCTGAATTGAGAATATGATTATAATCTTCGCAAAAGTTACAGACATAAGGAGGCAGCCCCTACTGCAGACTCCAGCAAATCCTAAGCTTGCTCCTCCTACCAGCGCTGCCGAATGTGTTACATACATCTCACGCGCCTGAACTGAGAACATTATCTTCATTAATTATGCTCGAATATTAATATTTCAAAATGACAGATGCTGATCTCATAGTAAGAAAGAATTTTATTTTCCGGTCATGACCATAAAAAATCAAATAGGCGACCGCAAAGTGAGATTTGTGGTGGACAACACGGCGCTGGGGCGGGTTTTCTTCGGGACCTCCGGTTTCCCCCGCCATCTCATTCCACCGGTGCTCCATCTTCATCTCATGTACCATCAGTGTCACCACCTGCGGTGTCGTATGTAGTAAAAGCGGGCGTTAAACACTACACACATTTCATCTGGTGGTCTCTTTAAGAGTAGAAGTGTCGGCGGGTATCTCGATGGTGCATGGCAGGATGATATGCTCTGAGGAGAATACTTTCTCCTCCGGTAGGTGGGCTGCTGGTCTCCGCTCCTCTGCTGGGACCATTTCGTGACTGCCAGCCAGGGCCCTTTGGGGCTCGGCTGCTGGGCTCGTTGCCGTCCCGCTGTAGGGGAGCGGGTTCGTTGTCCTGTCCTATCGGGGGGAAGTCTCTATCCAAGTAAACTGTAGAGAACCTGCCCTCTGTACTGTCGTGGCTCCTTCGGTCGGCCGCCCTCACCCTCCTTCGCCTCATCCTTCCTCCCGGGGGTGCCCCCACTTGGGGGCATAGGAACAATAGGTCCAGCATGGTGGCCTACGAACCGAATCCCCTCCGTAATGAAATCCCCAATTCCATCGTCCAATATGACAACGTTGGAGGACGTAAATTAAAAAAAGAAAGCCGTCCGGGCATTGGAACTTGTGAAAATTATAGTTTCTTTTGTTTCCCCCGTCATTCATTCCACCAACCGTAGCACAGTCACCAAAGTTTGTCTACTCCTCATTAGACGTCTAAGGAGGCCGGTCTTCCAGGTCTGTGAGTCCTCCATACGAGGATGGTACAATGGAGAAAGAAGGAGTAATAAAGCAACCTCTTTGGACTTAAGAAACCCCTGTTTTATCCAGAATAAGCATTGGAAATGATACTGCTGCAGTTTAACCTTAAGTCGGGCCGGTCAATAACTGGCCTAGCTTAATTAAGAGGACATTCGTATCCTCTGATTGAGTTTTGTTTCTCTACTGTGATACGAGAACTGTCCTCTGTCCACTGAATTCGATTGTGGAGAGCTAACACCCAATATTCCGCGTATTGTGCTGTATTACCAAAAAAAACCGTGAACGACTGCTAAGTATTTTAGCCAGTTCACTCGGCCATATTAAGGAGCATGCGCACGCGCGATACGTGCTTCCAGTCGTGAAGCAACCATTCGCGGTTCAACCAATTAGAAACACTTTTTTTTCTTATCCACATGCAATGAGCTGTCAAACTAACCTAACAGCTTTGTGTTAACACTTCGGTTTGTTTCTTAGATAAAAACGGATGCATAAAGAACTACCTAATAAAGATCGTATTACGTTATTAATGCACTTCTGCGAGGGTATAGAGAATGTATAGAAATAGTATGAAAAGGAACGGAAAAAAAATACAATTTTCTTTCGTTAAGAGAAATTGGGCGGGTGACTGAAGAATTGACAATATTTGTCGAGATGTATGTACATAAACGATGGGTGCAGCGTGATATGGGAAGCTCCAGACTGCTCGAGGAAGGAAGCAGGGCACGTGCGCACGGTCAAGGGCAACCAGCAGACGTCAGGTTTTGCCGCCACTTTAAAAACTAGTCGGTGACTTCAGATGCAAGCCTACTTCTAACAGCGCTTTGCTCTCACCCATTCGCCATTTTACCTCGTACAGCTGGTGGTTCCTAAAGTAACACGTACCTACATGGAGACAAGGAGAAGTCAAACCAACTTATAAAAAAGGAGACAAAATCAAACATCAAATTATTGAGATATTGCCCTTCTAAATAGTGGATGTAAAATATATGCCAGAAGAATACACAAAAATAATTGAAAATACATTAGGAGAATAGCAGAATGGGTTTCGAAAGGGGAGATCTTATACAGATGGAGTATTTGCCAGAAAACAAATTATCAATAAAAGAAGAGAAAGAAACAAAGAAACGCATCTATTACTCACAGATTTAGAAAAAGCCTTTGATAGAGTAAATAGAGAACTACTAGGGAATACCTTGACAAACAAAGGTATCCCCAATAAAATAATAGAAACGAGCTTAAATTATGAAATAAATGTTCTATATACCAATTGCTAACTAGAGATAGATTTTTTTTTCAAAATAAACCAAGCAATGAGACAAGGGTGTGCTTTATTATCTATCTTGTTTAATAACTACACTGCGATCCATATAGACCTGAACCATTTCAATTGGCCATAATTTTTTAACCAATAATAGGACACACGTGCAACTTTGGGAGAACATAATACACAATTGGGAGATTACATTACACTATTTACATCTCAGAGAAAATGTTGAAAGTGTCCTCCACCAGCATCTATACATGTTTGTACTCGTCTCACCATATTCTCTGAAGTTTTACAGAGACTATCCTCGGCAATGTTACTTATTCCGGTTTGAATGGATTCCTTGAGAACATCAATTGTCCTTGGCCTATTCTTGTACACTCCATTTTATAAGATACCCTCAGAAGAAAAACTCCGGTGAGGTTAGGTCAGGGGATCTGGGGAGCCACAGACCTTTTGAGAGTATTTGATTATGAAAGAAACTGCTTATAAGTTCCATGGTGTCATTAGATGTATGGCACGTTGCTCCATCTTGCTGGAAATAACCTTCTCTCAATTCGATATCATACAGCTGCTCCACAAAGGTATTGAAGATAGCCATGTAAACTTCAGTGTCTAAAGTCGTATCAAAGATATCTCAACAATTGTCAGTGTTGTCAGTTCTCCCAGAGCCACTGATATCATTAAAACAAATTTCTAAATGCTACGAGCTTTCAAAAGGAAATTTGAATGGAAATTCAATGGAATAGTTGAAATGATGTTGAAATGACCTCAGGGTCCATAGAGCTTAGAGTTACTCAACATTCATCTTTCAGGATAAGGGAAAACCCCGTAAAAACCTTATCCAGGTAACTCACCCTGACCGAGATTCAAACTCGGGACCTCTTGAACATGAGGTAGACATGCTACCACCACACTACCAAGGCGGGCTCTCTCATTTTGTAATATTGGTACAGATGTTAAATAAAAGGTGCAAAACTTGGTTGGTATTCACAAATAAAATTATGACATATAAAGCAGAAGATGAACTGGTGTTATTTTATTTTTCAGGATTTATTCTCACAGCTGCAGTTCAGTCAGGAGAGTGCCCTGCCGCCAGATGCCTTACGTCGTGCCCTTGCTGAGTCTTTCTTTGATCAACAGCGCTTCCAGTTGGGCTTCATGGATGATGCTGCAGAATGCTTCGTAAGTATATGTATTTGCTACATCAGACATGATAAATATAGAATTTGAAATACTGAGAAGTGATTCAATAGAATACACAACAGAATATTAGATTAAGGTCGCCTAAGGGCTAGAATAGAGATAAATGGCCAGAGAACCACTATCACTATTAGTCCGTAAATATAAGCAGCTGAAAAGATTGTGCTTAGAATAGTGTTGAAAAATTGTAGTTGGAATAGTAAGAAAATATTGTATGTAACTTCTCTATTGACAGAATGAATTTAACTGTTTGGTATACTTCGCAACAAATAAACTTCTTGTAATGTAAATAATGCTATATTTTGTTTTTACAGGAAAATATTCTGTTGCGCATTCATTTCCACATTGCAAGTGGGGAGGCAGAAGATATGTGCAATGCAAGACATTGCATTCCACATCAGAAATTTGCCATGACACTTGTGGAACAGAGCGTGTGTGGTGCTTGTGGAGCGACATCTGAACCTCTGCCCTTTACACAGGTTTGTCTTCTCACACACTTTTGTGCATTTTCATAGTTCTTTGTTTTCTTTGTGTATAATATGGGATGAGGGAAAGCAGCTGCAATAATGTCTTCAAAAAGATAAAAAGAAATATAAATAAGAAATGTGTATTAAAATTAGTATACAAGTGCTTAGAAAATTTGATTTTAACAGTGTCATTGATAATAAAGAATGGACCAGATCTTTTATTTGTTGCATAAAGAAAGTGCTATATGCGCACGATTTCTTGAGCGTTCGGGTCCCAAGTCCTCATTTGGTAGGTTTCACCTATTTCCATAAACACAGATGACAACTTTGAAACAGGAAATCAGCTACACACCATGACATCTAGTGGCTAATATGCTAAGCTTCACATGTAAGCCATTTCATTTTGAGCAATTTTGAGGTTAATTATTAGCTAACCAGTTTACAACAAATCTAACAGCAAGACTATATTGTCAATAAATCCTTTCATGGAAGTGTTGAAAACAGTGTTGTTGTATAAATTAAGTTAATTGGGAGTCGATTAATAACACAAAACAACACTCACTTTTAAATTTTCCCGGAACCGGTTTCTGAGGCCTTCCCTCTATCTTCGATGTCCGGCTGAAGATAGAGGGAAGGCCTCAGAAACCGGTTCCGGGAAAATTTAAAAGTGAGTGTTGTTTTGTGTTATTAATCGACTCCCAATTAACTTAATATATTGTCAATGTTTGGCTCTCAAAAGGGGACACACTATTTTTCGTCTACCTCCATATAACTGTAATCTGAATGCAATTGAGCTGGCGTGGGCAAAAATAAAGAATGTTTACAAAGTATGCAATGTTAACGAGAGCCACAAATCTGCGGAAACTTGCTATAGAAGCGACGGATTGGGAAGGATACGATAAGAAGTTCCTAGAGCTGGAAATGGCAATATTGGAGAAACGATGGTGTAATAGAAAATGCAATTAATGAAATTATTAACACATTAGAGGATACAAGCGATGAAAGTGATGCAGTAGACTTGGAAATCAAAGAATCACAAAGCAAGTGAGTGTTTATAGGTGTCATAATATTTGTTTTCTACTTTTATGTGTTTCATAACAGTAAATATATAAGCATACAGCATATCGGATGGAGTTCAATTGTTTGCTGCCACATCTCATACCTTCGGTGCATATTTTTGCTTATCTTACCGCAATTTGGCCGATTTGTGTTTTTCTAGGTTGAACTAACTGCAGAAACAAGAGCATTTTAGCTTTTTCTCCTTCCCCTCTGCCCGCACCACACCGTAAATCCAGCGCTCAAGAAATCTTGCTCATTAAGTAACTACCTTTTATAATATTTCGGTATAAGAAACTTTATTTATTTGAGTGTATTATAAAATTGCACACTGTTTTCTTCAGATGGTGCATTATGTATCAGCATCAGCACTGACAGCACAAGCAAGACAAGGTCCAGCTCATCCGAACATGTTTGGTCAGCTCCTCAGGAATGCAGGTGGCATGGGAGACATCCGTGATTGTCCGGTAAGATCACACACTTGTCAAATAAAGTCAGCATATTCATGAAGTGATAAACATTGCTTTTGTCCTGTCACTTATTTAAATCTCTGCTTTCTAAGGTAACCTTTACAAAATTGTTATTTGAAGTTATCACATCATCATCATCATCTGTGTCAATCAGATACAATTGAAGTATATTTTTTATTATTTTTGTTAATTACAATCTGCTTAGATCCTGGCCTACTGATCCCAGGGTTGTGGGTTCAAACCTGGGTGAAATCGAAGAACTCCAAATTTTTACAAAGAAATGTTAAAATAACTTCATTATATTATGTGTGTTTGGAGGAATTTAGTAACAGGACATCCAAATAAATTGATAAAACTATTTGTAGCCAGTTTTTCACATTATATTCATTAACATTTTGATTTTCTGAGGGATTAATTTTGGGAGTTTGTTCCTTCCATTTTCATACTGAGGTGCCAGAATGAAAATAATAGCTTCCGAAACTAGACCCTCAAAAACTTAAAATGTAAGTGCCATAGTGTGAAAAGTTGACTACAAATACTTTGATCAATTAACTTCATTGTATTTTCCTCAAAGAAAGATTGCAACTCCTTTGTTTGCAGTTACAAATATGTAACTGACAGTATCAAATTGCAAAATTCAATGCCATAGCTGGGATTTGAACCATGGATCTCCTGGTTTCCATCCAGTTGCTCTTACCCATTGAGCTACCATGGCCAACATGCCGTGCTGACATTAAATTCTCCATTTGACTCGTATATTTCCCTGGTAGACTACTAGGGGCTCTCGCATTCGAGATACACCATTTATGGCGACTTACTATCTATCGTAAGTACTTAAGTCCCAGGCTTCATCATTTAACTCTTATTATTAGGTTAATTGATGGAAATTAATCATTTCTTCAGGACGGCACGTTGGCCATGGTAGCTCAATGGGTTAGAGCGATTGGATGGAAACCAGGAGATCCGTAGTTCAAATCCCGGCCATAACATTGAATTTTTCATGTCGACTATATCAAACTATTATTGTTGTTTATTAAACTCTTTCTCTAACTTCTCTACCTCTACGTTCTACCAAGTAATGTTTCTTATTCTCCTCTATATATAACATATGTTTCCTATTTACTCCCTCTAACATTGCCCATGTTCTTGCCTAGACCAAATCTTATATTTCCTGTCAACTACTTAAATTAACATTACCTTTTCTCGTCCAGTGCTTTCTCTTAATCTTTCAGTATAAATTTACGGTTTTTTTTAATACAAAAATAAAATAAAATGCACTAGTATTCCCTTTCTGATAGTTTTTGCAATCTCTGTATGGTCCAACATATATGAGAGCTGATCTGAGCTTCATTTTGTGAAATCCTTATATCAGTAACATTTTCAAGTATTTGCAGTGCTAGTTTTAGGTAATTCATTTAGATGGACATTTCGCTTGTTGATATATTGATAATTTTGTATTAACAGAGTTTGTGTGGAGCCAAGATTCAGATATGCCGCACATTAATGAACCGGCCAGAAATAGTGTCAGTGGGTGTTGTTTGGGACTCTGAGAGGCCAACAATTGAGCACATCATGGATGTTTTTGCCACTGTTGGAACATCACTTCGTCTAGCTGATGTTTTCCACAGTGTGGTGGATCATCGCTGGGCTGCTGCCACAACACACTCTCTTGTTGGTGTTGTCACATACTATGGCAAGCACTACTCGACATTCTTCTTCCACACAAAACTGCGCCTCTGGATCTATTTTGATGATGCCACAGTGCGAGAAATTGGCCCAAGATGGGAGCAGGTAGTGGAGAAATGCCGGCGTGGTCGCTATCAGCCGTTGTTGTTACTGTATGCAGTGCAGGGAGGTACGCCTGTGTGTACTGAGGGTGCTCCTAAGAGTGTTATACCTGTGAGCACACCTCGTACACCACCAAGACGTTCCGTCACTCCTAGTCCTGAGAAGACAGCACCGTCTGGTAACTCTGCGCCTCGAAGAGCAATCACGCCTAATCCTTGTCCAGGAGGTGGTGATTATCAGAATCTCACTGATATTCAGGCTGCCATCTTTGAACCTGGTGGGGATTACATCTCTCGTCGTGCAGTGGAGAATGTACTTAGCTATCAGCATCTCAACATGCCACGCAGACGTGATTCTGGGAACTGGAGTGGGGATCGCAACAGTGCATCATCGTCCTCGTCCACATCTATGGAGAATCCATACCTGTTCATTGTGGGGAAGATGCCCTCTCCACAGCCAGCAGGATCACCTAAAGGCAACACTGTTCCCAGGAGCCCTACAAGTATAAAGGGGAGTGACTCAAGCAGTGGTCCATATGATGCTGGATATGACTCTTATTCTCTGTCGTCCACTGACAGTCTTCCCCTGCAGCAAGGACTCAAACATAATCTCCAGGTAAATTATCACATTACTTCTGTAACTACTTTTGTTGTTGTGAGATGTACTTGGATATATGTTTTATTTTATTTGTGTGCACATTCATTCATGAACAAGAGCAAATGTTCTTCATTATATCGCTGGGATCTTCACATAATTCTAAATTACTGGGCATTTAAGCATAAACTTTTCATAAAGATTATATTTATTGTCTGTTAAAGATATTAAATGCCTATTAAATCATCTTTGCTATTTACTGGAACCATTCATAATAAATTAGGTAACACAAATAGGTTATTTTTTAATTGGAGGTTATTTTGTTGAAGTTATAAATTGATAATTCACAGTCATTCATCACTTTGAACTGATTTAAATCTAGAGCAACCATATGACTACAGCTGCAAAAGAGGACACTAATATTTGATATGTCTCTTAGAGTTACCCAACATTCGTCTTTCAGGATAAGGGAAAACCCTAGATAAAACCTTATCCAGATAATGCACCCTAACCGAGATTCAAACTCAGGACCTCTTGAACGTGAGGCAGACACGCTACCATCTACGCTACCAAGGTGGGCTTTTGGGAAGATGTTATAAAATAAACAATACAAAACACACATTAACTTTGGAAGTATTCATGTTTATTTTTCTGTAACTTCTATGTAATTGATGCTAGATAAACTCAATATATCCTGAATTTGCATTGCCGAATATCTGAATATCAATTACAAAACATTTTATGAAAGGGTAGAGCCAGACTGAAAAATTCAATGCCATAGCCGGGATTTGAACCACGGATCTTCTGGTCTCTGTCCAGCAGCTCTAAACCATTGAGCTACTATGGCCAACGGTAGTATGGCTTAGAGCGGCTGGACAGAGACCAGAAGATCCGTGGTTCAAATCCCGGCTATGGCATTGAATTTTTCAGTCTGGCTCTACCCTTCCATAGTGCGTCCTACACACGGCTAGTGCGAAAGAACAATTAATTTCCAAAATATTTAAATTGCATATTTAATATTACACACTGCATATTAATGAATGTACTAAATTGTTTGGACTAAACAATTAAATTATATATATATATATATAAAAAAATTAAATACTGCCTGTTTCAACATGTCCTGCTTGGCACAGATTACAAATTTAGAAACAAGAAAAGTCGTATATTACAGTTACTTTCACTCATTACTTGCATATGGAATAACTATGGGGAAATGCAACAGGCTCTGATAGACTTTTCCAAATTCAAAAGAAAATCATATGCATAATGACCCATTCGAGTTATAGAGCATCCTGCAGACCACTTTTTAAAACATTAAGAATTTTGACGCAACCTTGCCCTTATATGTATAATCTAGTTCTATATGTACACAGTAATTATAACAGTTTTCTAAAAAATCAATATCATCATGGTCATAACACAAGAGGAAAAAGAGATATAAAATAACCTACTCATAGGTTAGCACTGCTCAAGAAAAGTCCACAATATATCGGGATTAAAATATATAATGAATTGCCACAAACAGTTGGGGCAATCCAAAACCAAAATCTTTTTAAGAAATCAGTCAAAAGTTTATTCACCAACAAAGCATACTATTCAATTCAGGAATACATGGATGATGTACTGTGATCTCAATTTTATCTTAGTGTCTGTTCAACTTTAGGAAAACTATATACTCTAGATATTGTACATAATTAATATTCTCTTGCTTTATTATACTTTATAACATATTGTATTGTAAATATTGTAGACTTATTTCTGATCTTACCATTTGCAGCTAAACTTGAACTATGATATGCTAAATTTTTGTACTATATTGCAACAGGAAAATAAGATGGATATCCTGTTCCAATGTATTGTTGCACTTTCTCATTAGGCAAAAGAGGGCAGCATCTTTCAGTAACATGTTCAGCAACAATAGCAATGAAGGATGTAAATAAAATTATTAATAGTCTGATAATTTTGTGGTTGTGTTGCAGTTGGCACAGATCCCAGAGGGCCTTCAGACAAGTGAAGTTGTCACAAGACCACATGCAGGAGATGACTGTGAAAGACTGTGTCAAGAGGCAGATCATTTACTAGATAGGTCGAGAGCTACAGAAGATGATCTCCAAACTGCCTTGGTGCTATGCCGTGCTGCTGCTGGAAAAGCTCGTGCAGCCATGGATGCTCCGTACAATAATCCACAAGCTCTTACATCAGCACGAATGAAGCACAATACTTGCGTCATGAGAGTAAGAAGCTTACATCGGCGACTGCTCCAAGAGATGAATGCCAGTGCAAATAAAGAAGGTGCGTTATATCAGATGTCAAGGGAAGAAAACAAAACTGTTAGGGAAAAAACAGTAAAGATTTTTGCTGTGCACAAATTGAAATTTTAATTAATTACTCTAGCTTTACTTTCTACACCAAAACTTTTTGAACATATATGTGTGATTGAAGGAATTTAGTAACATGACATCCAAATTAATTGAAAAACTATTTGTAGTGGGTTTTTAACACTCTGTCACTTCCATTTTGCAAAGGAAAATGTTGCAATCGTGAGGGAAGGCTGGAGAAGCGATTTGAAGATTACCTTGTTTGTCGATCTTGTAGTCAGGTTCCTGATTTTCCTCGGCTGCTCTGGTGTACAAGATCTTACCTCTGGGCGTGGTCACGGAGTAGGGGAAAATAACATTACTGCTGAAGGATGACCAAATAATTCTTTTCTTGGAAAAATGAGGATTTTATTCCTACAAAACTTTTCTAATTTCTGATATAAATTAAATAATATTAATGTTGTCCTTTTACAAACAATGGTTGATATATTAATTAATTATTATTCTAATACACACATGCTAGTCATGCATCCTAAATGCACACTCAAAATTGTTTCTGTAAAATCTCGGAGAGACACTATAATACATATTAAATTGTAAATGAGTCGTATTTATTACACATCAGCTTCACTTACGTACCTATACCTTGTTTCACGTAAGCTTGCCCAGTATCTCTTAACGGTCACGTGACCTAATCACCTCTCATTGGTTGCTATTGTGTATAGACCGTTGTGGGGTAAAATTTAGTTCGTTATTTAACATGGTGATATATCATTATATGTTGGAAGAGAATTGTCAAATTTATATTTTCGTAACTTTTTAAATTAAATATATTATGCAACAGAGTTTATTTATCTGAAATGCATGTTAATTCTTAAACAAAGTAAAGAGGAGGTTCCTTTGCTCTCAAGCACATGACACGATAGCACGTGATTTAGCGGTAGTGATGACATATTTGTTTATATGACTTTTATCACTGACCTTGTTTTGAACTGGATTAGTCATGCATCGCCATTCGAGAGTGCGGGAGCTAAATTATTTTATTGATCGTTTATTGCGCATGTACTTATTATATGTATAATGGCAGAGTCTACCGCCAGTTTTTCGCTGAAGTATCGCAAGGATAATTATTTACAAACAGGCGAAAAAAGAATTGTGTTGCATGTGTTTAATGCACTCACAGAGAAGAATCCGTCTTTGTCAGTGAGAGAAGTCGAACAGCTGTGCTGTGAAGTTACAGGTGAGAGTGTTAGATCCGTAGGAACATTGCGACATGAAATTGAGGAAACAGGAAAACTTACCACTCCAGGCAAAAGCAGGAATAAACAAAAGTGCGTGCTCGGAGAAAATACGTGAAAAGTGTTGTGCATCGTCATGTGTGTAGTTTTTCTTTAGAAACGAACTCCCTAACATAAGTAACATTTCGTCTGCTGTAAATGAGGATGCAGATTTACCAGATTTCAGCAGATTGCTTATACAGCTGGGATTTGTGAATGAAAAAAGAGGCAAGAAAAATGTGCTAAAAGACAGAGGTGATATTGCTGTGTGGCGAAGACGTTATTTAAGGACAACCACACTGCACCGAGATAGAAATCGCTAAATATACACGAAGAACACACGAAAAGTAAAGTATGGTGTGACACGACTTTTAAAACTGAAAGACAAGCATTTTTGAAAGGTATGTATGCTGGTTTAAAAAATCCCAGTGGAAAAGGCCTTTCATTATAAACTCTTTCAGTTTCATTGCTCAGTCATTCTGGTTCAATTTGCGCAGTTCATTATAAACTTGTATTTTTGCATGCCTTCATATCCTTATTTGTATGATTTTTGTTGATTTTATTTATCTTCCCGGCAATTATTACGACATTTACTGCTGGTTTAAATGTGAGGGGAAGGCACCGCCTATGGCCTATGACGCGAAAGCATTAGCCAATTAGGGCGAGGGGGAGGGTTGTTGAACGCGGAGTGATACATTTCAGCGGGGCAAGGTTATATGAAACAGAGATTATATTGAGGACATATTTCGCGAACCATCATTCGCATCATTGGCTCTAATGCGACTAAAGCTTGATCCGGTGATGTGGATAGTTCTAGAGTTGCTGCTGCCATCTGTTGATTTTGTGATGAATTTAAATGTGGGGTTGTCTTCTGGTGGGATTTTGAAGTTCATTAGTTGGTTTTTATGTTTTTCTATGCATACTCTCTCCCATATGACGAGTTCACTATGTTTCTGTACGTATTTTGGTAATTTGGTGCTATCTTCAATTTCATGATTTTCAGACCAGGAATGAGCTGCTATTGCAGACTTATCAATATTTTTGTATTTTAGCTGTCTAAGATGTGTAATAAGTACGACTCATCTACAATTTAATAATTGTTTCGCTTCACTGTGGTGTTCCAATACAGTTAAATTTCGATATACTATAATATGTCTTTCTTCTCCGAAAGTCACTTACATAAGCTTGCTTTGCCAGTTAAATATCCTACTCTTTCTAGTCATGTTGCTATTGCAACCAAATAACTCATCTTATACTGGTCCACATTATGTAATCTCATTTTTACAACTACCAATATCAAAAATGTTACTCAATATCACATCAAAATTGCATCATCTCATGACCCACTGGATTTCACACTTAAATTTCTTATTCATTTGAACTTTTCCCTATCGGTCCTTAAACCATTAAACATATTTAGTTATGTGCAGAGGATCTACCCAAAAGTCTGAAGACCTTGGCCTCCTTCTACCCAAGAGCGATGGATAACTCCGGAGCTCTTTCCATAGGGCAATACCTCGTTTCTTAAAAAGCCCCCCCCCCCCCCATCGACAACAACGTCAAGATGGGTGGAAGTGGATACGCCACTTATGTGCATCAACCCTGCAGGGAAGACTTAACGAAAACCTCGGTGAGGCCGTCTGGTGATCTAGCACACCTACTAGCTCTGCAGGCTAGTACCCGGGACTTATTAGGCAACCCTCTACCCCCTCCGGGCGGCCGTAGCCTGGCCGAAAGTACCCAATTCCCTGTGGGTTTCGTGAACACTGCCCCCTCGAGTCCAACCCAATCCGAACAACTCCCTGACTGGACGGGCTCAGCAGTTCGGCCGGAGGTTCTTCTAGTAATGTCAGAGGTACCATGACTGCTAAGGGTCTGCAGCGCTCGCACCACAGCAGCTGAAGGGGACGGATCCCCTCCCCTACGGGAATTAA
Source organism: Mantis religiosa (assembly GCA_030765055.1). Classification (NCBI taxonomy): domain Eukaryota; kingdom Metazoa; phylum Arthropoda; class Insecta; order Mantodea; family Mantidae; genus Mantis; species Mantis religiosa. The sequence continues at coordinate 30,127,193 of CM060947.1, forward strand.
ACATATTTAACCCTTTCACCGATATGGACGTCATATGACGTCCAAGTTAAAAGGCCCCAAACCGATATGGACGTGTATAGACGTCCTGCGCATACATGCCTTTAATGCGTATTTAATGATAATTCTTTTAAACCTTATGTTTTACAGTAAATTTAAATAAATTCTATAAGAAGTAAAAGCTTACCTTTAAAAGTTTTTTCTTGAATGGTACACCTCAAAACATGGATAAACACACAAGGGCACATCTCCACATTCACGGCAAATCGTACTAGTTTCCTTTCGGACACCTTTCTTGCGGCACACCAAACATTTTCTGAAGGGACGCGACTTTTTTGCTGTGGGTGGTATCCTTTTAGGAAAATGTTTTCCTTCAAGTCTGAGGGGTGCTGGGGTGGTGGATTTTTTACCCCCAGTATGGAGAGGTCTCTGAATTTTATACTGCTCAATTAGGCTGCGAGCTATTGATATGCGAAAGTCCAGGTACGTCATTGTTTTCCGTGGGTTTAGAGCTCTCCAAATTACTAAACAATTGTATATGGTTATATCCAGCTGGTGTAAAAATACTTTTTTATACCATTTGATTGTTTTTCGCAAAGAGGGATATGCGTGTAATACCTGATCTACTAGATCCACTCCACCCATATGTATATTATATTCCTGGATAATATCGGGCTTGAAAATTGACATTTTGTTACGAGCATCAATTTTTCCAGTGTCAATCATCAAAATTTTAGAGCTGCAATTGGATAATGCTGTAACAACCCTCCTGTCTTGCCAAGCAACATAGGTCAAGGGTGGGAGCTGATGCACCTGCATTTCTCCTCTTCTTAGAGCCTTCGTATTCACATCTTTTGGCAAACCAATACGATTTGAACGTACTGTTCCAATTGCATTTGTTTTTCTTTTGTGTAAGGCCATGAATAATTTAGGGGAACTGTACCAATTATCTAAATATACAGTCCTACCCTGATCAAGTACAAATTCCATCAGGTGCATTACTATGGAACCAGATAACCCCAAATCTTTGTCTCCGGTGTTATCAGTCCCTTGGCCAGTGTATATGCAGCTATTGTAAAGATATCCTGTTTTACTTTCACATACATCAAAACTCTTTATGCCAAATCTGGCCCTCTTTGTTTTGATGTATTGTTTCCAACCTAAACGGCCCTTCCAAAGCATCAAGCTTTCATCAACAGTGATCTTTTCACTAGGCACATAATTTTCTTTGAATTTTGAAATAATGTAATCAAAAACTGGTCTGATTTTGGATAGTTTATCATTCACATTTTCTGTGCAGGTGAAATGAAGGAAGCGCAAAATGGAAGTAAACCTGTTATTTGACATGCATTTCCCAAAAAATGGGGTAGCTAGCATGTCGTCTGTAGACCAGTACATGTCTAGCGTAGGTTTACGAATAACACCCATGAGCATAATTAGACCAAGTAGTCTGTAAATCTCATTCATTGTTACTTCTGTCCACTTCTGCAATCTACTCTTAGGTCCTAAATTGCCTTTAGAAATCAGGTCTTCCTTCACCCTACTCGCATATACATTTGTTTCCGAAACAATGAGAGACAAAAAGTCAGTAGTAAAAAATTTTGTGAAAATGTCAATTGGTTGGCTGTCAGAAGTTAGTTGAGTATGCGGTTGTACACCAGAGGTTGTGCTCGTGAACGTATGTCTATTAGTGTTAGAGTTATTTTGACACCTCCATAATGTTGATTCTTCACGAACACCTGTCGGAAATGAGTCATTTTCCTCCTCACTGCTACCTATATCCTCAACACCCCCCTCAAAATCTGAAAACTCGCCATCAATGTCCAAATCACTGTCTAACAGCAAAAAGTCTTCCACATTTTCTGATGTAATATCAGAAGCCCGCACTCGTCCTACACTAGCTAATTGATATGCTACATTACTAGTTGAAGCCATGATTAGCACTGAGAAAACTATTTCAACTGTGATTTAGCTAAAGAAATTGCTTGGAACTCTGATGCAATCTAAATTACAATGTCAACTGAGCGAAGAAAGAAGTTACGTCAGCTAACATAAACTTCAGTTGTGCAATTAGAGAGATGCTGATGGAGTTTCCTTCCAGGGTGTATAACGCAATATAAACAGTTATTATTACGTGTTAGCATGAACTGAAACCTAGAAACCTTGAACCCAACACTTCGTTTATTCAGCTGATATACACATATAGCTTGTAAAACAAAAGTACTCAGAATTAGGCGCGTTCGACGCAAACAATGCCTTTCTTTACGTGATACAAATTAATGAAATTTCATCGCTTTATTAATATAGTCTCTATTTTAATGATACCGCAGATGCATACAGCTTTTAATGGGCTTTTAACCAGTTTTTGTTTCCCTGAAATAACTTAGAAAATACGGAAGATACGAATATTTATTTATGAAGCATTTTTGCAGCATTTAACAATTTAAATGTCTTGTTCTGTTTATTGGGTATCCGTTCCCGGCCGTGCAGGGTTTAAATGGCCATCGGCGAAGCGGTTAAACAATTTTACAACTCTAAATCAAAACAACTGTTACAATTTCTATTTTTGGATGGACTAGTTTTGGAAGCTCTTGCTTCCACTCTCAACCTAGAAAGTCCGACTATCATCTGTTGTCTTCTGCTCTCTTCTCTCTCTTGGTGGAACTATGAACTTCTTTATCAAATTATCAACTGGCAGGATTTTAAAGATCATTACTTGGTCCTTATATTTCTGCATTAATATGTTCTCCCACTTTGTCAGTTTTGACTTGATATTTTTAACCGCTTCGCCGATGGCCATTTAAACCCTTCAGGGGCCGGAAACGGATACCCAATAAACAGAACAGGACATTTAAATTGTTAAATGCTGTAAAAATGCATCATAAATACAATTCCATATCTTCCGTATTTATTAAGTTATTTAAACGAAACAAAAACTGATTTAAAACTCATTAAAGGCAGTATAAATCTACAGTAACAATAAAGTAGAGACTTCATTAATAAATTGTTGAAATTTCACTACTTTGTTTCACTGTAGCAAAAGCCATTCTTTGTGCCGAACGCGCCTAATATTTGAATCATTTTGTTTTGTGTGTATACGAGGCAATGTATGTATGTATAGCTACGCAAGTGACTTCTCCGGTTCAAGTTTAGTTTATTTATGCTATACCAAGCGATAATCATACGAGAATATATTGGGTTACACACTCACACACTGGAAAGAAAACTCTCTGTCAGCATCTGTTATTACAGTGTTTCTCAACCAAGGTTTCTAGTAGCCTTATGCAGCTTTTTTCGCTCTGTATTTTAGTTATTTATAATCTCTTTGTATTCAGAGTGATTTCTTATAGCTATCAAGAGCTAAATGAATGGCACATTTGAAATTGTTAAATTTCAATGTTAACCATGGCTTATCCCTGTAATGTAGCAAATAAATTAGCTTGGGTATGATGTGTACAGGCTTCTGATATTACTGTAGAAAATCTGGAAGATTTGTTGTATGATTATGAAGGAGATCTTTAGTACATACGTAGCAGTGACGTGTGCTGGTCTACAGATGTCATGCTAGCTACTCCATTGTTTGGGGAAATGGCGGGTCAAATATGGGTGATGTGGATCAGCTATTACTAGCTATCCCTCTTTACGGAAAACAGTTAAATGGTAAAAAAAAGTATTTTTATACCACTGGATGTAACTATGCACAGTTGTTTAGTCATTTTCAGAACTGTAAATTCATGCAAGACATTCATCTACCTGTACTTGCGCGTATAAAGAGCTCGTAACCTAATTGAGTATTATAATACTCAGAGGCCTCTTTATACTAGGGGGTAGGAAATTCACCACATCACCCCTCATACTTGAGAGAAAACACTTTCCTAAAAGGATACCACCCACAACCAAAAAAGTCGCAACCATTTCGAAAATATGTAGTGTGTTGCGAAAAAGAAGTTTGCAAGGAAACCAATATTATTTGGTGTGAATCTGCAGATATGCCCTTGGGTGTTTATCTAGTTTTGGAGGTGTACAATTCAAAAAGAAACCTTTAAGGGTGCGTTTACATTCCTTATAGAACTAATTTAAATTTATTGTAAAATAGCAAGATTAAAATAATTGGCGTTAAATGAGCATTAAATGCATGTATGCGCAGGACGTCTATACACGTCCATATCGGTTTGGGGCATTTTAACTTGGACGTCATATGACGTCCATATCGGTGAAAGGGTTAAAATACTCTTTTTTGACTCTTGTTTTTAAGTTTCTTTTAGTTTGTCAAATGTAGCATTTTTCACAATCCATACAACTTATTTGGTATATTCCAGATCTATGGATTGCTATGATTTCATCTTTTCTTTCTGAATTTAACAATTTTAATACTGAATATCTATTTGTAAGTGCCAAAATATTATCTTGTTCTCTAAAGATCTTTTTAAGTTTATTAAATATTTTGGGGGTACAAATAGCTTCTTCATTTAATTTGGAAATCATTACTTAATTCCTGCAAACACGCATAACCCTATATTAAGTTAATTTATGTTTTTGATTTATTTTTCATTTAAGAATATATATTAATTTTATATTTATTTTGAAAATAGAGATAAGTACTACATTTTTGCATGAAAGCATTAACTTTTCGATGTATAGCCTTAATTTCAAGTGTGTAGTAAGCACATTTATCTGAGGAGTGGCATATCTGTAATTAGAATGAAAAGATGGTACTTCTCACCACTATCTGCTTGTAACTACCCAAATAGCACTATGCATTTAAACTTTCAGTAACCTTTTAGTCAGTAATGGTGCTCATTCTTTGACATATAATAAGATCTTACACATGATTGACCCATGATGTACCTGCATGTGAAATAGTCAAGAGGTATTAGATGTTTAGCTAAGGGAGAATCATTGTTGTTAGGTACTGCCTTATGTTTAATAAGGATATTTTTATGTTTAAGAGGTATTCCTTTTTAAAATCACTGCCTTACTTACAAATTGTATGTATTCTTTTACAGAGGTGTCACATTCCAGACAAAACTCCAACATTGAAATTTATGCAACTCTTCCAAAGAAGAAGGTGGGCTCTTCACGGAACAACAAGGCTTCTCGTGTAGGTGAGGATGAAGAGTACATGCTTTATGACCGTCCTGGACGAAATGGCAGTCGAACTACAGGAAGACGGCGAGAAGACAGTGACAAGAGTTCACGTGAAAAACGTGCCCGCAGTGAGGAACGAAATGCTGTCACTAACACAACAACAAAGGATGCTGGCAAGAAGGGAAAATCTAATGAGCAGGGAGAGGCAAAAACAAAGAAGCAACATAAGATAAGGCGTAAGTTGCTAATGGGAGGTCTGATAAAGCGCAAAAATCATTCAATGCCAGACCTTCGTGAAGGCCAAGGCGGTGGTAACAGTGGCTCACCAGGAGGTCTAAATAATGGGGCCAGTGACACAAAAAATGGTGCAAATAACAAAGCAACATCAAGAGATGACAGCAGTTTGGGTATAAAGGGAACAGGAGCACTTAGTGGCTATCTGTCCGAGGGCCATCTAGAGTACAATGGAGGTGGTAACCCAAATCTTGAGCGCAGTCGTCTAATGAGGAAAAGCTTCCATGGCAGTGCTGGGAAGGTGCTACACATACCAAAAGTTCCGCCACCACCCCCATTACGTACAACATCCCAGCTGTCTGTTCCCAAAACCGTTCCTACCACTCCCCCTGCCGATGAGAGACAACAGTGTCCCATATCATATGAGCCACAATCTCTTCCTTATGTTCCTACCTACACTGTTCAGGGTGATGCAGTGACCTATGCTAATGGCGGCATTTTCTGCAACAAACTGGTTACCCAAGCACAAGTGCACAACAATGACACCGATGATGTGGACAGCATTCTTCCACCTTATCCAAGTCCGCTGGGTTCTGTGACACATTCCAGACAAGCCAGTGAGGAATTCCCACCACCACCTCCACCGCTGGAAACTGCTGTGACAACCGCAGAGGAGCCAAGCACCTCACCAAGCAGCCTGCTGTTAGAGCTACAAGCCAAGAGACAGCAGATATTTGCTAAAGAGAATACATCCCCGAAAGAGCCCAACAAGGAACAGGGACCTGAACCCAAATCTGGAGAAGAGTGGTTACGAGAACTGCAAGCAAAACAGGCAGAGCGCAAGCTGAAAAAGCAACAAGGAAATGAGTCAATCCACAGAAACAGCAATGAGGTACTGGCATCTGCCAATGGTAAACCACTGGATAAAAAGCCATCATCTGTCAAAGACCTGGCATCACGATTTGAGAACATTCGTCTTCAGAACACAACAACAGCGGCAGCAGCAGCAACAACCACCACAACCACAACAGTAACATCACCAGCACAGAGTTCTGTGGATGTCTCTAAGGCAGTTAGTACCAAGTTCCCAACACCAGTAGAACAGCAGTGGAACCAAGTAACAGACAACTGTCAACCTCCCTCAAACCTTCGTGAGAATCGTTCTTGTGACAGTGTGTTTGATGCAGGGGTTCTGTCTGTGAAGAAACGAAATAGTGCCAGTGGATCATCAGTAGAGTGTCTCCTGGAACAGCAGCAACAGCAAGAACACATCCAAGATGCCATACTTGCTTCCATGCCACAGTGTGATATGGAAGTACGCAAGAAAAAGAAAAATGTTACTTTCTGTGATCAAGTCATTTTGGTAGCAACTGCAGAGGATGAAGAAGAGGACAGTTATATTCCAAATCCTATTCTTGAACGTGTGCTACGATCAGCATTTCAACAGGAGCCGCATATAGAAGTTAGGAGTTTACAGGGCTCTGAAATGGTGCAATCTTCTCAAAAAATTGCTGAGCAAGGACCTTCGTATCAAAAGATGCCTTCAACGACAGAACTAAGCCAAAAGGTCACTGAACCGATATATCCACCATATCAGAAAGTGCCAGAGCCAAATCACATCCCTTTGAAAACTAACGAGCAATTGTATCCTCCTTTCCAGAAAGTGCCACAGGTTCCAGAAGTGGGGCAATCCTTCCAGAAAGTTCCTCAACAAAGCTATCCTCCATATCAGAAGATACCTCACTGTTCTGACGCATATCCTACATATCCAAAAATGTCAGCTGATCCAATAACTGTCCATAAGGCTGGTGAACAGGTGTACAGCCCTTATCAGAAGGTACCACAATTTGCAGACTTAGGGCCACATGTTCAGAAAATTGGTGCTAATAGTGACATAGTGTACCCTCAGTACCAAAAGGTAATGTCAAGTCAAGAGCTTCAGAGAATTGGTAGCAATGGTGAACAAATATATCCAGTGTACCAAAAGATGCCTCCGAGTTCAGAAGTGGTGCAGCAGAAGATAAGTGAACAACAATATCCTCCCTATCAGAAAGTACCACAGACAAATGTAGGCATGTATCCTGTAGATCAGAGAGCAAATGGAAATATGTATCCTCTTGAGCAGAGAATGATGTACCCTGCAGAACAGAGAGTTCCATCTCAACAAGCCGTGTATGATCCGAGATCTCCGTACAAGCCAGTACATGCGGATATGTTGAGGAATCCACAGATGTATCATTACACCAGATCTGTAGGAGACCAAGCCCCTCGTCCAGTGCATACACCGTATCAGTTAGTGCCACATCCACAGTCATATCATCACAACCAAGATTCTGTTAGGAGTCCACAAGAAACCATTCGTAATTCTGATCAGAATTCATTTGTAGGTCAGGAGCCTTTGAGAAACTATGTACCAAATCAAGGACATTTAAGGGTGTCTGCTAATGATCCCAGTTTTCTGAGGACACATGAACAAATGAGACTGTCTCACAATGGTCAAGAAATGAGGGACACGTTAAGAGGCATACATGACCCAATGCGGGTACCTTACATAGGTCAAGAGCAAGCAAGAGGTGCAAGTGCTGACATTCAGCAACAGAACTTCTATCATCACCAACAAAGGAATGTTCAGCATACAGAACAACTTCCTGGTGATGCACAGCACCATTCAGCGAGACCTGTGCCACCGTATCAGTATCCCCCCACATGGACAGGTGCCAATGTAAAAAGTGTCCCAACTGAACCTGAACAGGAACAGCGAGTTGAAAAGAAATTCCCTCCTGTAGTGGACAATCCTTGCCACTTATGTCGCAAACGGTTGGTGACCCCACCTGCTATTTACTGTAGTGACTGTGAGTTTTACATGTCCAGGTTCAGGCCAAGGAATTGAGCTTGTACTACAAATTTAAACTGAAGTACAAAAGTAGTCCCTCCACCGAAAATTTGAAGTGACTGTGATTATTTTGATATAGTTTTTTTAAAGAAACACATTCCATCCACCTTCTACATTAATTTCTTTGCTGCTTGTAGTAAAATGTGTAGATAATTATACATCCTTTTGTTCAACATGTGACGTGGCAGCACATGTAATCATAAAACTCCTTGTACATGATCAAACATACTTTTTAATTCAAGAGTTTACAAGAAAACTTGTCAAATATTGAAAAATATTGGACAAGATGGACAAGACTAGACAATGTCATAAATGTTATTTACATGTCCCTTTGCCAAACTGAACTCCTACAATGCACATTTATAATTTATCATATGCAAAGTAATGTACTGTTTGCAGTGGCGAGGTGTGACTTTCAGAGTGAGAGAAGATTCAAATAATAATTTTCATTAAAATAAGAAAGAGTAATGACTCAAACAACTAAGGTTACGCTTCAGTACTCTTTCTGTTATAGGTCACACTTAGGCCCTTCTACAAGCAGAAATATTCCTGCTTCCCCGATCCACTCAGATGCTCCTGGCCCATACCGCGTGAACTGTTAGCTGAAAATGGAGAAAGTATGCAAAAACAATTAACCAAAATAATAAGAGTTAAATGATGAAGCCTGGGACTCTAGTACTTACGATAGTAAGTCGCAACAAACGGTGTATCCCCGGATGTGAGAGCCCCTAGTGGTTTACCGGGGAAATATACGAGTCAAATGGTGGAGAATTTAATGTCAGGATGGCATGTTGGCCATGGTAGCTCAATGGGTTAGAGCAACTGGACGGAAACCAGGAGATCCGTGGTTCAAATCCCAGCCATAGCATTGAATTTTTCATGTTGACTCTATCAAAAACCTTAGTGTGGAGAAATGATTAATTTCCATCAATTAACCAAAACAAAATATCAATCTGCATAAAATACTATTACAAGACTATTGAAATATACTTACAGTTGTATTTAAAAGCGCCCCATAATACAAGAAAATTAACTTTTCTTCAGACCCTACAGAGACTTTACGTGACAAAATCTGTCAGTGCTTCGTAACTATCGAAGAGTCGCTATTTCTTCCAGAAACCTATGAAGCATGGTATTCAAGGTTACGAATTCATGAATAGCGGAACTGTTCACTTGAATCTACGCAGCTGTCAAATTATCCACATACTGTGGATGTTCGTAAATAAATTTAGAAAATATATCCAGAACAAATAAAATTCTTGGCATGAATTTTCTTGCTTTTCTTCTTTTAATACTGAAATTCTTGGGGAAGCGGCACTTCCAGCACTTTATTGCACACTTTGTCACTGAGTACAATGGAAGTAATGCAAATTATAGGTAAAACTACAAAACAAGATTGTATTTAAGTTAATTGATGGAAATTAATTATTTCTCCATAATAGCCATGTATAGGCTAAGGTTTTGGATAGTCAACCTGAAAAATTCAGTGCCATGGCCAGGATTTGAACCACGGATCTCCCAGTTTCCGTCTGGTCGCTCTTAACCTTTGAGCTAACATGGCCAACGTGCCGTCATAACATTAAATTCTCCAATTGACTCATATATTTTCCCGGTAAACTGCTAGGGATACTCATTCAAAATGCACACTGCGGCGACTTACTATTTTGAGTACTTGATTCCCAGGCTTCATCATTAAACATTATTATTTAAATTAATTGATGGAAATTAATCAGTTCTCCATACTAGCCGTGTATAGGCTAAGTTTAAGATAGATAGATTGTATTATTGTATATTTTGGTAATCTGCCTGGCAATTTCTTCATATATCCTTGTCTGTTTTATTTTGTGGTAATCTACACAGTGCAAAAACATAGCCATGTTGAAAGCTTTCAGTATTCCTTGCCCAGATATTTCAGCTTTCATGACGACTAAAGCATGTCCTTAGTTACTTTCAAAGACTTTAAAAGTACTGAAAGCAATTTGACAGACTAATTGTTAAGTTGAAACAACTCTTGGAAAGTTTTATATAATACTGAACTTGAGAAAAATTTGATCATGTATGAGAAGTTTAGGAAGAAATATTTGTTATATTTTGTTTTTGTACAAATTTGTAAAAACACTTATAAAAAGTGAAGTGGAACCAGTGATCTCAATAGTATTTGATTAGTGAATCTGTAATATCAGTTGAGGCTGCTTGAAATAGAGTTATAAAATATTTTTACAGGCATAATGTGCCCATATTGTCAATTGCACATGTAGTACTCGAAGACTGTTTATATTTCTGCATCTGTAAAAGGTGTATAGATGTCATCTTTAAACTAGAAATAGATTATCTTTAATAGATTTGTAGAAACAAAAATAGTTTGAAATGCAGAAATGTTTGGCAACAGCATGCTCTTCCTACATTTGATGTGCAATATCAGACCTGACATTGAGTAGAACACAATCTCTGTTACTGATGCCACTGCAAATTGCTAACTGCCTTATGAAAATATTAACTTTGCTAGGTGTTCGAGATCTTCTCAGGAAACAAGCCAGGTGAAAAGACAATTAGAAATCGATGTTTCAGGAGCGTACATCTCTTCCATCATCCGGATATTTTAAGAAATGTTATAACCACAAATATAAACAAAGAAAACACACCACTAATATTCCCATCACTGAAAAAAAGACTGTATTCAGTAAATTAAATGCCAGGTCAGATGGCGTGAGTATAGAAAATTAATTGTGTTAAAGAAACGTAACTGCTTAACTTGATGATCAAGCTGTATAGTTCTATGCTTCTTAAATCAACAGATTTCCATTTTCAAGGCCAGTTTCCAAGAGCAGCTGAACTGAAATCCAGCATTACAATTAAGCGTGCTCCTCTCGGAGGAAATGGCCAAAGCCTCCTTAATTCTCCACTCTCAGTAACTGTTGCATTTTGCCAAGATGGTTGTCTTCCGAAAGTTGGCTCTATGGTCGCTACCAAAACAATGCTTTGCCAGGCCAGACTTCTCAAGTTGCTTTAAACAAATGCTCTGTTTCCCAAGAAGATCTCGAACGTCACCAAGAAAGCTACAGGTCTTATTTTGCTATTTGTATTTCATTCTAAATACAGTTTCTTTTGGAAAGGCTATTTGTAGTCAGTTTTTAACACTCTGTCACTTACATTTTGATTTTTTGAGGGATTACTTTTGGAAGCTGTTGCTTCCATTTTCAACCTCGAAGGAATCCTCAAAGTGGCAGAGTGTTATAAACCAACTACAAATAGTTTTTTCAATTAATTTGGATGTCTCTTACTAAATTCCTCCAAACTCTCATAACGGTTTCTTTTGGTATTTTCCTGTAAGATACTTAATTTTTAATGAAAACAGCTGAAATCAACGTATACTCTTTCTAAAACTGAAGAAACAAAGAAAGTTAACATAAACTTTGATTTATTATGCATTTTTTGTAAAGAATAAATGCAGCGGCCATGTAGAAAGGGTTTCTTCTGCATAGGGGAGGTGCCCAGAGAAGGGAGATACAATTTTTGAGCTTGCTTATCTAAGAAAAGCATTTTTACAAAACGGTCTGCATATATATCTGAACAGTGTAATTCAAGATTCAATGAAAGGAAACAAAAATAATATATTTGGTAGATAATGATTATGCGGGCTTGTAAGCCGTGGTCTAGTGGAAAATCTTCCAGACGTTTCATTCGAAACTGTCGCACATTCTCAGTGGAGTGGCCGTAACACTCTCGTACTCTCGGCTGCGACTGATACAGAGTCTCTCAATTTTACAGGATTTTTATATGCCTTCTGAGTGGGTGGAGCCATCTTCTGGCTGGTGCGCTCCTTCGTGATAGGTTCAAACCTATAAAAATACTGTGAAATCGAGAGGCTCCATATCAGTCGCAGCCGAGAGTACAATGAGAGTGTTACGGCCACGCCACTGAGGATGTTCGACACAGTTTCGAACAAAACGTCTGGAAGATTTTCCACTAGACCACGGCCTACAAGCCCGGATAATCAGTATCTACCAAATGACTCCGGCCGTGAAAGCCTACGCACTACAAAAATAATATACATCATTTGTAAAGGTCTATCTGTCGAAGACAGTACAAATATGTGATTTGTAAATATCTGAGATATCATGGCTGTTAGTTATTTAGCCTGCTGTTGCAACATCCTAACTTCAGGTGTATTAATATTTGTACAAAAAATACTAAATTAAGCGTGGCAAAATGAGGCACACAAGTATACAGAATCACATCACAAATAGGATGACATCTATAACCCTTTAACCAATATGTGTGTGTTATTGTGTTTCTACACAGAAGAGATATTTTCTCCTTGATTTGGCTGTATGAGTAAAGTATTCAAATTAGTTCAGTTCTAAGCTTTCCCAATGCAGCAAATTGTATCTGTAGCATACTTTGTTAACTCAGATATAATATTTAGTTCTTTTACTTCCCTCATATATTTCACATACTGCTACGTCTTTCAATTACAAAATGAAAGCCGTAGTCAGGTGTAGCAATAAGGTTATGAAAAGACTAGCATACACCTTGGGTTTAGCAGCTTTAATCATTTCTGCATCACCTTAAATAATGAAGATAACTTTTCCTCTTCAGAAGCTCCAGTTAACGGTTATCTCAACAATGTATGTGCTTTTATCCTTTTCCTGGATAATTTATTCCAATACAGTAAAGCTGTATGGGATCACAACTGTCGCAGAGGTAAAACAATAACATTTAAGCATGTTTACAAGTATTTATGTATAACTGAAACCACAAGGTACTCTGGCCCATTATTATTTCACTGTTTTGGGTTATTTCACATAGGATTGTGATTCTTGTCAAACATTGCCAAAAAAAAAAAAAAAAAGCAACCCATGGCATAACAGCCCACAAGCGTGACCAAAGCTGGCCAACCTGACTGCCGGCCTCATGCCAACATACTCAAGGCAGAGGTAGGCAATCGTCAAACCGATACGTGGAGTAGATGTGGTCAGAATCACACCACTTCCAGGCAGAAAATTAGCTTTCTAGACCAGGGTTCACAACCTAACGTAGCTCCTCAATTTCCCCAAGATACTGAGTGGGCACCGGTCCTATACCCGGGACTTAAAAGCTGCATCCCCCAAGGCTGGGATTGAACTCTGGTAAATTTCATGGCAGGGAACCAAAGTACAACATTGTCTTTAGAACATGTTCCGTAAGAAATTTTGTCTTAAGTCCCAACATCGGAGGCACGCACTAGGGTTGATGGAACCTGCCGAAGTAACCTTGCAGTTGTAGTACTCCTGACATGTTATTGGCGTAAGCTTCTGTTGCCAACCTTTAGACCAGCACCCCAAGCATCTATTTTGCAGATGTTTGAAACTTCACAGGTGCACAGTACATGTGCCATTGTTACCCATTGTTAGGAAGGTAGCAGCTTAACTGTGAAATCTGAAAATGAATATTCCACCGGGACCCTGGCATTCAGTGAATAAAGTTAGTAGTTGGAAGTTGTATCTGAAACAAATGGTGGCTCATTTTATAAATTTTATTGATCTTGTGCCTTTATGCAAAGACGAGGAAAAGTATATGCAGTTTCTGTACAACAAAAGTTTGTTAAGAACGAGAATGTTGTGCCAGGAGTGCGATGCCATCCTACATCAATCAAACAATACCTGGTATTGTTTAAATGTTCATTGGCAACAGATTTATTTTTGATTTACTTTTCTTTTTGTGATTTACTTCCTCAAACGTTAAGTCATATCAGACAATTCTTTTTTAAACATAGATAAGAGAAGACCCGGCATTGTAGTTGTTGGATCAATGTTGGCAGTGTTGAAAGTTGTCTGCTATTAACGTCGGCGCATGCCACTTTGGCAGGTTCTGTCAGCCCTCGTGCGTGTCTCCGATGTTGGACTTAGACAAAATTTCTTACAGGACATGTTCTAAAGAAGAGCCCAACACTCTGCCACAGTGCAGGATGAATATTGCCAAGTAGCAAGATAAAGCTCCTCTTCCATCTTAACATTTGGTATGCATTTTCTGTAATGTTAAAATACATGCATCATGCCTTACATCTAAATTACTTTAATTACTGCTCAATCTATGTTAAAAGAACTCAATCCACCAGCTTCTGTGACACTAATGATCTTAAACTGACTCAGTCTTTGATAGATAGTCAACATGAAAAATTCAATGCCATGGCCGGGATTTGAACCACGGATCTCCTAGTTTCCGTCCAGTTGCTCTTACCCATTGAGCTACCATGGTCAACGTGCCGTCCTGACATTAAATTCTCCATTTTACTCTTATATTTCCCCGGTAAACCACTAGGGGCTCTTGCATTCGACATACACCGTTTATGGCGACTTACTATCGTAAGTACTTGAGTCCAAGGCTTCATCATTTAACTCTTATTATTTTAGTTAATTGTTTTAGTTAATTAGTTGGCCATGGTAGCTCAAGGGTTAGAGTGACTGGACGGAAACCAGGAGATCCGTGGTTCAAATCCTGACCATGGCATTGAATTTTTCATGTTGACTATCTATCAAAAACCTTAGCCTATATACGGCTAGTGTGAAGAAATGATTAATTTCCATCAATTAACTAAAATGACTCAGTCTTCCAAGTAAGAATCCAAGGTTTCATTATTATGGACCATTACTGACATAGAGCTGGACCTATAGTTACTATTTTTTTAATGGCTTCCTCCTCGGAAACCCCTAAATAGCCCTTGCTTATTTTTTTCCTACCTTTATTCTTTCGTACAGTAATTGAAGCCTCTCTTGTTTAAATAATGATAAAGATATTTAATTTGCAATTACATTCCAGAGAAGAATCAGATACACATCAGTCATACATAAATACTTAATATCTGTTGTATATATTTTGTTTTGTCTCTATACTCATTGTTTATTGACCAGAAAAAATGTGTATGCTAAAAGCATGCATTTTTCTCAAAGCTCTGTAAGACATACTGATCTCTTACAGCAGAAAAAGTAATCGCACCAAGGTGTAGCACAAACCTAATTGCTATATCTTGTGGATAATAATATCCTTAAAAAAGAAACTTCTAAAATTGTGTGTCATAGGAAGAAGCATCAATCAGCAGCTCACTGTGTAAAGTGTAAACATGAGCACATAATGCCTTGTAAGTTAATATTAAATTAGAACTCAAGTGGTACCAACTGACTGTAAATATTTTATTTGTATTTGTAATACCTGAATGTATATAGTTTTTTATTTGAAAAGTGATTTATATTGGAGAATTAAATATAGAGCAAAAGCTTTTAAAATTATTGTGTTTAATTAAAAGAATTACCCTTAATAAGGTGCGTTCGAAAAGAAACGAGCCGAAGACATTATTACAGAAACCAGGACTGTATGTTAGAAGTATTGGCACTGGCTGTTGAGAAACTTGTCCCACTGTGACACAAGGTGGTGAATGGCTGTCTCATAAAAGTCCCGAGGCTGTGATGTGAGCTAGTTCCACACATACAGCTGGACATCGTCGTCCAACATGAATTGTTTGCCCCTCAGAACCTTTTCAAATGGACCAAAAATGGTGTAATCACAGGGAGAGAGGTCTGGACTGTATGGATGGTGGCTGAGAACATCCCATTTGAATTTTTGCAGGAGTGCCGCAACTGTGCTGGCCATATGAGGCTTTGCATAGTCCGTGGAGCAGAATGACCCCATGGGTGAGATCGCCTGGTCGTTTTGATTTGATCGCTTGGCAAAGCTTGGTCAAGGATTGTAATGCTGGGCATTCACTGTTGTCCCACGCTGCAGGAAGTGTATCAGAAGGGGTCATCTAGGTTAAAGAAGAACATCAGCATAACCTTTCCTGCACTTGGTGTGGATGGCTTGGCTTTTTTTGGTGGTGGTGACCTTGGATGCTTCCACTGGAGACTTTGTCATTTTGATTCTGGTTCGAAGTGACGACACCATTACTCATCTCCAGCCACCACTTGTGCCAGGAACTCATTCCCTTCCCTAGCATAGCGCTGCAGTTGACCAAGACAGTGGGCCATTCGACATACTTTCTGCTGTGGTTGAAGACTACGGAGCACCCATTGGGCACACACTTTGCGCAAGAGCAGTCGTTCCTTCATGATGGTGTGAACACTTCCGACACTCAATTCGACCTCGGCGGCTATGACTTTCACTGTCACTCGGCAGTCCTGGGTAATGAGTGCATCAACCAACTGGATGTCATCGGTAATGCAGTGTGGTGCTCCAGACCGTGCATCATTGGCTAATGACACTCGTCCTGCCCTGAAGCGCTTGTGCCACACCTTGATCCTTGCAAGGGACATGCAGTTTTCGTTGTACACTTGTGACATTCGTCGATGAATGTCCACTCCCCCTACTCCTTCCACTGTCAGAAAACAAACACCTCTTTGCTCTTCTTTTGACGCCTCCATTTCACTGTTTGCAATGCAACTGGCAGCGTTGGACAATTGATGCATACTGCTGCTAGCTCTGTATAGTCACGTGACATGCACACGTACCCTCTAGCGACGGGCTGTGAGCTTATAACACTTCGTTACACACACCACAATATTACCATCCTGTCACTGGTTTGCACATACTAGATTATGACTCATTTCTTTTTGAACGTCTCTAATAAGGGGATGTGGGTAGGTAACAATGGGGAAAGAAAAAATCCTGGTATACAACTGCTCATGAATGAAACAGAAAAGTGAATACACTATTCAGAATCAACCAAGAATGTGAATGGAAACAGCCATCCTAACCTCAGTTTTATAATTGTATTTATTTTAGTATATATGTAGGTAGGATTATCAAACTAAAATTTGTGGGAGGGGTTCAGCTTTCCACATGTCCTCATAATTTATTCAAGGGATAACAGCTGGAGTTCGGTGCAATAAATGCTAAGAATTTCTTTCTTGGAAATGTTGAAAACAGTGTTGCTATTATAAATTAAATTTAAAGGGAGTTGATTAATGACACTAAACAACACTTAGTTTTAAATTTTTCTGGAACATGTTTCAGAGACTTCGGTAATTTTCACTTCTTAAAGACTTGTTAGCCTAATTATAAAATATAAACAATTAGAAAAATCAGCAGTTGCCATGCATTTTTGGGAAAAAAATCACAACATAAATCCAGAACCAAAACTACTAAAACATGCATCAGGAAAATAAGAACTATCCACATGGAAACAAATCTTCATTTCAAAAAATAGGAACAAAGTATTCAATTTCGACATCCCCCAGAAAGATTTGTTCAGCAAGTTCCTTGAACTGCCACCAGAGGAGACCTATGACAAAATATCAACTACACCAATGAGAACCAGTCGATGGCCGGTTGAGGATGGAGGCAAAGTCTCTGAAACATGTTCCGGAAAAATTTAAAAGTGTTGTTTAGTGTCATTAATCGACTCCCTTTAAATTTAATTTAAGTGCTAAGAAGCTTAATTAGACACTAATACAGAGATAATGCCCACTTCTGTGGTGTGAGTGTATCTGCCTCACATTCAACAGGTCCCAAGTGCGAATCTCATTGTCAGTCTGTTTGAGTTATCTGGATAAGGCTTTTTCTAAGGTTTTCCCTTTACCTGAAAGGCAAATGTGGGATACATAAGCTCTGTGGACCCTAAACTCATTTGAACAACATTTCAGTCATTATTTTAGTTAATTGATGGAAATTAATCATTTCTTCACACTAGCCGTATATAGGCTGAGGTTGTTGATAGAGTCAACATGAAAAAATCAATAGGTTAGAGCGACTGGACAGAAACCAGGAGATCCATGGTTCAAATCTCGGCCATGGCATTGAATTTTTCATGTTGACTCTATCTATTTCATTCATTCTCTAATATGTCTTAACATTGGAGGCTTTCCCTTATGAAAGATGAATGTCTTTCTTTTTATATATATATAATTTACTTTCTCCAATGTTAAGTCATATTGGACGATGAATGGAATGGGTGAAATGATGCTCAAATGAGTTCAGGGTCTATAAAGCTTTGAGCTACCCGACATTTGTATCAGGATAAGGGAAAACCCTGAAAAAAACTTTATCCAGGTAACCCACCCCGACTGAGATTCAAACTTGGGACCTCTTGAACATGAGGCAGACACACTAGAATCTATGCTAACAAGGGGGGCAGATGAATGTCTGTTAACTCTTAAGCTCTATGCATCCTGGAGTCATTTGAACATCATTTCATTCATTGTCCGATATGACTTAATGTTGGAGGTTTTCTCTTATCCTGAAAGATGAATGTCTGGTAACTCTAAGCTCTATGCATCCTGGAGTCATTTGAACATCATTTCATTCATCGTCCGATATGACTTAACGTTGGAGGTTTTCTCTTATCCTGAAAGATGAATATCTGGTAACTTTAAGCTCTATGTACCCTGTACTCATTTGAACATCATTTCATTCATTGTCATTTAGTGTCACAACAACTGGTTTGTATCAATTTTAATATTTATGAGCTTCACTATCTACTTCTGTGTTGTTATACGAATGTAACTACATTGTTGAAAATATTCTGATCTATCAGTTCGCATTCAGTTGCAGAAAAGAAAAAGTTATTGCCCGCCTCAGTAGTGTAGATGGTAGCGCATCTGCCTCATGTTCAAGAGGTCCTGAGTTCAAATCTTGGTCAGGGTGAATTATCTGAATAAGGTTTTTCCGGGGGTTTTCCTTACCCTGAAAGATGAATGTCGTGTAACTATGAGCTCCATGGACCCTGGGCTCATTTGAGCATCATTTCATCCATTTCACTCATTGTCCAATATGACTTAACGTTGGAGGACGTAAATTACAAAAAAAAAAAAAAAATGAAAGTAATGAGTCGGTAATTCAAACACAAACATCACTTAAATTATCCTTACTTGGACAAGTTTCAGAGAACGGTTTGTATTACCGACTCATTACTTTCAAATGTTAAATACATCACTGTTTCTAACCTTTTGCTTCAAATAATAATTAAAAAAAAGTTATTGAATGTGTGGTGCAAAAACTGAACAAATTTTCTTGCTGGACCTGTTTTCAAATAATAAAGCCTTTTGGAATACAAATGATACTGAATATATAATTTCAGAACCCTTTGCAGCCAACGTGTGAAATTGTTTAAATACATAATTAAATGATGATGAAAATTTGGTCTTTAGATATCTTTTGAAAAACTGAATATATTTCATGCAATAAACAAACACCAAAATACATGGAAACCAAATATGGAAAAATTAAACAAGTTTCACTATTTAAATATATTGTGGAAATAATTCAGTAAAATGGAACTGAAGCTAAAGCAAAAAATGGAAATAGCATATCGGCCTACTCAAAACATATATAATAACAAATGCATGTCTAAATATACAAAATTAAGAAACCATAACACTGTAATTAAACCAGAGTTCCTCTATGTAGCACAAACATTAATTTTGAACAAAGGCAGATATCAAAAATATAGAAAAAGAACGTAAAATTATTAGAAAAACTTCAAGTCCACAAGTCGTAAGTGAAGAATACACACTTACAAGTAAAAAGGAAATAAAAAAAATATACAGACATCCATAGCAATATTAGGAAATGAAAGTTAAAATTTTATGGACATATTAAACGATTAATTTCAAATAGGCTCACAAAACAAATTATGGAATTTTACAAAAATAGAAGTAAAGCACAAGTAAATACTATGAAATGCATTGCTGAAGTAAAAAATGATGTAACATTGATAGCAATTAGTCAAGACGATATCCTACACAGGGATGTTGTTAGACATAAAGTTGAAAACTGACTTGGCCAACTTGCCGTCATGACATTAAATTCTCGAATTGACTCATATATTTCCCCGGTAGACCACTAGGGGCTCTCGCATTCGAGATACACCATTTGTGGCGACTTACTATTGTAAGTACTTGAGTCCCAGGCTTCATCATTTAACTCTTATGTTGACTCTATCAAAAAGCTTAGCCTATATAGGGCTAGTGTGATGAAATGATTAATTTCCATCAATTAACTACAATAGATCCCAAGTTTTAAAATGCTCCATTATATATACAACCTGAGTTAATTATAATGGGGCATGGGAATATGCAACTCCAAAATAAGCAGTAAGATATTGTATTTATGGTATATATGTATGAAGTTGTATATGCTAGATATTGTAATAAGAAATAAAATAACTGCGAAAGGACATAAAACATTGAATGATAGTGTTTCTGTACTTATTAAGCTGGGCTTGTTTGATCAGATCGACCATAAATTTCTACAAATTTGACATAGTTTTAGCGCCTTCATCCATAATTTTGCAATAATAGAAAAGAGATGGAGAGCTAGCAAATGCCAAGTAATGGGGGATGTTAAGACAGTTATAAGAGTAGCTAGGCCATCAAGACCATTTAAAACTAAATGTTGGTGGTAAAGTTCTAGACTTTGGCAGTGCAGCAAAGAGGCTCATTAATATCAAGGAATTTCAGATCACCAAAATGTGCTGGCTCCGATTTCAGAGAGGAAAAGGAAGTACAAAACCAACTTTCAGTGACACTGAGGAGTGGACGGTACAGAATGTCTTATGCAAGGAATTACAATGGATGATTTTATCAATTGGAACTGCAGTCCTTTACTGATCACTCAGAGTAAAAGACTTAATGAAAATGGACTATATTCGTCCAGAAAATAGTTTTACCTGGACTTGATTGCTTACTAATTTGTGTTAGCAGAACTTTCCTGTTTCCAATATGTATTACACAATTATGTTACACTCAAAATTTACTCCAATACCAAAAGATATTGATGTTTTAAAGATATACGCTATTATTCAATGTGTTCATTAGATGGTTCTGAATGGAAAATATGTGGCACATAGATGATTTCTATTTTTCTGACTTAAAAGAATATTTATCTTTCACTGTTGATAATGCAAGCTTCTCTAAAGTACTTGTTTGAGTTTTCTTTATCATGTAGTAAGTTTGTGATTTTTTTTTTTGTAGTGAAATGAATGATATTGAAAAGTTGATCAGTTTTTCTTCAATAGCTCAAAACTATGAATTTGGTACTTACCTGGTTTAAAATTTCCATGCCACAAAGCCATAGATGCCCGCCTCGGTAGCCTGGTGGTAGAGTGTCTGCCTCACGTTCAAGAGGTCCCGAGTTTGAATCTCGGTCAGGGTGAGTTACCTGGATAAGGTTTTTTCCAGGGTTTTCCCTTATCCTGAAAGACGAATGTCGGGTAACCCTAAGCTCTATGGACCCTGGGCTCATTGAGCATCATTTTGCCCATTCTATTCATCGTCCGACATGACTTAACGTTGGAGGATGTAAAATTACCAAAAAACAAACATAATGTTAAATAATAAATAGAAACACACATCTAAGCTTATGAAAAGATATCCAAAAGCATTTTCTAAATGTTTATTGCTGCTGCAAGTTACACAATAATAAACTAGTCATTCTTGTAGTGGGTAATAAGTTATTAGCTCATAAAAAGATTTTTCTTCTTTGCCTTCTAACCTAAAATGAAACTTTCGAGTATTACAAAGAACTGCAATTTAAATGCCTGGTAAGTTTATCTTTTTTATTTTCCTTCAAGATTATTTGTGTGTGAAATTCAATTGCAGAATAATACTATATCTTTTAATATATTTGTAAAGCTCAAGTTCAGCTACCCAATTAAGGTTAAGTGTGCTATATATACATATTTATTGCACACATTCATATATTTCTGTATAGTTTATGTTATATTAAATCAAAACAGCTTACTGATGCAAAGAAAAATGACGAAATGTTTTTCCTGAACGCTTCTAAACATAAAGGAGAAATGCATTTTAGCTGTAAATCTGAATTAGGTATCAGCTTTGCTGTTCTGTGGAATTCTTCCCAATATGCTGCTACCACGTTGTGTAAATGGAAAAATGAAAGAAAACACAGAAAAAAAAATGAAATGTTCAAAATTCTTCAATTTTGAAAACAGTACCAAGTCAATTTCAATTGTACAAATAAAAAAATAAGATTTATACTTCTTGACACACCTTTTCTTCTGCATAACTAATGCAATTGCTTGGTTCTAACAATTTGCTGTCCTTTATGCATTCTTAAAAATACATGAAAAATTATTAAAACAATGAAACAAAATTCAGTACTGAAAACGAAGATATTGGAACTCACTTAACATGAATACATATACATTTAAGTAAATCAATATATGCAAATGTGTTTTAACAGCAAACGAAACATTTGTTCGTAACTTTTAATTACTTTTTATCACTCATTATGAGCATATTCTAAGAAAACATATTTGCATGTGCCTATCTATATCAATCCTTGTCCAATTTATCAATCCGCATTATAAACATCAGTCTCCGATTATCATACACGAGAAGCTTAACTTGAATGGAAGAGGAGAACTTATGATAATGTTATTAGGTACATAAATAAATAAATTCGATGCACAGTTAAAAACGAACGAGTTTTATTTAACTATATTCTTGAAAAAATGAATTACATTTAACACCGTCACTATTTCATTTACACATCATACACGCCATTGTTTTACTTTTTCATGACTGAAAATTTGTAAACGCCCAAACGCCACTCAATAATTCTCATATAAACAATGAAACTCATATATGACTGCAATATGAATTAACATTTCACTTTGTTCACTGATTTTTATGTTTATCACGAAAGTGGACTGCGGATAGCGCAATATTTTCATAAAACCTACATTTCGAAGGCCGGCAGGAAATAAACAAAAGCCAAAACTGTCGTATAAAATCGTATCATACAACATCCGTCAAGTTGCCAGGCTTAGATTTGTGAACGTGTGCAGAAAACAGTTGCAAATGCATGGACAAGTACTCATGTGTTTTGTTATAGTGCTAGTTTCATTCAGTATAGGAAATAAAGTAACTTGTGAGAAGTAAATGTGCGTCTACTGATAAAGTAATGGTACATTAACAGTGCATTAAGTGTCGTAACTTTGTGTATTCAAGTTGTAATCATGGGTACAAAAAATAGTGCTCAAGGACTGGGGAATACGATGGGAAATGACTTCCGATTTATTGTACCAAAGAATGTGCCAGTGTTTGAGCCAACAATGGAGGAATTTGAAGATCCACTAGCATACATCAAGTCAATTCGGCCATTGGCTGAGCAAACAGGAATTTGCAAAATCAAACCACCACAAAACTGGCAGCCACCTTTCACAGTTGATATCGACAATTTTAAGTTTACTCCAAGAAAACAGCGATTAAACGAACTTGAAGCAAATACGAGAATAAAGCTAAACTTTCTGGATCAGATAGCGAAGTATTGGGACTTGCAAGGTTCCGCACTAAAGATTCCACAAGTACAAAACAAGCCATTGGATCTTTATACACTTTATAAACTGGTAAAGGAATTAGGGGGAACGGAAATAGTAACCAAAGAGAAAAAGTGGACATTAATTGCTCAAAAAATTGGTCTCACTCCTGATAAAGATCTCGAAAATGTGTTAAAAGGTCATTTTGAAAAGATTTTGATGCCTTATGATGTATTCCAGCAAAATAATTGTACAGGTAAAATTAAGATGCACGTGGAGAAGGAAGAAAATGATGGAAGATATAACCAAAATTACAAACCACATGGTATTGTTTCAAGACAGGCAATTAAGCCACCACAAGAGAAATACTGTAGAAGATCACAGCTTGAGGTTAGGACATCGGCCCATGGTGAAGAGAAACCCAAAGTATGCAGAAGTAAGGAGTTACAGCGTCTGCAGTTTTATGGTGCTGGCCCCAAGATGGCAGGTTATCAGTATCTCAATGAGGAGGATATGAAAAATAAAACCAGAGGAAAGAAAGTCAACTATCAGTTTGATCCTCTGGCTAAATTTACTTGTCAGATGTGTGGTGGAGATGATATGGAAAAACGCATGCTGCCATGTGATACATGTGATCATTATTATCATATGTTCTGCCTTTTGCCTCCCATGCAGGAACTTCCTAAGGATTACTGGAGTTGTCCTAAGTGTGTTGCTAAGGAAGTAAGCAAGCCAATGGAAGCCTTTGGTTTTGAGCAGGCAGAAAGAGATTACACCTTACAAGAGTTTGGCCAGAAGGCTGACAAATTTAAACAGAACTATTTTGGTGTTCGAGGATGCCTTGTCCCGTTGGATGTAGTGGAAAAGGAATTTTGGCGCATCCTCTCTTCAATTGATGAAGATGTTACAGTTGAATATGGCGCAGATCTACACACAATGGATCATGGATCTGGGTTTCCCACTAAGTTCACACCAAATATGCACCCAGTAGATGAAGTTTATGCACATTCAGGCTGGAACTTGAACAACATTCCAGTTCTTGAAGATTCAGTGCTGGGTCACATCAGTGCAGATATATCAGGTATGAAAGTTCCTTGGATGTATGTGGGAATGTGTTTTGCAGCATTTTGCTGGCATAATGAAGATCACTGGAGCTACTCAATCAATTACTTACACTGGGGTGAACCTAAAACGTGGTACGGAGTGCCAGGAAGCCAGGCAGAGAAGTTTGAAGCAGCAATGAAGAAGGTGGCGCCTGAATTATTTGACTCGCAGCCAGATCTGTTACACCAGCTTGTGACTATTATGAATCCAAACACATTGATGGAAGAAGGAGTGCCAATTTTCAGAACTGATCAACAGGCAGGAGAATTTGTGCTGACATTTCCAAGAGCATATCATGCTGGTTTCAATCAAGGTTTTAATTTTGCAGAAGCTGTTAATTTTGCTCCAGCTGATTGGTTGCCTATAGGCAGAGAGTGTATTGAACATTATTCTGCACTGCAGCGTTTCTGTGTATTTTCTCATGATGAACTTGTGTGTATTATGGCTCAAAAACCTGAAAAGTTGAATAAGACAATGGCTACAGCCACATACAAGGACGTGTTACAGATGTTTAAAAAGGAGCAAAAAATGAGAAAGTCTGTGTTGGAATGGGGAGTTAAAAAGGCTGAACTTGAACTTTTTGAACAGTTTCCAGATGATGCACGTCAGTGTGAAGTTTGTAAAACTACTTGCTTTCTCTCAGCAGTCACTTGTGAGTGTGCAGATGAAAAGTTAGTTTGTCTGAGGCATTTCACATTACTTTGTGACTGCCATCCTGACAACCATATCCTCAAGTATAGGTACACAATGTACGAACTTGCAGAGTTAGTTCGGAAATTGAAGAAAAAAGTGGATGCTTTTGATGCTTGGCTTGCAGATGTGAGGGCTGCACTAGATCCAGAATCAGGAAAGAAAAAGGAACTTGAAGAATTAAAACAGCTGCTGCAGGAAGCAGAAGAAAAAAAGTTTCCTCATTCTGAATTGCTTGAAAAAATGGCTGAAATTGTGGAACATGGTGAAAAATGTGCAAAAGTAGCAGAAGTCCTCCGGAAAAGACGATCCAAGTGTGGAAAAGCTACAAACATCAATGATTTTACAGTTGCAGAGAAACAAGCTCTTACTTTGGAGGACCTGATCCTATTTAGTTCCGAAATAGAACTTTCTCCTTGCCACATAAAAGAGTGTGATGATATAGGAAAACTGGTATGTGATGTGAAGATTTTCCAGAATGAAGCCTCTGAACTTCTACGGGAAAACACCAAAGAAGCAAGTGTAATAGAAGAACTGGTTGAAAAAGGCATTTCTTTAGATGTGAAGATTCCAGAACTCTGCAATTTGATGGATATGTTGAATAAAGTGAAGTTTTTGGACACTGTCAGAGCACTGCAAGAAAACATTAAACAGTTATCTATAGAAGAAATGCAGCAACAGTTGAAAATAGCCTCTTCACTAACATCTGATGAGGTAGTTACTGAGGCAGTGCCAGAGCTTCAAAATTTTCTTCAGCAAGCAGAAGCTTGGCAAGCAAAGGCCAAAGCTTATATTGAAGCAAACCCAAAAATGGAAATGTCTAACATAGAAGCATTGTTGATGGAAGTAGAGAATATGCCAGCTGTTCTACCACTTAAAGTGTACTTACAAGAGATAGCAGAAAAGGTAAATGAGTGGCTTCTTCAAGCAAAAGTACTGAAAGCAAAGCAGTACCTTCCCATAGACATACTAGAAAAATGTGTCAAGCAAGGCCAAAGCATTCCTGTACAGTTAGAGCTGCTAGCAGGGTTTGAGTTAAAGTTAAGAAATGCTGAAAACTGGAAAGTTAGGGCAACCCGTGTTTTCCTCAAGAGAAAATCTCAGTATTCTCTGACAGAGGTGTTGTTACCTAATTGTAAGCAACAGGATGCTCCCATTACTAGTGCAATAAAATGCATGGAAAATGACCAAAAGTTAATGGCAGCTGCTTACAGAGAAGCAGTAGAATTTGAGAAAGACACAACACGTCGCATTCAGTCAAGCAATTTAAAGAAGAGTGTTAGCATCTGTGATGTAACGAAGTATTGTATATGTGCTGGAACTGCATCTGAAAATATGTTGCAGTGTGAAGTGTGTAAAGATTTGTTCCATTTTACATGCTTACCCATCTCCAAGAAAACTGATTCAATCAATTCAGCCAAAGATCAAATATTTTTCTGCCCTACGTGCTTACGAACAAGGCGTCCACCACTCATGGTTATTCTTTCCTTATTGGTATCTCTATACAAGCTTGATGTTCGCATGCCAGAAGGAGAAGCACTACTACTTCTTGCTGAAAGGGCTTTGAAATGGGTGAATCAGGCAAGACAAGCTCTTTCTAGGGAAGAAATCAAATCCTTTATCGAAAAACTGTCACCATCTTTGCAGGAATGTATAAAGGCAGATTTAGCTAAGTGTGGTAAAGTTGCCAAAATTGCACATGGTCTTCTGCGAATAAATGGTGCAGAAAGCCAAAGTATGATTGGAAAAAATTCTAACCTAGAAATTGCACCAAACTTAGAAGAAAATAATAATTGTGATGATGTCAGATTTTTGCTGTCTACAAATTCAGAAGATACAGCTTTCTTAACTAAAGAAGTGCAGACTGAGTTAGAAGAGCTGTTCCTGAGTGGCTGTTTAATTGAGGCTTCACTCTCTGAATTACAGTGTATATGGAGAATTTTGAAAATAACAAAGCCTAAACATGTGATGCCTAAAATTGCTGATACAGTGAATAATGAAAAAGTAGCTGCAAAACGAAAACCAGAAAATGAAGAAGAATCACAACCTATTGGTAAAAGACTGCGGCAAAACAGAGAAAAGCAGACCAGAAAGATTCGTAATGCTGTTCAAAACAGTGATGGTGTAGCTGCTAATGAAGTCAAGCTCATTGAACCACTGGAAGCGAGTAATGAAGAAGAAGAAGAGTGTGGAGCACCAAAGTGCCTGAAGCCTACAGGAGAACAATTGGATTGGGTACAGTGTGATGGTATCTGTGAGAAGTGGTTTCATTTGAACTGCCTAGGACTATCAATGGATGATATCAGCAAGGAAAAAGAATATATATGCTGTCAGTGCAAGAGTGTGAAGGCATCCAGGCAAGCTGCTGCTGCTGCTGCTGCTGCTACAGTGGCTCCTGTTGAACCAGAAATAATTATAGTAAGTATCAGCAAATGGTTTACCAAACATAGTAGCAAGGTAAGTATCAAACCCTTCATACCAAAACCTGCCCTGAAATTCTTTTGAAAGAATCCACGTGGAATAAGAAGACCAAGTGCGAAAACTTGGTTGCCAATTTCACTTCCAAGGCATCAAAATTTAAACTGAAATCCTGAAACAAGAAGTAATATGTAACACAACTGTAGTTGTATAATTATCTCACTTTTGTATTCCTAATTTGGACAGACTTTTGGGCTGCTCAGAATTGGATATCCACTTGCTGCAGAGTCCACATACTGTAATAACCTGGTTTGGTTTGATCTCTTAGTTGTGCTGAATGTCGATGGACTCGTTGATTTTATGCAAACAAGATGTGCAGTATACAGTGCATGGAATATATATTTATTCGTCTCTGTATTCACAGAATCAAGGGAAGGCAACCTAATTGCAAAGTTAAAACAATATAAAATGCAAATTTCATAACAGTTTGTATAAATATAGCAGTATCCAATATTGTATTCTAAAAATAAAAGTTCAAAATTGAGCTGATCATGCAGAAGAAGATAGTATATCTCAGAACACATCAACATCTTGAGCGTAGCATTTCAATAGCATTTTGAATCAGAGATAACAATAGAATACAGTGCTCTAATAGACAGTTATTCATTTTTAATACGAGGTGCATTCAAGTTAAAATACCTATTTTCTTTTTCAGGACTGGGACCAAATAGGAATTTCTGGTCTTTTTTTTTAAAAAATACACGTGAACTCTTTGTGAATGCATGACAGATGACAGTACTGCACAGTGCATAGAGCTTAAGTGGAAGCGACGAGAGAAGTGTTTTTGATACTTAAAATGGAGACTTTTCATTGCAAGATGAGCCTGTAATCAATGTTCCATTCATGCTGTCATCACGCATCAACACCGCCTGACAATTTGCCATGCGCACAGCCTTGTGATCATCCATCAGCATTCGTGGCACCCACTGAGTAGACACGGACACTTTTTGCATTTTCAGATCTTTATGCAGGATTGTGTGCACAGATCCCACGGAAATGCCAATTTCGGAGGTGATGTCTGTAACCTCAATTGGCAATCCTCCAAAACAACTTTCTCCACTTGCTGGATCATGTCAGCGAGGTCGTGACTGTCTTGGTTTGTTGTCAGACGATGTTCTGCCTTCATTGAACTGTCGCACCCAGGAACGTACATTAGACACATCCATGGTACCATCATCACATGCCTCACTCAACTGTCTTGGTTTGTTGTCACTCGATGCTCTGCCTTCATTGAACTGTCGCACCCAGGAACGTACATTAGACACATCCATGGTACCATCACCACATGCCTCACTCAACCAGCAATGAATTTCAATAGATGTCACACCAAGAAAGTGGAGAAAACGAATGATTACACGCCATTCTTGCAATGAAAATTTTGCCATTTTAAGTATCAAAAACAGTCCTAACTCCATCAATTAACTAAAATAATAAGAGTTAAATGATGGAGCCTGGGACTCAAGTACTTACGATAGTAAGTCGCCACAAACGGTGTATCTCGAATGCGAGAGCCTCTAGTGGTCTACCGGGGAAATATACGAGTAAAATGGAGAATTTAGTGCCGTGATAGCAAGTTGGTCATGGTAACTCAATGGGTTAGAGTGACTGCATGAAAACCAGGAGATCCGTGGTTCAAATCCTGGCCGTGGCATTGAGTTTTTCATGTTGACTATCTATGCAATATAGATATTTGTGCATACACATATCGCAGTTTTTTGCATGCAGTTGCTTTTTTAAGATTAAGTTTTCAGCTTGAAGGGTTTGATACTTATTTGCTTCACATCTCTTTAATTTCTTTTCATACAAAAATTATCCTGGAGCTACACTTTGTGGCTTTTGGCTCTGTGGCAAGAAGAAGAAAAAGCGGTAGCAGTACAAAACGTAGACATTGTTCAGTTCCTATACTTGGTATAGGTTGCACATTTGTTTTTGACAAATGACCTTCAGCGGAAATCCAGCGAACTGGCCTATCCTTAATAAACAGGTCAGCAAATAGTTATTTTATGATAACAAGCAGCTCTTCTTTCCTCTGTAGTGTTGTGTATACAGTCGACTGCAAAAGCCTTGTGCAGTTTGGATATATATGCATGCAAGCATTTAAACGAGTGCTATTCACGTGGTTACATGTTAGCTACTAATGTGACGCCTGTCTCGATAGCGTATATGGTAGCGTGTCTGCCTCACATTCATGAGGTCCCGAGTTCGAATCTCGGTTAGGGTGAGTTACTGCTCATACGTCTCGAAATTGGCAAGTTATCCCAATCATCCTTGTTTTAAACCAGTTCTGTGTCCAGATTTAGTCCACCGTTATATGCGCCCTGGTTCTCGGACACGCCCTATGGGAATAAGATTTCAGGATCTCCTACATTCCCATGGCCTCCGAATGCCTCGCGTGGAGAGGTCGTCCATCTGCCCTTATCCTGCATGGCAGCTCGATCGTGCGCTGTTCGATCTCGCTCTTTCAAGCAACTTTAGACTCGCTACTCCACATTCGGTGTTCCAACAACTTTTTGCCGAACTATTGGGCTGTTACCCTAACTATGTTCCGGTCTTTACAGACGGTTCTCAGTTAGGTAGCACTACGGGTTGCGCATTCTTCATTAACGGTGAGGCTCATAAATTTCGCCTTCTGGACTCCACTTCAGTTTTCTCCGCAGAGCTGTATGCCATCTTCTATTTGCTCCTTTTTATTTGCAAGTTAGCTCCTGGCTCTTTTATTGTCTGCACTGACTCTCTGAGTGCTCTTCAGGCCTTGCAACAGCACACTGCCGCTCACACCCTCGTTTTAAAAATACAGGCCCAGATCTCACAAATGCTCAGGCGCGGGTACAATTTTGTTTTTACTTGGACCCCAGGCCATGTGGGGATTTCCGGGAACGAGGAGGCGGACGCGGCTGCCAAGTCCGCTTGCCGTTTGTCCCAGAGTTTAACAACTACGGTGCCATACCAGGATGTGCAACGTTTTTTCCGTCGCCAGCTCCTATCTGCTTGGCAGCAATCCTGGACAGCTTTACAAGGCACACAACTCCGGGCAATAAAGGAGAGCGTACAACCCTGGCTAACTTCCTGCAGGGATAACCGGCGAGCCGAGGTGATACTCACCCGGCTGAGAATTGGGCACACACGAGCGACTCATGGCCATCTGTTAAGAGGGGAACCGGCCCCCGTGTGTGTTCCGTGTTTAGTACGCCTCACTGTACGGCATATATTAATCGATTGCCCGCAGTACGGCAGAGTTCGCCAGTCTTTGGGCTTGGGAGCTAACTTGTGCAGTATTTTAGGGGACGACCCAGTGGCCGTGGTTACGGCACTGCGGTTTGTTTCAGAAATAGGTTTTAACAAACAAGTCTAACTTGTATTTTATATTTATTACTTTTAGAGATTTTAAATTAATAGTCTTTAGATCGTTTTTATGTCCTTTTAACAGTTGAGTGTTTTTATTATATTTTACCTTTTTAGCTGAATTTTGTAGCTTTTAGATTTTAGCGTTGACTTCGGGCCCAAGTGACCTTGTTGTCGACGGGCCCTAAAACACCACACACTCACTCACTCCCTGGATAAGGTTTTTCCGGGGTTTTCCCTTATCTTCAAAGACGAATGTCGGGGTAACTCTAAGCTCCATGGACCCCAGGCTCATATGAGCATCATTTCACTAATTTCATTCATTGTCTGATATGATGTAATGTTGGAGGACGTAAATTACAAAAACAAACATACTAATGTGACAGTGCTTCCTACAGTGTCAAAAATAAAACTCTACATAGTCAAAGTCGCTAGATTATAACTAATATTTATGAGTATATGAAGAAAAATATAAACAGCTCAGAACCATGTATATTAATGCACATCTCACTGCAGACTGTACCTCTCTTCTGATACCAGCATTCCCACAAAAGGTAAGTACTGAGTCGCACCCAACCTTTCATATAAAATTGTCATTCGTCAAGAACAAATGCGTAACCTGTAGTCATCTATGCTATAACAGGAAAATGGCATGGTTTGTTGACGTTGCAGCATGATTTTGTGTATAGTTTTTTATGTTTATTTATTGGGTGCTTATGTTAATCTCTTATAATTATTAATAATTAGGGCTCAGATTTTTCTGTACTAAGAAACCAAAATGTTATTTATGTGCTAATGATTCTAAAAATACATCCTAAAAACTGAAAAACATTTTCATCAAAATTAGAATAAAACAAGAGAACATCCAGCTTATAGAACAATGAATATTGAACTTGCGAATTTGTATCTAAACATCTCATTACAGTTTCAGTGCACAACAAATGTCTCCAGATTACTTATTATCTTGAGTAACATAAATTGGGAAAAGGAACATTCTATGTCACACATTGTCAACTTTGCATACTTAAACAGTGGATTATCACTGGCAGATGCATTTTCGAGTTCAGTTATGTGTCCATGTTCCAAAATTAGAGCCATTTTACTGAGCGTTTGGCAGTCATTCTTTTCCTAAAATAAAGCCTGAATGGTTTAACTTCTGCTTCTCAACTTGAGATAGTGTAAGGTTGTTTTTCAATTTAATGGCTTATGGAGTCAACAGAAATTTCTAATATAATTTTGAGTCTAACTAGTACTCAATGCTCCATATATTTCAAGTGTTTACCTATTCTCTGTTTCATATAACCTTGCCCGGCTGAAATGTATCACTCCACGTTCAACAACCCTCCCCCTCGCCCTAATTGGCTAATGCTTTCGCGTCATACGCCATAGGCGGTGCCTTCCCGTCATATTTAAGCGTGCAGTAAATGTAATAATTGCCGGGAAGATAAATAAAATCATACAAATAAGGATATGAAGGCATGCAAAAATACAAGTTTATAATGAACTGAGCAAATTGAAACAGAATGGCTGAGCAATGAAACTGAAAGAGTTTATAATGAAAGGCATTTGGCCTTTTCCACTGGGATTTTTTAAACCAGCACACATACCTTCCAAAAATGCTTGTCTTTCAGTCTTAAAAGTCGTGTCACACCATACTTTACTTTTCGTGTGTTCTTCGTGTATATTTAGCGATTTGTATCTCGGTGCAGTGTGGTGGTCCTTAAATAGCGTCTTCGCCACACAGCAATATCGCCTCTGTCTTTTAGCACATTTTTCTTGCCTCTTTTTTCATTCACAAATCCCAGCTGTATAAGCAATCTGCTGAAATTTGGTAAATCTGCATCCTCATTTACAGCAGACGAAATGTTACTTATGTTAGGGAGTTCGTTTCTAAAGAAAAACTACACACATGACGACGCGACAGCACTTTTCACGTATTTTCTCCGAGCACGCACTTTTGTTTATTCCTGCTTTTGCCTGGAGTGGTAAGTTTTCCGGTTTCCTCAATTTCATGTCGCGATGTTCCTACGGATCTAACACTCACACCTGTAACTTCATAGCACAGCTGTTCGACTTCTCTCACTGACAAAGACGGATGCTTCTCTGTGAGTGCATTAAACACATGCAACACAATTCTTTTTTCGCCTGTTTGTAAATAATTATCCTTGCGATACTTCAGCGAAAAACTGGCGGTAGACTCTGCCATTATACATATAATACATGCTCAATAAACGATCAATAAAATAATTTAGCTCCCGAACTCTCGAATGGCGATGCATGACTAATCCAGTTCAAAACAAGGTCAGTGATAAAAGTCATAAACAAATGTCACCACTACCGCTAAATCACGTGCTGTCGTGCCATGTGCTTGAGAGCAAAGGAAACTCCTCTTCGTTTAAGAATTAACATGCATTTCAGATAAATAAACTCTGTTGCGTAATAGATTTAATTAAAACAGTTACGAAAATATATATTTGACAATTCTCTTCCAACATATAATGATATATCACCATGTTAAATAACGAACTAATTTTTACCGCACGACAGTCATTACCACAACAGCAACCAATGAGAGGTGATTAGGTCACGTGACCGTTAAGAGATACTGGGCAAGCTTACGTGAAACAAGGTATAGAATGCATTTCATTAGGTCCTTCCTAACATCCTCAGCTAATGTAGTGAGGATGTTAGGAAGGTTCTAACAAAACACGTTCTAGGTACACTAGCAATATATGGAGCATTGAGTACTACAGGTAGACTGCAAACAAACTGTGGTTGGTGTGTGCATGCACGAGGAGAACCTTCTCTCCTCGCCATCCAAGCATCACATGACTCCCACCCCACCCTTCCTGCATGCGACAGTGCAAACCACACGAAACGAGTGTATTTTAATACTGTTTTGATTTTCAAAGTTAACAGAAAATAATTACCTCAGACATGACCTTACAATCGATCAGCGAATAGATAGAATCATAGTTTCTTTAAACCCTGAGGAACAACACAGTGATTCAGCAGAAAATGCAAAGAGTGAATGAAGTAAGAGTAGATGAAACATGACCGGAGCGGCCGCGCCGTGGCTTAGTGGTTAGACCACTTTGGTTCTGACCAAGGTGGCCCGGGTTCGATCCCAGGCGACCCCAAAGTGAGATTTGTGGTGGACAACACGGTGCTGGGGTGGGTTTTCTCCGGAATCTCTGGTTTCCCCCGCCATCTCATTCCACCGGTGCTCCATCTTCATCTCATGTATCATCAGTGTCATTGCCTGCGGTGCCATATGTAGTAAAAGTGGGTGTTAAACACCACACACATATGACCGGTGCAGCCCGTGCGATGGAGAAGAGGCAATCTAAAATGATGGTAGAGGGGGGAAAGCTAGATGACTCCAGTGTTGGTAAGCCGCACCTCCAACAGCATTTTGTTTGCGGTCTAGTTATAGTTAAACTCAAAATTATATTAAGCTTTTGCTTCGTCGTATCATAGTCCTTTCTCATTAAGAAATTTCTATGCATGATTGGAGGAATTTGGTAACAGTGACATCAAAATTAGTTGAAAGAACTATTTGTAGTCAGTTTTTTGACACATCATCACTTACATTTTTTATATTATTGAGCGACTAGTTTCGGAAGCCGTTGCATCCATTTTCAACCTCTGTCCAATTATTGTCTGATAGACAACAAAGACGATAGTTCAATAGAGGTTGAAAATGGATACAATGACTTCCAAAACTAGTCTCTCAAGAATATAAAAATGTAAGTGACAGAGTGTTAAAAAACCGAATACAAATAATTCTTCAAGAAATTTCTAGTTTATTTACTGAATGAATCAAGAAATCAAAATTAGAAGATACATCTTCAAGCATCTTCTTTGTCTGGTTCATTTACTACTGATCAAAATGCTTAAAAATGTTCTGCCAAACATACCACGGCTTTAAGCCAGGTACCCCCAATGCATGTCTACCGATGTAGGAGGCAATGGATGATCGGAATTAATATTTTTGAAAGTATCGTTCTCTGATGAAGGTTTTACGAACACTTTCTTCACATTAGTGACTAGCTTGTCCACATTAGGATAAAGGATTCAAGTTGCCTTACACAGTCTATGTAGAGCATGAACAATTCAAGTGACATGTATCATATTTTACACTGAGCAGCTGGAGCAATTGGATGAAGAGCAGAAGATCCATGGGCTATGGCATTAAATTTTTCACTGACTCTACACCCTTCCAAGCCTTGTCCTACATATGACTAGTGTGGAGGAACAACTAATTTCCTTCCAACTATTATCACACGATTTGCAGTTGCCATTTCTTTACAGGCATGCAAGAATTCTTCTTGAGAAATTTTTTTTGTCATTTTTCTATACAGCTACTATTAGATTCCCTATTTCTCTCCATTGATATGGCAATCCAGATTTTTTTAATTGGAAGATAATTTTGCTTCAGGTTGACTCATCAGGAAGATTTATAATTGTATATTTAGTAACAAACTTTCTGAGCTTGTGACTGATCTATTAAAAGGGAATGTTAGCTGAAATAAATTGTTTATACAAATATGAATAAAATTTTTTAATATTTTGACATGCCAGTAGAAGAGGATGGTAAGCTTTCGGTGAAGGCCGCATCATTTTCGTCATACTTGCTGACGTTTAGCTCATCCCGTTAAGCTTCTTTTGGGCTCTTGTCTGACCTTTGTGATGTTGTTCAGGCTTATATCCAAACGATGAGACCATCTAGAGTCTGACAGCTCACGAAAACAGTCTCTACCATTTAATAGAACTAAATCGAGTCCAGAAGACCTAAACAAACACAAGGAAACAAATAACAAGGAGAAGAGGCTACAGAACTCACTTAGAAAGCCACCAGGAAGCAGTGACACCAGCACCGACTTGAATAAGTAGACAGGCAGCCAACCAAGAACTAAGGGGTGGAGCCACCGGTGAACTGTGGGGATATAAGCCTGAACAGCATCGCAAAGATTGGACAAGAGCCCAGAAGAAGCTCAAAATGGTAAGTATGACCAAAATGATGCGGCCTTTACTGGTAGCTAAATATACTTATCAAGACACAGGCCACGAAAGCCTACGCGTCCATTAGAAGAGGATGGTGCTGATTCTCCTAATAAGAAATTGCGTTGATGAAGCATGTGAAGCAGCTGCTAGCATGATTCCTGAGAAATGGTGCACTACCTGGAAATGTTTACCTGTACTAACAGATTTCACATAAGACTAACAAAACAGAATTTCCCCATCAGTTTTGAAAGTGTTTTTTTAACTCCAGTTTGTACTGATGTAAACATTCAGTTACATTTGATTTCACTTTTGTTATTTTTGACATGCATTGCTAATTAACACATACAACAGCTTAAATATAATCTAGTTGTAGTCCAATACTGTATCATTGCTTAGCCAGATTTAACAGACATGTATGATCTAATCTCAGGGTACAGTTCTGTATTTCCCGTTTGCACATGTCACTAGATCACGGGATATTAAGTGGCATGACTAATGAACTCATAAGCTACAAGATAAAGTTTTATGTTGTAAATAGAATGAGGAAAGCATTAAAGTATACAAATTATTGGATGCATTTATTTATATAATTTGTGAAAAATACTAAAATGTTAT
The DNA here is from genome assembly GCA_030765055.1 of Mantis religiosa. Lineage (NCBI taxonomy): Eukaryota > Metazoa > Arthropoda > Insecta > Mantodea > Mantidae > Mantis > Mantis religiosa. The sequence continues at coordinate 30,163,891 of CM060947.1, forward strand.
ACAAATATAACAATTTGTAACAAAAACTTTACTTATCTTAAGAAAATGATGTTAATTCTTTTTTGTAATTGAAATTGATTTCACGAACTCTTGTCTTCATTGTCAGTCAAAGAAAACCACAGGAGAAAACATCCGTTTTTAAGGAAGTTACTATGTTATGTTTTTTCAGTATTACCAAAAACATAACATGTGAAAAATCAGGCATTTACAAGATTAAGTGTAAAGACTGAAAAAATTTACATAAGGAGGACAAAATGAAACATAGGCACTAGAAAGAAAGAACATTTTAGTCATTTAAGATACAAAAATTTGGTAAGTCCGCAATAGCAGCTCATTTCTTATCTGAAAATCATGAAATTGAAGATAGCACCAAATTACTATAATATATACAAAAACATAGTGAACTTGTCACATGGGAGAGAATATGCATACAAAAACATAAAAACCAACTATGAACTTCGAAATCCTGTCAGAAGACAATCCCACATTTAAATTCATCAAAAAATCAACAGATGGCAGCAGCAACTCCAGATCTACCCACACCACTGGATCAAGCTTTAGTCTCATTAGAGCCGATGATGTGAACGATGGTTTGCGAAACATGCCCTCAATATAAGTATGTAAGTGAAGCTGATGTGTAATAAATACGACTCATCTATAATTTAACAATTTTTAAATGCTTCACTATCAATTTCTTCATGATAGTGTTTCCTTGATTTTGATTTAAAACTTGGAATAAAACCTGTCAAACTCCCTGCACTGGTCTTTGCCTATTGGGATCCGTAGTGGAAATTCAAAATCGTCCTCTTCACTTTTCCACAATTTTTTTTTGTATAATTTATATTGATCCACGTTTCATCTAAGTAAATAAAAGGGGCACCGGAAACCCTTATCTCTTTCATTTTTCCTAAAAATGCAAATCATTTTACACAACGTTTGGCCATTCCGTCAGAAATTTTCCTCCACCTGAGTTCTTTACAAATCTAAATTTCATTATGCTTGACACAGATATTTATAGTTGGCTTTTCTGCATTTTAGGGCTTCACATTCGTCTTTAAAATATTATAGACATTGGTCACAATTTCCCTCATACTTAATTTTAATTTTTTGTTGTTTTTTTTTTTTTTTCACATTTCCAACAGGTTAACAACCGATACTTCACTTACAACACCACTGATTCCTGCTTGTGTTTACCCTCATACCACTGCAGGTAATTAGGGAATACAATAACGCTTTAAAAGGGACTGACCATCTCAAGGAAAGAACCCCAGCGCTCTTGCTAGACAAGGATAGTGCAAAAAGTTCCAAATTAAATCTCATGCATTATAGTCCTATCTGTAATACTGTAATCTCTGTTTCATATAACCTTGCACCGCTGACCTGTATCACTCCGCGTGCAACTACCTTCCCCCTCACCCTAATTGGCTAATGCTTTCAGGCCATAGGCAGTGCCTTGCCGTCACATTTAAACCTGTAGTTAACATCATAATAATTGCTGGGAAGGTAGATAAAATCATACAAATAAGGATATGAAGGCATGCAAAAATACAAGTTTATAATGAAACTGAGCAAGTTGAAACTGAATGAATGAGCAATGAAACTGAAACAATCCCACTGGGATTTTTTAAACCAGCACACATACATTGCAAAAATGCTTGACTTTCAATCTTAAAAGTCTCGTCAAGGTAGTATATTTTGCGACTTGTTAGGGAGTTCATTTCTAAAGAAAAAACTATGCACATCACAACGTACAGCACTTTTCATGAAATTACCGCATTCTCCAAGTATGCGCTTTTGTTTATTCCTGCTTTTGCCTGGAGTGGTAAGTTTTCCTGTTTTCTCAATTTCACGTCGAGATGTTCCTATGGACCTAACACTCACACCTGTAAGTTCAGAGCACAGCTGTTTGACTTCTCTCACTGACAAAGACGGATTCTTCTCTGTGAGTGCATTAAACACATGCACCACAATTCTTTTTTCGCATGTTTGTAAAGGTTTACCCTTGCGATGCTAGAGCGAAAAACTGGCGGTAGACAGTTTATTACATATAATAAGTACACCCGCAATAAACGATCAGTAAAATAATTTAGCTCTCGTACTTGGCACAGCACACCTTCGAATGGCATTATATGACATCCAGTTCAAAACAAGGTCAGTGATAAAAGTCATAAACAATTATGTCACCGCTATAGCACATGTCATATGAAAGGCGGGCTTGAAAGCAAAGGAACCTCCTCTTTACTTCGTTTAAGAATTAACATGCATTTCAGATAAATCAACTGTGTTGCGTAATATATTTAATTCAAACAGTTACAAAAATATAAATTTGACAATTCTCTTCCAACATATAAAGATATATCACCATGTTAAATAATGAATGCACAACAGTCTGTACCACAACAGCAGCCAATGAGAGGGGACTAGGTCAAATGACCGTTAATAGATGCAGGGCAAGCTTATGTGAAACAAGGATTAGTTAATACACCATTAGAGTAATTATAAGAAGTAATGATAATATAAATTTTATTTACAGATTGAATGAAGGCTACAAGAGGTAAGAAGAAAAGCACCAAGTACTTCATCATTCCAGAGGTTTGAAACTTGTTCCAGTTGTGCAGAAAGAAGAAGTTTGTTCTTTCGCTCCTTTTTGTTTTGTTTTCTTTTTTCTTCTATATACCACTGTATTTTGAAGTGGTTCAGTAATGCAACAAAGTTGATTTATACAATAAAGTGTAGAAACTACAAAGATGCAGATAATAATATATATGCTTTTTTATACTGTGCTTCTACTAGAGCAGTTGTTAAAATGGCAATTGTGATTTATACTTCAGTAATCTTAAGCAAAATTATTACAAGACTGTTTAGGGGTAAGTTCTGCAGAAGTTATTAGTATGGAGGCCTTTTACTTTGTTTCAAGATAGTTAAACAGATTGTTGTGTAAGTAGGTTAAGAAATGTTGTAACTATAAATAAACTAAAGTTACCAATGTAAGCCGGATTTTCTATAACTGAGAGGTTATAAAAGGTGAAAGTGGTGTTTTACTTATCATAATCATTAGTCTGTGAGTGCTTATTTCAGCAGTAAAAGTGTTTTGTGCAGTTTTCATGGAACCATTAAGGCAAGACTTGCCTACACGCTACCAAAGCTACATGGACAAACTTCGGGAGGTGACTTCTGAAAGAAAAAGATACAGAAAGCTGATACCAGCATATGTTTAGAAATGGTGAGTCTGCAGTAGAGTAATTAGTACTCAGCACTACATTGTGTAACAATCCAGTCCAAGAAAGGGTCCTGGTGTAAACAAATGCACATGTCACCTCCGAAACACATTTTTCAAGCAAATGAAAATAGTTTGTTACTGCATTACATGTACTGTCACCCGTTTTGTACTTCAAATAATAAATATGAATAATGATAGTATTTTAATACAGATAGACCACGAACAAAGTGCCATTGGTGTGTGCATGCGTGAGCACAGTCTCCCCTCCTCAACATCCAAACATTACATGACTCCCTCCCCTCCATATGTTGACCATTGCAGTTCAGCTTGCGCTATGGAGGAGAGGAGAGGCAGTCTAAAATGACGGTAGAGGGAGAAAGCTGGAGAGCTTCAGTTTTGGTAAATCACGCCTCCAGCTGCATTTTGTTCGTGGTTTATCTATAGTTGTTTAATTTAAACACAACAAACATCAATATTCCCCCATTGTTTATTCAAGGGAAGCAACAGTGAAGCTAATGCAGTGTTATTTATGTTGCATTATGGCTTGCAGTGTAATTAAATGTAGAACTGGCAAAGTCCTTAAAAGTGATACAAAAGGTATAGTTTTGAATCCATTAATTTCTTGTTTGAGTGCTATGACATGTCCTTTCTGTTAAGAATGTCATTAAATTGATATAAAAAACGACTGGTCTTTGCAGCCAAGTTTTAGGTAAGCTGATTATAAATCTGGAAGATGTATCACCACGTTCTGATTCAAAACTAGGACCCAGGACACAGTTAACAAGTAAGTTTTATAAATAAAAGATATAATTACATAGAAATGAAGCTAGTTACAGTGAGGCAATAAGTATTATACAAATATAACTATTTGTAACAAAAAACTTCACCTATCTTAAGAAAAATGATGTCCATTTTTCTTGTTAGTTGAAGTTGAAATCGATTTCATGAACCCTTGTTCATGTCGTCAGTCAGAGAAAACCAAGGAGAAAACACATTGGTCATTAAGGAGGTTACTATTATCTCGACTGGCGGCAACGCGCACAAAGAGACAGTGCGGCGTGGAGATAAAGAGCATCCCGAAACAGATAAAGGTCTGCTGAAACAAATAAAGTTAGATAAATGGAAAATTCTAGTGACATCTTGATTGATAGAGAACATTCTACAACCGTCTGGAATCATGAATGGTTGTATAAAAGAAGCCATGGCTAGTTTATTGGACAGTCGTAACAAGAGTCATAATGAGGAGAATATAATGTGCCTGCAACTGTGAACGCTTTTGTTTGTGGTCATTGACCTTGGAAGATTGTATTTAGTGTATGTTATGTAATTCTGCTACTGTAAGGTTTGACCAAAGTGTGTTTCTGCGGAAGTAAAGAGCAATTTTTAGTGTTTGCATCTTGGACTTTTAATTCTACGAACCCACAAAGTCACACTATGTTATTATTTTTTTCAGTATTACCAAAATATGAAAATGAAACAAACTTAAGAATAAGAAAAATCGACATCATTTTCCTTAAGATAAGTGAAGTTATCTGTTACAAATAGTTATACTTGTATAAAAGATATAATTTCATTACATTTTTCCCATAATTTTTTAATTAGTGCATTTGTTTCAACAAATAGAAGGGTATTTATTATTTCCTTTAGTACTTGGTGCTGGTAGAGTGAAAGATAACATCCTGAGGCCATTTCTTGAGCTTTCAAAAGAGCAGCGGAGATTTCAATAGTAGAGTGTGCATTGTGTATGTTAGGACCCATTCTGGGCCGGATAGATTATGGTAGTAATGTTACACTATTGTGGCATTAAGTTTGTAAACATTAAAATAGATTGAAAAAAGTATTTGTAGTCGTTTTTTAACACACCGTCTCTTATATTTTATATTATTGAGAGACTAGTTTCAGAAGTTGTTACTTCCATTTTCAACCTTGAAGGCTCAACTATCATCTATTGATGTAAGGGATGGAGTGTTAAAAACCAACTGCAAATAGTTTTTTTCAATTAGTTTTGATGTCACTGTTACTAAATTTCTCCAGACATGCATAATTGTAATAGATTTTTTTAATGAGTATGGATTATGATAAAATGGAGCAGAAAATTAATATATGAGGGTGATTCAAATATAAATGTATCACAGAGTCAGCAGTTCTGAATGTGACGTGGAGTTGGGGTCGAAGGTTAGTATGTTAGGAAGGAACTTGCTGGTTAGCGACTCCACTAGGTTCTGGCATCAGTACATCCATGAGTGAGCAGGAGGTTCCTTGTCTGTTGTGCAATGCATAACAAAGTTTTTAACTAGTGAAGGTATTAAACCTTTGGAAATTTTAACTCATTTAAGGGCACAATTTGGGGACACTACATTGTCCCAGAATCAAGTGTTTACTTAGGCCAGACTTTTTATGGATGGTTGAGGATGTGGTAGAAAATGAAAGTCATGCTAATTGCCCAACATCAAGTTTTACAAGTGACAACATCCGTGCTGTTCGAGAGCTTATTGAAGACGATCACCGCTCCACTGTTCAAGAAATTGCATCAGAAGTGATATATGCATGGGTAGTGCTCATAAATTATTAGAAAAATTAGTGTTTGATGGATTCCAAAGTTTTAAACTGAGCAGCGAAAACAGGCCAGGTTGGAGGTCTGTGAGACACTTCTGAATGGATTCCGAAAAGAAAAGGAGGATTTTTTGAAGCACATTGTTGCATGTGATGAAACATGGGTTCATCATTATAATTCAGAATCCAAACTGGCAAGTTGAGGTGGCAATGAAAGGATGAAGCTTGCCCAGTGAAGGCCAAAAAACACAGCTGGAAAATTCCTGAGCATTGCACAACAGATGAAAGAATCTCCTGCTCACTCATGGCCGTACTGATGCCAGAACCTAGCACGGTAGCTAACCAAGCTAGTTTCCCCTTCTAACACACTGACCTTTGACCCCTTACTCTGCTGTCACACACATAACTGCTTATTCTGTGATATGCATTAATTACCATTTCTATCTTAATCACCCTCGTAATTGAACCAATACTCCATGCCCATACAGGTTGTTTCAAAACGACACCAAATGAATATTGCTGTATCATAGTTTATAACTTAACTAGTCCAAATATCGGTGTAACAGCTTCGAAATTCTCTTAGATATAATTTTATGCAGCATTAACTATTACATTATTTTGTGATTAGGCAGCGCAGGAACAATTGGTGTGTGAACCTCAGAAGTTGGTATTGGGACACACCGATCATGAAAACAAATGCATTGCTCCTTGCTCGTTATCAGCAACCCTAGCTTCGCTTTCAGGTAATGGGGTAAAGGGCAGTTACTTGTGAAAAAGTTGACTAATGACTCAGACAGTTCCAATTTGCTATGATCTTAATTGTACAATACTTTCAACCAGTTACTATAAAATCGACAACTTCCTTTTCAGTTACAAATGCTTTATTTAGTATTATTAAACACAGTGAAATCAAATGCTTGTCTCATTGCATAACACATTTAAGTTTTGGTCAACTTTATCTACAATTCTTTGATATTGTTCTCTGTTCTTTTTATCATTTAATGCTTCCATCCTCAACCTCACTAACATTAACTTTCCTCTGAAAGGTTTAAGTTGCATATGTTCATCAGCTTATTTGCCATCATGGACTGTTATAACAGAATGTTAGAACACATTGAACACCCATAAACGAATAACTAAGGAATAGTTTCTTTATTGTGATTTCATAAGCCAAAGAAATTTTTAATAGTGGCAATCTACCGTAGAGTATGCCAGTATGTTTTCAAACTGCTACAACAGGCGGCATGGTGTGTCACCTACCTGCGATTTCTGTGATAGCATGAGGCACACATGGTTGTTCCTGTCACTGCCTAATCCACACTCAATTCTTGAGCAGTTTTTTATCTCTGTTGGTGGTAAAAACTATCTGTATGTGTCACATAGAAGCTAAGCAACTACTTCTATATTTTCGTTTGTGTCATTTTGAAACACCCTGTATATTGCTAGTATTTACCTAGGATGTGTTTCGTTAGGACCTTCCCAACATCCTCAGCTAATGTTGACTTGAATTATGATTGGGTGAACTACTTGTTTGTGATTGGGGCATCTCTGTTGGTGTCCTGTTGAACTTGAAGTTCAGATTCTCTTCAAAGGTAGTGTCAAAATTGAAAAATTTTCCTTCATATTTCTTTTTGAAGGCTGTGACAACTTTTAAATTTGCAAAACTAAAAGGAACTTGAACATAAGACTTAAAGAGCATTTTAGGAATATCAAGAAGAAAGAATTAGACAAATCGACAGTAGCATACCATTTTTAGGAAGAGAATCATGATATAGAACAACAAAATTAATTTACTAAAAGTGTTCAAGATCTAAATGCATTAACCACGTTGGAAAAGATATTCATAAAGAAATATGAAGGAAAACTCTTCAATTTAACCAACTTTGATTTGAACCCAAACTTGAAGTTCATCAGGACACTAATATAGACACCCCAATCACTACCTAGGAGTAATTCAAAATTGACGTTAGCTGTGGATGTTAGGAAGGTCCTATCAAAACACATTCTACGAGGCGTGTCCGTAAAATAAGGTCTGCAATTTTATTTAATAGAGAAAACATGTTTATTGCCAATGAATGTTACATTGATGTAAAGGCAGAACTTACAGCTATTTTCCAACATAATCACCATTGCGATCGATGCACTTTTGTATGCGCTGTGGCAGTTTTTGTATACCCTTGTCATAGCACTCTCCTGCCAAGTTGCGCAGGTAGCGTTCAGCCTCGTTTTTCAAATCACCGTCGGTCTGGAAATGTGTTCCACCCAGGTATGACTTCAACTCAGAAAACAAATGATAATCACTAGGTGCTAAGTCTGGACTCTAGGGGGGATGGGTGAGGATGTCCCATCCGAGCTGGGCCAGCAGATCGGCCGTTGCATGTGCAGTATGGGGACCCACCTCGCACACACCTTGCGATAATGCAAATGTTCAGTCAAAATCTTGTCAATCGTAGTCTTACTGATTTCAGGGATAAGTTCGCACAGCTCGTAAACTGTCACACTCCAATCTTTAAGCATTTCTTGCTCCACTTTTGCAATTGTTTCGGCTGAAACTGAAGGCTGACCAGAACGCTGTTCATCATAGACGTCTGTACGTCCGTCTTTGAACTCTCTGATCCACTTTCACACGTTTTTGATGTCCATACATTGTGACGCAGAGACTTCACATAACTGATGATGAATTTTAGTGGGGGTAGTGCTTTTGGCACTCAAAAATGGATCACTGCACTCAACTCGCACTTGGTGGCAGAAGTGATAGGAAGCTCCATCGCAAACGGCTGCCCAGCCAAGAATAATGGTTGCAACAGGTTTGTTGTGGTGGGGATTTGAAGGGGTGAAACCAAGCTACATGCTAGTGTTGCCAGATCTCGCATAATAGCGTCCCTCATGGCTCCAGCGCCTTGGCGACCTTATTTTATGGACATGCCTCATAAGTAAATGCTAGCAATATATGAGCATAGAGTACTAGTTTGACTGAAAATTATATTCATTAAAATAGATGTTTGTGGTGACTATGCAGTATAGTATAAGCATACAAATGTCATTGCTTCCTCTTATGGTCTAGCCTGTACTTGATTAGCATAGTAGACTGCACTAACATGCCTTTCAAGAGTGCATACATTGGAAACTAGCTCCACACATATATAACACTCAGTGCCCCCTTGAATAAACTTCATGGTTTAAGTTTGGAGTTACATGAGACATTCATTAGGACCTCATAGTACGCCTTTCAAGAGAGCGTACATTGGGAACTAGCTCCACACTTATATAACACTCAGTTGCCCCCTTGAGTAAACTTCATGATTTAAGTTTGGAGTTATGTGAGACATGCATTAGGACCTCATAGTACGCCTTTCAAGAGAGCATACATTGGGAACTAGCTCCACACTTAACACTCAGTTGCCCCCTTGAGTAAACTTCATGATTTAAGTTTGGAGTTATGTGAGACATGCATTAGGACCTCATAGTACGCCTTTCAAGAGAGCATACATTGGGAACTAGCTCCACACTTATATAACACTCAGTTGCCCCCTTGAGTAAACTTCATGATTTAAGTTTGGAGTTATGTGAGACATGCATTAGGACCTCATAGTACCATCCACTATCAGGGGAGGATATTGTTGACATTAAGTCATATCGGATGATGAATGAAATGGATGAAATGATGCTCAAATGAGTCCGGGGTCCATGGAGTATAGAGTTACCCGACATTCGTCTATCAGGATAAGGGAAACCCCGGAAAGAACCTTATCCAGGTAACTCACCCTAACTGAGATTCGAACTCGGAACCTCTTGAACATGAGGTAGACATGCTATACTATCTATTCTACTGAGGCGAGTCCTGTAGAGATTAATAGGATCTATAACAGTGATAGGACTACAGAGAGCAATAAATGAAATTACTATTACTGTAAGGAATAGGGGATAAGAATAAATATAAGCAAGTCATAAATAGTAGTGTTTAAGAAAGATATGTTAAGAAAAGATGAAAAGTAGTATTTAAGTTTGACTATTTAGGAATGAAACTGTGTTATAATGGAGGCTGTGGAGCACATGGGAGAAAGATAAGAGTGAAAGGGAAGACAGCGATGTCTGGGGTAATGAACTGTAAAGTATATGTCAGTAAAGTGGCTTGAAAGAATCTATGAAGCAATAGTAGAATAAAGATGACATATGGTACAGAATTATGGAGGGCTAATTAGATACGAGAGCATGCTGAACCACATATGAATAGTTGGAGAACCTTTCTTTGGTACGACGCAAGAATATTTGCTAAGTCCAAAGATGCACGTATATGCATGCCCAAGCAGATGAGCAGCTGGTTGTCGTGTCGCAGCCAACATGAGAAAGATATGCAAAACTTGTAGCCAACCTGTGCAAAAATGACTCAGACATAGCCGTGTGTAAAGGAACATGCTTTGAGCAGGCTAAGTTATCGCCCAGTCAAATTTTGTTACTCATGCAATGCTTTGCACATAAACAGATCTTGGGAGTGATCGACGTGGAAACGAATGAGGTGCGGATGACGATATACCCCAACAACATATGGGATGCAAATATGCTCTACAGTCTAATTGCAGCGCCCATGATTAAACTTGCATCATCGTGTTTTGCATTCGTTGATTTGAACGACATGACCGGGACCGCCAATTTTCTCCCTTGCCGTATACTTGGATGCACACTTCGCTGCAGTAGTCGAACCAGTCCATCAGTTCATACATGTATTTCCTACTCCATTATCATCGTGTCGTATGATTGTTTATGTTAGTCTGCTAGATAGTGTAATTTAGGGACAAGTAAGACTGTTGGCAGCATTGTCAACAGTGGAGAAACAATCATGGTTTGGTTGCACTAAATAAACAAACAATAACGTTAAAAGAATGCCCTCCAACACGAAATTGCACTAAAAAGTAAAGAAATTATATTGAAAATTATGGTTGTATATAAAAACATCAAAAAGTGTGAAGGAATTAGAAAAAAATTGCCACGTCGCATATTAGAAAGAAGAGCCGAAGTTTTATAAAGAGGAATTAGATTTGAATAAGTGAATGCTAAATGAAGTAGCTAGGGTAAAACTTGTAGAAGTGGAGTAGTGCTTAAAATATTGGTACAGCTGTATAAAAAAGGATGATAATATACTAAATATCTGTTGAGAACAACAGAAGGACTCACCATGTAAGGATAGCTGATTATCAGAGCTAGAAAGAAGGTTGGATTGAATAGGGATGGGCGATATCTGGCAGGAAGGAGAAAGAAACGTAAAGAGTTTTTGGACAATGATTAAAATCAGGGTAGAGGACAGACAAGTGACATGGGAAACCTGATAAGTAGGAAATCATTATAATCTGTTTGCTATTAGAATAAAGTAAAGTATTACTTACTTTATTATGCCTCTTAGTACGTCATTGGTTATACGTAACATCTGTACATGTGCAACTAAACAGCAATGCCATCACTGGAATTTAAGTGCCATTTTTGTTGTTACTCAACCAGTACATTGTTCTTACTGTAATTACTTTATAATGTTAAGTCTATATTATAACAACTTCAGTAGTTTATTGAAAGCAAGAAACTTAGTAAACCACGGAAATATATTATCGCTGATCACATTGTTGGTTGGAGCTGCCACACAGCCAGAGCTGTATGCGTGGGCAGGAAAGAAAGAGACAGTGGCATGCCCAGCTGGATGTTTGCCGAGAGAGAAAGAGACAGAGGAGTCTGGATATTTCCGCTTTTCTGATGCCATTGCGATTGTTACTGAACGGTCTACTGCATTCTAGAACAATGACTAGGAGGTATAACTAGTAATAAAGTGTGAGAGTGAGTTGTAGTTGGGCAGTGGAGTTGAGTTGTGTGATGTACCACAGTGGATTTTTTTGTTTATGTGTGACAGATGAACGAGACGACCTTGAAGACTGCTGTTTGTCAATGTCACGTCATTTTTCTGCCGCAGGAGTAGTACAAAGCTTCTGTTTTAAATTTCTGCAAAGAAGACTTTTGATTTTGCCAACCCACGAAGTCACAATATTGTGGAAGAACACAGGCGTATTAAAACCTACCAGCCAATGTGATTCATTTCCATCACGTGCTTCTTTGACATTTACTTTATTCTTACAGCGAACAGATTATAAATGTATACCTGAAAATGAAGAGGGAATGGGGAAGGGAAATAAATATAGACTTAATGGGAGGGAGGATTTAGCTTGGTTGACAGGAGCCATATTGTGACTGTGTGAGTTACGTAGATTTGGAAATCTGGTTTACAGAAATTTAGAACAACTTTTGCTGCAGTAAAAAGATGTGAAATTGACAATCAGCTGTCTTCAAGTTTGTCTCGGTGCTCTGCTGCATGAAAACAAAAGAAATCACTGCAGTACACTTTAAACGTCGACTGTCACAGCTGCCGCTTCCAAAACTTTGCCGGTATTTATACCTCCCAGTCATTGTTTCTAGAATGTCATAGAACTTCCGAGAAGTTTCTGGGCAACAACAATAGACCAAGCACTCAAGAGGCTCTCTGTCTCTTTCTTTCCTGCCCACGCGCCTTGCTCTGGCTTGTCACAGCAACACAACAATGCCATCGGTGACAATATTGAGAGGGAGTTCACCAAATGAGTACATTTTACATGGAAACAAAATAAGCATAGAGCACCATGTAGTGTGTGACATCATGGACGTCAATCCTGAATTCGATATATCTCGAAGTGACAGGCCCAGGGATTTTTAAGGCTGTCATGTTGCTGCTTGCCTGTGTGGCTTGGCTCCTCCCCTCTCAGGCGACTATATAAGGCCCGGTATTTCGAGCTAAGGTGTAGTTCGCCCGGCAGAGGCTCGCTGTCAGGACAGGTACAAACGTCAGAGCTGAGGAGCTAGCCTGGAAGATGACCAGGTTATGAGAAGCTAGACAAAACAAATCCAGTCGGCCAAGTGGAACTTATGTCGGAATGAGGAGCCCAGACACCAGAGGCACCTACTGCTTTAAATGGAATTTAAAGGAATAGAAAACTGGAGGAAAGTAATATGGGATAAGAACTAGGATAATGGAGGAGCTTGGGTAGAAACAATAAAAATACTTATATTGAAAGGAGAGAAAAGAATAAGGGAGGTGGGGAAGTATGCAGACAAAACCAAAAGGAAATGGATGAGAAGGGTAAAGAAGTTGAGAGATAGAGAAACAGAGGACACAATGAAATATTAGATCAAGGGTGACTAAGGGCTAGAATAGAGGTAAACAGCAATAGAGCCAATACCATGATCAGCCTGTAAATAAGCAGCTGTCAAGAGTATGTAGAATAGTATTGGAAAATTACTGTTAGAAATGTAAGAAAGTATTGTAGAAGTACAAAGAAACTAACTGTAGAGATTGCTGCAGTCCACAAATAATAATGTTAATATAATGATCTATGGTGAAGGTTGCTTCATCTGTGAAGAAGATGTGGCCGCGCCATGGCTGAGTGGTTAGACTGCTTGGTTCTCACCAAGGTGGTCCGGGTTTGATTTCAGGTGACCACAAAGTGAGATTTGTGGTGGACAACATGGCGCTGGGGCAGGTTTTCTCCTGGATCTCTGGTTTCCCCCGCTATCTAATTCCACCGGTACTCCATCTCATGTATCATCAGTGTCACTGCCTGTGGTGTTGCTTGTAATAAAAGCAGGCGTTAAACACTACACATGTGAAGAAGACTGAAAATATAAATCCCTATTGCAAAATCATGACAGACCTTTCTCATTGAACAAATCCCATTGGGAACAATCTCGCACATAACGGGTAATAGTGATTTTTATCAGGATATACAATTATAAGGCTTATGTCTTGTCTCCTAGTGCTGCATCATTTAATGAAATATACCTCTGTTTCTCCTACACATAACACATACTTTCAGATTCTTTCAGATATACTACACTCATTCACATCTATGCATATCTTTCTGCTGTTGTCGTCATCCATGGTCAGGGGTAACATGTTAGTCTCTAGTTCCAGAGATTTTGTGGCCAAACCTAGCAGAGTAATGGATTTTATCAGGTCTAAATTTCCTTAGCATTGTTTTCTTCAAAAGGGAAATAAAACTGAAGTTCCTGTGTCATAGGTTACACCATATAAAAGAACAACAAGCCTGATAGAGCCTCTTGAACAAAATTAACTGGTATTTCATGCTTGCTATGGAATGGCATGCTGAGAACCATAAAAGGTAAAGAACATTAAGAATAACTAAACACTATAGTAACACAACTTCACTAATTACTTATCTTATTCACAATCCTTGGGACTGGTTTCAAAGCAACATCTGCTTCATCTTCAACCTGTCAGCTTGGCACTGACACACTGTCTGACCTTGACCACTTCCAGAATTTGTAGAATAGCTCCCAATCTTACTGCCATCTACCAGGGAGAACACAAACTTATTGATGACATCTAGTTATGGGATATCAAAATTCATCATGTGATCTTTATTTTTCAAAATAAATATTTTCTCCCAAACCATTAAATCTATCGGTTTGTTCAGTTGTTTCAATAATTTAACTTCTAGGTTTATTTCATAATTAGATGACCAAAAATTATTAGCCACTGCCGATGGTAGTAAGATAGGGAGCTATTCTTCAAATTGCGGAAGTGGTCAAGGTCAGTGTGTCAGTGCCAAGCTGACAGGTTAAAAATGAAGCAGATGGAGTGTGAATAACATAAGTAATTAGTGAAGTTGTGTTACTATAGTGTTTATTTATTTTTAATACTTAGTTTACTTCACTGTCAGCAGCTTCAGTTTTTTACATAACTAAAGGTAAAGAACATTTGTAAATACAACTATTTTCTTCTGCCCTTGGCTATGTTAGGATATTTCTCCCTACTCCGATCTTTCTTCATTACCTTATACACCCTAAGATAAAAAATGAGCAATAATCAAAGAGTCTGATTAAAAAAAAACCATTAGAGGCCTTCGCTGGCACTGTTTACAGTACATCATCCATTGCCACCCTGCATTTATTTGCAAGGTACATGATTATTTGAAAAGATGCCTGTAAGATTGGTCATTTTACTGATGGCTGAGCGTCAGATGTTACATATCTAGTAACTGGAACAATCTGAGTTCAAATCCTTAGTGTTTGTGTAGTTTTTTCATTTAAATTTACTGTTAAATGTATACTGTATATTTTTGATAGACAAGATATTTTTTAATTTTAAGGCTTTCATCTTAACAGTATACATCAATATACATTTTGCCAAAGCATGGCAACTTTAAAAGGGAAGCACTCTCCTTTGTTGCTGGATTCTAACAACAAAAGGCGACCCTTATAAAAAGGGCGAGAGACAATGGAGTAGTTGGTCTTCTGGTTCCTTTATTTCCTGCAAACACATACCTTATAAACCCAAACCTCAAAGTAACGCTACTCTTGATGCAGGAGGGGAGCACAGTTGTCATGCTTTGGAAAATATTATACATTTCTTTTGTTCTTAAAATAAATATCACAAACTATGAGGGCTGATCAACAAAGACAGACTGATTTTTTTTCCACAGATGTTTATTACTGCAATTCAATGTTTACATGATATTTTTCAAAGTAGTCCCCTCCTACTTCAATGCACTTTTTATAGCGTATCTGCCAATCCTTGAACACGTGCTGCAGACCATTCTTTGTCAGGTCCTTGAGAATCGCCTCACTTTTCTTGAGCACTGCTTCAGAGTTCTCAAATTGAATACCCCTAAACTTCGATTATCACCGGTGATTAGTCATGGCTGCATCAGTATGATCCTGAAGGAAAACAAGCCAGCACAACGTGGAAATCGCCAGGTTCTCCAACACCAAAAAACGCAAAATTTGTTCCATCTGCAGGGAAAGTGATAGTGATCACATTTTTTGACTATAATGGAATGATTTACCAGCATGCAGTTCCCCCTCACACTACTGTTACAGCAGCATACTACACGTCAGTATTGGCTACACTGAGGAAGCACATTACAAAGAAATGACCAGAGCTTTCTCGGACTGGGCGACGACTTCATCATGACAATGTACGGCCTCACGTCACATGCAGTTCCCCCTCACACTACTGTTACAGCAGCATACTACACGTCAGTATTGACTACACTGAGGAAGTACATTGCAAAGAAACGACCAGAGCTTTCTCGGACTGTGTGGCGACTTCATCATGACAATGCACGGCCTCACGTCACATGCAGTTCCCCCTCACATTACTGTTACAGCAGCATACTACACGTCAGTATTGGCTACACTGAGGAAGCACATTGCAAAGAAACGACCAGAGCTTTCTCGGACTGGGTGACGACTTCATCATGACAATGCACAGCCTCACGTCACATGCAGTTCCCCCTCACACTACTGTTACAGCAGCATACTACACGTCAGTATTGACTACACTGAGGAAGTACATTGCAAAGAAACGACCAGAGCTTTCTCGGACTGGGTGGCGACTTCATCATGACAATGCACGGCCTCACGTCACATGCAGTTCCCCCTCACACTTCTGTTACAGCAGCATACTACACGTCAGTATTGGCTACACTGAGGAAGCACATTACAAAGAAATGACCAGAGCTTTCTCAGACTGGGTGGCGACTTCATCATGACAATGCACGGCCTCACGTCGCATGCAGTTCCCCCTCACACTACTGTTACAGCAGCATACTACACGTCAGTATTAGCTACACCGAGGAAGCACATTGCAAAGAAACGACCAGAGCTTTCTCGGACTGGGTGGCGACTTCATCATGACAATGCACGACCTCACGTCACATGCAGTTCCCCCTCACACTACTCTTACAGCAGCATACTACACGTCAGTATTGACTACACTGAGGAAGCACATTGCAAAGAAACGACCAGAGCTTTCTCGGACTGGGTGGCGACTTCATCATGACAATGCATGACCTCACGTCACATGCAGTTCCCCCTCACACTACTCTTACAGCAGCATACTACACGTCAGTATTGACTACACTGAGGAAGCACATTGCAAAGAAACGACCAGAGCTTTCTCGGACTGGGTGGCGACTTCATCATGACAATGCACGACCTCACGTCACATGCAGTTCCCCCTTACACTACTGTTACAGCAGCATACTACACGTCAGTATTGGCTACACTGAGGAAGCGCATTACAAAGAAACGTCCAGAGCTTTCTCGGACTGGGTGACGACTTCATCATGACAATGCACGGCCTCACGTCACATGCAGTTCCCCCTTACACTACTGTTACAGCAGCATACTACACGTCAGTATTGACTACACTGAGGAAGCACATTGCAAAGAAACGACCAGAGCTTTCTCGGACTGGGTGGTGACTTCATCATGACAATGCACGGCCACACGTCGCAAATCAAGTCATGCAGTTTCTGGCTCGATTCAGCATTACCTGTGTACCACATTCACATTATAGCCCCGATCATGCACCCTGTGACTTTTTTTTTTATTCTCATCACTAAAGGCAAAGCTTAGGGGTATTCGATTTGAGAACTCTGAAGCAGTTATCAAGAAAAGTGAGGCGATTCTCAAGGACCTGACAAAGAATGGTCTGCAGCACGTGTTCAAGGACTGGCAGAGACGCTATAAAAAGTGCATTGAAGTAGGAGGGGACTACTTTGAAAAAGATCATGTAAACATTGAATTGCAGTAATAAACATCTGTGAAAAAAGATCAGTCTGTCTTTGTTGATCAGCCCTCGTATCAAATATCTGACAAGACATTTTTCTAAGTACAAAGATTCAGCCATGTGCATGTGAAACACTAAAATAACAGATGTAGACTAGCTATAAATTGTTTCTCGTACATGGTACATGGTATTTGCAACAATGTAGCCGACTTCTGCGAAGACTCTCCAGATATATGCACATGTAGTGATAACTTGTAGAACCAATTAGCTGTCTGTAATTTTTGGAAAGTCTTGATCATGATTAGACTGTCTAAAGTTGAAGCTAGGAGTTGTTAATTTAAATAATTAGTGTTTAATGCACATATGCAGTCAGTCACTTGGCTGCATTGTGTTAAGTAAAAGAAAATTGGGAATTTGATTGTACTGCATTTGTGAATATGGCTACATATGTAATAGGTAAAGTAAATAACAAATTTAAACTTTAAAGTTCTGTTAATATGTTCTCCAGCATCAAATTACACTGAAAAGTAATTCTCGTACTAGCCCACAAAATGTTATGCTGTACTGGAAGAATTGTGCCATTCCTTTTGAAATTCCTGTGTCACGGGTATAGTACGAGTACTAATACCAGGGCTGTTCAATAAAGAATGATCACAATTTTTTTTTTTTTTTACAACATACCCTTACTCATCCTCATAATTTTGATGGTCCTTCTCAAAATAGTCTCCCATGAATGCAATGCACTTGTCCCAGCGTTTTTGCCAGTCTTCAAGGACATGCTGGAAACCATTTTTGAGAGATCCTTCAAAATCGCCCTCAGCTGTCACCACTGCTTTTGATGATGCATAATGTCTCCCACAAAGGCGTTTCTTCAAGTTAGGGAATAGGGAAAAGTCACATGGGGCTAAATCCGGACTATAAGGAGGGTGAGGGATGTACTTCACATTGATTTTTGCAAGATATTCAGCAACAACATTGGCAATATGCGGCCGCGCATTATCGTGGTACAGCATCCAGCCTGCTTCACGGAAATGTGGTCTTTTGCATCTGATATGCACTTGCAATGTTTCCTGGACCTGTAGTATTGTCCAGTTACTGATGTGTGTGCAAGTACAACATGCTGATAAGCCATTCCATGAATATCAAAGAATAAGATGAATATAACTTTCCCAGCAGAAGCAAACACTTTTGTTTTTTTGGGGGGTTGGTGATGAAGGAGATTTCCACACTGAGCTTTGCTGTTTGCTCTCAGGATCAAAAAGATGTAGCCAGGTTTCATCAGCAGTGATTATGTTTGAAAGAAACTCCATATCTTCCTCTAACATCAACTTTAACTGCATGTTACCTCTAGTGCAGCGGTAGGCGATACTGAACATGTCTGAACCTGGCTGGTTCTCTCAGGTGGGAACCAGGAGTACCAACAATGAAACTACTATGGTGTGTTTGTTTCACATTAAGCTAACAGAATATAATAAGTTTGAATTTTAGTGTGAAAAATTATGACCGTAAAAAAATTATGACCATTCTTTATTGAACAGCCCTCGTATTTTGTTTGTTAACTAAGTTGTCAATGCTAGGATCTTATCAGCACTACCAGAGTGCCAGATTTTTGTCCTGCAGGAGTTCATAGTAAATCTACTGACTTAGGGCTGTTACTTTTAAGTACACTTACAAGCCTTCAATCTGGGCTAGATTTGAACCCCATGACTTCGGGATCACACAAGGAATGGTGAACCAATGTCACATTAATAAATATTCCAAAGTGGAAAAGTAATCCACACATTAGTTGATGTTAAGATTTCCTGGAAGTGTTGTAAACAGTGTTGTTATAAATTAAATTTAAAGGTGAGTTGGTTAATGACACTTACTTTAATTACATAGAAAATGAAGCTAATTACAGTGAAGCAATAAGTATTATCCAAGTATGACTATTTGTAACAAAAAACTTCACTTATCTTAGGAAAATGAAGTGAATTTTTCTTATTAGTTGAAATCGATTTCATGAACCCTTGTTCGCGTCCTCAGTCAACACACTTCATCATTAAGGAAGTTACTATGTTACTATGTTTTTTCAGTATTACCAAAATCTGCTGGTATTTCAAAATTCATTACGCGATGTATAAGTATAAACAAACTGATAAGCAAATCATTTTTGGTCATTTAACCATGAAATAAATCCTGAAGTTAAATTATTAATAACCCATGGCGCGACAGCCCTTAGAGGGCCAAGGCCTACCAACCCAACTGTCGGCCTCACGTCCACTTACGCACGGCAGAGGTGGACGATCACCCAACCGATGTGGGGAGGAGATGTCAGCATCTCGGCATCCCCCAGCTGGAATGTTGGTTTCCGTGACCAGGGCCGCTTACCTAGCGTAAGCTCCTCACTTTCCTCATGATGCTGAGTGGGCACCGGTCCTATACCCGGAACCTAAAATTCCCACCACCTGGGTGGGATAAAACCCGGATCGCTTTCCATGGCGAGGGACCAAGGCATGCTGCCTTAGCCCGCTACACCATGGCGCAGGACGAAGTTAAATTATTAAAAGAGTTAAATGTTCCTATAGATTTAATGGTTTGGGAAAATATATTTAAAAAAATAAACATTGTGTAATGAATTTTGAAATAGCATAAATGCCTTGTGAGCATAAATGCCTTAAAACCATTCAAGCCTTTGTAATTAGAAACTGTAAAGCTGTGTAATAAACTTTGTGTTTTTTGGTAGAAAAATAAAATGAAGTACTTATAAGTGGGATACAAACCTCACTAGATGTTAACAAGTGCTATTGTGAGCACATGTTTAGCTGTATGGACTCAGTATGAATGTACTAGAGTGAAACTAAAGGCAGCAGTATGAACTGACTGCATAACCAGTTTTGAACTTTGCCAAATGTACACTTTGAGAGTGCATTTTTTAAATTTTTTTTTTCTTGTTCTGCACAATTGTTAAGAATTTGAATTCTTAAAACTTGATCATATTTCCCGCTTCTTAATATTATCTAAATTAAATTCCTTACTCTCCTTCGGAATCTTATGGAACAG
This sequence comes from Mantis religiosa, assembly GCA_030765055.1. Lineage (NCBI taxonomy): Eukaryota > Metazoa > Arthropoda > Insecta > Mantodea > Mantidae > Mantis > Mantis religiosa. The sequence goes on from CM060947.1 coordinate 30,184,311, forward strand.
TTTTCTCTTCTTTGCTTTGCATCACTCATACCAATCTCTTTCAATGTTTCACCAAGCAAGCAACATATTATTTCGAGATTTAACTGTATTGGAACACCACAGTGAAGCGAAAAATTATTAAATTTTAGATGAGTCGTATTTCTTACACACGAAAGTGAAAGTCGTAGTTCTTACTTCACGAAAGTGAAGCAGATGTGTAAGAAATACGACTCATCTAAAATTTAATAACATATTATTTATTTATGTTAAGCTATGTACAAGTGAGTTTCACTGTACTCGCCCTGGCTCTGTACCAGTTATATTTACATTTTACAGTGGTTCCTTAATTCTAATTAGTTGCAACATTTTTTTCTTTATTTGATTCTATTTACTGTCCATAACCATTTTTTTTTCATGTTATGTAAGAATTGTCCAATCTTCTTACTGTTTTTTTGAAACATTTTTGCTACAGCTATATTTGAACTATTTCTTATTAATACAGTAAAATCTGTCTAAGACAGACTCCTTATAGGCCAAAAACCTGGAAAAATGGAAAATAAATTTTGGAACAGAGTTATTTCCCATGTAAATTTACACTTTAAGCCCGAAAACTGTCTAACGTGGAGACAGAAATATTTTTCAAGAACCTTTTGCATAAATAACGTGATTAAAATGGATTACTTTATGTGTAATGGGTTACAACGTTTGCACTTGCACTGAAGTTCCATAAACCATAAAGTCATAAACTGTAATCCTTTGAGGAAAGGCAAAAACAAACCATTAGCTCTCTCAACTCTCTTCCAACACACATGCTAAGGGTACAACTCTCTTGTAGTGTGCTCATTCTCAGTTTTGTTGTTACAAGTGATCAAGTACGAGTGGAAGAAAACTGTGAACTTGGTGATTTAAAAAAAAAACAGTTTGTGTATACACAAATTGTATAAAATGAGTTCTAAACATAAGAGAGTATAACTCGAGGAAAAAAATTAAAGTTATTGAAGAACACGAAATGAACAAACATCCAGTTAATGATATGTGGATGACATTTGGGCAATAGTAAATGAGAAACAAGTGGATGATGCATTAAAACTACTTAATTTACAAAATCATGCAATAAAATTTTCCATAGAAAAAGACAAACAATGAAATCCCTTTCTTAGACTTGAAACTTACCAAAAAACATACAAAACTTGAATTTTGCAGACATAGGAAGAAAACACACACAGAAAATTTCATAAAATCAGATGGATATAATCCAAGACAACACAAGCATGCTGTTATCAACAGTTTAACTTACAGGCTAGTTAATGTACCTTTAAACAAGATGGAATATATCAAAGAGTACAATAATATAATTCACATTGCAGAGTCCAATGGATTCAGTGCCCAATTGGTCAAAAAGAAAATTGATAAATTCAAAAGACAACAGAGATGCAAACAAGTAACTACTCTTTCCCCAATCAGCAAGGAAACTTCATACAGAAAATTTACATATCATCCCAGAGCTACACACGTTTTCCAAAAAGTCCAGAACAAATTTAGTGTACAACACCTTTTGATATCACATAATACCAAGGAGATACCCACAGACAAAAAATCAAGTGTGTACCGGATAAACTGCAAAGGCTGTGACAACTTTTACATTGGAAAAGCAAAAAGGAACTTGAACATTAGGCTTAAAGAGCATTTTAGGAACATCAAGAACAAAGAAATAGATAAATTGGCGCTAGCGTACCATTTTTGGAAGGAGAATCATGATAAAGAACGAGAAATCCACTTATTAAAAAGTGTCCAAGGTCCAGCTGCATTAACCACGGAAAAAATCTTCATAAAGAAATATGAAAGAAAATTGTTTAATTTCGACACTACCTTACCTTTGAAGAAAACCCAAACTTCAAGTTCATCAAGATACCGACAGAGACACACCTATCACCTCCAATGAGTTCACCAAACCAACATCCATTAGTCGACAACAGCTGATGATGTTAGGAAGATCCTAACAAAATACGTTCTAGGTAAATACTAGCAATAAGTGGAGTATTGAGTACTAGTTCGACTCAAAATTATAGTAATCCAGCTAAAGAATTGTGTTGTTTAAAGTGGGAAAACCTCAGATTTACGAGATTTTGAAAAAATAAAAATTAAAGACGAGTGGTTAAAGGGAACAGCAGGGCAAGTGAAACGCATCACAAAATCTACAGAGTATGACGAGCTAAATCGTGCTGTGTACAAGTGGTTTGTTAGTTTAGGCGCTAAAGGAATTCCCATTTCTCGATCATTGCTTCAGACTCAAGCTCTAGAGACAGCAAGAAAATTAGGCAAAGACAATTTCAGAGCTTCCAATGGATGACTCGAGAGTTTCAAACATCATCATAACATTGTTTTTAATGTTGTGTGTGGTGTTAGTTAGTTATTTAGTTTTTATTCATCCTTTTGATCATATTACATGATATAGGACACGTCAAGTACTTATAACTAAAAATTATACAATATACATATATACAACACAAGTTTGGAATGAAAATTCAACTGTATGTACAGTATAATGATAATGATGATGATAATGATGATAGTAATAATAATAATAATAGTAATAATAATAATAATAATAATAATAATAATAATAATAATAATAATAATAATAATAATAATAATAATAATAATAATAATAATAATAATAATAATAATAATAAACAGTTCACTTGTAGTTAAAATATTCAAACAATTCACCTATACTATAAAACATTAACATCATTAACATTAACAAAATCAATTGTCAAAGTAATCATAATATTCTTTTATGCTATAGAAACAATGGAGTGAAAGAAGTTTTTTTGAGACAAATTCTAAATCGATGCAGTGCAGGTATTTGCTTCAGATAATTGGGTAATTTATTATAAAGCTGGAGGCCAGTATATACAAAACTTTTTTCAAAAGAACTAGTGCTATGTGTGATTACATGAAGGTTATCTTTTCTTCTGGTATCATGAGAATGTATCTGTGAGTTTGTTGACGCAAATGATGTCAATAGGCAGACAATTGCGTATTGGAAAGGGAAGAATTTAAAACAGACAGAGAAGCTAAGCGATAAACGACAATTATTGTTAAAGAAATAAAAATATTTGTAAAAGAATCTTCACTTAACTTAAGAAGTTGATGCTAATTCTTCCTTCTTCTTTATAATATCGATTTCAAAAGCATCTTGCTTCCATCAATTATTTACAATTATTGTATTTAAGTTGAAAATATAGTACATAATACATATCAGCCTATTATTATTATTTACACTTCATTCTATAACTAGATGCTGTTGGAGGCGTGGCTTACCAACACTGAAGTCCTCTAGCTTTCCCCCCTCTACCATCATTTTAGATTGCCTCTTCTCCATTGCATTGGCTGCACTGGTTATCTGTTTCACTTGCTTTCACATTCACTGTTACATTGACTCTTTGCATTTTCTGCCAAATCACTGCGTTGTTCCTCAGGGTTTAAAGAAACTGTGATTGTATTTGTTGATTGATTGTGAGGTCATGTCCGATGTAATTATATTCTGTCAACTTTGAAAATCAAAACAATATTAAAATACACGTGAATTGTGTGGTTTGCGCTCTATTGCATGCAGGAAGGGAGGGGCTGGAGTCATGTGATGCTTGGATGGCGAGAAGAGGAGAAGGCTCTCCTCGTGCATGTGCACACCGACTGCAATTTGTTTGTGGTCTACCTGTATATTATTCCTTCACTGTAAACCTGTGTCGACTATTTCGTAATTTCTTTGTACTCAAACACAACCCTCTGTAAGACGGAAATGTGTGTAAATGGAAAATAAATGCCAGAGCGATTGTGCTCTGTTTTAGAGAGGTTTTACTGTATACTCTTTTCCCCAAACTTCAGTCCCTTTACATTTAAATATTATATATTACATGTCCTTATTTCTGCCACATATGGGACAACATAAGACCACATAAGACCCTTACTTAAACCTTTTAACTGCCATACTCCTGATTTCACCCTTGCAATGCCTGCTCGCTCCTCTTTATTTGTCATGTCTACATCTTTTCCCTTCCCCAGGCCTCCTTTAGTGAGATGTAGGAAACTAAAGATCTCTTCTCAGCTATTTCGTTAAATATTTTTTAATTTTTATATCTTTTATTATTCACCTTATTTTCTCTTCTTCTCCAAATTTCCCCTAACCCACTGCTCTCAATATTTTTTCTAATGCAGTCTACCTCTCCTTTGATCTGTAGACATGATATATTATACATTGTTTTAACTAATCCCTTTATTCCAGATTCAATATTCTATACCAAAATTTCAAGGCCCTTTCCATAATCTTTACTTGCCACTCTACCCAACTATTTGTGCTACCTGCTTATCGGTAGCATTTTTTTTTCTGTTTAATTTTACGTCCTTCAACATTAAGTCATATCAGACGATGAATGGAATGGGTGAAAAGATGCCCAGGTTCCACAGAGGTTAGTTACCTGACATTCATCTTTCAGGATAAAGGAAAACCCTGTAAAAAACCTTATCCAGGAACTCGCCCTGGCTGAGATTTGAACTCGGGACATGTTGAACGTGAGGCAAACACGCTACCATCTGCACTATCAAGACGGGCACGGTTGCATTGACATCTTATTTAAATATTTTCATGGTTATCTCAAAAATGTAATATAAAACCCTGTACAACATTTTATGAATTAGTGCCTTGTAAAATTTAAAAATTCATATAAAATCAATCAATGTAATTTGTTTCCTGAAATTTTGCATGTATGAATGGAAAATATTGACCAGTTTTTGTGGTATTAGATGATTGTTGGGTTTAGACTTAAGAACAGTTCTCCAAATGAAGGAGAGTGTAACACTTGTAGCATTGTATTGACAAGAAATATTTCTCCCATTGTCACATACATCATGGTTTTTCTCCCCACATTTTTTTCTTTTTTGTTGGTGTTGTGTGTATTGGTAAAGGGGCACTTGTTTTAGCTTGCAATCTTAATGGGCGTAAAGGTTGATCTTAAACCTGAAATCTGATAGCGTTACACTTAGAAACAAATATAGAGAATTATTCATAGTAATGTTATATTTGTGACTTCTAGAAGTTCTTATAAACTTCCACTACACATTGTTCCATGCTGACACCAGTAATGTGACCTAGACCAATGTTCATTATCACTTTACTTGCTTTTGTGATATAGCACCATAACTAAATATGTCCCTGTGGTGTTTTTCTCTGGATGATTCACTTATTGGAGAGTCAAACACAATAGTCTCCAATCCTATGCAGTTACAGTACTTACTACATCATTTAAATTAATTGCAGGAGGTTAATCGTTCTTTCACACTAGCCGTGTGTAGGCTAAGGTTTTGAATAGATGAGTCAAACTGAAAAATTCAATACCACAGCCGGGATTTGAACCATGGATCTCCTGGTTTCCATCCAGTTGCTCTTACCCATTGAGCTACCATGGCCAACGTGCCGTCATGACATTAAACTCTCCAATTGACTTGTATGTTTACCCAGTAAATAAACCACTAGGGGAGATACACTGTTTGTGACGACTTACTGCTGTAACTACTTGAGTCTCAGGCTTCATCGTTAAACTCTCATTATTTAAGTTAATTGACAAAAATTAATTGCTCTTTCACACTAGCCGTGTATTGGGACTCAAGTATTTACAATAATAAGTCGCCACAAACAGGTATCTTGAATACGAGAACCTCTAGTGGTTTACTGGGTATGTATAATAATTGCTGATAAGACAAACTGTCCCTGAAACATACTCAAGAAATGAAAGAATCACAACTGGAAAATTAAAAGCCATATCCAGGATTTCTAATGACAGATTTTCTTCAGATTCCAGCTGTGCCATTAAATTTTTCAATTCTGATTCTACCTTTTAGAGCTTGCCTACACTTGTTTGTGTATGTTAGAACACTCAATTATGATTTTTTTTAAATTAATTTATTATTTAAAGTCACTTCAACAATAAATCACAAGTAAACATTGAAAATACATTGGAGTACTAAATTAAAAAAATACACAGCTACATTGTTTTCGGTCAATAAAATACAGGAAGTTTACTTCAAATTTAAACATTAACATGCTTTGATAAATATGTAGAATCAATAATTACATAAAAATGAAGCTAGCTACAGTGAAGCAGTACATATTACACAAACATTACACAAAAGCTTCTCTTAAGAAAATGATGTAAACTTTTCTTATTAATTGATGAGACCAATTTTGTAAACATTTGTCCACATCTTCAGTCATCAACTTCATCATCAACGACACTATCAGTTGTTACTATGTTTTTTCCTGTATTACCAAAATCTGAAAACGAAACAAACCTAAAAACAGAATCAACTGCTGGTATTTCAAAACTCAATTAAATGGTTTGGGAAACAAATATTTATTTTAAAAAATAAACATTGTGTAATGAATTTTGATTCTTATTTTAGGTAGTAACGTAGTAACTGATAGTATCGTTGACGACAAAGCTGTTTGATGACTGAAGATGTGGATAAATGTTTATGAAAAAGATTGCATCAATTAATAAGAAAAATTAACATCATTTTCTTAAGATAAGTAAAGTTTTTGTTGCAAATAGTTGTATTTGTGTAATAAAATAGAATCAAACTGAAAAATTCAATGCCATGGCCGGGATTTGAACCATGGATCTGCTGGTTTCCGTCCAGTTGCTCTTACCCATTGAGCTACCATGGCCAACGTACTGTCCTGATATTAAATTCTCCAATTGACTCATATATTTTCCCACTAGGGGCTCTCGTATCCGAGTTACACCATTTGGCGACTTACTATCATAAGTACTTGAGTCCCAGGCTTCATCATTTTACTCTTATTATTTTAGTTAATTTATGGAAATTAATACACAAATGGCGTATCTCAAATAGGAGAGCCCCTAGTGGTTTACCTGGAAAATAGAAGAGTCAGTTGGAGAATTTAATGTCAGGACAGCATGTTGACCATGCTAGCTCAATGTTTAAGAGCGACAGGATGGAAACCAGGAGATCTGTGGTTCAAATCCTGGCCATGGCATTGAATTTTTCAGTTTCACTCTATCCAAAACCTTACCTATACACAACTAGCGTGAAGGAAGGATTAATCTCCATCAGTTAACTTAAATGATTTGATAAAGTTGATTATTATTTTTCTGTGGTATTGTTGATCATCCAAATCAAGCTGAAGGTTTTCAGAGATTCCACGCCGAAGTCGCCAGTCAGTGTATCATTGATTGGCCTTAGAAAATATTGAAGTAAGCTTAAAATATCTAGTGATGTTAGTGTTACTATTACTAATTTCTCTTCATTTAATGATAAAACATTGTTTCTAGTCTTCTATTGTGCTATATCATTATTTTGCATATTTTTGTTTTTCTTTGTTTCCTTTATTGCCTTGTGGTATTTTCAGCTTCTTCTTGATGTGCCTCATTTTGCCACAGTTTAATATATCTTATGTTTGTTGTAATTTATGCTGGAGCTAAGATATTGCAAGCTTATTTGTGTGTAATTTCAAATGAGATATTGTAAATAAATATTGTAAATAGTTTTAAGAATTTAGGCTTAATAATTTTTATGATTCCACAAAATGTAGATGTTTTTGTAGATGAAATAAATTGAACTTGAACTGCAACCTGAATAGCTGACTCCATACATCTATCAGATTCTTGGTATTATCAGTGTAAAGAGCACTGTATCATTTTGCATCAATTTTATTTCCTTTGAACATTTTAGTTGTTAGTTTTATTTATTTAATGTTTAAATGAATTTCCTAAATTGTCAGTAACATCCATTTTCCTTTTATTTGTTTTCATGGATGCTCCAAAGCATGTGAATCTTTCTCTGTGTATAATTATTAACTGGACTGGACTATGCTACTGAGGGGATTCGGCATGGAGGTCCAAACTTGTTCTATTGTACCAAAGCCCCCAGGAGGAAGGATAAAACGAGCGGAGGCAGAGGGTGGTCATCCCAAGGAGCTACGACACTGCAGATGGCAGGGTCCCTACACTTTGCCAGTTAGAAACCGCCCGGCATTCCAGTACAACTGACACCCCATCCTACTGTAGTCCGGAAACAGTTTCAGAGACTGGAGACCATCCTACTGCAGGACAAAGTTTTACCAAGAGCATACAAAGGCTGTTCAATAAAGAATGATCACAATTTTTTTTTTTTGATAACGTACCTTTACTCATCCTCATAATTTTGATGGTCCTTCTCAAAATAGTCTCCCCTGAATTCGATGCAGTTGTCCCAGCGTTTCTGCCAGTCTTCAAAGACATGCTGGAAACCATTTTTTGAGAGATTCTTCAAAATCACCTCCGCAGTCTTCACCACTGCTTCTGATGATGGATAATGCCTCCCACGAAGGCGTTTCTTCAAGTTAGGGAATAGAAAAAAGTCACGTGGGGCTAACTCCGGACTATAGGGAGGGTGACGGATGCACTTCCCGTTGATTTTTGCAAGATATTCAGCAACAACATTGGCAATATGCGACCGCGCATTATCGGGTGCAGCATCCAGTCTGCTTCAAGGAAATGTGGTCTTTTGCGCCTGATTTGGACTTGCAATGTTTCCAGGACATCCCTGTAGTATTGTCCAGTTACTGATGTGTGTGCAGGTACAACATGCTGATAAACCATTCCATGAATATCAAAGAATGGGATAACCATAACTTTCCCAGTAGAAGCAACCACTTTTGCTTTTTTGTGGGGTTGGTGATGAAGGAGATTTCCACACTGAGCTTTGCTGTTCGCTCTCAGGATCAAAATGATGTAGCCAAGTTTCATCAGCAGTGATTACGTTTGAAAGAGACTCCTGGGTCACCAGGCAAACGCTGGGTAGGTTAATTACATCTCCAGAACTTCCTGTCCCTCATTTCACATCATCTCTCATCTGATGGTCTCTTTCAGGTAGAAGTGAGGGTGGGACTCCTAGCATTGCATGACAGGATTACATGAGGGTTGTTCAATAAAGAATGATCTTAATTTTTTTAGTCATAATTTTCCGCACTAAAATTCATTCTTATTATATTCTGATAGCATAATGTGAAACAAACACGGCATAGTAGTTTCATTGTTGGTACTCCTGGTTCCCGCCTGTGAGAACCAGGCAAGTTCAGACATGTTCAGTATCGCAAGTTTCACCAGCAGTGTTTACGTTTGAAAGAAACTCCGGATCTTATTCTAACATCAAATTTAACAGCATGCAGACCTGCATGTGAATGTTCTTTTGTTCGGGAATCAACAGTCTTGGAGCCCATCGCGCACAAACACGTCTCATGTATAATGTTTCTGTCACCAACGTGTGGGTGACACCCAATGAAATGTTCAGTATTTCTGAAAGTGATCTTAAGGTAATTCGTTGATCCTCTATCACAATGGCAGCAGTGTTGATGTTTTCTTCTGTAAGAGCAGTAACTGTAGCATCGGGTCCACCTTCCTTTGAAATTGATTGTCTCCCCTCTTTAAACATCTTAAACTACCTTCGAGCTGTGCTGTAGGGAAGAACAGACTCTCCATAGACCTCCTGTAACATTGTATATGCCTCAACTGAAGATTTGTTGAGACGAAAGCAGAATTTCAAAGCCGCATCTTGTTCCTCGCATGTTATCTCCATTGCAGCGGTAGGCGATACTGAACATGTCTGAACTTGCGTGGTTCTCACAGGCGGGAACCAGGAGTACCAACAATGAAACTACTATGCCGTGTTTGTTTCACATTAAGCTAACAGAATATAATAAGATTGAATTTTAGTGCAAAAAATTATGACTATAAAAAAATTAAGATCATTCTTTACTGAACAGCCCTCGTGTAATCCTGTCATGCAATGCTAAGAGTCCCACCGTCACTTCTACCCTGAAAGAAACCACCAGATGAGAGATGATGTGAAATGAGGGACAGGAAGTTCTACCCAGCATTTGCCTGGTGACCCAGGAAAACCCCTGTAAAAACCAATGGTAAGTTAGATTGGCCATGGAAATTGAATCCAAACCTCCTGGATGCGGGCCACAGATGAAACCATCGAAGCCATCCTGCTCAGTTAAGTATTAACTATTAAATCATTTTGACTTTTATTTTAAGTGCATATATGTACATCAGAGGTGCCATCGAGTGTCACTGAGGGTGACTCCCCTTCTTCAACTATTCGCTTAGCATCGCTGAGGTTAAAGGGAGCAGCTGACTGGCATTGGCTATTGCGGTATGTCTACACCTCTTTGTGTTTTAAAACAAATGCAAGTAGACCGTCAACATGTCCCATTACAGAGACCGACATAGACAAATTGATAACCAGGAAGAATAAGAACTGCACTTAAATTATGAACTAATAATTATTAATATGTAGCTATAAAAGTATAAATCACAATGGTATTCAGTACACATAAAAATAAGTACAAATAGTTTAACAACCCGCCACTGAATCTTCCGTACACAATTCCTCACACCAAAATCTGTTACGTCACCTGCAAAGGTTAACTAGGAGGGGGAAAAGGTAACCACCCTGTTTTCGCTCAATGACACCACTGGTGTACATGACTGAGTTAAAGTTTTTTTTGTTCAAAGTTAAACAAGTTTATTTTAATTGAAGTAATGAGTTGGTATTCAAACACAACATCACTTAAAATATCCTTACTTGAACAATTGTTTCGGAGACCGGCTCGTCCCCATCATCAGCAACTATCCAACTGGTTGGATCCGTGGTTTCTTGAAGTGAGCTGGTTGTTTGAGGTGACATCTGTTGATTGTGAGATGAACTTCCAAAGAGAGTTTTCAGGCGGCAATTCGAAATTTAACGTATACTGTTTGTTTTTTATAATTAGCAACTTCTCCCAAACATCGAGCTCAGCTCAGCTCAGCTCAGCTTATTTTACTTTTAGTTGCTTCCAAAAATAGTTTCTGCAAATGCACAAAAGAACTTTAATTAACAAACGAGGCTTTCACGGCCGGCATCTTGTTCAATAGAAGATTCTGGCTGTAAGGCCGTGGTCCACTGGGCTTCCTCATCTCTCTCCCAGATGTTTCACTTGCAGCTGCGGCAAGCATCATCGGTGGCATAGAAAAGTTTTTTTCTAATTGAGTAGCTACGAAGAGTAGAACTGTATTGGGAATTAAACAATTCTAGTAAAAGTTGTGTTTCCCATGATGCAAAATCAAGTTTTGGCAGGTTTCACAAAGGTGAAACGGATCACTGTGGTTTTCCAATAAAGTAAAATATCACAGCATAAATTTGATACAAAAGAAATTTGCATGCTATTTCAAAAACTAATTGTATATTGTGTACTATGAATTGAAGTGATAAGTAACTTATAATTTTAGTTAATTGAAGGAAATTAATAATTTCTTCATACTAGCCATGTATAGGCTAAGGTTAAAACCCTTATAAAAAACTTTAGCATATATATGGCCAGTAACGTTGATAAATTTCCATCAATTAACTAAAATAATAAGAATTTAATGATGAAGTCTGGGACTGAAGTACTTACGATAGTAAGTCGCCACAAACGTTGTATCTCAGATGCGAGAGCTCCTAGTGGTTTACCGGGGAAATATACAAGTCAAATGGAGAATTTAGTGTCATGATGGCAAGTTGGCCATGGTAGCTCAATGGGGTAGAGCAACTGGACAGAAACCAGGAGATCCGTGGTTCAAATCCCAGCCGTGGCATTGAATTTTTCATGTTGACTCTATCAAGTAACTTACAATTCGTGTTAGCCAATTACTTTTAGCAATACTTGAAAAAAAACTGTAAAAAGCAATAATAAACCAAAATTGCTTTTCCATACTTTATTGGACATTAAGAAAAAATAATGAAATGTTAACAAATGAAACGCTATATCCAAATTATATGGGCAACCTTATCTGATTTAAACCTTGTTGGCATATTTTATTTATTTATTTGTTATTTTAAGTGCACAACGCACATAATGAAATTTAGGCGAGAGAATGTGAACAAGAAAGGCATCTTCAAATATGGGAATGCCTAACCGGAACTTACCAAATGCTACAAATATCTGGGTGTAACTCTACAAGTGACAGGGAAGTTCTTCACCAAGCATATCCAGGAAAGATGCAATGCAGCAATAATGGCCTCTGTTGTTATAAAAAATGTTGAAAAGCTATGAGTTAAAACTGCAATTAGACTATTTCACATTAAGATTTCTCCGATAGCGTGCTATGCAATTGCCACAATCTGGACTCGGTTAAATGCTGAAAATCTGAAAAGAGTTGTAGCAATCAAAGCCTTCCTGCAGAGAGTACTTAGGATCCCTAGATCAGCGAGATCCAGAATAGTTTATCATCTTGCCAACACTGATTTCTCCATAAGTAAAACTGCATCAATATACAACCTGCCGCACACCCCAACTAAGAAGCGCACATAAAAGAAAAAGCTGAAGATATAGGTAAAAGATTCTTCTCGACCCCAGCAGAACCTGCCGCATACTCCAACTAAGAAGCGCACATAAAAGAAAAAGCTGAAGATATAGGTAAAAGATTCTTCTCGACCCCAGCAGAACCTGCCACATACCCCAACTAAGAAGCGCACATAAAAGAAAAAGCTGAAGATATAGGTAAAAGATTCTTCTCGACCCCAGCAGTGAATAATGAAGACTGGAAAGAGCCTAACATTTCTTTGCAATGTGTGTTTATGAGGACTGCTGCTCATGGATTTCACTACAGAATATGCATTCAGAAAGGGTTTCATCTTGCATTGAATCAGTGTCTTTGTACTCTATGTGGCGAATCATGTGATTAGTACCATTTAATTGCTTAAATTTTACACAGATGATAACTTCCAATGATTCAAGTACTCTGTCTAATGTACACAGTGTGTTCAGTAATAAATCAATAAATAAAGCCTTCTTCTTTAGTCTTTTGTTAATGAATTAAATGAAGTAATACATGTATTGGTTGTTAGGTAATTTGTTTATGTAGCCAAATTGAATTTTTGTTTAATGTTATCATAAAGAAGTAAAATTTTATAAAAATTAGTGATATTGCTATTAAAAAAGCTATTAAAGAACCATATGCATGCGTTTACCAGCAAAGTCGAAGGAAATGGTTCATCTCATGAAGTATCTACTAGTGTTGTCTCAGATAGCCTAATAATTTGTATAATTCATGTGAAAATTTGGGTTCCACCTCAAGATGTGCTGAAGAAACAAAGAGAATTGAATTGCTTGTTAATGGTAACAGCATGTTCAATTGCACAATTATTATTTCAATCAAAAAATGTTTATCACATGAACAAAAATCTGAAAGCCTTTTTCCCTTTTGTTTTAAAAGTTACTATAAAAAGATGGTTGTTTAGGGGTACTTATACTCGTTAGAAAAAGATGAACATTTTATAAATCTAATTGCGTCTAAATAGCTTGCAAAATTTGGAATTCCAATGTTTTCCAAATGTGCATACTCTGTGAAAACTAGATACAAGTTTCAAGTATTTTCCAGATTTTAGAGATAGAATGAGGTATGCATCTGGTCAAGGAAATGTGTGGAAAGGAATTGAATTTCGCAACTGGAATTAGAAATAGGGGTACAAACGAGTAAATGCACAAAAATTTGATAAATTTTAAAATATATACCAAACTTGATATCTGAGATATGTAGGCTTTCGAGTATGAGTAAATAATATTTTTACAATGTTATGTAGATAATTTATTCTGCTCCTTAAATGGCAATGCCGTTTCAAGTTAACCGAAATTAGTTTCCAGTCACTGAAAGTAGCATTTCCATTCTTTACAATTTGCATCCATTTGCAATGCGAACTAGCAGTACTATCAACAGACATGTCTATTTCTTAGTGAGATCCATATAAAATATTTTGTTTCTCCACAGTTTTACGACTTTTTCCTTCTGAAAAATGACTGTAGAGGAAGGATCACTGACGATATTTTAGAATAAATGCAACTAAAATGAAAGTGTAGGCTGTTGTCATAAACATCTATTATTGTTGTGTTGGCAATGGAATACATTTTGAATATTGGGAGACTACTTTGACAATGCTACCAAAAGCGGCAGTGTTTGACTTTTGGATTTGCTACAAAAAAATCGGGTATATATGATACATGTTTACAGCTAGAAATCATTACCAATATCGCTTTCGTGTATGGCTTACAAGTTCCCCGAAGAGTAAAGAAGATAGGTAGTTCCTTTTAAGCATCTACTGCTAAAAGGTTAGAACACAAATACAACTACAAAACCCTATATTAATAATATAGGGTAATATAAACGAACAAGAAAAGGGAAACAAGGGCTAAAAATTGGACGACTAATCTATTATCATTGTGGTTTGAATTGTGCGGCGTAATTTGGTTTTAGGAAATTCAGTCCTCCAACTCAACGCACATGAGTGCGAGTGATGTGGCAGTGTCAACAAATTGGAACAGTTTAACGAAGGAAATATTGTTATAATGAAAGCAAACGTTATTTGGGTGCGCAGAGCTTAATATTTATATTCTTTTGGAGTTGTGTGTTCTAGGATTGAAGCTTTTACGTTGTGTTAAGCTTCAGATTTACACTTATTGCTCTGGCTTATTGTTTCATTCGCTCTTCTCTCGTCTTTTTCACATCTTGTCCGTAGTAATATAAAATACCAGTGACGTTATACTTGTGAATATCTCAAAACCTAGTAATTTGAAGCTTAAAACAGTAATACTAAGACAGTTTGAAGGTTATGGTGTACAATACGGGTTAGTCATTTGCCATACTTCCATAGCACCAGCCTTATTTTTTTGAAGTATTTCTTAACGGGGATATAACATTTATATATATATACACACACACACACACACTTTGATGTATTAAAATATTGTGCTCCAAGGGGGAGAGTGAATTTTGGTTTTCAAAACAACATTGTCATCCGTTGATCCCCAGTTCCTTAATTGTAACTATTGTTTTTAACAGTTTGTGTATTCTGTAAGAAATATTGTAAATAAAAATATGCATACTATGTAGATATTACTGCATAAGGTATGAAGGCATCGCAACAATACCATATCCAAATACTTAACAAGGTGCAGTTTTGGTAAAGCTTGTTTTATGTAGAGTGTAAGTACATCAATTGCTGCCATGGACATTCTTTTGTGCTTTAATTTCCATAACCTGATATAACACCTAAAACGTTAATATTGCAGAATGCCATAAAATCATAAAACAGTTTATTTAAATAAAAGGTTAATGGATACCAGCATATTGTGGAATACATGGTAATGAAACAGCAGACTTTCTAGCAAAAAAGAAAAAAAAAGGCAGTAAAATTACGTCAAATTCATTTGAGCCACTAAGTTATCATTCTATCAAAAGAATAATTATATCATATAATAAAAAAAATTAAAGCAGATAATATATTACAAACAAAAGGAAAACTATGGGAAAATTTGTGTAAGAGCATGATTACAATCAATACACTCAAGAAAATCCTCTGCATCAATTTTTAGACTTGTAACAGGCCATGACTGTCTCAATAAACATTTATTCAGGATTGGTATAGTGAAATCTCCTCTGTGTGCTTTCTGTACACTTAAAGAAGATATGGATGGAAACCACCTGCTTAACTGCCCAACCTTTAGTCAACATACCAACATAACAGCAAGATACTGGAGTGCAAGAGAGCAAATGGCCTTATTGCCAACTGCTTAGCATTAGACACCAGCCAACCATTCTTTTCTGTATATCTTAATTGTTAAAATACAAATTGTAGAAAGGGAAATATATTGTGCAGTTCTGCAAATGTCAATATGATATATGAGTAAAGTTCAGTTAAATGACCCTACAAAAAAAAAGTTCAAAAGCAACAGATCTTGAGATCTTGTTGGCCATTCTATGATACCTCTGCCACTAATCTATTGTGAAAAAACCTGATCTAAGTATTGAGAAATGCACTGTCCAAAGTGAGCTGGTGCAAAACAAGTAATGTTTGGTTAGCTGATAGTTAACTGGGTGTGGCCAAAAGGTTGTGATTATCAGTACTACTTGATTATATTGTCACTAATGGTACCAGGCCAAATATTGAGTGTCTGTAGATGCTGCTTGTGGTTCTCCTCCATTCATTGTGGATTTATATCTGACCAATATAGACAGTTAGTTCTCTTGACAAATCTACTCAGGCAGAAGATGGCCTCATCTGAGAATACAGTTTGTGTTGGAAAAATAGATTTTTATTAATGCACTCTATCATTATTTCACAAAACTAAACCCTTTTAGCATGATCATTCTCTGAAAATTAATGAAAAAGTAGAGTTTTTTTTTTTAAGAAATGTTGTTTGGCATTTTTGAGGAACTTTGGCTTATATTGCATTTTAATGCCAAATTTGTTGCAGATGCTTTGTGATTTGCTTGTACATGGAGGAGAACATTTGTACCTTTCAGTTCTTTTTTATGCTTCCAATTTCAGTTAATTCTCTTATAATCTTACAACAATTTTCATGGATGTATATGATCAAATTCACAGCCTTCTGGTGAGATCATTGCCTGTCTCACTGAAGTTACAGTCCTTTCCTTTTTATTCAACACATTAAAGATTCAGGTTCATTTCCATAAATCTGTAATCCAATTAGTATTATGACTTTGTCTAATTTTTCAAAATTGTTGTCAGTCATTTATTGACTATTTCATAAAAAGAACAATTATTAGGTTTGATGTATTAACAATTTTATATCATACTTAACTTTACCATCTATGGTTAGGTTTTCACAATATGCCCCTGGTAAACATTTATTTCTCCGGTAGGACGGTCTCTGCTCTCTGAATGTGGTCCAGTAGGACCGTTTCCAGATCACAATAGAGTGGGATGCAGGTTGCACTGGCCTGCCGGGGAGTTTCAAACTCAAAGTGTAGAGACCCTGCACCCTGCAATGTCGTGGCTCCTTGGGATGGCCGCCCTCTATCCCTTCTCTCCTCATCCTTCCTCCCAGGGATGCTCCACTTGGAGCATAGTTACAATAGACCAAGTTTGGACCTCCGTAGTCCAGTTCACAACAACACTGGAGACAGGATTACAGGTGGTGGTTGCAAAAGTGATGGCATCTGGTTTCCTTGTTATAAAACTATTGAGACTGTTCACAGGTGAGCTTTGAAAGTTCAGTACATATTCGTTCCTCTGATGATATGGAGGTTTCCCCAGACTTTTGGTAGTGCGGACTTACTATGATTTTCAAGTCACTTCAGGATTAATATTGCAGTTTGCAGTCCAGGAATGGTTTGCTACAGCTAATTTTTCTATTTGTTTACTGGTAATACAACTCAAATGTTTCTTTTCATTTTTCTTGTTTACACCCAATTATAATTTTAACAGTTTTTAAATAGATGCCTGATTGTTGCTTTTCTGTCATTCAGCACAGAAGTATGCAAATTCTGGAGTGTATCGAGATTTAACTGTATTGGAACACCACAGTGAAGCGAAATAATTATTAATTTTTAGATGAGTGTATATTTATTCTGTTGAGAGACAGGGTGTATTTTATTTCTGTTGAAACTATAGTTTATTTTAGGGTGGCATATTAATTTTAAAAATTGCAGGCATGGTTATTCTGTGCAGAGTGCAATGTTTATGACATTTGCAGTCTATTTGATCAGTATGTTGGGTTTGAAACATCGTTTTGTTATGCAAAGGATGTGTTGCATTCTGTTGATATTCTTCTTTGATGATAGGTAAGTTCAGCAGTCTGTAGGAGTCCACCTCTGTAGCATAGATGGTAGCATGTGTGCCTCACGTTCAACAGGTTCCGAGTTAGAATATCGGTCAGGGTGAGTTACCTGGATAAGGTTTTTCTGGAGTTTTCCTTTATCCTGAAAGATGAATGTCTGGTAACTCTAAGCTCTATGTACCCTGTACTCATTTGAACATCATTCCATTCATCGTCCGATATGACTTAACGTTGGAGGTTTTCTCTTATCCTGAAAGATGAATGTCTGTTAACTCTAAGCTTTATGTACCCTGTACTCATTTGAAAATCATTCCATTCATCGTCCGATATGACTTAACGTTGCATGTTTTCTCTTATCCTGAAAGATGAATGTTTGGTAACTCTAAGCTCTATGTACCCTGTACTCATTTGAACATCATTTCATTCATCTTCCAATATGACTTAACGTTGGAAGTTTTCTCTTATGCTGAAAGATGAATGTCTGGTAACTAAGCTCTATGTACCCTGTACTCCTTTGAACACAATTTCATTCATCGTCCAATATGACTTAACATTGAGATTGAGATTGTTTATTCACCAATTGTAATAGTTTTACAAGGTTTTGTCATGTGAAGTATATATATAAAGTCAGTTACAATGGATAGGTACTACTATTTATATTTACAATTTTGACTCTACAGTTTTAACCATTATTTGTTTTTGCAATTTTTATATTCTTCTATTGTATAGAAAACATTCTTAATCAGATAAGATTTTATTTGTTTTATTTTTATTTATTCTTTCCCTATTTCTTTAATCCAGTGAGGTAAATGATTGTATAAATCTTTTGCCTTACTTTCAATACATTTATTTTGTAATGAGCCCCTTAGTCTGTTCCTAAAGTAATTTTCTTTTGTTCTTGTGTTATGTTCATGGATACTTGTATTTTTGTCTTCTTTATGGGAAGTTACAACATATTTTAGACATTCATATATATAGACAAGGCAGCATTAGTATACCTAATTTCTTAAATGCTGTTCTGCAGGTGTTTCTTTTTCTGATATTTTTAAGAACTCTTATCGCTCTTTTCTGTAGTCTAAATATTTTTAGTATATGCTTCCTCCCTGCTGATCCCCATAAAATAATCCCATAGCTCAAATCTGAGTGCATAAATGCGTAATATACTTGTGTTGTACTATCTTCATCCATGATTTGTTTAACCTGTTTTAGAATATATATACCCCTATTGAGTTTTTTTGAGAGTTTTTCTAAATGTCTATTCCATTTCAGGTTTTCCCTTATCCTGAAAGATGAATGTCTGGTAACTAAGCTCTATGTACTGTGTACTCATTTGAACATCATTTCATTCATCGTCCGATATGACTTAACGTTGGAGGTTTTCTCTTATCCTGAAAGATGAATGTCGGGTAACTCTAAGCTCTATGTACCCTGTACTCATTTGAACATCATTTCATTCATCGTCTGATATGACTTAACGTTGGAGGTTTTCTCTTATCCTGAAAGATGTCTGGTAACTCTAAGCTCTATGTACCCTGTACTCATTTGAACATCATTTCATTCATTGTCTGATATGACTTAACGTTGGAGGTTTTCTCTTATCCTGAAAGATAAATGTCTGGTAACTCTAAGCTCTATGTACCCTGTACTCATTTGAACATCATTTCATTCATTGTCTGATATGACTTAACGTTGGAGGTTTTCTCTTATCCTGAAAGATAAATGTCTGGTAACTCTAAGCTCTATGTACCCTGTACTCATTTGAACATCATTTCATTCATCGTCTGATATGACTTAACGTTGGAGGTTTTCTCTTATTCTGAAAGATAAATGTCTGGTAACTCTAAGCTCTATGTACCCTGTACTCATTTGAACATCATTTCATTCATCGTCTGATATGACTTAACGTTGGAGGTTTTCTCTTATTCTGAAAGATAAATGTCTGGTAACTCTAAGCTCTATGTACCCTGTACTCATTTGAACATCATTTCATTCATCGTCCGATATGACTTAACGTTGGAGGTTTTCTCTTATCCTGAAAGATAAATGTCTGGTAACTCTAAGCTCTATGTACCCTGTACTCATTTGAACATCATTTCATTCATTGTCTGATATGACTTAACGTTGGAGGTTTTCTCTTATTCTGAAAGATAAATGTCTGGTAACTCTAAGCTCTATGTACCCTGTACTCATTTGAATATCATTTCATTCATCGTCCGATATGACTTAACGTTGGAGGTTTTCTCTTATCCTGAAAGATGAATGTCTGGTAACTCTAAGCTCTATGTACCCTGTACTCATTTGAACATCATTTCATTCATCGTACGATATGACTTAACGTTGGAGGTTTTCTCTTATCCTGAAAGATGAATGTCTGGTAACTTTAAGCTCTATGTACCCTGTACTCATTTGAACATCATTTCATTCATCGTACGATATGACTTAACGTTGGAGGTTTTCTCTTATCCTGAAAGATGAATGTCTGGTAACTTTAAGCTCTATGTACCCTGTACTCATTTGAACATCATTTCATTCATTGTCCGATATGACTTAACGTTGGAGGTTTTCTCTTATTCTGAAAGATAAATGTCTGGTAACTCTAAGCTCTATGTACCCTGTACTCATTTGAACATCATTTCATTCATCGTCTGATATGACTTAACGTTGGAGGTTTTCTCTTATCCTGAAAGATGAATGTCTGGTAACTTTAAGCTCTATGGACCCTGTACTCATTTAAACATCATTTCATTCATCGTCTGATATGACTTAACGTTGGAGGTTTTCTCTTATTCTGAAAGATAAATGTCTGGTAACTCTAAGCTCTATGTACCCTGTACTCATTTGAACATCATTTCATTCATCGTCTGATATGACTTAACGTTGGAGGTTTTCTCTTATACTGAAAGATAAATGTCTGGTAACTCTAAGCTCTATGTACCCTGTACTCATTTGAACATCATTTCATTCATCGTCCGATATGACTTAACGTTGGAGGTTTTCTCTTATACTGAAAGATAAATGTCTGGTAACTTTAAGCACTATGTACCCTGTACTCATTTGAACATCATTTCATTCATCGTCTGATATGACTTAACGTTGGAGGTTTTCTCTTATACTGAAAGATAAATGTCTGGTAACTTTAAGCTCTATGTACCCTGTACTCATTTGAACATCATTTCATTCATCGTCTGATATGACTTAACGTTGGAGGTTTTCTCTTATACTGAAAGATAAATGTCTGGTAACTTTAAGCTCTATGGACCCTGGGCCCATTTGAGCATCATTTCATTAATTGTCCGATATGACTTGATGTTGAAGGATATAAATAAAGAAAACCTTGTAAGCAAGAACTATTAAAAATAACTTGGTGGGATTTCGGGTTGAACCTGTTACTCTTGAAGTAATTGTCCGTATGGGTAGCTCCGTGATATATGCCGAAAGTGAATGTGTAAATTTTTAAAATAGTGTGCTATTCTCAAAACTTTTATGAGCAACTAGGGGAGATGCAGATACACAATAATTCAGACAGCATCTTTGTTCCTTACAGGTTTTTGGAGGAGGTGTGCTCTTGATGCTCATTTTCGGTACATTGCTGAGGAGGAGCATCACCGTGATGGCAAGCAATTATACTGCTGGGACACATTCAGTAGCATTCGTCACAGCTCCAAGCGAAGAAGTGGCCAAAAAACTTGCACAGTACGTAGAAATAGTTCCAGTAATGCTTACCAGAAGAATACAGTATGAACCTACTAGTAGCACTGTGAATATTTTATTTATTCATGTTAAACCACTTACGTGAAAATATGACATGACATTTATTCAGGTTCTCTTCTTGTCATATTCTTCCTTAATTTTTTATTTTACACTGTTATTTACTTTTAAAGCTATTCCCTACTGTATATTCTAAATTTCTGCTATATTTCGAAAACATTCCAGTTAAGACTGTTTTCCTATCTACTCTAAAGCATTTCTGAGCAATACATGTTTTTCACCATATTTAAGTTTCCTTATGCAGTAGAACCTCGTTTACCTGGATCGGGCCTTAAAGTGCTTCCAGTACAGTAAGTTGTCATTAAGGTAGTTTTCTCATGTGTTTATGAGAACTCCTAGTGATTTGTCATGAAATACACGAGTTAGTTGGAGAATTTAATGTCGCGCTGGCACATTGACTGTAGTAGTTCAATGGTTAAGAGCAGCTGGAAGGAGACCAGAAGATACATGGTCCAAATTCCAGCAATGGCATTGAATGTTTCAGTCTGGCTCTACCCTCTCATAGTGCGTCCTACACACGGCTAGTGTGAAAGAACAATTAATTTCCATTAATTGTACCTAATAGTGGTCCGAACTATAAAGTCCGGGCCTTAAAGTACTTACAGCATAGTAAGTCGTCATTAAGGTAGTTGTCTCATGTGTTTATGAGAACTCCTAGTGGTTTACTATAAAGCCCGGGCCTTAAAGTACTTACAGCATAGTAAGTCGTCATTAAGGTAGTTGTCTCATGTGTTTATGAGAACTCCTAGTGGTTTACTATAAAGCCCGGGCCTTAAAGTACTTACAGCATAGTAAGTCGTCATTAAGGTAGTTGTCTCATGTGTTTATGAGAACTCATAGTGGTTTACTATAAAGCCCGGACCTTAAAATACTTACAGCATAGTAAGTCGTCATTAAGGTAGTTGTCTCATGTGTTTATGAGAACTCCTAGTGGTTTACTATAAAGCCCTGGCCTTAAAGTACTTACAGCATGGTATGTCGCCATTAAGGTAGTTGTCTCATGTGTTTATGAGAACTGCTAGTGGTTTACTATAAAGCCCGGACCTTAAAGTACTTACAGCATAGTAAGTCGGCATTAAGGTAGTTGTCTCATGTGTTTATGAGAACTCCTAGTGGTTTACTATAAAGCCCGGGCCTTAAAGTACTTACAGCATAGTAAGTCGGCATTAAGGTAGTTGTCTCATGTGTTTATGAGAACTCCTAGTGGTTTACTATAAAGCCCGGACCTTAAAGTACTTACAGCATAGTAAGTCGGCATTAAGGTAGTTGTCTCATGTGTTTATGAGAACTCCTAGTGGTTTACTATAAAGCCCGGGCCTTAAAGTACTTACAGCATAGTGAGTCGCCATTAAGGTAGTTGTCTCATGTGTTTATGAGAACTCCAAGTGGTTTACTATAAAGCCCGGGCCTTAAAGTACTTACAGCATAGTGAGTCGCCATTAAGGTAGTTGTCTCATGTGTTTATGAGAACTCCTAGTGGTTTACTATAAAGCCCGGGCCTTAAAGTACTTACAGCATAGTAAGTCGTCATTAAGGTAGTTGTCTCATGTGTTTATGAGAACTCCTAGTGGTTTACTATAAAGCCCGGGCCTTAAAGTACTTACAGCATAGTAAGTCGTCATTAAGGTAGCTGTCTCATGTGTTTATGAGAACTCCTAGTGGTTTACTATAAAGTCCGGGTCTTAAAGTACTTACAGCATAGTAAGTCGTCATTAAGGTAGTTGTCTCATGTGTTTATGAGAACTCCTAGTGGTTTACTATAAAGCCCGGGCCGTAAAGTACTTACTGCATAGTAAGTCGTCATTAAGGTAGCTGTCTCATGTGTTTATGAGAACTCCTAGTGGTATACTATAAAGTCCGGACTTTGAAGTACTTACAGCATAGTAAGTCGTCATTAAGGTAGTTGTCTCATGTGTTTATGAGAACTCCTAGTGGTTTGCTATAAAGCCCGTGCCTTAAAGTACTTACAGCATAGTAAGTCGTCATTAAGGTAGTTGTCTCATGTGTTTATGAGAACTCCTAGTGGTTTACTATAAAGCCCGGACCGTAAAGTACTTACTGCATAGTAAGTCGTCATTAAGGTGGTTGTTTCATGTGTTTATGAAAACTCCTAGTGGTTTACCGGGAGAAACACAAGTCAGTTAGAGAATTTAATGTCATGCTGGCACATTGGCCTTAGTAGTTCAATGGTTAAAAGCAGCTGGATGGAGACCAGAAGATGCATGGTTCAAATCCCAGCTATGGCATTGAATGTTTCTGACTACCCTTTCATAGTGCGTCCTAAACACGGCTAGTATGAAAGAACAATTAATTTCCACTACACTTTTATTTTCTCCAATAGATTGCCTGTTATATGCCTCTCTATCTTTTGATGAGTTAATCTAGAGCGGTATTCTTCCAGTTGGTAAATACATGGATATTGTGACTTTGTGGGTTCGTAAGATTAAAAGTCCAAGTTGCAGAAATTCAAAACATTCTTTATTTCCGTAGAATTACACTTTGTACACCTCTGATAACAGCAGAATTACATAACACACACGTATGTAGTCCGTCTGCCGCAGGTCCACACTGCAACTCACTGACTCGGCTCCTTGCCAAACTGAACTGCCTAGTCCGATCCATCCTTTCTATACAATCATTCACTGTATCACGAAGTTTGGCGAAACTTCCCGAAGCTTTACGCCCTTTCGAGGCGGCAGGCAAAGGGCAAAGAACAGTCCAGTAACTTCCATGGTTCCTTCTCTCCCCACCCCGTCTCTCCTCTGCAAGTGATTAGCGCTGTGCACATGCGCTGGCGGTGTGTGGGTGTGGCTTAGCAGCTATCTGTCTCTTTCAGTTCCCACTTTCCCCTCTCTCGGTGGTCGTCTACGATGCCTCATGACAATATTGTTGTACATATTTTTTAATGTAAATAAATTCCATGCTTTTCCTCTTCTTGTATATGTGTGTGCACGTGTGTGTGTGTGTGTGTGTGTGTGTGGGTGTGTGTGTGCGCACATGCGTGTGTACGTGCGCGTGTGTGTGCATGAGCATGTGCGTGCTTGCGCGTGCGTGCGTGTGTAAAGAAATGAGAGATTAGAAAATCACATGCATTATTGTTATTTTGGTTTCAGTGGACTGGTGACGAAGAAACTAGCTGCATGTGTCAACTTGGTTCCCAAGATTACATCTGTGTGAGTATTTGTGTTAAGTTTAATTAATAATCTCTTCCATATTAAAGTTTAAATTAAATCAGAGCTGAACGAATATCACTTACTAAGTTTTTCAGGTAAATTGATGGAAATAATCATTTCTTCCACACTAGCCGTGTGTAGGCTAAGGTTTGAATGAGCAGAGCCAGACAACCACACAGAGTTAGAGATCTGTGGTTCAAATCCCAGCTGTGGCATTGAATTTTTCATAAATGTCTGGCTGTGCTCATTCAAACCATAGCCTACACATGGCTAATGTGGAAGAAATTATTATTTCCATCAATTCACCTGAAAAACAGTGGTTTAACTATGAAGCCTGGGACTTAAGTACTATATGCGCGTGATAAGTTGAGTGCTCGGGTTCCAAGTCCTCATTCAATAAGTTTCGTTTAGCTCCGTAAACACAGAGGACAACTTTGAAACTTGAAATGCTCTAAACACTGACATCTAGTGGCTAATACGCTAAGCTTTATCAAGTCCGCCATATTTTGTTTTGATCAATTTCAAGGTTAATTAGCCAACCAGTTTAAAACAAAGGTAAGTTGTGGATGTCATGGCTTTCAAAAGGGGACTTATTATTATTCGTCTACCTCCGTATAACTGATCTGAATTCAATTGAGCTGGCATGGACAAAACTAAGGAATGTATTCAGAGGATGCAATGTTACTGGTGATATCTCGACTCCAAATCTGTGGAAACTTGCTATAGAAGCATTATCTTCCATAACCGCAACACATTGCAAGAAGGTCCAAGAGCTGGAAGTGAAATATTGCAGAAACGATGGTGTAATAGAAAATGCAACTGATGAAATTATCGTCAACACGTCAGAGGATACTAGCGATGAAAGTGATGCATAGGACTCGAAGAATCATAAAGTGAATGATTATTTAAAACTGTTCAGTAGAAGATTCCGGGCTGTAAGGCCGTGGTCCATTGGGTTTCTTCACCTCTCTCCCAGATGTTTCGCTTACATCTGCGGCAAGCATCATCAGTAGCGTAGAAAAGTCCTCCTTGTACTCTTCATAGCTACAGTAGCTATGAATCTACAGTAGCCCAGAGTCTTCTACCGAACAAGACGCCGGCCGTGAAAGCCGACGTTTGTTAATTTAAAGCTGTCATAATATTTTCTACTTTTGTTATATAAATAGTAAATATATAAATATACAGCTTATCGGATCGAGTTCAATTTACTATTTGTCCACATATCTCACACTTGCGGCGCATATCTTTGCTTATCTTACACGCTATTTTGCTAAACTGTGTTTTTCGAGGTTGACCACACTGCAGAAATAAAAGAGCGT
The DNA here is from genome assembly GCA_030765055.1 of Mantis religiosa. Lineage (NCBI taxonomy): Eukaryota > Metazoa > Arthropoda > Insecta > Mantodea > Mantidae > Mantis > Mantis religiosa. Next base: position 30,210,215 of record CM060947.1, read on the forward strand.
TAGCTCTCGCTTCTCCCCCTCTGCCCACACCACGCTGTAAATCCAGCGCTCAAGTTACCGTGCGCATATAGTACTTACAGCATAGTAAGTCGCCACAAAAGGTGCATGTCTCATAGTATATGAGAACCCCTAGTGGTCTACCGGGAAACATACGAGTCAGTTGGAGAATTTAATGTCATGTCAGCATGTTGGCATAGTAGCTGAGTTGGTTAGAGCAACCACACGGAGAGTGGGAGATCTGCGGTTCAGATCCCAGCTATGGCATTGAATTTTTCAGTCTGGCTCTGCTCATTCAACCACTTACTAAGTTAAATTAATTAGGAGTCGATTAATGACACAAAAGTCTTCAAAAAACAAAGCATTCAACTAGCTCCAGTGAACCATTACTCCTTAAAAAACCTAATTTGCTCAAACATCAAAGAAGCCATTCCATCTAACAAAAAATCTGGTATATATCAAATTGAATGCTGTGACTGTAGTCAAATTTATATTGGAAAAACCAAAAGAAATTTAGAAACAAGAGCAAAGGAACACTTTAGGAACATAAAATACAAACAATTAGAAAAATCAGCAGTTGCCACGCATTTTTGGGAAAAAAACCACAACATAAATCCAGAACCAAAATTACTAAAACATACAACAGGAAAAGAAGAACTGTCCACATGGGAACAAATCTTCATTTCAAAAAATAGAAACAAAGTATTCAATTTTGACATCCCCCAGAAAGATTTGTTCAGCAAGTTCCTCGAACCGCCACCAGAGGAGACCAATGACAAAATATTGCCAGCTACACCAAAGAGAACAAGTCGATGTCCGGCTGAAGATAGAGGGAAGGCCTCAGAAGCCGGTTCCGGGAAAATTTAAAAGTAAGCGTTTTGTGTCATTAATCGACTCCTAATTAATTTAATTTATGCAACAACACTGTTTTCAACACTTCCATGAAAGGATCACTTACTAAGTGTTTGTTGTAAAAATTGTATGCTGTTATTTGCTGAAAATGCAGTGATTGTTGTATTGATTTGATTTACAATTTTTTAGGTATGAATGGAAAGGAGAAATAAATGAGGATTCTGAAGTTCTGATGGTGAGCTTTCAATTTTTCATTTGAATATGAATAGTAATGGTATAGTATGGATGGTAGTTGTCATGGTAGTTCAGTAGTGATAGACAAAAGCATATAATGCAACAAAATTTAGATCTCTTTAAAAACACAACTTATTTCAAATAAGTTTTTGTGGTGTAAGCCTTTCAGATATCCCTTATTAATAGTATGAATTGTTCAGTATGAGGGTAAATCAAAAAGTCTTTACCCCTATTTTTTTCTGGTGAAATAAAACATATACAGCTAACTAAACATGTATATATTATTCCTTGTACCTTTCACTATTTTTGCATTATTCGTCGTGCTGATTCAGACATTTGTCCCATCACAGCAGTAATTTTGTGATGCTGCTGTGATTGTTGGCCGTTTACTCTGGAAATAATGTTGCACAGTTGTGTTAACTTTGATGCAAGTGAATCGCTGTCCTGCCAGGAGCTTCTACAGTAGACCAAAAAAATGGAAATCACTAATCCTTGTTTCACATAAGCTTGCCCCATATCTCTTAACAGTCACGTGCCCTAATCACCTCTCATTGGCTGCTGTTGTGCGGTAAAAATTAGTTTGTTATTTAACATGGTGATATATCTTTATATGTTGGAAGATAATTGTCAAATTTGTATTTTTGTAACTGTTTGAGTTAAATATATTACATAACAGAGTTGATTTATCTGAAATGCATGTTAATTCTTAAACGAAGTAAAGAGGAGGTGCCTTTGCTCTCAAGCCCACCTTTCAGATGACACGATAGCAGGTGTTTTAGCGGTAGTGGTGACATATTTGTTTATATGACTTTTATCACTGATCTTGTTTTGAACTGGATTTGTCATATATTGCCATTCGAAGGTGTGCTATGCCAAGTGTGAGAGACAAATTATTTTATTGGTTGTTTATTGCATGTGTACTTATTATATGTATAATGGCAGAGTCTACCGCCAGTTTTTCGCTGAGGCATCACAAGAGAAAACCTCTACAAAGCGGCAAAACAGAATTGTGGTTCAGTGAAGAATCTGTCTTTGTTAGTGAGAGAAGTCGAACAGTTGTGCTCTGAACTTACAGGTGTGAGTGTTAGATCCGTAGGAACATCACAACATGAAATTGAGACAACAGGGAAACAATACAGGCAAAAGCAGGAATAAACAAAAGCACTTGCTCAGAGAATGCGATGAGTTCATGAAAAGTGCTGTGCGTCGTCATGTGCATAGTTTTTTCTTCAGAAACAAACTCCCTAACAAAAATAAAATTTTGTCTGCTGTAAATGAGGATGCAGATGTACAAATTTCAGCAGATCTAGTCTTTATAGATTGCTTATAAGCTGGGGTTTGTGAATGAAAAAAGGGCAAGAAAATTTTGCTAAGAGACAGGCGATATTGCTGTGTGGCGAAGACGTTATTTAAGGACAATCAGACTGTACCGAGATACAAGTCGCAAAATATACTACTTTGACGAGACTTGGGTGAATGAAGGACACACAAAAAGTAAAGTATGGCATGACACGACTTTTAAGACTGAAAGACAAGCAGTTTTGCAAGGTATTTGTGTTGGTTTAAAAAATCTCAGTGGAAAAGGTCGAAGGCCTTTCATTATAAACTTGTTTCGGTTTCAACTTGCTCAGTTTCATTATAAACTTGTATTTTTGCATGCCTTGATATCCTTATTTGTATGATTTTATTTATCTTCCTGGCAATTATGATGTTTACTGAAGGTTTAAATGTGACGGGAAGGCATGGCCTATGGTGCGAAAGCATTAGCCAATTAGGGTGAGGGGAGGGTAGTTGCACGCGGAGTGAAACATGTTAGCGGGGCAAGGTTATATGAAACAGAGATTAGGGGCAAGATCTGGGCTGTATGGTGGTTGCTCTAGAAACTTCCATTGAAGTTTCCTTAGCTTGCTGACGTTCTTTGCCACATGTGGTCTCCCATTGTTGTGGAGGATGATCACGTTGTCAACATTGAGAATTCAGTGATGCTCCTTTCTGATCGCAGCCCAGAGAATTGACAGTGTGGAACAATATCTGTCTGTCAATTTCTTTGATGTGCACATGCCACTCTGCTTTCACCGTTACATCCATGCAAGTAATATTGTCATCAGTCACTGATACACATGGCCTCCCTGCATGCTCTTTGTCATTCAGTTTTCACGGCCATTTTTTAATTCAAAACACCATCATCTCACACTTCTCAAAGTAAGACACATTTCCCCATATGTTGACTGCATTTCTCTGTGGATATTGATGGACGTTCGTCTCTTACTCCATAGAAAATGGATCGTACTATGTTGCTTATAAGCTGTGGATGTTTTAAGCACACCTGCCATTTTGTATGCACTGACAGCAGCAGTTGGAAACTCTATGAGGACTGGGCTATGAAAAGTCCATTTCTTCGAATGTATAATGCAAAAAGAAGGACAAAGACTTTTTGATTTTCCCTCGTACTTTGTCATTAAAGTCCTGTCAATTTTCAGTTGTTTCTCGCATTTGCTTGGAAAGTGTATGAAATTATATGGACAGATATAGTTCACTTCTTCCTTTGTATCTCTAAGAAACTGTGTAAGGTTGGTATTTCTGCAAAGGATTAAAATGCGGTCATAGGCAAATAAGCTATCGTAAAGGAATAGTTTGTATACTCAGTAATAGCCGTGAGAATATAACACATACATTTATTTTTTTATTGTTATTTTAATCTACCATTACACAAAATCTATACAGTCGTATTAACTGCTTGTATTTTGTAAAATCTCTGAGCTACGTTCTTGTCAGGAGAACAGACTTATTGAAGTTATATGTGTATGCCATTTAATAGTGTTTTTGACATTCATTCATTAATGTAAAATTGTTTGCTTTTTTAGATGATCAAAACAAGAACTTCTCGAGTGAATGAGCTGGTAGGTTATGTGAAGTAAGTATATGCATATAATATGAAATTCCATAAATATAGCTGTAATTTGTTAATGTAAATACAGTTGAAGCTGCTTTATGCATAACTCAGTTTTACATAATTGTTATTTATATGTAAATATTTGCAGGTTCTGAAAAAAAAATGTAGTTTAGAAACATATTAATAGAACTAATGCATTTATATGTAATTTGCCATTATACATATTAAATTTCAATGAAATACAACTATTAGGTAATCAAATGAGCATATGGCATCTTAAAAGAAACTCGAAATATATTTTCCTTATCGCTGTTGACAAATATACAAGCTGAGCAGGCGACTCTCAGCCACGGAAACAAAATACAAAGAGGTTAGATCATATATGTCTTTCAGTACAACAGTGTGATAGCAAAAAATGAGAAGTAAAGATAATTTTCGGTATCTGTTGTTTACTCTTGAGCAGCAGTTTTGTTTTTCAGCTCTCAGTTGCTTTCAATCAGTCATTGAGAGAAGAAGAAGGAATGCTATACACTACAACAAGAAGTATAATTCATGTGAGAGGTGGCACTTAATAGGCAGAAAACCAAAACCAAAATTGCTTCAAACTTTGGAATTGGTTATACATGCTATGTACAGTCATCAGTGACAGAAAACCCCAGAAAAAACTTATCCATATGACTCACCATGCCTGAGACTCAAACGTGGGATCTCTTGAACACGGGCTGTGTAGACATTACATTACTGCGAAAAGTTGGGGTGATAAAGCTCTAAATTCATTATGTTTTGTAAAATGAGTTGTATGCATGTAATGCAAGATAAGTGAAACAAGCCAAAATAAGTGAATATTTTAAAGTGCAACCAACTTCTAAATAATGTTTGCTTTGTATATACGAGGGCCGTTCAGAAAGTAACCTCCAATCGGTCACAGTGCGGGTAGTGGGGGGAGTAGCGACGCCATCTGTGCATTCACGCACTCAGCAGGTCAGTCGGCATCAAGCCGTGGTTGAGTGAACGTCGTATCTGTGCTAGTTTAGTGTTTGTGGCCATTTGAAATGTGTGCTGCAATAGAAAACCCCGTCAAATGTGAAGTGCGTGCTGTTTATAAGTTTTTTTACAGACGCCATCTGTGCATTCACGCACTCAGCAGGTGAGTCGGCATCAAGCCGTGGTCGAGTGAACGTCGTATCTGCGCTAGTTTAGTGTTTGTGGCCATTTGAAATGTGTGCTGCAATAGAAAACCCCGTCAAATGTGAAGTGCGTGCTGTTACAAGGTTTTTTACAGCCAAAGGATATTCTGCAGCAGCTATTCATCATGAGCCTTGTGCTGTGTACGAACCAAGAGTTATGAGTGAAGGAGTGGTCCGTGAATGGGTACGTTTATTTAAAAGTGGACGAGAAAACGTTCATGATGAAGGGAGGAGTGGTAGACCATCATTGGTGATGGACGAACTCGTTCAGACAGTTGATGCAAAAGTTCGTGAAAACCGACGTTTCACAATGTCGGAGTTGTCTGGCGTCAAGCGATTATCACCTCTTCATACATATGAAGACATGGCTCGGGTCCCAGCGGTTTGATGACGACAAAGAGCTCAAAGATGCTGTCACAGGCTGGCTCCAGGCACAAACGGGTGATTTTTATGCAGAAGGAATTTCAAAGCTTGTGAACAGATACGATAAGTGCCTCAATCGTTATGGAGACTATGTAGAAAAATAGTGCAAAGATGTAGTTGTAAGATGTATATATTAAAATATTTTTATTTAACTTGGTGAATTTTTTGCAATTAACCGGAGGTTACTTTCTGAACGGCCCTCGTATCTTTATTGTTTGTAAAGTTTTACACATGTGAGCCTACTTTATTATTTTTTAAAAAATGATGAATTTTCAAAATCTCATTTATACATAATTCTGAGTTACAAGTAGTATTTCCTCTTCCCCTTGATATACGTATAAATCAGATTCAACTGTATTTTGAAGCGAATTTTGGAAGGATTATGATGAGATGATCTCCCGAGTTGATTATCTTGAAGCCCCAGGTTGGGAAGCCATCTTGAAATGAGATTTGTACAAAATGGGATGTTTGAAGATGCTATGATGATACACCACATTGTGGCACCATCTTGAAGCAGGATTATTTGGGATGTAGGTGGATGCAGATTAATTTCTCACCTTTGGTGACGATCTTGAAGAAACCTAGAAGTTTCTCCTGCAACTCTGGATAATTAGGCACATCTGTAATTCTTGAGCGATGAGTTCTTTTTCTTTCCCAGGTCGTGGTAACGGGGCTGAGAAAGATAGTATTACTATTTTTGAATAATGGATAATACTTTTCTTGTTCAGAGTTGGAAATTTAATTCCTCATAAACATTTTTAAATTCTTTGATACAATTCCAAATATTATTAATGTAGTCTTTTTACAACCAGCGGTAAATGCCACGATGAACTATTTCTTTTCTTGCACACACGCTACTTATGCATCTTTGATGCACACACAAAATTGTTTCTGCACACATTCGGAGAGACAAATACATGTCTTATCCGTGAACTGAGTGTGCTGTTGCTTTCTTTTTCTTTTGTAAATGTGCTTGCTTTCTTAATGATTTTCTTTAGTTTAACTTTTCTAATTTTCTTAAACATAGCAGAAGAAAATGGATACTACAAAAGTCTGATGTTTAAGAAAATTAGAAAAGCTAAACTAAAGAAAGTCATTAAGTAAGCAACCACATTTACAAAAGAAAAAGAAAGCAACAGCATATTCAGTTCATTCACATATCACCCAAAAACATTTAATCAATTTAAAAAGATCTTTAAGGAAGAAAATATAATCTTGGCACGTACTAATGGACTTCAATTTTAAAATTGCTAAATTCAAAAACAAAAGATGAAATGCCATCAGTTCAACAGATCCGGATTATACAAAATAAGTTGTAAAAATTGTGAAAAATGTTATATAGGTCAAACTAAAAGAAATCTAAAAACCAGAGTCAAAGAGCGCTTTAGAAACATCAGATTGAAACAAGAAATTGATCCAAATCCAAAATTATTAAAAGGAGTGATAAACCAAGAAGGGAGACAATGGGTTGCCCATAGCTATGGTTGCCCATAGTTGCCCATTGTCTCCCTTCTTGGCAGATTTATTTATGAGTGCTTTTGAAACACATATCACAAAAACTTTTCCAAATTATTTCAAAGTGTGGTATCGCTATGTTGACGACATTTTTGCAATAGTACCTAAAAAACTCATACAAGATGGTCTTAAACTTTTGAATATACAAAATTCAGCTATAAAATTTACATTCGAAACAGAAGAGGATGGTGTGCTCCCCTTTTTTGACATCAAGATCAAAAAAATGAACAACAAACTCACCTTTGGTATTTACAGGAAACCGACACACACAGATAATTACATTAGGAACAACAGTTTTAACCTAAAACAACACCAACATGCCATTTTCAACAGTTTAATCTTTCGGATGATCAACTTTCCACTAAACAGAGAAGATAATCAAGAAGAATACCTACACATAAAAAAAGTAGCTATATCCAATGGTTTCAACCCAAATTTAGTAGACAAAACAGTTAACAGACTCAACAAAGCTAAGAAAATAAAAGAAACCACCACTCTAGAACCTACAGGAGAAACAGAGAAAAAACTTTTTAAAAAAATTCATCTTCCACCCATCAGCCTATAACAAATTCCAAAAAATCTTCTCAAAACACAACATAACTCTTGCACCTCAAAATAGGTTTAATATCAGAAATTTGTTAAAAGGCCCTCCCAAAAATTCAATCACTACCAAAGAAAAACCAGGAAACTATGAGATCAAATGTGAAACTTGCCCTAAAATTTATATAGGAAAAACAAAAAGAAATATTAACATCAGAACTAAAGAACATATGAGAAACATTAAAAATGGTGAAACAGAAAAATCAGCAGTGGCTTTTCATTTTTTGAATACTAGACATGACATCAATTTGGAAACATCTCTAATAAAATACGTTAATCACCCCATAGACCTTTCCGTATGGGAAAAAATCTTCATCAACAAAAATCGTCATAGAGTCATGAATTTTGAAACTCCACCACCGGACATCTTTGACAAGTACATCACGCCATCTATTGACTATACGGAGAAAGAGGAAACCACTACAACTTACACTGATCGAATATCAGCTGATGATAGGAGCAAGAGCTCTTGAAACATGTCCTGTGAATAAACAGTGTGAGTGAAGCAATGTGTCAATATCTTCTCGATTCACTGTTGTACTAATTTGTGCTTCACTGTCCCTACGCTTCTTCCAAGTTTATACTTTGGGCAAAATAAACTTACAACATGGGAGAACATAAAAACTATAAGTAGAAGTATTTATAAACAGTGGAGCTTCTTCAATCAAAAAACTTTTTTAAACCACTTCTCGAACTGTAAAAACACTTAAGCTCCACTTACTTTTGAAATTAGGACATGTTTCAAGGACTCCGCGTCCCCATCGTCAGCTGATGTTCAACTGGTTCTTCAGGTGACCGTCTCCCTCTCCTGGTGCTGTTCAATGAGTTGAATGACTAATTTTTGAATGGGAGAACATATTCATATGGAAAAATAAGGACCACATAATGAACTTTAAAATCCCACAAGTAGATAATTTGACAAAGAAGTTCATAGTTCCACCACCATAGAGAGGAGAGCAGACAACAACAGATGCTAGGTGGAAAGAGGTTGAAAATGGAGGCAATGGCCTTTGAAACTAGTCCCTCAATAATATAAAAAAAGTGACAAGTGTCAGTAAACCAACTGACTTTTTACACATATATTTATTTTGACAATTTTATCTGGTGATATTTACCTTATTGTACTCTTCTAGGCTGCAACAGAAGGCTCTTTGAAGGATATTTGAGGTCAAACTAACATCTTTTACAAAAATTACAGTATCATATTTGTCTGATTTAATATTGTTGATATTTTTAACAAGTTGTTTATTTTATATGTGCAGCATGTACTTGGCTAGATGCAGCTGATATTGCAGCATGGTATATCTTTGAGCTTAGCTTAGAGAGTAATGTAGCAATTAGCAGACGTATTGTACAGCATTTCATGCTTAATGTAGCATAACCTCTCTCAGACATCTGCTCCATCCTTCTCTAATTATGCACTGTTGACAATTGTAGTGCAAAACAGTAAATGCATGATCTTGTAGAGAATTTTTGCTCTATTAGATGGTTACCAATTAAAATAGCTGTTATTTCATTATTTTTTTACATTTGCCTTATGTAAAGGCTTTAACATCTTGACAATTTATTTCTAAGTTATATTGGGCTTATGATTAGTATTTGGTCTGATCTTACCCTTAATGTATAAATTCGCTACTATAAGAGTGCATTTCTTGGAGGGTGTCACGTTTTATGTAACATTGTCAAGGCTTGTGATCCGAGGTACCTGAGAGGCAAGGTGTTAGTGAGAATGTACTTGTACATTAAGACCTGAAGCTTTCCTGGCAACAAATATGCTCAAGTTCTTCTCAAGAAACAAGCCAGGTGAAAAGACGATTAGAAATTAACGTTTCAGGAGTGTGCATCTCTCCCATCATCAGGATATTTATGAAATGTTATAACCACAAATGAATTACTGGATGTAACACAAGTATAAACAAAGACAAAACACTATCAAAATTGGCATTACTGAACAAAAGACAGTTTTCAGTAAATTAAATGACAGGTCAGGAGATGGCGTGAGTATAGAAAATTAATTGGGTCAAAGAAACGTAACTACTTAACTTGATTATCAAGCTGTATTGATCTATGTTTCTTAAGCTGACGGATTTCCATTTTTAAGGCCAGTTTCCAAGATGAGCTGAACTGAAATCCAGCATCACGATTAAGCGTTCTCCTCTCGGAGGAAATGGCCAAAGCCTCCTTAATTCTCCGCTCCCAGTAACTGTTGTATTTTGCCAAGATGGTCATCTCCTGAAAGTTGGCTCTATGGTCATTATCAAAACAATGCTCTGCCATAATACAATTGGTTGTTTCCGGGCTGTTTTTCCGTGGTCTGTTGGAGTAAGAACCAAACATTTCATCCACAACTACGGCACACATCATCAGTGGCGCGGTTGAAGCTTTCTTGCAGAGAGTTTGGCTGCGTCTGAAGCGTTCAGTGTCTGAGTCGCGCTATTTGTACTGGTAGTTGGGGGGCGGAGTCTGGGTAGTCCAGCAATGGTGTCCTGTGATTGATCCGCGTCATTTTTGGTGGTTAAATGGCATTACGCGCCAATGGTTACTCCATCCGAGATATTAAGAGAGCTGTCCGTCCCATTAGATCTCAGCCCACCATTCAGAAACCGGAGCAACCCAAGAGAAAAGGCACTATTTTTCTGCCATATTTCAAGGATATTACTGACCGGATAGAAAGGATATTACAACGTCACAATATAAAAACCGTCTTCAAACCCACTAGGAAATTGAACCATTTAATACGCTCAGCGAAAGATCCTCGGGAACCTCTGTCCTCAGCTGGTGTATATCGCATTCCCTGTTCTTGCGGCGTGGTATACATCGGAACAACACAACACAGTGTCAACACCAGAATCAAGGAACATAGGAGCAACTGCCGTCTGGGCCACACAGATAAGTCCGCAGTCGCCGAACATGCGATTGAGGCGGAAGGCGAGCTTGTGATACAGTTCCAGCACACCAGCATCCTTTCTACCACAGAACATTACCACACACGACTTCAGCAGGAGGCCATCGAAATTTACAAACATCTTAATAATTTCAACAGAAAGGAAGAAGCCTTAAAACTAAATAGGAACTGGCATCCTGTTCTCGAAAACAGGAAACGCCATTTAACCACCGAAAATGATGCGGACCAATCACAGGACACCATTGCCGGACTACTCAGGCTCCGCCCCCCAACTACCAGTACAAATAGCGCGACTCAGGCACTGAACGCTTCAGACACAGCCAAACTCTCTGCAAGAAAGCTTTGACCGCGCCACTGATGATGTCTGCCGTAGTTGTGGACGAAACGTTTGGTTCTTACTCCAACAGACCACGGCAAAACAGCCCGGAAACAACCAATTGTATTATGGACTCCGGCCGTGAAAGCTTACGTTCTCTCAATGCTCTGCCAGTCCAGACTTTTCAGATTGCATTAAACGAATGCTCTGTTCATGTTCGTTTATTCTGGTAGCGATGTTCCTTCAGGTTTGTCCTATATACTGTAAACAACCCACATGTAATTCTGTTGAAGCGAAACTTTAGTAATGAACCAACACTCTTTATTGATAATTTCCTGAAATTGAAACCCTTAAAACTCCCCCTTGTCCAGTAAAACACAATCTTGAAGTGAAGTGAATTTAGAAATGCATAAAACGTTAAGAGGAGAAAGTGTACAAATATTACTACTGCTTCTTTCCATCGCACATGCCGAATTTCTTTCTAGCACACCAGTAAATATGTATTAAAGCAAAAAAATGCTTAATTTTAGCTTATGCTGTATAACATGAACCAGTGTTACCAAAAATGAGAAACTTGTATTCCACAGCTGTAGAAGGTAAATAAGATAATCATTTTATGTGAGGGATTGACTTTTCACTCCGTGTTGTCCATTACAATATATTTGCACTCATTTACAACTGGTTACTAGAGGTTACTATTGGTGCAATGACATTTTAAAAGTGCATACTATGCATTTTTTTGCAGCCCAGTGATCATGATCATGATGAATGATAAGACATGCAGATAAGATCTAGTGTTTCAAAGCACTGTGCACCAATTAGCAGTTACAATGTAATTTAATGTTTTATCATGTCCATGATGAAAATGTGTAACACTTCAAATCTGCCTTCAAAGTGATAGGTCATAGAAAGGTCTTTGTTCCTGTATATTTTATAGTCAAAGAATAAAAGTTGACGAGTATGTACATGGTTCTATAGTATCCACTGTGATAACTACGAATGAAAACCCTAAATTTTTAATAACAAATTGAAATTTTGCGCCGTTATTCTGTAAGTTGGTAAGCATGCTACAAACAGTGTGCAGAATGGCCTGTAAGTGGCAGCATAGTGCAGATGCACACATACTGTCGCAATATCAGTATCATGATGGCCGCCCCACTTGCTATTTGCACCAGGGAAGAACAGCATTCTGTTATTCGGTTTTTGCGTAGTGAAGGTGTGAAATCTACTGAAATTTATTGACGAATGAAGGTTTAGTACGGTGATGCATGTTTGTCACATGGGGCAGGTCGGGGTGTCGAGTGAGTAGTATTGCCGTGCAGTTCGGCTCAATTATTTGGCAGGGGCTTGACTCCTAGGATTGTCAGCATCGCTAATAAAATTTGAAGAATATGGATGTCCTCGGCTGCTCTCGGAGTTGTCCTAATATTTATGACTATAGGATCAGTGGCAAGGATCTCTTGATACAGGGCGTTCTGGGTGGATCAATTAGGGTACTTGGAAAGAAACACAGGTTAATTCTCTTATGACGATCGGTTGTATTTCAATTACTCTCGAAATACATGTTAATTAGGCGAACTCTGAATGGTAGGCTTCGCGCTTGCGTGGTTGCACTCCCGTGTCTATAACACGACTCGTCGGATTAGCACCCAGCTACTAACTACCTTTAATTGAACGCGATTTCTTTAGCTTACTCGTCCGTTCCTTAAAGAATGCGATTTCCGCCTTCGTGCTGTAGCGCGGCCACGCCGTGGCTCAGTGGTTAGACCGCTTGGCTCTCACCAAGGCGGCCCGGGTTCGATCCCAGGCGACCGCAAAGTGAGATTTGTGGTGGACAATATGGCGCTGGGGCGGGTTTTCTCCAGGACCTCCAGTTTCCCCCGCCATCTCATTCCACCGGTGCTCCATCATCATCATCTCATGTATCACCAGTGTCATCGCCTGCGGTGCCGTATGTAGTAAAAGCGGGCGTTAAACACTACACATTTCATTTTCGTGCTGTCGCACAACGATCTAGCTCGACCCCAGCTAGTGACTGATTTAATGAACGCGATTTCTGTCGGCATGCGTTAGCATGACGATCTAGCTCGACCCCCAGTTAGCGACTGATTTAATGAATGCTATTGCTGTCGGCGTGCTGTTGCACGACGATCTAGCTCGACCCCCAGCTAGTGACTGAACTTTAGATATGTCTTTTTTCCCAGATGGTTATATGACACTTTGCTTCCCCCCTCAGTTCATTATTTTTAATTAGTTGGTCGGTAGAACACATATGGAGTCTCAGTTACGAGAATCTCACCCTAGACCTCCCACAATGTTCCCTTCCTGCCAAACTAAGTTTGAAATTAAACACTGGGTGCGACCCTTAATATTTATGGTTGCGGTCAGCTCTCCTAGGGGAGAAAAAATCCCACCGTTCAGAGTCTGTAACAAACTTGACACTCCACACAAAATATTTGTTTCAGTACGTGTATATATATATTCCTTTAACATTCAATTAATCTACTATATATTCCTTAACAGTCAATTAATCAACTCGAGGAAGAGAGTACCGTTTCACACAGCAGCAAGTCTACGAATGGAGTAGGAAGTTCGCAAATGGTGTGACTTTAGTGGAAGATGCTCCACGTCCGGGTCAGGCACAACGAGTTGTGACTCCACAGAACATTACAGCAGATGAAGCCATAGTGAAGGAAAACTGCCGAGTGACACTGAATGACATTGAAACATGTTTACAGATTAGTCATGCGTCAGCACATCACATTGTGCATGATTTGCTCCAGTTTCACAAAGTGTCTGCAAGATGGGTGCCACAACAGCTAAATACTGAAATGAGAATACGACGTGTTGATACTTGTGAAGAACTTATTCAGCGCTTTGAACGGGAAGATGATGGCTTCATTGCAAGAATCGTTACTGGGGACGAAACCTGGGTTCACTTCCACCAATCGGAAACGAAGAGAGCGAGCAAGGAATGGCGCCATCCCTCATCACTAAATCCAAAGAAGTTTCGAATAGAACCATCAGCAGGGAAGGTTATGCTGACTCTCTTTTTGGATGAAAAAGGCGTCATTTTGGAGCATTACATGCCTAGAGGGACCACTGTCACCAGTGCATCATACACAGATCTCCTAAAAAATCATCTGAGGCCTGCAATCAAATCAAAGCGATGTGGATTGCTGTCAGCAGGTATCCTTTTGCAACATGACAATGCAAGGCCCCACACTGCCCATACAACAGTTGCAACAATCACAGACCTGCATTTTGAGTGTCTTCCTCATCCACCATGTTCACCAGACCTTGCCCCAGGTGATTTCCATATATTTGGACCACTCAGAGACGCAATGGGAGGGAAGAAGTTCCATTCCAATGAAGAGGTACGCCACGCGGTGCATGTGTGGTTGCACGATCTACCAAAAGAATTTTTTTCTAAAGGCATTTATGCACTTTGTAAGCGCTGGAGGACTTGCATTGAACATGGGGGAGATTATGTTGAAAAGTGATACAGCTTTCTACCACTTCTGCACGATAAATAATATTTAAAATATTTAAGGTTTTCATTTGACTCACCCTTGTACATAAACGAGGCATAACAGATTGGATACTATGGAGGGGATTCAGCACAGATGTCCAAACTTTGTCTATTGTGCATATGCCCCCAAGTGGGGCATCCTCGGAGGGAAGGAAGAATGAGGCAAGATGAGGCAGAATGAGGTCGACCCAAGCAGTCACAACAGTATAGAGCACGGGGTCCCCACACTTTTCCATTTGGAAACTTCCCAGCAGGCCAGTACAACCGGAATCGTACCCTACTATGGTCTGGAAACGACCCCACCAGACAGGTTTTGGAGATCGTCCTACTCGAATAAGAAGTTTTACCAAGAGCATATCATACTGCCATGCAATGCCGAGACTCCTGCTGACACTTCTAACCTGAAAGAGAGCACCAGATGAGAGATAATGTGAAATGATAATGGACATGAAATGGACAGACAGGAATCCTTTCATGGAAGTGTTGAAAACAGTTTGTTGTATAAATTAAATTAATTAGGAGTCGATTAATGACACAAAACAACACTTACTTTTAAATTTTCCCGGAACCAGTTTCTGAGGCCTTCCCTCTATCTTCAGCGGACATCGATGTCCGGCTGAAGATAGAGGGAAGGCCTCAGAATCTGGTTCCGGGAAAATTTAAAAGTAAGTGTTGTTTTGTGTCATTAATCGACTCCTAATTAATTTAATTGACAGACAGGAAATTCAGGAAATTTAATTAACCTGCCCAGCATTTGTCTAGCGACTTGGAAAAACTCTATGAAAAACCCAGGGATCAGGTACATTGACCATGGGAGTCAAACCTGGACCTCCCAAATGTGGGCTACAGATGAAACCGACTGAGCCATCCCATTTGATTCATAACAGATTGCTTCACATAACTTTATTTCCACTACACACACTTTACTATACAAAGCAAGACTGAACTACAAATGCGTGTGTATATATATATATATATATATATATATATATATATATATATGAGTTACAACAGAGTGAGATTGATAGCTGGCCTTGGTAGCATAGTTGGTAGCATGTCTGCCTCGCGTTCAAGAGGTCCCAAGTTCAAATCTCGGTCAGGGTGAGTTACCTGGATAAGGTTTATTTCCAGGATTTTGCCTTATCCTTCAAGACGAATGTTGGGTAGCTCTAAGCTCCATGGACCCCGGACTCATTTGGGCATCATTTCGCCAGTTTCATTCATCATCCGATATGACTTAACGGAGGATTTAAATTACAAAAAAAAAAAAAAAAGAAAAGTGAGATCATTCAACCTACGATGGCTGATCAACAAAGACTGAGACTGATTTTTTTTTTTTTTTTTCCACAGATGTTTATTACTGCAATTCAATGTTTACATGATCTTTTTCAAAGTAGTCCCTTCCTTCTTCAATGCACTTTATATAGCATCTCTGCCAGTCCTTGAACACATGCTGCAGACCATTCTTTGTCAAATCCTTGAGAATCGCTTCACTTTTCTTGCATACTGCTTCAGAGTTCTCAAATCGAATACCCCTAAGCTTTGATCATCACCGGTGAGGAGTCATGGCTGCATCATTATGATCCTGAAGGAAAACAAGCCAGCACAGTGTGTAAATCGCCAGGTTCTCCAACACCAAAAAAGGCAAAAGTTGTTCCATCTGCAGGGAAAGTGATGGTGATCACATTTTTTGACTGTAATGGAATGATTTACCAGCATGCAGTTCCCCCTCACACTACTGTTACAGCAGCATACTACACATCAGTATTGGCTACAATGAGGAAGCACATTGCAAAGAAACGACCAGAGATTTCTCGGACTGGGTGACGACTTCATCATGACATGCAGTTCCCCCTCACACTACTGTTACAGCAGCATACTACACGTCAGTATTGGCTACACTGAGGAAGCACATTGCAAAGAAACGACCAGTGCTTTCTCAGACTGGGTGGCGACTTCATCATGACAATGCACGGCCTCACGTCGCGTGCAGTTCCCCCTCACACTACTGTTACAGCAGCATACTACACATCAGTATTGGCTACACTGAGTAAGCACATTGCAAAGAAACAACCAGTGCTTTCTCGGACTGGGTGGCGACTTCATCATGACAATGTACGGCCTCATGTCACAAATCAAGTCATGCAGTTTCTGATTCTTTTCAACATTACCTGTGTACAGTACGCGCAAGATAAGAAGAGTGCTGGATTTACGGTGTGGTATGGGCAGAGGGGAAGAAGCGAGTGCTAACGCTCTTTTGTTTTTGCTGTGTGGTCAACCTTGAAAAACACAGTTCAGCAAAATAGCGTGTAAGATAAGCGAGATATCACAAGTAACGTTGCATCCTCTGAAAACATTCCTTAGTTTTGTCTACGCCAGCTTAATTGCATTCAGATCACAGTTATACGGAGGTAGACGAATAATGTGTCCCCTTTCGAGAGCCATAACATCTGCAAATGTTCATACAAATATAAATCATTTTTAAGTAAAAGCTGATGTACATTACCACCACACTCGTGACAAGGATAAACTGACAGTTCGAGAGCACCAAAGAAGCATTTATGAAGGAAGCTTTAACTACAAAGTGATAATGTTGTACAATAAACTTCCAAATTTATTTAAACAAGCTGCATCATTAAAACACTGTAAGAATAAGGTTAAGAAATGTTTGCATGCACATTGTTTTTATACGGTTAATGAATTTTTAGAACTATAACCGTGTAAATGAGCACTGGGAGCATAGTACATTCACAAACCTGTAATATTTATATTATGACATTTCTTGTAGTAAAATTAGTCTATGCAAATACCACATGAATCCATAGAAAAGCTGCTTACTGTGTATATTGTATGTAATCAATTTGACTTTATGTATATACTGTATTTATACATTTTGAGTGTTTGTGGTGTTTTAGGGCCCGTCGACAAGGTCATTTGGGCCTATACATTTTGATGTGTCTCATAACATGTATATGTTGCCAAGGACGAACTAAAATTCTAATTCTAACATACGATTGTTGTAAACTGGTTAGCTAATTAACCTCGAAATTGATCAAAACGAAATATACTGGACATGATAAAGCTTAGCATATTAGCCACTAGATGTCAGTGTATAGTGCATTTCAAATTTCAAAGTTGTCATCTATGTTTACAGAGCTAAACGAAACTTACCGAATGAAGACTTGGAACCCGATCGCTTTTCTTATCGCGCGCATATAGTACCACATCCACCTTGTAGCCCCGATCTTGCATCCTGTGTCTTTTATTTACTCCCATCACTAAAGGCAAAGCTTAGGGGTATTCGGTTTGAGAACTCTGAAGCAGTGCTCAGGAAAAGTGAGGCGATTCTCAAGAACCTGACAAAGAATGGTCTGTAGCACGTGTTCAAGGACTGGCAGAGATGCCATAAAAAGTGCATTGAAGTAGAAGGGGACTACTTTGAAAAAGATAATGTAAACATTGAATTGCAATAATAAACATCTGTGAAAAAAAATCAGTCTCAGTCGTTGATCAGCCTTGTAATAAGTCAGACCTGAGACTCTGTTGTCATTGTATTAGAACTTGAAGTATGCATAAAAAAAAACTAAAATTATGTTTTTAAAAAAGAGGAAAGTAAAACATAAATCATCTTATTACAATCACAGCGGCATAAGTCTTGCTCATGTGGCTGTATTGGTGAGAATATAATGTATATAGGTTCAGTGTAAAAGGTGTTATAAGTTGTAAATAAACTATTGCAATAATTGCAATAAAGCCAGAAATCAATTTTCAGACATGGATTCTCATATCTTAAAGTTGATCCAGGACATTCTATTTTGTTAGAAGATCAGCTCTTGTTCCAATATCTTTCATGAATATATACTTCTGATAATATTAAGTTCTCTTCTAAGAGTTTGATACAGACTAACCACTGATAATGTTAAGTTCCAAACTAACAACAGAGAGCTCTGTTAAAAGTGGACAGCTAATTTTAATTTTATTGTTTTTCTACATTTACAGATCAAATCACCCTTATGAAGTTTGTGAGGTTATTTCACTGCCGGTATGTACAACAGCTAACATATTTGCCATAGCACACATTTAACATTTAAGAATGATACACACATCAGTTGATTTGTAATTAAGCATCTTTTACTTATAGAATGGATTTAACTAAAGTATCATAAGCTTTCTGTGATTCATTATTTTTATAAATGTTTAGACGACACCATGCTCCTAAATTCAAAAACATGAAAATGTGTGTTTGGAGGAATTTAGTATCATTAATGTCCAAATTAATTGAAAAGACCATTTGTAGTCTGTTTTTCAAATTTTTATTTTTTGAGGGACCAATTTTGGGAAATGTTGGGCCTTCAAGGTTGAAAATGGAAACAGCTTCCGAAACTAGTCCCTCAAAAAATAAAAACCCACTACAAGTAAAATAAGACCTGAAAATTCCACTACAAGTAGTTTTTTGAATTCATATGAAAGTGATTAAGTTCCATTATATTGTGCTATAGAGTGTTACAACATTTGAATATTTAGTCTTCTAGGAAGCAGACATTTGTTATCGATAACTACATACAATCTCAAACTGATACTGAAGCATTTGTTCTGTGAAAAACAAAAGATGTGCTGGCATCATGGTAACGTTTGAGTTTCTCATGATGTGAGTCTAGGTTTTTTTGGGATGTTTTTCCTTACTTCTTTGTTAGATTATTCATTGGCTATAGAGCTTTAGATGTTGGATAGATAGATAGTCAAATAGTCAAACTGAAAAATTCAATGCCATGGCCAGGATTTGAACCACGGATCTCCTGGTTTCCGTACAGTCGCTCTTACCCATTGAGCTACCATGGCTTCTTCATTTCCATGGTTCAAATACAAGCTGTGGCATTGAATTTTTCATGTCGACTCTCTCTATGTGTGAAGAAATTATTAATTTCCATCAATTAACTAAAATAATAAGAGTTAAATAATGAAGCCTGCGACTCAAGTACTTACGATAGTAAGTTGCCACAAACAGTGTATCTCGAATAGGAGAGCCCCTAGTGGTTTACCAGGAAAATATAAGTCAATTGGAGAATTTAATGTCACGACGGCAAGTTGGCGATGGTAGCTCAATGGGTAAGAACGACTGGACGGAAACCAGGAGATCCTTGGTTCAAATCCTGGCCGCGACGTTGAATTTTTTCAGTTTGATTATCTGTCCAAAACCTTAGCCTACATACGGCTAGCATGAAGGAGTGATTAATTTCCATCAATTAACTTAAATTAATTTGACTTGTTAGATCTTTTCATTTTTATTGTATGAGGTGTTCAGAAATTATTTACAATACATGAATCAGTGTATATGGGATCTCTTAATATACTCTCCATTGACGTCAGCACATCACTGCCACCTTCCTGGCAACTTCATTATCGTATCACGGAACCATTGTTTAGTGGTACTACACACACTCTCATGGGCAGCTGCCTGTAATCCCCACTGATCATATTGCTGGTGTGCGGCTGTGCATTGTCGTGCTGGAGGAGCACTTTGGACCACTTTCCCTTTCATCATTACTGAATCCTGTGTCTAAGTCGTGTAAGGGAGTCCAGTATACCCTGCTGTTGACAGTCGTACCTTGTGGAAGCCAGTCCATTAGCAGTATGCCAGAAGTGCCCTGAAAGTTGCAAATCATCTGTTTACCTCAGACGGAGGGAGCAGAGTGAAATTTGTGCTAATTTGTGCTTCACTGTCCCTACGCTTCTTTCAAGTTTATACTTTGAGAGTGAAATTTCTTGGGCCGGGGACTCAGATATTTCTGTTGCATGGATTGGGTTTTCCTCTCAGGTATATGGTAGTCACACAATGATTTGTCACCAGTTTCTCCAAAATATCTGCATCATCATTGTTCATTTCCAGTAGTCGACGACAGACTTAAACTCTGTTCTCCTTCTGGTTCTGTGTCAAGTCTTGCAGAATCCAATGTGCACACACTGCATATCTAAATCATCATGGGTGATGGTGTGCAGGATCGAGCCCTGTCTGCAATTCCAATTCATGAAAAAGTATATGCCAATCAGCCACGTAATCAGTTCAGACACACTTCAATGTTCCTCGGAGAATGTGATGGTGACGGACGACCCATCCTCACATTCTTTCTGCGGTGAACCCAGCGATCCAGTTGTAAATGGTCTTCTGTACAGGAACTTCTTGGTTACAAACCACATTTAAACATTTGTGAATATCTGCTGTTTTGATTCCTTCCTTCCACAAAAATCTGCAGCCCATCTTTGTAAGTGATAGTAGCCTTTAATCTTGTCCATGGATTTCTCTACCTGATAGCAAACAAGTACTGCCTTTTCAGTATATTCTGTTTTTACAAATATCTTCTAATGTCTGCGTGGTGTACTAGCATCAGATTATCGTCCTACAAGAAGTTGTGCTCATAGATTGAGCGGTATGTTTGAAACAATGCAATTGTAAATCATTTCCGAATGCCCCTTGTACAATTATTGGATTCCTTTTCAGTGCATTGTTATGTGCAGAATTTTATATCCAATATATTTTTCACTTGCTAATTAGGAATCCAGCCTAAAGCTTTTCTGAGGAGTAAATCCTGTAATGATCATGTAACAATACAATACAAAGGAACAAAAAGGCAGGGGTTTGATATGATATATATGTTTGATGCAATGCTAATCTGAGCATTATTTCCTCCTGAAGTGTTTTCATCCATTTAACATCTTTTAACCACATTATAATGTGATGTAATAAATGTTTAGTTTGTAAAAATGAGAGAAATGTATTACAGAGCATATATTGCTGTTGTGTGTTTGGAGGAATTTAGTAACAGTGACGTCAAAATTAATATAAAAATTATTTGTGGTTGGTTTATTGACACTCGTCACTTACTTTTTCATATATTTATGAGAGACTAGTTTCAAAGGCCCTGGCCTCCATTTTCAATCTCTTTCCAACTGGCATCTGTTGTTGTCTGCTCTCTCTGGTGGTAGAACTATGAACTTTTTTGTCAAATTATCTACTGGCGGGATTTCAAAGTTCATTACGCGATCCTTATTTTTCCAGATGAATATGTTCTCCCATGTTGTCAATCTATTTTGGTTTATCACTCCTTTTAATAATTTTGGATTTGGATCAATGTCATGGTTTTCATTCCAAAAATGAAATGCTACTGCTGACTTGTCTTGTTTCAATCTGATGTTTCTAAAGTGTTCTTTGACTCTGGTTTTTAAATTTCTTTTTGTTTGACCTATGTAGCATTTTTCACAATTCTTACATTTGACCTATGTAGCATTTTTCACAATTCTTACAAGGTCAAATGTAAGAATTGTGAAAAATGCTACATAGGTCAAATGTAAGAATTGTGAAAAATGCTACATAGGTCAAACAAAAAGAAATTTAAAAACCAGAGTCAAAGAACACTTTAGAAACATCAGATTGAAACAAGAAGACAAGTCAGCAGTAGCATTTCATTTTTGGAATGAAAACCATGACATTGATCCAAATCCAAAATTATTAAAAGGAGTGATAAACCAAAATAGATTGACAACATGGGAGAACATATTCATCTGGAAAAATAAGAATCGCGTAATGAACTTTGAAATCCCGCCAGTAGATAATTTGACAAAAAAGTTCATAGTTCCACCACCAGAGAGAGCAGACAACAACAGATGCCAGTTGGAAAGAGATTGAAAATGGAGGCCAGGGCCTTTGAAACTAGTCTCTCATAAATATATGAAAAAGTAAGTGACGAGTGTCAATAAACCAACCACAAATAATTTTTATATATATTGCTGTATTTAAAATTTCTTTGAGAAAATCTGAAATATATAAACATTTGTATTTTGCATATGCTATAGCATTGGTTAGCAGCATTGAGCATGTGAATGTGCAGTCATTTTTTATTTTTAAGTGCATTGCAACAATTTTTGCTGTAGAGCACCTCATTTCATATTCTTGAGGAAGAAAGGCGAATGTCTAAAAGAAATAAAATTTGTATAAACCACAGCATTTAATATGATATGCTTTGAAAGACGCAATTCATATGGTCAGTGAACACTATACTTAACTGAAAATAAATAAATAAATGTGTACTGTCTCTAGAAATTAATATTCTGAGTTTTAATGTTAAATTTATTTGATTTTATAGACTTCTACGATTCCTTGCCCTTAATTATATATTAGAAATTATACAGTGTGTATATAAATGAATATCAGGGTTTTAACTCTTTATAATATTTATTACATTCAACTTACAGTTATAAATGATATGTCAAATGAAAAAGCAACTCAGTTTTACCAAGAACCTTATAAATGTTCAATGTGACTACCCTTTGTCACATGGTACACATCAAGTCTATAGCCGAGTTCTTCCAAAACGTTGATAAGTGTGTATTCAGTAATTGTAGCAACAGCTGCTTCAATCCGGTTTCTTAATTCAGGGAGGTCAGCTGGTAGTGGAGGTATGTACACACGATCCTTGATGAAGCCCCAAAGGTAAAAATCGCATGGCGTTAGGTCAGGAGAACGTGGAGGCCATGCATAGCAAGCCCTGTCATTGAGGCCCTTGCGGCCTATCCAGTGCTCGGGTACAGTGACGTTCAACCAATCGCATACTTCATTGTGCCAGTGAGATGATGCACCATCTTGCTGGAAAATGAAGTTCTCTGGCTCATTTTCTTCAACTGAGGGAAGAGCCATTGCTCTAGTGTATCAAGGTAAGAAGTGCCAGTTACAGTAGGCTCACCAAAAAAGAAAGGCCCATAAACTTTTCGCTGGGATACGGCACAAAAAACATTCACTTTAGGGGAATCTCGTTGCATTTGTACCATCTTGTGAGAATTTTCTTAGCCCCAGATGCGCACATTATGAGTGTTAACATGTCCACTAAGGTGAAAGGTTGATTCATTGCTGAAGACAACACGATCCATAAAATGGTCATCATCATGAAACAATATGTTGTTTGCAAAGTTGCCACGTAAGCCGTGGTCTGTCGGCTTTAGAGCCTGTAATAACTGTAAACGGTAAGGACATAGCCGTAAGCGTTTTCTTGCAACTTTCCAAACAGTCGACACAGGAACTTGTAATTTACGACTAGCCTTCCGGACTGATTTCTTTGGGCTACAAGTGAACGACTCTCTCACTCATTCAACAGTCTCTTCACTCCCTCTTGGTCGTGCCATGCTCTTCCCTTTACAAAGGCAGCTGGTATCTTCAAACTGATGATAACATCTACGAATGTTATCACTAGGAGGATCACAACCGAACTTAATGCGGAACGCACGTTGTACAGTAACGACAGATTCGGTCTTTGCAAAACACAAAACGCTTTCTGTTTACTAGTCGCCATCTTTGCTACTACCGCTATCTAGCAGATTGCGACAGAAACATTGCATGCACATGCGCACTGGTGCCAACAAACAAAACTGTTGAAGTTGCTTTCTCATTTGACATATCATTTATAACTGTAGGTTTAATGTAATAAATATAAAGAGTTAAAACCTCGATATTTATATGCACCTGTATATTATTTTGTTTAGAAAGTCAGTACCATTTCATTCTAGTGACACTGCAACGCTGCAGTCTGTATTGCATACATGAGCACTAGTTTTCCTTGTTCTCAACTGGCACCATTTGGGTTGCTCTACATTTTTTGTTGTTGTACACATTTAAAATGTTTAAGACAATTACTGATCCTGCCGACTGTGACATTCGTGCTGCTGTAATTTACTTTTTAGTTTAAGGTATGCTTTTTTTTTCTCTTTCAAAACAGTACTAAACTTTCTGAATATGCCTCAAAGTTTCCAGTTGACAACTACACCACATAAACATTTCTACCCTCCATTCTAATTTAATAAAGAGCTTAAATACAGAAAATGACACTAATGGCTAATAAGAGATTCACACTCATGCGTTGATTAGACCAAGCTTCAGCACTAATTAATTATTTTGCTACCCAGACCATTCTATACATAACATTTTGTCCTGTCTAATATTATTTAATGTTGATATACAGACTGTATAGATGCAGTATTTAAACCTTTCAGTGTTTGCTGTAAAGAGATCTCTTCTTGACATTCTCTATTCTTCTCAGTTAGCTTATTAAGTTTTAGTTAGAATTTATACTGCATGTTTAGCTAAATAGTTCAGAAATAGCAATGCTATGAAAAGAATGTATGTTTGACATTTTATTAGGTAAGTAAAAGAAGAAATCCATGAAATTTTGACATAGCCTTCATTAATATAATTATGGGTAGAACTACTACTCAATGCTCCATTTATTGCTAGTGTTTATCTAGAGCACATTTTGTTATAGACCTTCCTAGCATCCTCATCTAATGCCCACCTTGGTAGCGTAAATGGTAACGTGTCTGCCTCACGTTCAAGAGGTCCCAAGTTCGAAACTCGGTTAGGGTGAGTTACTTAGATAAGGTTTTTCCAAAGTTTTTCCTTATCCTTCAAGACGAATGTCGGGTAACTTTAAGCTCCATGGATGCTGGACTCATTTGAGCATCATTTCACACAATTCATTCACCATCCGATATGACTTAACAACCCTCAGCTAATGTTGACTGTTGAATGTTGGTTTGCTGAACCAGCTTAGATTTGAAACTAATCAGAAAACATATAAAACTAGAGTTTGGCATATATAGATAAGAAACACACAGAAAATTTCATAAAATCAGGTGGATATAACCAAGGCAACACAAGCATGCTGTTATCAACAGTTTAACTTATAGGCTGGCTAATGTACCTTTAAACAAGATGAATTATACCAAAGAGTACAATAATATCATTCACAGTGCAGAATACAATGGATTCAGTGCTGAATTGGTCAAAAAGAAAATTGATAAATTCAAAAGACAACAAAGGCACAAACAAGTGACTACTCTTTCCCCAATCAGTAACAAAACTTCATACAGAAAATTTACATATCCCAGAGCTACATACCTTTTCCAAAAAGTCTTCAAAGAGCACATTACTTAGGCCCCACAGAATAAATTAAACGTACAAAACCTTTTGAAATCATATAATACGAATGAGATACCAACAGACAAAATATCAGAGGTGTACCGAATAAACTGCAAAGGCTGTGACAGCTTTTGCATTAGAAAAACTAAAAGGAATTTGAACATTAGGCTTAAAGAGCATTTTAGGAACATCAGGAACAAAGAAATAGATAAATTGGTGGTAGCGTACCATTTTTGGAAGGAGAATCATGAATAGAACGAGAAATCCGCTTATTAAAAAGTGTCCAAGATCCAGCTGCATTAACCACGTGGGAAAAAATATTCATAAAGAAATATGAAAGAAAATTATTCAGTTTCAACACCCAAACTTCAAGTTTCTATAAGATACCAACAGAAATGCCCCTATCACCTCTAAAAAGTTCATCAAACCACATTCAATAGTCGACACTAGCTGAGGATGTTAGGAAGATCCTAACAAAACACGTTCTAGGTAAACACTAGCAATAAATGGAGCATTGAGTATTAGTTTGACTCAGAATTATATTAATTTTGTGCTTCATTGTATCGTAGTCCTTAATCATAGGAGAATACAGCCTTCAGTTCAATGCATGGTCATATAACAGCTTGTCCTGCACTGCGCTGTTTTTAACTTGTTTTGTTTTTCCTCCACTTCACTATAATGTGCTGATTAATAACTTGATGCAAAGTTCATGTACAGAAATTGGTACATTGTAAGGTATGTTTCATTGTTTTATTTGTCCTGTCACTGTACTATATCAAATAGTCTGATAGTTTAGCACACAGAATCTTCATGTATGATTCATGTGTGAACTGTGGCAGGAGAGTGAGATAGTGATACATGGACAAGATTGTGTTTGTATGCCTCACTGAGAAACAGTCCATAATCTTGTGGCCATGTGTTGAAATGAAGGCTCTGAATGTTATTCACCTACTTAGATTAAGATTAAATTAACAACAAATGACAAAAGCATCTCATTTATAACATTACCAGACATATTTTAAAAACTTAATCTCTAACTTTCGAACAAGAATCTAGATATTAAAACACTTATTGAGTCATATTTTATTTAGATAATATGGAATTCAATTTTTTTTTTCTTATTCTTTTTTTCCCTACAAATATGAGCATATATACCAGAGAAAAGGCAGTTTGAAATATAGTATGCTTCTGCCTCCGCATTAGAGAAGTATAGGATAATTACGATAGGGTGACCTGGCTCTGATGCTACAGTGGAAGATGGAAAGGAAGATCCTGAACATCAGCCTAAAACATAAAGTTAAGAATGAAGTGATACGAAGAAAAAGCGGCCTAGAAGATGTAGCCACCAGAACAAAGAGGATCAAATGACAATGGACAGGACATGAAAAACTCTGTAGCTGTTACACAAATAAAACTATTTGTTACTAAATCTCCACTTATCTTAAGAAGTTGATGTTAATACTTCTTTCTTCTTTTTAAAATAGATTTCGAAGGCACATTGCATTCATCTTCAGTTTATTCCAAACAAACTCTGTTGTTAAGGAAATCTCAGTTACCATGTATTTTCTTTTGTTATGTTTTCAGCATTACCAACATCTGAAGACGAAACAAACCTAAAAACAGAATCAATTGCCGGTATGTCAAAATTCATTACGCGACGTTTATTTTTTAAAATAAATATTTTTCCCACACTATTAAATCTATGGGAACATTTAATTGTTTTAATAATATAACTTCGGGATTTAATAACATAAAAAATTACATAAAAAATTTAATTACATAAAAATAAAAGTTTTAACCCTTTTTCACATAAATTTGCTGTGTTCAATAGTTTGATTTATAGATTAATAAATATACCCCTGAATAAAGAAGAATTCAATAAATTCCTGATAATAAAAAATCTGGTATTTATCAATTTAATTAAGATTGTGATCAGGTTTATATTGGAAAGACAAAACATAGTTTGGAAACCAGAAAGAAAGAATATTTTCGTAACATTAAATATAAACAAATTGATAAATCAGCTGTAGCAGATCATTTTTGGACATTTAACCATGAAATAAATCCCGAAGTTAAATTATTAAAACAATAAAATGTTCCCATAGATTTAATACTGTGGGAAAAAATATTTATTTTAAAAAATAAAAATCGCGTAATGAATTTTGACATACCGGCAATTGATTCTGTTTTTAGGTTTGTTTCGTCTTCAGATGTTGGTAATGCTGAAAACATAACATAACAAAAGAAAAAACCATAGTAACTGAGATTTCCTTGACAACGGAATTTGTTTGGAATAAACTGAAGATGAATGCAATGTGCCTTTGAAATCGATCTTAGAAAGAAGAAAGAAGTATTAACATCAACTTCTTAAGATAAGTGGAGATATAGTAACAAATGTTTTTATTTGTGTAATGTAACTAGCTTCATTTTCTATGTAATCTGTAGATGTTCTTACTATTACAGAATGATTAAGCTTTAAAAGTATACATGTTTTACTGTGGCTTATTTTATATTACGTATCTTATAACACATGTTATGCACATAAAAGCTTTATTTCTGCACTGAGAGCACCCAGAAATATAGTACATGAATGTTTTGAAATGCTAATAAGAGCTCATTATTTTTGTTCTCCAGATTGAGAATGGAAATCCTCCATACTTGGACTGGATCAGCGACATTGTTCCCGCGAAATGAAGTGATATCATTATGCACCAAGAAATAAGCTGTGTGACAAGGCTTCTGTTGCATGTGAGTGAATGAAGAACGAATCATCTGCATCGACATCAGCTGCCTAAAAAATAAGACTGAAATGCTATATTGTTTGGGGTAACAGTAACATAATTACCCTTTAAGTACTTCTGTTTTTCTTGAATCTGTAATAAATGTGCTGTGATTTGCTGAAGAACTCCAAAAATGTCAAATATAAATAAAAGTGAAAGTATATTATGTGTATACTCTTTTCCAAATCAATTGAATTCCTCCCTGTACATGGAGAAAGAACAAAGCTTAAAGGATTTAAAAAGACGTTATAATTATGCTTAAAAATAGAGCAAGATTTGAAAAACTATTAAATAAATATCTCATGTGCAGGGTCATATGTCTTTTTCTGTCAGTTATTTATCATGGGTAATTTAGATACACACTTGTCAACAAATCTGCAGTTCAAATCCTAGCCCGCCTCGGTAGCGTAGATGGTAGCATGTCTGCCTCACGTTCAACAGGTCCCGAGTTCGAATCTCGGTAAGGGTGAGTTACCAGGATAAGGTTTTTTCCGGGGTTTTCCCTTATCCTTCAAGACGAATGTTGGGTAACTCTAAGCTCCATGGACCCTGGACTCATTTGAGCATCATTTCACCCATTTCATTCATCGTCCGATATGACTTAATGTTGGAGGACGTAAATTACAAAAAAAAGTTCAAACCCTGCTAAGACACCCTTCATGACATAGTTTTATCCAGGGTTTTCT
The DNA here is from genome assembly GCA_030765055.1 of Mantis religiosa. NCBI lineage: Eukaryota > Metazoa > Arthropoda > Insecta > Mantodea > Mantidae > Mantis > Mantis religiosa. Next base: position 30,239,095 of record CM060947.1, read on the forward strand.
CAGAGCTCATGACTAGCACATGACCTTAAACATTAACTTTGAATAGATAGATAGGAATTCCTATACAGTGATAGGTCTAAGAAACTGGATAAATGAGATTGAAAGGTATTGTGATGAATGGGGGCTTAAAGTCAACATTGATAAGACCAAGATTATTGTACGAGGGCCGTTCAGAAAGTAACCTCCGATCGGTCACAGTGCAGGTAGTGGGGGGAGTAGCGACGCCATCTGTGCATTCACGCACTCAGCAGGTCAGTCGGCATCAAGCCGTGGTCGAGTGAACGTTGTATCTGCGCTAGTTTAGTGTTTGTGGCCATTTGAAATGTGTACTGCAATAGAAAACCCTGCCAAATGTGAAGTGCGTGCTGTTATAAGGTTTTTTACAGCCAAAGGATATTCTGCAGCAGCTATTCATCGTGAGCTTCCGGTATCGTTTTTTTTGCACAATAACGCCCGTCCTCACTCTGCTCGCAGAACAACAGCCCTTCTTGAGTCCTTCAAGTGGGACGTTGCCAACCATCCACCTTACAGCCCAGATCTGGCGCCAAGCGATTATCACCTCTTCATGCATATGAAGACATGGCTCGGGTCCCAGCGGTTTGATGACGACGAAGAGCTCAAAGATGCGGTCACAGGCTGGCTTCAGGCACAAGCGGGTGATTTTTATGTAGAAGGAATTTCAAAGCTTGTGAACAGATACGATAAGTGCCTCAATCGTTATGGAGACTATGTAGAAAAATAGTGCAAAGATGTAGTTGTAAGATGTATATATTAAAATATTTTTATTTAACTTGGTGAACTTGTTGCAATCAACCAGAAGTTACTTTCTGAACGGCCCTCGTATTTAAACAAGATAGCAAATTAAGAAAGGTGAGCGATGGCTATTTAAAGGTAAGGAAATTCAAATTGTGAGGGATTTTATTTATTTGGGTATAAAGCTTAATAGCACAGGAGGGTGGGGGAAGCATAAAGAAATGTCCTTGGTGAAAGGAAAATTGGTTTTGAAGATGTTTAGTAAATGTTTGTACATAGCACCAACAATAAATATAATATGGTTGGAACGTATGTATAAAGCTTTAGTAGAGTCAAGATGAATGTGTGGTATTGAGATATGGGGTGCAGGAGAAGGTTGGGAAAAGATGGATAGGATACTGGGAATTTTTTTGGTAATTTACGTCCACCCCAACGTTAAGTTATATCGGACGGTGAATTAACGTCCAGAGTTATAAAAAAGCGGTATAAGTTCCAAAAATTGTTATTCCACTGTGTGTTTTTTAAAATAAAACTTGCAAGATCTTAAGAGTTCCATGTATTGCGGCCGGGCAAGGAGCTATGTTAGAATTAGGCAAAGTGAATGCACGAGGATTGATTAAAGAGTGTTAAAATATTGGTTTAGGATTAATTGCTTACCACAGGGGCATACTCTGAAAGATTGCTTAGATATTCAGGAGAAGTGCATTCACCCAAAGAGTTGGATGGGCCAAATAAATTATCAGCTTATAGTTAATGGTATGGCAGATGTATGGATAGGAAGAGAGATTATGATGGCAGGAGATTCTGAAGAGTAGTTAGATGACAGTTGGAGGATATGGATAGACAAATTTTATGGGCCATGGTGGAGAAAAGAACTTCATTAAAATTTTATAAAGAATTTGGAAGTAATGACGGGAAGAACATGTATACTGAGGGGTGTAGTAAAGAGCAAAGAGAAGATAAGGCATGGTTTAAACTAGGAGTCTGGAGATTGAAAGGTTACCGAGGAGGGATAGAGGAAGGTGTCTATCCTATATGCAAGGGCAGGGAGGATGCAATCCATATTTTATTAGAATGTACAGGTACGGACATATGGAGGAAAGAGTTGATCCAGTATAGATGGTTAAAACTGACAAAATCATTAGTAATAAGAAGAATATTCTGTTATCTATCCCAGATTTGTAACTTTGGTGAATTTTGTTTAGAGTGAAGAAGAAATGGGTATGGTCAGTTAAGTGAATAGGAGTATGTGGTAGTGTTCAAGTTTTGTAATAGATCGGGTGGTAGGAATGATGTATTGACTATCGGTTGTTTGTTGATTGTTAAGTAACAATTATTGTATAGTGTTAGTGACTGGATATGACCGGCAAAGAGCCTGGGCTGAATGTCCAGTTATATCTATGATTGTAACTTCTTGGTACTAATAAATAAATAAATCCAGAGGATTTCAGGTTTATAATCCATGTGGTTGCTGAGCTCTGGGACGTTGTCCTTGGGGCACTGCTGACAGTTCCTAGCTTTGTGAGCCCGTGCGCTGTCTTGTTGGAGGGTCCAGTGTTCACCATTGAACATTGTCTGGTTAAGAAGTTTCACAACTTCCACTTGGTGCACATTTGCATTGGTTTTTACCCTCTTTTTACAGAAATGACCCTCGGTAGTTCCTTGTTATGAAACTCCCAACCAAAGAACCATTGGGAAGAAGGCCTCGAAGAACCCAGGGAGCAACATGATGGGATTCTTCATGGCACCAGGCATACATTCTTCATTAACTTTCTCAATTATGAAAATTTTGTCGTCTGAATAAAGGATTCTACGATGTTGGTTTTTGGCATGTCGTCTAAGGAGGTTATGTGATCATACCAATCTAATCTTCAGATGAGTGTTAAGCAGATATCCTATGTATGGCTGGCCCACCTCAGTAGCGTAGGTGGTAGCATACCTGCCTCACGTTCAAGAGGTCCCGAGTTCAAATCTTGGTGAGGATGAGTTATCTGTTAAGGTTTTTCCGGGGTTTTCCCTTATCTTTAAAGACGAATGGATAGCTCTAAGCTCCATGGGGCTGGACATATTTGAGCATAATTTCACCTATTTTATTCACCGTCCGATATGACTTAAGGTTGTAGGACGTAAAATTAAACCAAAAAAAAAAAAAATTGTATAGTTGATAACCATATTTGGATAACTTAATTTGATAACCTTGATTTATTATCCTAGAGGCACTCATATTTAACCAAATTTATTCTGATACGTTCCCAAACTTTATTGATCGCATCTGTGTTTCTAACTGAGCGTGGCCAGCCAGATCTTTCCCTCAACACTAGAAAGATGGGTGAATCTTTTAATGGTCCAGTAAACAAATGTTAGTGAGATTCCAAGTGGTTTTAATAAATTGATAATTTCCCTTGGATCCTTCTTGCACTTGTGTAATGCTGTGACAGTTACACAATTCTCTTGCATTGATCATTCCATGATGAGATAAAGAGCAATACTGAAAGCTGAATGGTTAAGCATTTCATGGAAGCATGCTGATACAAGATTAAATTGCTGTGTAGTTGCAACAGTCAAGGGGAACATGTCATGTGGGACCGAGGGTATCTACATAAGGCAGCTGTCGCAAGGTGAATCTGACCTCCCTCTCTACCAATGAGTTACCGAGCTGTCCCCGAAGGGCGTCTGGCGCCTCCAAGGCTCTTTCCATTGGGAAAGACCTGGAAGCTAACAAGCCCCCCTCCCCAATTTGGTCCGGAAACACAAGACGGGTGGAAGTGGATACGCCACTTACGCGCGCCAACCCCAAAAGGGGAAGGCTACCGAACAAACTCGGTAGGGCCGCCTGGTTATCTAGCACACCTTCTACTAGCTATGCTGGCTAGTACGCAGGAATATATGGCTTCCCTCAATCCCGTCCTAAGACGTACCCGATCTCCCACGGGTGTCGGGAACCACTGCCCCATCGAGTCCAACCCAATCTGAATAACTCTCCTTCGGGAGGGGTTTGGCAATTCGGCCCGAAGTTCCTCTAGTAACGCCAGAGGTACCACTAGTGTTAAGGGTCCGCAGCGCCCGCACCACGGCAGCTGAAGGGGACGGATCCCCTCCCCTACGAGTAGTCAAGGGGTACAAAATGTTCAATGAGGTCTACCCGAAAGTCGGAAGACTCCGGCCTCTGTTACCCGGGAGCGATGGAAAACTCCGGGGGTCTTTCCTTGGGGCAATACCTGGAGTCTAGAAAGCGCCCCCATCGACAACAACGACAAGAAGTGGGCAGAAGTGGATAGGCCACTTACGCGCGTCAACCCCGCAGAGAAGACTACCGAATAACCTCAGTGGGGCCGCCTGGTGATCTAGCATATCTTGTACTAGCTCTGCAGGCTAGTACCCGGGACTTTTTAGGCAACCCTCTGCCCCCTTCGGGCGGCCGAAGCCTGGAAGGAGGTACCCGATTTCCGGGTACGGGAACACACTGCCCCGTCGAGTCCAACCCAATCCGAACAACTCCCCTTCGGGAGGGGCTCGGCAGGTCGGCCCGAGGTTCCTCTGGCAACGTCAGAGGTATCACTAGTGCTAGGGGTCCGCAGCGCCCGCACCACGGTAGCTGAAGGGGACGGATCCCAAGTAGTCAAGGGGGGCAAAGGGAAATGTTGATGACTAGAACTTAAGACTAGGAAGGACAAAGTTTGGATAGGCATAGTTCAAACTGAAAAATTTATCGCCGTTGCCGGGATTTGAATTACGGATCTGCCGGTGAGTTAGACAAAAAGTTACCATACAAAAGTGTAAAGAAAAGTATATTACTTCAAATACCTGCGGCATCAGCCGTTTCCAAATTTACTGTTGTTCATTCGAATTTGTAAGTATTGTCTCTTATTGTCTATTGTGATGTAAAAGAAAAATTACGGAAGACATAGGGATGCAGTTATTGAACTTTTTTGTTTTTAAATTAACGTTCTCTAACGTAGGTCATGCCGTACAATAAATGAAAAGAATGAAATGATCAAATAAGTTGGGGGTCCGTAGAGTTTAGAGTTACCCGGCAGGGTAAGGGAAGACTCCATACTTATCCAAGTAATTCACCCTGACCGAGGTTCGAACTCGGGATCTCTTGAGTGTGAGGTAGGCACGTTACCACCATGCTACAGAGGCGGCCCTTTTAAACACTTGACAATCGATTCAGACGCACATTTCTATCCAAGAATGCATTTTGAGAAACCTTACAGTGGGCTATGCAGTATCGCGCGGTCGTTAGTGAAGTTTTCACATACAAATGGAATATAATGTAATGAAAGGCGAAGTAATTGTGATGGCTGGGCGTAACCGTTCCTTTAACACTCGACAATAAACATTAATAATTCACGACACCGTGTTCCCATTAGCGATGTGTGACGAAATAATCAAAATTCCACTATCTGATGTATCACATTGTTAGTTAAGGTCGGAGCCGATCGATCGTATGTTGCGATAATGATATTCAAATGTTTTTCTTGTGCCTTCAAACACACGTGGCGCACACATTTCAGAACATTCCTTCGGGGGAGTTTGGTATGGCTTTCTATGCAGTTTACTTCACTGCTAGTACACGGAACAACGTTTCTAACCTACCATAAGATTATAATAATATTCTCAAATAGGTATTAGTCACGTCTGCAAAACTTTTGAGGTTCAATTGTTTGCCAGTTTGTTTACTGATGCAAGTGATATTTCATAACGGCTTTCCAGAATTTCATTTTCTTTCGCAAAGGCAACCGAAATTTCAATACTTATTGCTGAACTTTCGATGGGAGTTATATGCAAATACAGCCTGCCTGTGACAACAAAGTAGTCGGTTTATGACATTCCAAAATTGCAGTTTTACGTCATTGTTTACGTGAATTCAGGCTCGGGCATAACGAAAACTACATTTTGGACATATTGAAAACCCTTATGAATTGAGAAAGTATTCGAGAAGAATCCGAAATTCAATGTAAGTGTTATTGCTTCTTGGTGTCTTCAAATTCTCTAATATCCCTATCAGTATGCAGTTCCAACAGATTTGATCGATTAAATCTATATTTCTTGTTACCCTATTTGCTTTTGAATGATTTCTAGAAGTTTTAAATACTCATTTTGAAAAGTAACTTATCGTCAAATAATATTTGGTAGGCCAAAGTCTGAATTCCTAACTACTATTCAAATTGCAGTGAAGAAAACAAGGCAGGATTTATTATTATAACGGGTTTTGGTTTTAAAAGTGCATATTCACAAAAATGTAAGTCTACAAACCTGTCACTTTCAATATATCGCTTTCGGATATGTGTTAGAAATCTGGACTAGCAGAGAAAAGCGTCCGGGCCCACTGGGACGGTAACATGTTACGTATATCGGAAAAATATTATGGTTGGGACACCTTAATGTATTGCGTCAGTAAAAACACGTAAGTTGCAAGCCAAACAGATTGAAAGGAATCTGTTTCAAATGGCGTGTAAATGGAAGTGCCTGATGATTTTACTTTGGATCCCGGTGTACCACACAGAATGCAATCTGGGGCCACGTATCAAGGCTCAAGTTATGGTCTCGATTTTGAGAAGATTTGAATCTGGCTGCCTCTTCCTTTTGTATTCATCTGAGTCTACAGGTGGGTATGAAACAATTGCCTTTGTTGTATAAGCACGGGTGGACAAATGTAGCAGCTTTGGAAGCGGTAAGGATTAGTAATGTAACGCTTCCAAAGCTGATTTCTAGGTTAAGGGGAGAGAGCAGTATTTGTTTAAAGAATTAGATAAAAATGAGACGGTTATTTTGAACCAGACAACTTCCTGTGGCAAAATTCTGCAGCAGTGTTTGTATTTCCTTATACAAAGAACCATTGTTACAGTTTTAAGAGAGTACACATTGTCGAGGCGCGACTTTCAAAGCGAGGGAAGCTCCAAATAATAATAAGAGAGAATAATGACTCAAAGAACTAAGGCTACTATTTAGCACTCTTTCTATTGTACTGTCACACGTAGATCCGGTATCGAGGCGTGACTATCAAGGCAAGTGAAGCTCCAAATAATAATTTTCATTAAAATAAGAGAGAATAATGACTCAAAGAACTAAGGCTACTCTTTAGCACTCTTTCTATTGTGCAGTCACACGTAGGTCCAGTATCGAGGCGTGACTATCAAGGCAAGTGAAGCTCCAAATAATAATTTTCATTAAAATAAGAGAGAATAATGACTTAAAGGACTAAGGCTACTCTTTAGTACTCTTTCTATTGTGCAGTCACACGTAGGTCTATTAGCAAGGTGTGACTTTCAAAGCGAGGGAAGCTCAACTAATAACTTTCATTGAAATAAGAGAGAATAATGACTCAAAGAACTAAGGCTACTCTCCAGTACTCTTTCTATTGTACAGTCACACGTAGGTCCAGTGTCGAGGTGTGAGTTTCAAAGCGAGGGAAGCTCCAAATAATAATTTTCATTAAAATAAGAGAAAATGAAATATGTAGTATTTAATGCCCGCTTTTACTACATACGGCACCGCAGGCGGTGACACTAATGATACATGAGATGAAGATGGAGCACCACTGGAATGAGACGGTGGGGGAAACCGTAGAACCCGGAGAAAACCCGCCCCAGCGCCGTGTTGTCCATCACAAATCTCACTTTGCGGTCGCCTGGGATCGAACCCGGGACGCCTTGGTGAGAGCCAAGCGGTCTAACCACTGAGCCACGGCGTGGCCTAAAATAAGAGAGAATAATGACTCAAAGAACTAAGACTACTCTTCAGTACTCTTTCTATTGTACAGTCACACATAGGTCCAGTATCGAGGTGTGACTTTCAAAGCGAGGGAAGCTCCAAATAATCATTTTCATTAAAATAAGAGAGAATAATGACTCAAAGAACTAAGACTACTCTTCAGTACTCGTTCTATTGTACAGTCACACATAGGTCCAGTATCGAGGCGTGACTTTCAAAGCGAGGGAAGCTCCAAATAATAATTTTCATTTAAAATAAGAGAGAATAATGACTCAAAGAACTAAGGCTACTCTTCAGCACTCTTTCTATTGTACAATCACACGCACGTCCAGTGTCGAGGCGTGACTTTCAAAGCGAGGAAAGCTCCAAATAATAATTTTCATTAAAATAAGAGAGAATAATGAGTCAAAGAACTAAGGCTACTCTTTAGCACTATTTCCATTGTACAGTCACACGTAGGACCAGTGTCGAGGCGTGACTTTCAAAGCGAGGGAAGCTCCAAATAATAATTTTCATTTAAAATAAGAGAGAATAATGACTCAAAGAACTAAGGCTACTCTTCAGCACTCTTTCTATTGTACAATCACACGCACGTCCAGTGTCGAGGCGTGACTTTCAAAGCGAGGGAAGCTCCAAATAATAATTTTCATTAAAATAAGAGAGAATAATGAGTCAAAGAACTAAGGCTACTCTTTAGCACTATTTCCATTGTACAGTCACACGTAGGACCAGTGTCGAGGCGTGACTTTCAAAGCGAGGGAAGCTCCAAATAATAATTTTCATTAAAATAAAAGAGAATAATGACTCAAAGAACTAAGACTACTCTTCAATACTCTTTCTATTGTACAGTCACATTTAGGTCCAATAGCGAGGCGCGACTTTCAAAGCGAGGAAAAAAGGAGGCCAATATACCTCCTCCCTATCTCGCCCTCATTAGCAGTTTCCTCAAAGACCGCACTTTCAGGGTGAGAGCGGAAGGACGGCTGTGATCTGTGATCTATGTTCTGGAAGGCAGTGTTCTGTCCCCGCTACTCTTTGCGGTTCACATTTCTGATTTCCCTCAGGAATCACAGACTGTTACGTGCCAATAGGCCGACGATGTCCTCATAATGACACGTAACAAAAACCTGCGTTGTTGCTATCCTCCGCTGCAGCGCCAGCTCCGAGCCATAGGCCGCTGGAGTGAGAGGTGGAGGATGTCCATTAATCCTGGTAAGAGCTCCGCTCTTCTCCTGGGTAAGGTCCGAGCTAGGCGACCGAATTGGTCGCTGAGGTTGAGACAGAGACAAATCCCCTGGGTTCCCTCTGCCAAATACCTCGGCGTCCTCCTCGATCGCGGCCTCACCTACGCCCCTCACGTTCAGGTCAAAGCCGGACAAGGGCATGCAGCACTTAGGCAGTTGTACCCTATTATTAAATCCTCTATGCCAACACACCTTAAACTACGCCTGTATCGGGCGATTATCCCGCCCCTGATCCTGTACGGCTGCGAGGTCTGGGGATCAGCGGCTCCGACCACTATTCGCAGACTGCAGCGCGTCCAGAACAGGGCGCTGCGAATTATCTACGATACTGGGCGTAGATTCCCGTCCCATATCCTTGGCACCTATTCCGGAGTCCCGTTTATTGTGGACGTGGTGCAGGAGAGATCCCGTACCATCTAAAATAAACTAGAGTACCACCCCAATAACCTGGCCGTTACGACCGCAGGGTTCCTCGCCGAAGACCGAGCTACCGGCTGCTCAAAGACGCTTTGGGTAACCTAATCTGAGCAGGGTCACTTTCCCTTCACATACCTATACCTTAACATTGTTCCTTTCCCTCTAGCCTGTCTAGCGGGCTGTGCTCAGATGCCTCACAGGCAGGTGGAAGACCGCAGTCAGCACTGCGCGCACACACCCTCTGGGGATAGTTCAGTCCAGAGGGTCTACTCCCATCAGTCCTGGACGCGTAGGACTGAGGCCCGGGCCTCTTAAAACCAGGGAGTTATCCGAGCTGTTCCAAAGGGTGCTCGGCGTCCTCCGTGGGGCTTTCCATAGGGTGACAAACAAGGCCCCCTCCATCTGGTCTAAGGACACAAGACGGGATGGAAGTGGATACGCCACTTACGCGCGCCAACACCAAGGGTGAAGGCTACGGATATGACCTCGGCTGCCTGGCGATCTAGCACACCTTCTACTAGCTTTGCAGGCTAGCACCCAGGAGAATTAATGGCTTCCCTCAACCCCGTCCGAAGACATACGTTCCTCTAGTAACGTCAGAGGTACCACGAGTGCTAAGGGTCCGCAGCGCCCGCACCATGGTAGCTGAAGGGGACGGATCCCCTCCCCTACAGGAGTGTCCCTTTTGGGACACTTACGCCCACATATGGCTAGATATACTAATGCCCAAGACAACCGTCTGCGACACAAGACAGTTCTTTTATACTGCCCAGATAAAGGCACACTAAGCGGCTAGATGCTGGGCAGCAAACACCCCGCCCAGGCAAACCTGGGCGACTCGCATCTTCTGCTGGTCTTCTGCATCTTCTGCAGTGATTTCTTTTGTTTGTTTACGTGTGGCAGTTGAACAAGATGACCTTTTGTTGTGTATGTCACATCATTTTTACTGCGGCAAGGGTGTACAAAGTTATTGTTTACTCCAATAAAGAGCATTTTAAATTTCTGCAAACAAAACTTTTAATTCTACCAACCCACAAGTCACAATATCTTAGGCACAATTAACAAAAGTTTGCAGTTTTTTTATTTGTTTCTTGTGTCGTTCTCCATGTTGTGCAGCCGCATAACAATACATATGGTACATTTGATTTAAAATTCTAATTATGGTACTTTATATATCATGTTGTAGGTAAAGAAAGTATTACATCCAGCCCAAAAATTCAGCATAGATATTTAATCAGGATTACACATTTTGAGGTCCCCTGTACAACAATTAGAAGACAGTGTGTGTGAACAATAGCTCATAAAGGAAAAGTATGTTAAATAACAAATTGGTAAAGTTTGGCATCTTCCAGACTACTGTTTACATGGAAAGGTTTAGGAAAGTTTTGATTTTCTCAAAATGGCTACAGCGATTTTGATTAAAATGGCATATATTTTAAGATATTTTTATGGTAGATAAAATGTATATATTGAACTTTCTGGGAATATCCTTAGAAGTCGTTTTCATTCTAAATGACTTCTGCATAACTACTTATTAATGGACACTCAATTTTAAAATTGCTAAATTCAAAAACAAAAGATGAAATCCCATCAGTTAACAGATCCGGAATATACCAAATAAGTTGTAAGAATTGTGAAAAATGTTACATAGGTCAAAGTAAAAGAAATCTAAAAACCAGAGTCAAAGAGCACTTTAGAAACCTCAAAATGAAACAATGATGCGAGTTATTTTCACATCAATTATTTATACACTGGAAAAGGTTGCTGCACACATTAGTCGCTAGTTTGATGCAGCTTACTTTTACGTTGTAAATTTTGAAGCAGCGTGGCGTATACTCAGGATAGAGCAAAGAGATCCGTCAAAGGGTATGTGTGGATATGTATGGGAGTATGGAAAGACACTGGAATGCAAGTTTCAGACTGGTTTAATGACTGCTTCTTTTTATCATGACATCAAACTCGAAGTTGCCGACCAAGGTTATCAATATATCACTGTCTAGAGTGACCGTATGTAGAATGCTTATTACGTGTTAATACTTAATTTGTTGGATGGATAGAGTCAACATGAAAAATTGAATGCCATGGCTGGGATTTGAACCACGGATCTCCTGGTGTCCAGTTGCTCTTAACCTTTGAGCTACCATGGCCAACGTGCCGTCCTGTCTTTAAATTCTCCATTTGACTCATATATTTCCCTGGTAGACCACTAGGGGCTCTCGCATCTGAGATACACCATTTGTGACGACTCGAGTATCAGCTGATGATAAGAGCAAAAGCTCTTGAAACATGTCCTGTGAATAAACAGTGTGAGTGAAGCAATGTGTCAATATCTTCTCGATTCACTTTTGTGCTAATGGGAGAACATATTCATATGGAAAAATAAGGACTGCGTAATGAACTTCGAAATCCCACCAGTAGATAATTTGACAAAGAAGTTCATAGTTCCACTGCCAGAGAGAGGAGAGCAGAAAACAACAGATGTTAGTTGGAGAGAGGTTGAAAATGGAGTAGTCCCTTGATAATATAAAAACCGACTACAAATAGTTTTTTGATTAATCCAGGACTAGTTTGGTAAATGGAATCGTTTCATTCTCTGGTGCCATACAGCCTTGAGCATATTTTCAAAATTGTTGCATTGATTAGCTAACTCTGAAGTTGCATATCACTCTGCTGAACCTTAAAAATCTTGGCTGCAGGTTCATGTGTGTAACCAAATTCTCTGCTTGTACAGTTCATTACTGCCAGGCTCGCTGTTTCTCCATCCCAGGATTTAGTCTGCTGCTCTCTCCTCTTGCTATTTGCTGTTTGTTGTGAAATTCCTTATACAACATGAAAGATTATTAATTTATAGATGAGTTGTATTTATTACACATCTTCACTTACGTACCTAATTTGAGGACATGTTTCGCAAATCATCGTTTGCATCTACGGCTCTAGTGCGACTAAGCTTGATCCAGTGTTGTGGGTAATTCTGGAGTTGCTGCTGCCATCTGTTGATTTTGTGATGAATTTAAATGTGTGGTTGTCTTCTGGCAGGATTTCAAAGTTCATTAGTTGGTTTTTATGTTTTTCTTTGTATGTTCTCTCCCATATGACAAGTTCACTATGTTTTTGTACGTATTTTAGTAATTCGGTGCTATCTTCAATTTCATGATTTTCAGACCAGAAATGAGCTGCTATTGCGGACTTATCAATATTTTTGTATCTTAAGTGCCTGAAGTGTTCTTTCTTTCTAGTGCCTATGTTTCTTTTTGTCCTCCTTATGTAAATGTTTTCACAGTCTTTACACTTAATCTTGTAAATGCCTGACGTTTCCTCTGGTTTTATCTTATCAGTATTATTACTGTTAAGTAGGTTTTTAATGTTGTAATTGTTTTTTGGTGCCAATGTTATATTGTATTTCTTGAATATTTTTTGGAACTTTTTTGTGGCCCAGGGGTGTTAAGTAAATTTAGCAAATCTAATTTCTTTTTTTATTGGTGTGAGAGCTGTGATCTGTTTTAATCTCTTTTGAAGTTTGAATGATTTTAGTTTTTTATCTACAAGGTTTTTTCCATATCCATTTTTAATTACAATTTTTAAGATTTGATGGTATTCTTATTGATATTCTTGCTGGCTGAGGGGTAGATTTATTAATTTGTGTGTGAGACTGCAATAGTGCCCTACAAACAAATAGATGATGCTTTGAAACTACTCAACCTGCAAGAACCCAGCATACAATTCACAGTGGAAACTGAAGAGGACTATACTCTACCTTTTTTGGGCCTTAAAATCACAAAAAGCAATGAAAAACTAGAATTTGGTGTCCATAGAAAAGCAACACACACAGATAATTACATCAAAGCAAATAGTTTCACCCAATTCCACACAAACATGCAACCATCAACAGTCTCACACACAGATTAGTAAATCTACCTCTCAGCCAGCAAGAATATCAAAACGAATGCCATCAAATCTTAAAAACTGCAATTAAAAATGGATATGGAAAAAACCTTGTAGATAAAAAACTAAAATCATTCAAACTTCAAAAGAGATTAAAACAGATCAGAGCTCTCACACCAATAAAACAAGAAATTAGATTTGCTAAATTTACTTACCACCCCTGGGCCACAAAAAAGTTCCAAAAAATATTCAAGAAATACAATATAACATTGGCACCAAAAAACAATTACAACATTAAAAACCTACTTCACAGTAATAATACTGATAAGATAAAACCAGAGGAAAAGTCAGGCATTTACAAGATTAAGTGTAAAGACTGTGAAAAAATTTACATATGGAGGACAAAAAGAAACATAGGCACTAGAAAGAAAGAACACTTCAGGCACTTAAGATACAAAAATATTGATAAGTCCACAATAGCAGCTCATTTCTGGTCTGAAAATCATGAAATTGAAGATAGCACAGAATTACTAAAATACGTACAAAAACATAGTGAACTCGTCATATGGGAGAGAATATACATAGAAAAACATAAAAACCAAATAATGAACTTTGAAATCCTGCCAGAAGAGAATCCCACATTCAAGTTCATCACTAAATTAACAGATGGCAGCAACAACTCCAGAATTACCCACACCACTGGATCAAGCTTTAGTCGCATAAGAGCCGAAGATGCAAACAATGATTTGTGAAACATGTCCTCAAAATAGGTACGTAAGTGAAGCAGATGTGTAGTAATACGACTCATCTATAAATTAATAATTATTTCGCTTCACTGTGGTGTTCCAATACAGTTAAATCTCGATAACATGAAAAATATTTATTCCTCAGCAGTAGCAGAAGCTGCTGAGTTGATAAAGGTGAGGAAGGCTTTGTCAGAGTTGTGGGTCAGCTCAGGAGTGCAGTCTCTGCACCACTTCAACCAGATGTCTGCCATAAGGCACTGTTATCACAACAAACCTGTTAACGTCATCTTGGACACTGGAATCCTGTTCAAGGTACATAGATTGTTCTAAAGTTTAAGTTTTAATCTACAAATCAACTGTACTCAAATACCTATCTGTGTTACAGGTTCTACCAGGAGCCGTCTGGCTACAGTTCTTCACTGAATCTTTGTCTATGAATTCTCTTACACAAGTGCCATTTAATAGTGAGTTCTTGGTGGCCAGATCCCACAATTCCTGCATCTCCATCACCGAGGTGTATCAGGTTGCTCCAGGAAGACCCATAAACGAAGTTTACTTTGGAAACTGGACTGCTGCAAATGGCCTCACCAGTGTACCTGGAGGTTTAGTTGTTCGTCGAGAAGATCTTCATGGTGAAGTTGTCAGAGTGATATCAGCAGAGGTATGCCTGCTACTATCTAGACTTTCAGTAATGATAACTGTCATTTACTTGATGTGTGTTTGGAGGAATTTAGTAACAGTGACGTCAAAATTAATATAAAATTATTTGTGGTTGGTTTATTGACACTCGTCACTTACTTTTTCATATATTTATGAGAGACTAGTTTCAAAGGCCCTGGCCTCCATTTTCAATCTCTTCCCAACTGGCAACTGTTGTTATCTGCTCTCTCTGGTGGTGGAACTATGAACTTTTTTGTCAAATTATCTGCTGGCGGGATTTCAAAGTTCATTACGCGGTCCTTATTTTTCCAGATGAATATGTTCTCCCATGTTGTCAATCTATTTTGGTTTATCACTCCTTTTAATAATTTTGGATTTGGATCAATGTCATGGTTTTCATTCCAAAAATGAAATGCTACTGCTGACTTGTCTTCTTGTTTCAATCTGATGTTTCTAAAGTGTTCTTTGACTCTGGTTTTTAAATTTCTTTTTGTTTGACCTATGTAGCATTTTTCACAATTCTTGCAATTTATTTGGTATATTCCAGATTTGTTACCTGAAGGAATTTCATCTTTTGTTTTTGAATTTAGTAATTTTAAAATTGAGTATCTATTAGTAGGTGCCAAGATGATATTTTGTTCCTTGAATATCTTTTTAAATTTATTAAATGTTTTTGGATGATATGTGAATGAACTGAATATGCTGTTGCTTTCTTTTTCTTTAATAAATGTGGTTGTTTCCTTAATGGTTTTCTTTAGTTTAGATTTTCTAATTTTCTTCAACACCAAACTTTTGTTGTATCCGTTTTCTTCTGCTATGTGTATTATTGCTTTTTGTTCCTTGAAATATTCTTCTTTTTCCATGGGTATGTTGACTAGTCTGTGTGTAAGGCTGTTTATTATTGCATGTTTATGTGTAATTGGGTTGTGGCTATACCAAATAAATTGCAAGAATTGTGAAAAATGCTACATAGGTCAAACAAAAAGAAATTTAAAAACCAGAGTCAAAGAACACTTTAGAAACATCAGATTGAAACAAGAAGACAAGTCAGCAGTAGCATTTCATTTTTGGAATGAAAACCATGACATTGATCCAAATCCAAAATTATTAAAAGGAGTGATAAACCAAAATAGATTGACAACATGGGAGAACATATTCATCTGGAAAAATAAGGACCGCGTAATGAACTTTGAAATCCCGCCAGCAGATAATTTGACAAAAAAGTTCATAGTTCCACCACCAGAGAGAGCAGATAACAACAGTTGCCAGTTGGGAAGAGATTGAAAATGGAGGCCAGGGCCTTTGAAACTAGTCTCTCATAAATATATGAAAAAGTAAGTGACGAGTGTCAATAAACCAACCACAAATAATTTTATGTCATTTACTTATTAATTGTATCATCCACAGGATCCTCCTATAACCATTGTGAATGCAGACAAAGGAAAAGTTAGAGGCTTCGTCGGTGACATGTGGGAAATATTGCAGCAGAAAATGAACTTCAGGTAAGATTAAATTTAAAGGGAGTCGACTAAAGACACTAGACAACACTTACTTTTAAATATTTCCAGAACATGTTTCAGAGACTTTGCCTCTATCCTCAGCTGGCCATCGACTGAGGATAAAGGCAAAGTCTCTGAAACATGTTCCGGAAAAATTTAAAAGTAAGTGTTGTTTAGTGTCTTTAATCGACTCCCTTTAAATTTAATTTATCATTTCAACACTTCCAAGAAAGGAATTGCTTCAGGTAAGAGTTGACATTGTTAAATTGTCTCCAAAATTGAGTGAAGAGTTTGCATTGGAACTGGAAAGTCAAACCAGTGGCACTCCATAAATCTAATTGAAAATAGCTCTATGAAATTTTTGTCATGTCAGTCTTATAATTTCTTAGAGTAAGGCAAGCCATGTAAGTTTTGTTATTGAGGATGTGCTAACTTAATGTGACTGAATATAGACATTCTATTCTGCATGCGGTCTTCCTGTATGATTTGTACAAGGACTGATCAACAAACACTGAGACTGATTTTTTTTTCACAGATATTTATTACTCCAATTCAATGTTTACATGATCTTTCTCAAATTAGTCCCCTCTACTTCAATGCACTTTTTATAGCATCTCTGCCAGTCTTTGAACACGTGCTGCAGACCATTCTTTGTCAGGTTGTTGAGAATCGTCTCACTTTTCTTGAGCACTGCTTCAGAGTTCTCAAATCGAATACCCCTAAGCTCTGCCTTTACTGATGGGAATAAAAAAAGTTACAGGGTACAAAATTGGGGCTATAAAGTGGATGTGGTACACAGGTAATTATGAATCGAGCCAGAAACTGCCACGTGAGGTCGTGCATTGTCATGATGAAGTCACCACCCAGTCTGAGAAAGCTCTGGTCGTTTCTTTGCAATGTGCTTCCTCAGTGTAGCCAATACTGACGTGTAGTATGCTGCTGTAATAGTAGTGTGAGGGGGAACTGCTTGCGACGTGAGTACGTGCATTGTCATGATGAAGTCATCACCCAGTCCGAGAAAGCTCTGGTCGTTTCTTTGCAATGTGCTTCCTCAGTGTAGCCAATACTGACGTGTAGTATGCTGCTGTAGCTGTAGTGTGAGGGGGAACTGCATGCGACATGAGGCCATGCATTGTCATGATGAAGTCGTCACCCAGTCTGAGAAAGCTCTGGTCGTTTCTTTGTAATGTGCTTCCTCAGTGTAGCCAATACTGACGTGTAGTATGCTGCTGTAACAGTAGTGTGAGGGGGAACTGCATGTGACGTGAGACCGTGTATTGTCATGATGAAGTCGCCACCCAGTCCGAGAAAGCTCTGGTCATTTCTTTGCAATGTGCTTCTTCAGTGTAGCCAATACTGACGTGTAGTATGCTGCTGTAACAGTAGTGTGAGGGGGAACTGCATGTGACGTGAGACCGTGTATTGTCATGATGATGTCGTCACCCAGTTCAAGAAAGCTCTGGTCATTTCTTTGCAATGTGCTTCTTCAGTGTAGCCAATACTGACGTGTAGTATGCTGCTGTAACAGTAGTGTGAGGGGGAACTGCATGTGACGTGAGGCCGTGTATTGTCATGATGATGTCGTCACCCAGTTCAAGAAAGCTCTGGTCGTTTCTTTGCTATGTGCTTCCTCAGTGCAGTCAATACTGACGTGTAGTATGCTGCTGTAACAGTAGTGTGAGGGGGAACTGCATGTGACGTAAGGCCGTGCATTGTCATGATGAAGTCGTCACCCAGTCCGAGAAAGCTCTGGTCGTTCCTTTGTAATGTGCTTCCTCAGTGTAGTCAATACTGACGTGTAGTATGCTGCTGTAACAGTAGTGTGAGGGGGAACTGCATGTGTCGTGAGGTCGTGCATTGTCATGATGAAGTCGTCACCCAGTTCAAGAAAGCTCTGGTCGTTTCTTTGCAATGTACTTCCTCAGTGTAGCCAATACTGACGTGTAGTATGCTGCTGTAACAGTAGTGTGAGGAGGAACTGAATGCTGGTAAATCATTCCATTACAGTCAAAAAATGTGATCATCACTTTCCCTGCAGATGGAACAACTTTTGCCTTTTTTGGTGTTGGAGAACCTGGCGATATCCACACTGTGCTGGCTTGTTTTCCTTCAGGATCATAATTATGCAGCCATGACTCATCACCAGTGATAATCAATTTTAAAAATGCATCCTCTCCATTAGCAAAGAGACGCAGCACTTCATGGCTTGTCTCCATTCTCACAGCCTTTTGTTCGGGAGGCAAAAGATGTGGCACCCAACGAGCACAAACTCGGGTCATATGGAGATTGTCGTGCATCAGTGCTTCAGTGGGGTTGTTCAGAGCTTGGTTATGGAATATGTAACTTCATTTTTGAAGTGGAGGATAGCTGTGGGATAAATGACTTATAACACTGATACTATGCAACTCTGATACATTCAATGGAATGTTCACATGGTTGAAGCTTGGATGAAACCTAGTTAAACTAACTTAGACAAGTTGTAAGCAGTTACAACTGGTGTCTGATGATGTACAAGGACTATTCAATAAAGAATGATCATAATTTTTTACGGATAATTTTCGCACTAAAATTCAATCTTATTATATTCTGTTAGAGGGCGCCGGGGTAGCGCGGTGGTTTCGTTCGCGGCTCCCGTTCTAAGGGTCCCGAGTTCGATTCCCGGCTCTGGGGTTGGCGATTTTAAGTCGGCCCTATCCACGCCTTCACCTCTGTCTAGCACACGTGAAGTATCCCCTATGCCCAACGTGGTTCGGAGTCCACGGTAAAAACTGTAGGTCCTCTCACCTCACCGCCATCTTCACTATCACCCTATCATCGGAGGTAATGGACACCGCCCTCTGGGTGCCTCCACCTGAGAAATGGGTCCGGTCATCACTTGGTGGGGTGAGGTTACCCCGAAGGCCAAGGTTGCCATGTGGGGAGTGTTAGTAACTAACTAACTTATATTCTGTTAGCTTAATGTGAAACAAACACGCCATAGTAGTTTCATTGTTGGTACTCCTGGTTCCCGCCTGTGAGAACCAGGCAAGTTCAGACATGTTCAGTATCATCTACCGCTGTAATGGAAGTAACACGCGAAGAACAACATGTGGCTTTGAAAGTTTGCTTTCGTCTCAACCAATCTTCAGTTGAGGCCTATACAATGTTACATGAGGTCTACGGAGAGTCTGTTCTTCTCTATAGCACCGCTCGAAGGTGGTTTAAAATGTTTAAAGAGAGGAGACAATCAATTTCAAAGGAAGGTCGACCCGGTGCTCCAGTTACTGCTCTTACGGAAGAAAACATCAACACTGCTGCTGTCATTGTGAGAGAGGATCGACAAATTACCTTAAGATCACTTTCTGAAATACTGAACATTTCACTGGATGCCACTCACACGTTGGTGACAGAAACATTACACATGAGACGTGTTTGTACGCGATGTGTTCCAAGACTGTTGATTCCCGAACAAAAGGACATTTGCATGCAGGTCTGCATGCAGTTAAAGTTGATGTTAGAGGAAGATCCGGGGTTTCTTTAAAACATAATCACTGCTGATGAAACTTGGCTACATCATTTTGATCCTGAGAGCAAACAGCAAAGCTCAGTGTGGAAATGTCCTTCATCACCAACCCCCAAAAAACCAAAAGTCGTTGCTTCTGCTGGGAAAGTTATGGTCATCTCATTCTTTGATATTCATGGAATGGTTTATCAGCATGTTGTACCTGCACACACATCAGTAACTGGACAATACTACAGGGATGTCCTGAAAATATTGCAAGTCTATATCAGGCGCAAAAGACCACATTTCCGTGAAGCAGGCTGGATGCTGCACCACGATAATGCGCGGCCGCATATTGCCAATGTTGTTGCTGAATATCTTTCAAAAATCAACGTGAAGTGCATCCCTCACCCTCCCTATTGCCCGGATTTAGCCCCATGTGACTATTTACTATTCCCTAACTTTAAGAAACGCCTTCGTGGGAGGCATTATCCATCATCAGAAGCAGTGGTGAAGGCTGCAGAGGCGATTTTGAAGGATCTCTCAAAAATGGTTTCCAGCATGTCTTTGAAGACTGGCAGAAACGCTGGGACAAGTGCATTACATTCAGGGGAGACTATTTTGAGAAGAGAATTGTTCACTTGCAGAACCAAGCTGATGGTGGAGGTTAAACACATACACACAGGAAACTGTAGTGGTCTACTGGGAGCAGTTCAGTGTGGAAGAGCAGATGTGGCTCTCCATGCCTTTGCCACGAGTTCATATCCCAAAGCAGCAGTCCATTTCTCCATGCCACTGCTCTACACAAGGTGACTTCTAAAATAAATATTCTGTGGCAAGTTACATTAAAAGACTTATTGAGTCATATTTTATTTAAAGTTAACTCATGTCAACTGTTAAAGACAGGAACTCTTTCGGGACTGTCCTATTGCCCCCTGTAGGAGGGGGGCAGCCATCCCCTTCAGTTGCCATGGTGCGGGTGCTGCGGATCCCAAATACTCATGGTACTTCTGACGTTACTAGAGGAACTTCGGGCTGAACATTGCGCCCCTCTCAAATGGGAATTGTTTGTATTGGGTTGTACTCGAGGGGGCAGTGGTTCCTGATACCTATGAGAGATTGGGTACCTTCGGCCAGGCTCCAGCTGCCCGGAGGGGGCAGAGGGTTGCCTAAGAAGTCCCTGGTACTAGCCTGCAGAGCAAGTAGCTGGTGTACTAGATCACCAGCAACCTCCACCGAGGTTTTTCAGTAGTCTTCCCTGCGGGGTTGACGCGCATAAGTGGCATATCCACTTCCATCCTATGGAGTTACAGGGTGTGCTTGACCTAAATGTATTGTCCTTAAATCAAACAGACTGTGGAAGACTAATAAGAGGAGAATACAATCTGGTATTTAAAATATGCACCAGGTTATAGAATTAAAAAGCCGAGGAGGCTATTGTTACTGTCCCATTGCCTTCCTCATCTAATTGGCGACTGTGACTGGGATAGTCCCAAAAATTATACAAATATAAAAGTTTGTAACAAAAACTTCACTTATCTTAAGAAAATGATGTTAATTCTTCTTTCTAATTGAAATTGATTTCACGAACTCTTGTTCGCATCGTCGGTCGCCAGTCAAAGAAAACTACAGGAAAACATTTTCATTTTCTACATAATGTTCCTGTTTTTTACATTTGATGTCAGTCTTTCAACATGAAATCAGCTTTACTTTTAACAATGCTTTTAATCATAATAATTTCAGTTCTCTGGCAATTCCAAAAACTTTTCTATTTACATTTGGTGTTGTCCGAATCTGTTCAGATATAGAGTGTTTATAAAGAAGCCAAATGCTGTGGGATCGGAGTGGGGAGCATACCTTGCCCCGTTCAGTCCCCGACTGTGGTGGGTGCTTGTCTTCACCATTGTCTTCATATCATGTTATTTGACCATGCTATATAACATAGGACGCAAGACTGGAAATGAGGAGGCAATTGGACCTCATGTCTATGGTCTCTATGACTCTCTGATGTATGTGTATGGAGCCTTTTGTCAGCAAGGTGAGTGACTTGAAACTTTGTGAATAACAGTGTGATTAATATATAGAGTCAATATGAAAAATTCAATACCATGGCTGGGATTTGAACCACGGATCTCCTGGTTTCTGCCCAGTTGCTCTTATCCATTTAGCTACCATGGCCAACTTGCCATCCTGACATTAAATTCTCCATTTGACTCATATATTTTCGCAGTAAACCACTAGGGGCTCTCGCATCCGAGATATATCGTTTGTTGCGACTTACTATCGTATTGTCACCCAATTATCTGAAGTCACGAGCAACTGGCAGCTGGGTGGGGGACAGGAGGCATTCAGGCCACGCCTACCCATTTATCTTGGGCGCTCACTGAGGGGATGGTTACAAAAGTATCACGAGCCACTGTACTGTCACTTTCCCCTCCCCCTGACGTCTGGAACAATCGGGATCATTGTTTCGAGCCGTGAAGCTTCGAGATGCAGCGATCTGCCTATGTAAGCAGCGCATTAGATCGGATCTCCTGGTTTCTATCCAGTCACACTTACCCATTGAGCTACCATGACCAATGTGCTGTCATGACACATCCAAAACCTTAGTCTATATACAGCTAGTGTGAAGGAGCAATTAATTTCCATCAATTAATTAAACTAATAAGAGTTAAATGATGCAGCCTGGGAATCAAGTACTTACAATAGTAAGTTGCCACAGTGTGTATCTTGAATACGAAGACCCCTAGTGGTTTACGGGAAAACATACGAATCAATTGGAGAATTTAATGTCATGATGGCACAATGGCCATGGCAGCTCAATGGATAAGAGTGACTGAACGGAAACCAGGAGATCTGTGGTTCAAATCCCAGCTGTGGCATTGCATTTTTCAGTTTGATTCTATCTATCCAAAATCTTAAGTTTTCATTTTTAGATTTTTAATTTTAGAGTTATGCCGTTTCAAGTTGCTGATGTCATCCTACAGGTCATGAACTGACACCTCGCTCAATGTCTTGCCGCTTTGTCTACATCACAGCCTACGTTACCGCACTGGTACTCATGGCTGCTTACTCCGCCGCCCTTATTTCATCCCTGACAGTGTACAATCCCAATCTGCCATTTCAGGATCTGGAGGGTATCCTCAGCACCAAATTCTTCCAGTTTGGTGTCCTTGCCGACTCTGAGCTAAATTATATCATGATGGTAAGTAGTTCACGAGCTGGATTTATCCCACACTTAGATGTTATGTACTGTTCTGCTCTCAGGATATCTCCTTAAGGATTATACCTGTAGTTCAAAGGAAAACCAAGGGAACAACACCACAACTGCTTGATGATGTGAATCATTCTAGTAACTGATTTTGTCATAAGTGCTTCTTGTATTCAGCATTGCATGCACCGGACATGTTTTCTAAGGAGCGATTCTAATATCCAATGTGTAAGGACTATGATACAATGAAGCACCAAATGATTATAATTTTGAGTCAAACTAATACTCAATTTTCCACTTATTGCTAGTATTTACCTAGAACGTGTTTCGTTAGGATCTTCCTAACATCATCAGCTGTTGTCGACTAATGTACATTGGTTTGGTGAACTCATTGGAGGCCTTTCTTAGATTTCAAACTTACCAGAAAACATACAAAACTTGAATTTGGCATACATAGGAAGGAAACACACACAGAAAATTTCATAAAATCAGATGGATATAACCCAAGACAACACAAGCATGCTGTTATCAACAGTTTAACTTACAGGCTAGTTAATGTACCTTTAAACAAGATGGAATATAACAAAGAGTACAATAATATCATTCACATTGCAGAATACAATGGATTCAGTGCTGAATTGGTCAAAAAGAAAATTGATAAATTCAAAAGACAACAAAGATGCAAACAAGTAACTACTCTTTCACCAATCAGCAACGAAACTTCATACAGAAAATTTACATATCATCCCAGAGCTACACACCTTCTCCAAAAGACCTTCAAAGAGCACAATATTACTTTGGCCCCACAGAACAAATTTAGTGTACAACACCTTTTGAAATCACATAATACAAAGGAGATACCCACAGACAAAAAATCAGGTGTGTACCGGATAAACTACAAAGGCTGTGACAACTTTTACATTGGAAACACTAAAAGGAACTTGAACATTAGGCTTAAAGAGCATTTTAGGAACATCCGGAATAAAGAAATAGATAAATCAGCTGTAGCATACCATATTTGGAAAGAGAATTATGATATAGAACGAGAAATCCACTTGTCCAGCGGCATTAACCACATGGGAAAAAATCTTCATAAAGCAATATGAAAGAAAATTGTTTAATGTCGACACTACCTTTGATGAAAACCCAAACTTCAAGTTCATCAAGATACCGACAGAGACACACCTATCAGCTCCAATGAGTTCAACAAACCAATGTCTATTAGTTGACAACA
This sequence comes from Mantis religiosa, assembly GCA_030765055.1. Classification (NCBI taxonomy): domain Eukaryota; kingdom Metazoa; phylum Arthropoda; class Insecta; order Mantodea; family Mantidae; genus Mantis; species Mantis religiosa. Next base: position 30,262,939 of record CM060947.1, read on the forward strand.
GCTGATGATGTTAGGAAGATCCTAACGAAACGTGTTCTAGGTAAATACTAGCAATAAATGGAGTATTGAGTATTAGTTCGGCTCAAAATTATATTAGCGATTCTAATGTTTATTTATTTATTTATTTGTTTGTTTGTGCTACAACAGAGCAATGCTCCAATTATAGTAGCTACATACATAATAATTTACAAACATGGCTTAAATATAAATATAAAAGTAAGAAAAAGGGCAATGCAGAATGTAAAACAAAAAAACTAAGACTAAATATATACAAATTTAAGTGTAATACAAAGAGTAACAAACAAGAATACAAAAATCTAAGACTAAAACAAAAATTGTGTATATAATTGATGACGAGACATTGGTAACTGTTAATGTAGTAGCTTGCTTCATGCTATCTTAATGAGAGCTTTCGCATTGGCTGATATTGAACATAAATTAGGACATGTTAATACATAAAAAATAGAAACTACCAACAGGGAAGCAACAAATACTACATAAAATATAATTATTTGTAACAAAGTTCACTTATCTTTTTAGAAAATTGATGAAAATTTCTTAGGATTCAATTGAAACCAGTTTTGTAAATGCTTGTTTACATCATCAGTTGCTTCCTTCGTTGTCAATGTTACGGCCCCTAGATGTCACAATAATTTTGTTTGTATTAGCAAACTCTGAAAATGAAACAAACTTGTTTGGCAGTTAAATTTAAAGGGAGTCGATTAATGACACTAAACAACACTTACTTTTAAATTTTTCCGGAACATGTTTCAGAGACTTTGCCTCTATCCTCAACCGGCCATCGACTGGTTCTCATTGGTGTAGTTGACGATATTTTGTCATAGGTCTCTTCTGGTGGCGGTTCAAGGAACTTGCTGAACAAATCTTTCTGGGGGATGTCAAAATTGAATACTTTGTTCCTATTTTTTGAAATGAAGATTTTTACCCATGTGGATAGTTCTTGTTTTCCTGATGTATGTTTTAGTAGCTTTGGTTCTGGATTTATGTTGTGGTTTTTTCCCAAAAATGCGTGGCAACTGCTGATTTTTATAATTGTTTATATTTTATGTTTCTAAAGTGTTCCTTTGGTCTTGTTTCTAAATTTCTTTTGGTTTTTCCAATATAAATTTGACTACAGTCGCTGCGTTCAATTTGATATATACCAGATTTTTTTTTAGATGGGATGGCATCTTTGATGTTTGAGCAAATTAGGTTTTTTAAGGAGAAATGGTTGACTGGTGCTAGTTGAATGTTTTGTTTTTTGAAGACTTTTGAATTTATCATAGGCCCATGGATGGTAAATGAATTTTTTGAAAATCATATTAGTTTCTGTAGCTGAGAGGGTTGTAGTTTCCTTTATTAGCTTTTTCTTTTTTGCTAAGTTCACTTTTTTGTCTACTAATGATTTGGGAAAGTTATTTTTATGTACTATTTCAATAATTTTGTTGTGTTCTGTTTTGTATTCTTCTGCTGTGAGAGGGATGTTGACCAGTCTGTGTGCTAAACTATTAAAGATTGCCTGTTTGTGAGATCTTGGGTTGTAGCCATTAGCTTTTATGTAGTTGTCTGTCTGTGTTGGTTTTCTGTAAATGCCAAAGTTTAGTCTGCTTTTATTTCTCATTATTTTTAGATACAAAAATGGTAAATACTTGTATTTTTCTATTTCTACAGTGAACTTGATGCTCTTTTCTTGGATATTTAAAAGTTTTAGTGCATCACTGATGTGTTTTTTGGTACTATTGCAAAGATGTCATCTACATATTGTTGCCAGAGTTTAATTTATCATATTTATCATAATAATTATCATAATAATTTAATTTATCATAACATTACTGTTTTCAACACTTCCAAGAAAGGCATTGTTGGGCAGTGTTTCAAAATTCATTACACAATTTCTATTGTTTAAAATAAATATTTTTTCTCAAACCATTAAATCTATCGTCCTGTGCCATGGCGTAGCAGGCCAAGGCAGTATGCGACTCGGATTCATTCCTAACCCTGGAATGGGGATTTTAAGTTCTGTGTATAGGACCGATGCCCACTCAGCATGATGAGGAAATTTAGGAGCTTACGATAGGTAAGCGGCCTGGTCATAGAAGCCAACATTCCGGCTGGGGGATGCCGAGATGATGACTACACTCCTCCCATATCGGTTGGATGATCGCTCATCTCTATGTTGCATATGTGGGCATGAGGCCGGCAGTCGGATTGGCACGTCTGGCCCTACATGGGCTGTAGCACCCTGAGTTATGGTTATTAAATCTATCAGGCCATTTAATTGTTTTAATAATTTAACTTCTGGGTTTATTTAATAGTTAAATTACCAGAAATGATCTGCCATCACTGATTTATCAGTCTGTTTATACCTAATATTTCAAAAATGTTGTTTCATTCTGGTTTCTAAATTACGTTTGGTCTTTCCAATGTAAATCTGGTTGCAACCTAAACAGTTAAATTGATAAATGCCAGATTATTAAGGAGAGCTTCTTGGGTTATGAGCCGTGCGATATTTATAAATTTGCTTGAGCTTTCGGCCATGCTTACTCTATGGCCTTCTTCAGGAAGTGATGAGCAGACCACCAGACCAGCAGAAGAATCGAGTCGTCCAGGTTTACCTGGACGGAGTGTTTGCTGCCCAGCACCTAGCCGCTTATTGCGGCTTTATCTGAGCAGTATAATAGAGTCGTCCTATGTCTCAGGCGGTTGTCTTCGGCAGTGGTATGTCTAGCCTTATGTGCGCTGTTGCCCCATGGACGTTGTGCGCCCAGTGCTGGCTGCGCTCTTCCTCTTGGCTGGGAGGTACCTGAGCACAGTCCGCTTAACAGGCTAGACGGAAAGGAACAATGTTTAGGTAATGGACTTACCATTTCTGGGCTTGGGGGTTTGAAGTCAGGGGAATGTGGCCATGTTCAGTTCTGGTTACCCAAAGCATCTTTGGGCAACCGGTAGCTCGGTCGGTGGCGAGGAACCCTGTGGTCGTAACGGCCAAGGGTGTTCACCAGGATATTGGGATGGGAGTCTAGCTTATCGCAGATGGTACGGGATCTCTCCCGCACCACGTCCACAATGTACGGGACTACGGGTGTGAAGGATATGGGACGGGAATCTCCGCCCGGTATCGTAGATCATGCGCAGTGCCATGTTCTGATGCACTGTAGTCTGCGAATAGTGGTCGGAGCCGCTGATCCCCAGACTTAGCAGCCGTACAGAATCAGGGGCGGTATAATCGCCCGATACAGGCGTAGTTTGGCATGTTGGATTTAAGTACAGGGTACAACTGCCTTAGTGCTGCATGCCCTTATCCGGCTTTGACCCGGACGTGAGGGGCATAGGTGAGACCGCGATCGAGGTGGACGCCAAGGTATTTGGCAGTGGGAACCCAGGGGATTTGCCTCTGTCTCAACCTCAGCGACCAATCCGGTCGCCTAGCTCAAGCTTTAGCCAGGAGAAGAGTGGAGCTCTTCTCGGGGCTAATGGCGATCCTCCACTTCTCACTCCAACGGCCAATGGCTTGGAGCTGGCGCTGCAGCGGAGGATGACAATATCTTAGGTTTTTGTTACGTGCCATTATGAGGACGTCGTCGGCATATTGGCACGTAACAGTCTGTGGTTCTAAGGGGAAATCAGACATGTGGACTGCAAAGAGTAGCGGAGACAGAACACTGCCTTCCAGAAGTCCTGCGGCTATGGGTCTGATAGATGACAGCCGTCCTTCCACTCTCACCCTGAACGTGCGGTCTCTGAGGAAACTGCTAATCAGGGCGAGATAGGGAGGAGGTACATTGGCCTCCCTGAGTTTGTACAGTAGGCCTTGATGCCATGTTGTGGCAAAGGCTTTCTCTACGTCTATCCAGTCCAGGGCGGTATATATATATATATATATATATATATATATATATATATATATATCTAGGTGGAACGGCAGGGCTAAGTGGCGCTGTCCAATGGGGAACCAGTGTTCTGCCATAGCTCTCTAGCTCTCAAACATCAGAGACTCATAACTCATATCATTCTTTAATTCGCCTGCCTTTGTAGTGTAGATGGTAGCGTGTCTGCCTCACGTTCAAGAGGTCCCGAATTCAAATCTTGGTCAGGGCGAGTTACCTGGATAAGGTTTTTTTCCAGGGGTTTGCCTTATCCTGAAAGACGAATGTCGGATAACTCTAATCTCAATGGACTTCGGACTCATTGGAGCATCATTTCACCCATGTCATTCATCATCCGATATGTCTAAATGTTGGAGGATGTAAATTACAAAAAAAAAAAAAAAAAAAAAAAAAACTTTAATTCATCACTGAGATGATCACTTGTTCTTACTTAGAATGCTGCCACACGTTATGCTTAACTATTGGTTCTGTCATCCTCAAGAAACTCGTGAAAGCCTTAGGTACTCCATAAACAAACTGTTTTTCAGTTCACATTCCATTGCAACTCTGGGAGAGGTGAAGAAAAAGCAACATCTGCTGTTACTTCATGCCTTATTGTTATCAGGAGCACTTTGCAAATTACAATTTAATCTTTGTTTCAGATAACCTTGCCTCGCTGACATGTATCCCTCTGTGTACCATTGCCTTCCCTTTTCCCCTAATTGGCTAATGCTTTCAGTGCCGCAGGTGTTGCTTTCACACCATGTGGAAACCTGCAGTAAACGTGATAATAGTTGCCAGGAAGACAGCTAAAATCATGCAAATAAAGATGTGAAGGCATGCAAAAATACAAGTTTATAATGAAACTCAACTCACACATTGACAAAGCAAGGTCAGTGATAAAACTATGTCATGACTTGTGATAAACACCCGTGCTATCAAGAGGCAGGTTTGAAGCAAAGCATCCTCCTCTTTATTTTGTGTTAAGAATTAACATGTATTCCAAATAAATTAACTCTGTATTTGTATACCTTCTTCATAGAAGTTTGCCGCCTGTGTCTTCAACCAGTTGGAAACATTTTCCTTCAGCTCTTCGTCATTGTTGAAGTGTTGACCACGAAGGAAAGGTTTGAGATGCAAAAAGAGATGAAAGTCGCTAGGAGCATGGTCAGGGCTGTGTTGGGGGTGGTCAAACATGTCCCAGCCAAATCCTTGTAGAATGGTTTTCATTGCATTTGCAGTGTGTGGTCGTGAAGAAACACAACACCTTTTGACATGGCAAATTTGCCAATAAATTTCAATTGGTTTCACTTTCCTAGCATTCAGAAAACGAATCACAGATCTGATTTCACAAGCGGCGGGATTTTCAATCAACACCGACATTGTAAACAAGCACAACAAAGCGTACGTGGCTGACAGTGATCTCACAATGGTGCACGTTTCTTCTCCTTGATAAAGAGCGTCTACTGCACATGTGCGGAACTGCCATCGCAGCGCTGCAGCGGAGATAAATTGAAACAGAACTTGATTTCTGGATGCCCCTTGTATTTAATTCATATGGTGATGAAAATATAAGTTTGGCAATTCTCTTTGAGCATTTTAAGATATATCATCATGTTAAATAGTGAACTCATTTTTACTGCACGACAGTCTATACCATGACAGCTGCCAATGAAAGCCAATTAGTTCATGTGAGTGTCAAGAGATATAGGGCAAACTTATTTGAAACAATTATTAGATCATCATGCAGTGGTTTCTTAAAGAACGTGAGTTGAAGAAAATGACATCAATTAAATCATGCTGGGTACACTTCTAGACCTGCTCTGTTTTCAGAATGATGAGGGAATCTTGGGTAAGATATACAGTGTCTTCATTGAACCACACCTAGAGGACCTACCTGTAACACACCTGGAGGGTCTGCAGCGAGTCTGTCAAGGTGACTATGCTTTCATGACATCACAAGAGAACGTACTACCTCTGCTGGACCGTATACCCTGCAAGATATTTCAGTTACCATTTCAGATGTACCCCATCACATTGTCACCTGCTTTTGTTCGTGACTATCCTTACCAGGAACTCTTCAACTACAGGTGCGGCTAATACCAATATACCACCATGCATAAGCTTACCTTATTTCCAATATTTATGGAATATAAGTGTTGTGTAATTTGCATCAATCAGTTCATATACATTATTGAAGTGAAAACTTCTTTAAGCGTGTTTAGCAATTTTTGTGGGTAGTGAATTAAACTGAGTCATCATGCTGGAATATGTGAAGCTTATTCGGGTGAAGTCAGTTCAAGTAGGCTCAATCCAAACCCCCCCCCCCCCCCCCCCACAATCATTCGTTATTTTTTCAGTCTTATGTTGTCCATACCGCTATACACCGTAGATTTTCTGTCGAACTCAACAGCGTATCAACAACACGCATCCACGTATGTTTTAACATGGATAGAGTCAACATAAAAAATCCAATGCCATGGCCGGGATTTGAACTATGGATCTCCTGGTTTCCATCCAGTTGCTCTAACCCATTGAGCTACCATGGCCAACGTGCCGTCCTGCCATTAAATTCTCCAGTTGACTCATATATTCCCAGTAAACCACTAAGGGCTCTTGTATCCGAGATACACCATTTTTGTGGTGACTTAAATAATAAGAGTTTAATGGTGAAGCCTGGGACTCAAGTACTTATGATAGTAAGCACCACAAAAATGGTGTATCTTGGATACGAGAGCCCTTAGTGGTTTACTGGGAAATATATGAGTCATCTGGAGAATTTAATGTCAGGATGGCACGTTGGCCATGGTAGTTCAGTGGGTTTGGGCGACTAGACAGAAACCTGGAGATCCGTGGTTCAAATCCCAGCCATGGCATTGAATTTTTCATGTTCACTCTACCTATCAAAAACCTTAGCCTATGTGCGGCTAGTGTGAAGAAATGATTAATTTCCACCAATTAACTTAGATGTTTTAACATATTTCAAATACTATGAAAAATTGAGAAACCCTACAGGAGTTTCATTAAAAAAATAATTGTCTTAGGGCCGTTCTTACAAACGTCTGTCAAGTGTCAGTAACCGATCCGGTCAGATAACCTTCTGTCATTTAACAAGTCGACAACATGTCAAATTCCACTTTAAACAATAATAATAGTCAAAACTAACAGATACTATCATCCAAGTTCGGTATTTGAATAATTAAAACCATAATAACGAAAAATTAAACGAGTGTGCTAATTGGAAATAAAAGTGTTAGGAATTCGTGAAAGAGATGTTTTATTTAAGAACTGGTTACTTTTATTGACAATTTCTCTTTATTGTGAGTAGTAAAACATAAAATATCAATAAATTAAATGTAATAACATGTTAATAATAAAATTATCATGTATTAAAATGACATTTTGCATTTATTTTCATTTACAACTTATAGGTTGTTTAAAATAATTTTTAAGAATAATTTATAATGAATAGTTTTTAAGTTTTCACTTCTGTCGTGTGGTCTTAAGCACACACAATATTTTTAAGCAGTGTCTCCAAAGTCACTTCCCTTTTCTTATTAATTGTACACATCCACTTCTTGTTTTGTATAGGAATTGTTTAAGACTTTTGGACGCGTCTTTTAATGGAGCTTTATATGACATTGCTTTATGTTTTGGCAGGTTGCAGCAACTGCAGGAGAATGGGATCATGCACAGGCTTCGTGTGTTACACTGGCAACTCTCCAGTTTGCTAGAGATAGATCTGAACCCTAGTACAGTAGGAGTACATCTGGAAGCTGTGGTGCCACTTCTGGTGCTACTATCTGTTAGCATTATCCTCTCCTTATTGCTTGTATTTGTCGAGCATGGCTGGTTCACAATGTCCAGAAACAGACTACTGCCACCAAGGACACACAGGAACCTGATGCGCCAAAAGGCTTCTGTGGCACGCCACAAGATTGGCTCCACAAGGATGTTCACATAATTTTAGCTAATTGATGGAAATTAATCATTTCTTTACACTAGCCGTATATAGGCTAAGGTTTTTAATAGGGTCAACATGAAAAATTCAATCCCAGGTTTGAACCACGGATCTCCTGATTTGTGTCCAGTCGCTCTAAACCTTGGCCAACTTGCCATCATGACATTAAATTCTCCATTATATGTTTATTTCATTTTTAGATTTTGGTAGTACTGGCAAAAACATAGTGTGCTCTAGTGATCGTAACGTTGACAACAAGGTTATTTGAGCTGATGATGTGAATGAGTATTCACAAAATTATGATCCTCATCAATTAATAAAAAAAAGTTCACCATTTTCTTTTAAGATAAGTGAAATTTTATGCTACAAATTATTATATCGTAAGGAAATACTGTTTTAAGTTAATTGATGGAAATGAATAATTCTTCCACATTAGCTGTTATATGATTTTGGAGATATAGAATCAGACTGAAAAAGTCTGTGTCATAGTCAGGATTTGAACCATGGATATCCGGATCTCTGTCCTGTTGCTCTTAACCATTGAGCTGCCATGATAACATGCCAGTATGACATTAAATTCTCCAACTGACTCATATGTTTTTTGGTAAGATAAGATAAGATACTTTTATTTATCCTTTGAATACAATAATTTCAAGGACACATCAATTCCAATTTTATATACATATTTTTATCTTTTTACATACCTCTATACTTAAATTCTTCCAGACTATAGAATGCATTTGTTATTAAGAATGTTTTTATTGCCTTCAGTTTATATTCCATTTTATTAATTATTTTAATTTCTTCTGGTAACTTATTATATAGTTCTTTACCCATGCTTTTACTGCAGCGGTTGTTTAGAGTTCCCCTATACACTGATCTAAAATAGTCGTAATTATTTCTTAGAGTATAATTATGTATACCATGATTTTTTGGTTCTTCTTTTCCTTGTAAAATAATTTTTATTGTTTCATATATATATGCATGGAACAGTTAAAATACCAAACTCTTGAAACTTTAATTTGCATGCCTGTCTGCTATTTATTTTTGCCATTATTCGAATTGCTTTTTTTTTGTAGTTTGAATACTTTTTTTACATCTGTTGCTGTGATGTTTCCCCATAAAGTTATCCCATATTTTATGTGTGAGTATATAAATGCATAGTATACTTGTTTTAAAGTTTCATAATCCATATTTTTTCCTACTTGTTTCATTATAAATATACCTTTATTTAACTTTTTAGTTATATGAGATATATATGGCTTCCAGTTTAATTGTTTGTCTATTATTACACCTAAAATTTTAGTGTGTTGAACTTCCGGTATTGTTTCACCATCTATTGTAATGTTTATATCATTTTTACTATAATTTCCTAATTCAAAATTTATCCATGCTGTTTTGTGTGCGTTTAGAATCATATTTAGGTTTAAATAGTGCTGTTTTATTATTTGAATTAATTTCATTGCTTTCTTTTCCACCTCCATTGCTGACTTGCCTCTAATTATTATTGTCATGTCATCTGTATATCCAATTCCCACACCTCCATTTCTTAGTATTATTTCAAAAATATTATTCACATAGGCTAAAAATAAAAATGGTCCTAGTTTAAACCCTGTGGTACTGTGAAAATATGATCTAACTTTCTTTATCATACCCGAGCCATTTCTATGGTTTATTTCCACACACTGTGTTCTGTTTTTCAAATATGATACTATCCACTTTTGCGCTAATCCTCGAACCCCATGATTTTCTAATTTACTTGTAAGTATATCTATATCCACACAATCAAACGCTTTTGATAAATCTAAAAATATAGCTATTACTCGTTCATAGTTATTTAATGCATTAATTATAATACAATAGTACTTTATTTATTTACTTTATTTATTGCATTTATTGTTGATTTCTTTTCTTGGAATCCAAATTGCCATTCTGATATTAAGTTTTTTAAAGTACATTTGTAATTGTTTTAGGAACACACCCTCTATGATTTTTGAAAACGTGGAGCATAAAGTTACAGGCCTATAATTTACTACATTTGTCTTGCTTCCCTTTTGTTTATATAGTGGTCTTACAATTACTTCTTTTAGCCTATCTGGAAAAATGCCTTGAATTAATGAAGCATTTGTAATATGTGCCATTACTTTAGAAATCTCATGTTTAATGTATTTTACAATTTTGTTAGAGAACTCGTCCAAACCCATTGATTTTTTTAGGCTTAAGCTTATCAATTTCTTCTAAAATATTTTGTTCTGATATTTCAAATACACCCATTGATTTTGTTTGACTAGGTGATGTTATTCCATTAGCTACTTGATCTACTACTTGGGTATTGGATTTTGCCATGATATATTATTAAAAAAGTTAGAATTCTATGGCATAAGGGGCGTTGCTTTAAATTGGTTTCAAAATTATCTTAATTGTCGTAAACAGAAAACAGTCATTAATAATCTAAAGGGAACTGTTGAATCAAATTGGGAACAAATAAAAACAGGAGTCCCACAAGGAAGTGTCTTGGGACCCCTACTGTATATAATTTACACAAATGACTTACCTAACTCCATAAAGGGGAAAACAATTATGTATGCTGATGACACCTCCATTTTACTCAATGGGCACAACCTAGAGGAGTTAAAAACCAATTTAAGTGAAACTATAACTCGCCTACAGAAGTGGTTCACGAGTAATGGCCTCAAACTTAACACCTCCAAAACATCAGTTATGCAGTTCAGCACTCAAGGAAAGAATTCTGAGAGGTTTATCACAACTGATGCTATAAATCCTACAGAAAACTCAAAAATTTTGGGTATTTTTTTAAATCAACAATTAAAATGGGATGATCACATCCGTTATTTGTCCAAAAGATTAAACAGTGCATCCTTCAATATGAGCTGCATAACTAAATTAACAAACCTCGAAACAAGAAAAATAGTGTACTTCAGTTACTTCCACTCTTTGATGACATACGGAATAATACTATGGGGGAACTCTACGGGATGGGAAACGATCTTTAAAAGTCAAAAAAAGATAATTCGGATAATGACTCAATCAAGACCAAAAGTTTCATGCAGAAACCTGTTCAAAAACCTGAAGATATTAACCTTACCATCCCAATACCTGTATGAAATAAATAAATACATCCATTCAAATTTTGATACAATTTATAATTCACAAATGCAACATAATCATGGAACGAGAAATAAAAGTAATCTAAAGCCACCCATGCACAGATTAGCACTGTATGAAAAAAACCCACAATATGCAGGAATAAAAATATATAATAAATTACCTGTAAGAATCCGTGAAATGAAAAACCTCAAATGCTTTAATAAAGCAATAAATAACCTACTAATGGACAAAGCCTACTACTCGATTATTGAATATATGGATGATAAAATTGAATTATAATGAAATTTTTTGTCATTTTGTAATTCTAATATTCTGACAATATTATTCCAAGGGCATGTCATAATTATAACAATATTTGTATATAGTTGTATTGATATTATTAGTAATTATATTATTTGTATTATTAGTATTTATATTATTAGTGTTATTGTTATTTTGTGTAATTATTATTATTATTATTATTTTAAATTTTCTACTGTTGACGAGTCACCTGTTTACTGAGTTTTTACTCACTATCTGTAAGCGTATGTGACAATAAAGCATCTTATCTTGATTTGTGATATTTATATAATAACTGTTAAATTTATTACAAATCTCTCTAGGGTCGTTTATATCTTTATCATTTTCTTTTAATATTATATTTTCCATTTGCTTTGTTTTACTTTGGTTAGGTATTTTATTTACCAGACTCCATATTGTTTTCATCTTATTTTCTGCATTTGCTGAACCACTAGGTATCCTCATATACAAAGAGATATGCACCTTTTGTGGCAACTTAGTTCCAGACTTCATAGTTACCACTATTATTAGGTTATTGATGGAAATTAATCATTCATCTGCACTAGCAGTCCACTAGCTATCCAAAATCTTAGTCTATAATTGGCCCACAGTACATAAAGTAGAGTTTAAAACAAACATGCACCAACATGTGACTGTTTGCAAAGCCTAGCTGTTAAGTAATTCAAATTGGTACATTTGTTTATTTCTAGGCAGAATATAATTTTGGTTGACTATATAACAATTTAAGCTATCCATGACCTTCAAGCAACTTGTATCATGTTATGTAAACCAGCTGTCAACATAATTTGCAGTCTTAAATGATGACCTTTCTGCTACTGACATTTATAGTGCTTTGCTTAAATGTCAGGGAAAAAGCAATTTAGGCAAGAAAATGGATGAATCTGGTTTTCTGAAACCAGTTTTGTGTAAGCCAATACATGTTTAAGGCAAAACCAAAGGTTTTAAAAACATGAAGTAATAAACACAGTGAAGCAACTCAAATTTGCAAAGTGTTTGATAACATGTACACACATTTTCTTCAATTACATCAAATTTATAACTTCAATGTGTATTTGTGATGATCGGGAGAATCATTCCTGAAATACATATTGAACTGTTTAATTCAAGCAAGTGTGTCATGTTTGAGAAAATCCCTGCCTACATGAAACTACCCACCATATGGAAACATGACAATTATTATTAATTTTTAGATGAGTCGTATTTATTACACATCTGCTTCACTTTCGCTTCACTGTGGTGTTCCAATACAGTTAAATCTCGATGACAATTATTGTTAATTTTCTGAAAAATGGTTGTAACAATTTAAATATTGAAGATATTTTAGATGACTAATAAAGTGTTTAGCTTGAATTTTCTGTGATTGTAGTGCTGACAGTAAGATACAATACAATACAATGTTTATTAGCCACAGACAAAGATTATGGTCTTCAAAAAAGGAAACAGGTTGCGTAAGGATGAAAAATGGGAGGTTAATAGAAGAGAAATAGAGGTAGTAAGGAGATTTGATTATTTGGGTACAAGGTTGAGTTCAGATGGCAGCTGGAAAGAACAAAAAAAGATGGAGGCAAAAGGTAAAATGGCCATGAGAGTGATAAGATCATGCTACAGTAAACTGCCAGATATAAATGTCAAATGGTTGGAGAGGATCTATACGGCAGTAGTAGAAAATAGAATGTTACATGGATCAGAGGTTTGGGGAATAGATGAGGCTTGGCGAGAGACTGATAGAGTGCATAGATCCTTTTGTAAATACATATTGGGATTACCAATAGCATCACCTAATGGGGCAGCACAATTAGAACTAGGCAGGCATTCTACTAAAATTAAAATCTTGTCAACGGCAATGAAATATTTATACAGAATCACTAACTTGGAAGATGGCAATATAATTAAAGAATGTTTTCATATTCGAAAGAGAAGTAACTGGGGTGGGTCTTGGGCACATAAAATGTATGACTTGTTGAAGCAGATAGGTATGGGTCATTCTTGGATAAATGTAGAGTATGGGTATAGAGGCTTCTGGAAAGAAGTTAAGCTAAGATTAGAAGATATTGACAGACAAGACATTTTTGCCAATACAAGTGACAAAAGCTCACTGAGATTATATAGAGAAATAAAACAACCTGGGGGAGGGAAGGATATATAGATATATGTAGTAACTTAGGGCGAGAAGGTTTTGCTTGGGCGAGAACAGGAGTGAGAAACTTGAAAGGTATAGTTCAAGAGAGGGAGGAGAAGAGGATGCAGACTTCCATTGTATATTATATTGTAGTCAAACAAATATATGTAGAGAGCAGGCCTGGCTATGTAAATGGGACAGAAAGGTATAGGTCAAGAGAGGGAGCTAGATTTATGTCCATTGTGTGGAGAAGAGAATGCAGATTTCCATTGTATATTAAATTGTAGTCAAACAAAGATATGGAGAGAGCAGGCTTGGCTACGTAAATGGGACAGAAAGGTATAGGTCAAGAGAGGGAGCTAGATAAATGTCCATTGTGTGGAGAAGAGAATGTAGACCTCCATTGTATATTATATTGTAGTCAAACAAAGATATGGAGAGAGCAGGCTTGGCTACGTAAATGGGACAGAAAGGTATAGGTCAAGAGAGGGAGCTAGATAAATGTCCATTGTGTGGAGAAGAGAATGCAGATTTCCATTGTATATTATATTGTAGTCAAACAAAGATATGGAGAGAGCAGGCTTGGCTACGTAAATGGGACAGAAAGGTATAGGTCAAGAGAGGGAGCTAGATAAATGTCCATTGTGTGGAGAAGAGAATGTAGACTTCCATTGTATATTATATTGTAGTCAAACAAAGATATGGAGAGAGCAGGCTTGGCTACGTAAATGGGACAGAAAGGTATAGGACAAGAGAGGGAGCTAGATAAATGTCCATTGTGTGGAGAAGAGAATGTAGACTTTCATTGTATATTATATTGTAGTCAAAGATATGGAGAGAGCAGGTCTGGCTACGTAAATGGGACAGTTTGGGGGGTGAAGTAGTAATTAGAAAAATGTTGTCAGTAAAAGGAGAAAAGAACAGGAGAAATATAGGGAATTATTTAGGGAAAGTTAAAGAGAGATGGCTAAGAACAATTAAGAGAAAAATGTAGAGTGAGATAGGTGAAATGGCAGAAAGTGTAAAAAGGAGCAGAGGGCCTCCAATACACAAAAACCTAGGGTTAGGTGTATGGGGACTGAATTACTATTCAATGATGGGCAACATGATAGGATTTTCAGGATTTAGGAATATATGGCATATTTCAGTATGGATTTTATAATTGTAATCTTGATTTTGTATTTCCATTTGTTGATGTAAAAGGAAATAAATTACTAAATTACTATTAGCCACAGGAATTCATACAGAATTATAGGCATTGTCAATATAGTTAGAGTATTTTACAATATTTACAATTCATCTATGAGATATTTACAATCTAAAGTTTCCAGATAATTTACACAAATTACTATTCACACTTGAAAACATTAAAACACTTGAGTACAATAACAGATCAACTCAGTTATGAATATTTATGCAGACATGACTCTAGTATTACTCTTAATTTTAATGCTTTGGACAGTTAAAGTTCTTCATTGATGAGTCTTCCAATCTCGGACACATGAAACAAGAATAGAAATAGAATACATTAGTAAAAGAACTGATTAATTTATACTTTACCTGAGTTGTATTCTAAGTATTCATTTACTGAGTAAAACTGATATTTTTAAAGAAATTATGTAGCTCTGCCTTAAACTTATTTACAGAGGATATGTTTTTTTAATTAATTTGGCAAGTGATTGTATAGCTTTAAACCCATGTATTTGACGGAAATCTCAAATAGTTTTGTTTTATGAATATAGGTGTGTAATTCAATTCAATTCAATTCAATTCAATTCAATTTTATTCATCCTTTAGAATCAAATCTGTACATAGTACCTTGATATAGGATACGTCAGTAATTTACACTTAATATTACAAAGTTAAACATCAAATATACCTAACCTACATTCAATTATATTGTGACACAAATTGGATATAATTATGAGTGAGAGAAATGAACAAGCTAAGTAAATTCATATTTTATGATTATCTGGATTTGTTAAATTGCAGATATTCCTTTACTGTGTAAAAGCAGTGCTCCCTTGTTCTAGTTTTAAACACGTTGTAGTTATCTATGCTTTTGATGTCATTAGGAGGGAGTTATAAACTATTGTACAGGAATGCAGTACTCCATTCTTAAACATTGTAGTTCTGATTGAGGTTAAGTGTATATCCTTAATATGCCTCGTGTAATGCATATGAACACTTCCGTTGTTTTGAAAGTTAAATCTATTTCTTTTTACAAATAAAGCTGTCTCCAAAATATAAACACATGCCAAAGGAAGTATGCAAAGCTTTCTGAACAGTGGCTTACATGAACATAGCATTCTTTCATTGCCTATAATTCGAATGGCTTGTTTTTGTTTAATAAATATATCTTTGGCTTCGTGTGTTATGGGTGTGTATTTCAGCATCTGTGACATAGTTCGCAGTATTAGTCTTCATGTGGATCAGTCTTCAAGTGTTGCTAGAAATTATGAACAAATTGTACAGAGATATGGTTTTAATCACAAACACAGATATCCAACTAGGGTCACAATGTTTTCATCTACTAGCATAGACCATATAATTACTAATAAAACATATGGCCCTGGGGACTGTCAGACCTTAGAAACTGGGATCTCTGACCATAAAATTGTTATTATTAATCTACCGGATACGAAAAATCTCAATAAACCAAGGAAATGTATAACCAAGCGTGTGTATAGTAGGGAAAATATAGATGCATTTAAAGAAAAACTAAAAAATATATATTGGCCCTTAAGTCCCCTAAATTCAGTAGATATAAATTATAATAACTTTCTCCGTGAACTCCTAAATCACCGAAATGAGTGCTTTCCAAAAATTACTTGTACACAAATTATTAAAAAATACTCACTAAATTGGTGTACAACGGGGATAAGGGTATCAAGTGTGAACAAAAGATTATTATATACACAATATAAAAAAACAGACAACCCACTCATCATAAGTTACTATAAGAAATACAATAAAATTTATAAAAAAGTAATAAGAAAAGCTAAACAAATGGCCATAGACAACTACATAATAAATTCAAACAACAAAAGCAAAGCCACATGGAAAATTGTAAAAGGAGAATTAGGTTTAAACAAAATAGTAAAATCAAATCTTCCCACGTCTATGCCGAAGAATATAAACACCAACTTGTATGCAGAATCATTAAATAAATTCTTTGTAGATGTTAGTGAACAAATTAGAGATGTTCCTCCCTCAATAAGCGAGGCTGAAGACAAACTGTCTACTGAGTATATGAGGTTAACACCTCCTTTTTTATTTTCCAGCATAACCCCAGATAAAATAGTAAAAGAAATTAGTAACTTAAAATCTAAATCATCTATGGGTTGGGATGAACTTCCACCCTTTCTTATAAAAGAAATTAAATACCAAATATGTGAACCATTAACAGATATAATAAATCAGTCACTAGCTATGGGCATTTTTCCGGATAGAATGAAATATGCCAATGTGACGCCCATTCACAAAGGTGGAATCTGTGAATATAAAAATTTTCGACCCATCTCGATTCTTCCAACGTTCTCAACAATATTTGAAAAAATAGTAAAATCCCAATTAATTTTCTATCTAGAACACTTCAACAAACTGACTGACTCACAACACGGTTTTAGGAGAAACCATTCCACCATATCTGCTCTAATAAATCTTGTAAATGAAATCTCCCAAAAATTAGAAGAAAAGCAACAAACATCAGTGTTAATCTGTGATAACTCAAAGGCTTTCGACTGTGTAATCCATGAAATTTTGTTAAAAAAACTGGAACACTATGGCATAAAAAATAATTCGCTAAATTGGTTCAAATCTTATTTGGAAAATCGTAAGCAACGAATAATCTTAGACGATGGAGAAAAAACTGTTATAACTAATTGGAAACAACTAAAATCTGGTGTTCCACAAGGAAGCGTCTTAGGACCCCTTTTATACATAATATATACAAATGATCTCCCAAACAATATTAAAGCTAAAGCAATAATGTATGCGGATGACACTTCCATCCTTCTACATGGTGGTAATCAATTTGATTTAATTCAGAATACAAAAGAAACACTAAGCACACTAAAAAATTGGTTCGATAAAAATGGTTTAAAACTGAATATGAAGAAAACTGCACTTATACAATTTAAAACACATTCAAGAAAAACAAATACTACAAATTATACAAGTAACATCCCAGTAAGTTCTGCATCTACATGCAAAATCTTAGGTGTACACATAAATGAACAACTAAGATGGGAAGAACATTTTCAATATCTTAGTAAAAGATTAAATAGTGCTTGCTTCAACATGCATTGCATAACAAAAATTACTAACATACAAACAAGAAAAGCTGTTTACTATAGCTATTTCCACTCCATAATGGCATATGGTATCATACTCTGGGGAGCAGCCACGGGTTTTGATAAAATATTTAAATTACAAAAAAAGATTATCCGTATTATGATGCAGGTTAGCTCCAGAAGTTCCTGTAGAAACTTATTTCGTAAATTAAATATACTTACTCTGCCTTCTCAGTATATTTATGAATTAACCAAATACATGTATGAAAATTTTGATAATTATTATATAAAACAGAATGAACACACTCATGGGACCAGAACACAAAAATATCTGAAAGTGCCGGCTCATAGACTTACATTATTTGAAAAAAGTCCTTTCTATGCAGGCATAAAAATGTATAATAAATTACCGCCAAAATTTAGAGAAATTAAAAATAAAACCCAGTTTCTAAACACATTAAAAAAGACTCTTGCTGAAAAAGCATATTATTCAGTAAGAGAATATATGGCAGACAGTCTCTAGGACCAATGTAGCAACTACAAGATTGCATTTGCACATAATTGTTTAAGCATCACTGTACATATTATCTTTAATTGTTTTTGATATATTCTCTTGTATTTCTAATGTTAATCTTGACGAGTCATCTGTTTAATGGGCTCTTGCCCAACCAGTGTAAATGTTTATGACGAATAAATTATTCTATTCTATTCTATTCTATAAACTTGGTAGGGTCAAGACATTCAAATTTTTGAAGTGATTTCTGCAGCTTTCCATTTTTGGAATACCAACCATAATTTATAATGCTTTCTTTTGTAGCTTAAATATCATCTTACTATTTGTAGCATTTCCCCACAATGGTAGTCCATATGATAGTAGTGAATGAAAGTAAGCAAAGTAACAGGTTCTGAGTGCAGTAAATCCTACTTGAGGCTTCAGCTGATGTAAAACAAAACAAACATGCCTCAGCTTTTCTGCTAACTTTTCTATATTTTTGTCCCAACTTAAATTTTTGTCTACCCATAGTCCTAAGAATTTATTTTGCTGTTCAAAATGTATCAATCTGGAGCCAATTCTGATGCAAGGGTTTCCCAATTTCCTACAAGCCTTACGCTGAAAATTTAGTGCTATTGTTTTTTCTTCATTTACAAGCAACTTATTGGCTTTAAACCAATTTAATACATTACTAAACATAAACCAAGTAGTAATTATAATAAACATTCAAGTGTAATGCATATGTATTGTGACTGCGAGGGTTATGTAGAATCAAAAGTCTGGTTTGCAGAAATTTAGAACACTCTTTATTGCAGTAAAAAGACGTGAAATTGACAATCAACTGTTTTCTAGGTCGACTCAGTGCTCTGCTGCATGTAAACAAATGAAAGAAATTACTGTTGGTCAGTTCAGTTGTCGACTGTCACAATAACAATCACACACTTACTGCTTCTAACACTTTGCCGGTATTTGTACTTCCAGTCATTGTTACTAGAATGCTGTAGACCTTACAAGAACATTTGCAGTGCCAAGAGGAAGACAGAACATTCCAGAGCCTCTCTCTCTGTCTCTTTCTCTTGGCAGGCGTCCATCTCTCCTGCCCACGCGCCCAGCTCCCGTTTGTTGCCACAGCTTAAAAATACCACACGGTGACAATATTATTGAGTGTTTGTTATGGATTCATATGTTAATGGCTGAAACAAGAAACAGAGAAGGCAAGGGACCATGATCTACCAACTGTTGAAATGGAATAAAGAATATGACTTGCCTTAGGCAAGTAACAATAGCTCTAAGACTATCTTACTGTTAAATTTGAATGTAAATGGTAAATCCACATAAATGTACTTGACTGTTATTTTGGATGTGGAAAAGATCTTGCGAGAAAATAGCAACTCGTCCTACTTAGAGATTGCACATTAATTTCTAGCCATTGCTTGAAGCAAAATAGCAAAACATAGACTCTGCACCTTCCTCAGGTAATGTAAAGATTCTATAAAGTCCTGAAATATTGTTACAAGACAAAACTTCAGAACCTACATTGCACAATGATTCACATGTCTTTGTTATTAAAAAAGAAACGGGAGAGGGAAATAAGTATTGTCGCGGTACTGGGCATAAAAGTTTTGGCACAAATAGGTAATAGATGGTGGATAATGTTTCACGAGCTTGCATAAGCAGTTAACAATAGCATGGCAAGTGTTCACAAAGCTTACAAACAATGATAGCCAAGATAAAGGATTTGCCGGCACAGCTAGGATTTCACGTTTGGAAGATTCTAGTGATATCTCGATTGACGGAGAGTGGTTGTTCTTCTTGTTTGCTTGAGAAGTTTCTTGAGTAGTGAATGAGATATATAAGCGATTGTGACACGCCAGCTGGGGAGTTAGTTGTAAACAGAGTAAGCAGAGAACTGCTGAGATTGTTGTTGTAACGAGAGCTAATGTAATCTGCTGTCACTGTTGTTATTGTCATCGACCTTGGAAGATTGTGTTATTATGTGATGTAATGTTGTTACGTGAGAATTGAACACTGTATTGCTACGGAAATAAAGAACATTTGGAATTTTGGCAATTTGGACTTTTAATTCTACAAACCCACAAATCACAGTATGTTTTGACACTAACTATTATAAAACAGAAAATTTATCTTGTTGCGCCATTTTGTCCCTTGTTTACAAAAGACATCAGGTAATTGGACAGTGTACAAGAATCAAAGTCTGAAAAAGTACAACTCTAATGAGTGGCTCTATGCACAAAA
Organism: Mantis religiosa; assembly: GCA_030765055.1. NCBI lineage: Eukaryota > Metazoa > Arthropoda > Insecta > Mantodea > Mantidae > Mantis > Mantis religiosa. Next base: position 30,283,358 of record CM060947.1, read on the forward strand.
TATAAACATTCTCAACAATTTGACTCTAACAAACTGTCCTAAAAGTTGCTTTCATGTAAAAGAGCTTTAATTCTTCAGAGATACACCATCTAGACAGCTAACACTGCAACTCAAACACAAAGTGTCATCCCCTTATGAGTTCTGGAGTGTCAAGTATACTTCTGTTAACATATTTCTTCATGCATTTTGTACAAAAATAGACTGTTAGGCAAAACAAGACCAGTAAGAGGAATGGGCAGGCATGCTGCATTAGGCAAAGAAGATATGCATACTTATTGCTGAGTGCCACAGTTTGCTAACAGCAAGACATTTTATAGGTAAGTATATAGAAGAAGTGTATTCATTCATTGCAGGCTGGCAGGTTGTCTGGAACAGCCCGAAGGGTGGTCAAATCATGTACCTGCTCTGGAAAGAGCTTTACCATGTAGTGACGGGATGTGGATGTTGCAGGATGACGGGTGTAAATTAAGTGGGTGTAGAGAAGGGAGGTAGCTTGTTGCTCCTCGAAGAATGATGAACCGGGTGCTACAGTCAACATGCACCGCTGGTGAATAAGTTAATGAACTTGGAAGAAGATAGGTAGAATTTTGAGTTATCCAGATTAAATATTGGGTAGCTGTAATTTATGGAAATTAATTATTCTTTCACACTGGCCGTGTGTAGGCTAAATTGTGGAAACGTTGAGTCAGACTGAAAAATTCAATGCAATAGCCGGGATTTGAACCACGGATCTTCTGGTTTCCGTTCAGCCGCACTACCATTGTGCTACTATGGCCAACGTGCCGATATGACATTAAATTCTCCAACTGACTCGTATTTTCCCGGTAAACCACTAGGAGTTCTCATAAACACATGAGACAACTACCTTAATGACGACTTACTATGCTGTAAGTACTTTAAGACCCGGACTTTATAGTAAACCACTAGGAGTTCTTATAAACACATGAGACAACTACCTTAATGACGACTTACTATGCTGTAAGTACTTTAAGACCCGGGCTTTATAGTAAACCACTAGGAGTTCTCATAAACACATGAGACAACTACCTTAATGACGACTTACTATGCTGTAAGTACTTTAAGACCCGGACTTTATAGTAAACCACTAGGAGTTCTCATAAACACATGAGACAACTACCTTAATGACGACTTACTATGCTGTAAGTACTTTAAGACCCGGACTTTATAGTAAACCACTAGGAGTTCTCATAAACACATGAGACAACTACCTTAATGACGACTTACTATGCTGTAAGTACTTTAAGGCCCGGACTTTATAGTAAACCACTAGGAGTTCTCATAAACACATGAGACAACTACCTTAATGACGACTTACTATGCTGTAAGTACTTTAAGACCCGGGCTTTATAGTAAACCACTAGGAGTTCTCATAAACACATGAGACAACTACCTTAATGACGACTTACTATGCTGTAAGTACTTTAAGACCCGGGCTTTATAGTAAACCACTAGGAGTTCTCATAAACACATGAGACAACTACCTTAATGGCGACTTACTATAATGTAAGTACTTTAAGGCCCGGGCTTTATAGTAAACCACTAGGAGTTCTCATAAACACATGAGACAACTACCTTAATGGCGACTTACTATAATGTAAGTACTTTAAGGCCCGGGCTTTATAGTAAACCACTAGGAGTTCTCATAAACACATGAGACAACTACCTTAATGACGACTTACTATGCAGTAAGTACTTTAAGGCCCGGGCTTTATAGTAAACCACTAGCAGTTCTCATAAACACATAAGACAACTACCTTAATGACGACTTACTATGCTGTAGGTACTTTAAGGTCCGGGCTTTATAGTAAACCACTAGGAGTTCTCATAAACACATGAGACAACTACCTTAATGGCGACTTACTATAATGTAAGTACTTTAAGGCCCGGGCTTTATAGTAAACCACTAGGAGTTCTCATAAACACATGAGACAACTACCTTAATGACGACTTACTATAATGTAAGTACTTTAAGGCCCGGGCTTTATAGTAAACCACTAGGAGTTCTCATAAACACATGAGACAACTACCTTAATGGCGACTTACTATAATGTAAGTACTTTAAGGCCCGGGCTTTATAGTAAACCACTAGCAGTTCTCATAAACACATGAGACAACTACCTTAATGACGACTTACTATGCTGTAAGTACTTTAAGGTCCGGACTTTATAGTAAACCACTAGGAGTTCTCATAAACACATGAGACAACTACCTTAATGGCGACTTACTACATGTAAGTACTTTAAGGCCCGGGCTTTATAGTTAACCACTGTTAGGTCAATTTATGGAAATTAATTATTCTTTCACACTGGCCGTGTGTAGGCTAAATTTTGGAAACGTTGAGTCAGACTGAAAAATTCAATGCCATAGCCGGGATTTGAACCACAGATTTTCTGGTTTCCGTCCAGCCGCACTACCATTGTGCTACTATTTAATGTCATGTCGGCACGTTGGCCATAGTAGCACAATGGTAGTGCGGCTGGACGGAAACCAGAAGATCCGTGGTTCAAATCCCGGCTATGGCATTGAATTTTTCAGTCTGACTCAACGTTTCCAGCTGTAATTTAGTTTAGGCCGGAATGGGGATCATATGGTTACCGGTAATGACCGCAAGACATGGGAGGTAACTGGTATCGCTTTATGCGATGCTCATGGGGTACATAGTCTCCAAGGGATCTGATGAGGGTGCTCTGATGATGAGGCAAACTCTCGAAAAATTTGGTGGCCCGGCGCCTAATTTCATCCTCCACATAGCGGAGGGATGAAGCCTCATGAAGTGGTCTCATGGGGAACCTTGTGCATACAGAATAAATAATCCAAAGACAGAAGAAATGTATCACACAAAGCATGATAATAAATATGATAGCATGCAAAGCCAAGATACCACTTTAAGCAGAAAAGAAGGATCTTTGTGAAAGTGGAGTACAGATAGAGGTAAACTATATAGCAGGCTGTGCTCACTTAGTATAGGCTGTGATAGGCTATCTTGTCTTGGAGAAAAGCAGGAGTAGGATGGGTTCTGTTGTGTTACAGAAACACTGGAGTTATTTTCAACACTGGCTAACTGCTCTTTGTTTCAGATCTGTATATTTGTTAAGTAGTAATTAGCCATAGTAACTGTGACAACACACAAATAGCCTTTATTTTATTCAAAGAGCTGATTAAAACAGTGAAATAATGGCAGGTTTTTTAAAAGGGCATCAGTCTATGTGGTTCTCTCCAATCCCTGAGCAGTTCTTCCGACAATGGATGAGTTGAGACTTGTGTTGTATGCTGTTCTTGCCAGACTTGTAGTCATCTTGCAAGTAGGGTCATTCCTGCAAATGAGAAGCATGTTTTTTACTCTCCATGGGGGTCTTTATTTCAAATTTATTAAACTAATTGTTATAAGAGCATTAAAATGTAATGGAAAATATGCCACTTAAAATACCCCAAAAGTGAATTTTTATCAAAAGATGGCTCTAATCATTATAACAAAACATGAAGGTAAGTAAAAATAAAAGTTTTAATCCATTTTCACATAAATTTGCTGTTTTCAATAGTTTGATTTATAGATTAATAAATATACCCTTGAATAAAGAAGAATTTAATAAAGAATATAAAAATATTATCAATACTGCTTTAATTAATGGTTTTAATAAAGGTTTTATACAAAAGAAAATTGAAAAATTTAAATATCAAAAAGATATTAATGATATTTCTACTCTTAAAAAAATAAAAGATGATTATAAATTTAAAAAATTTACTTACCATCCTTGGTTTAATAAATATTTTCTATTTTTTTTTTTAAAGAAGTTGGTACAACTTTAGTTCCTCATAATAAATATAGTATTAAAAATTTATTACAATTTTCTAAAAAAGATATTATTCCTAATAATGAAAAAATCTGGTATTTATCAATTCAATTGCTTAGATTGTGATCATGTTTATATTGGAAAGACGAAACGTAGTTTGGAAACCACAAAGAAAGAACATTTTCGTAACATTAGATATAAACATTATAAACATTAGCCCATTAGAGCTCGGCTGCTGGGCTCGTTGCCGTCCCGCTGTAGGGGAGCGAGTTCGTTGTGCTGGCCTGTCGGGGGAAGTCTCTATCCAAGTAAACTGTAGGGACCTTTGGGGCTCGGATCGCCTGCCTGGTACCATTAGAGCTCGGCTGTTGGGCTCGTTGGCGTCCCGCTGTAGGGGAGCGAGTTCGTTGTCCTGGCCTGTCGGGGGAAGTCTCTATCCAAGTAAACTGTAGGGACCTTTGGGGCTCGGATCACCTGCCCTGGTACCATTAGGACTCGGCTGCTGGACTCGTTGGCGTCCCGCTGTAGGGGAGCGAGTTCGCTTTCCTGGCCTGTCGGGGGAAGTCTCTATCCAAGTAAACTGTAGGGATATTTGGGGCTCGGATCATCTGCCTTGGTACCATTAGGGCTCGGCTGCTGGGCTCGTTGTCGTCCCGCTGTAGGGGAGCGTGTTCGTTGTTCTGGCCTGCCGGGGGAAGTCTCTATCCAAGTAAACTGTAGGGATCTTTGGGGCTCGGATCATCTGCCTTGGTACCATTAGGGCTCGGCTGCTGGGCTCGTTGCCGTCCCGCTGTAGGGGAGCGAGTTCGTTGTGCTGGCCTGTCGGGGGAAGTCTCTATCCAAGTGAACTGTAGGGACCTTTGGGGCTCGGATCGCCTGCCTGGTACCATTAGGACTCGGCTGCTGGGCTCGTTGCCGTCCCGCTGTAGGGGAGCGAGTTTGTTGTCCTGGCCTGTCGGGGGAAGTCTCTATCCAAGTAAACTGTAGGGACCTTTAGCGCTCTGATCACGTACCTGGTACCATTAGGACTCGGCTGCTGGACTCGTTGTGTCCCGCTGTAGGGGAGCGAGTTCGTTGTCCTGGCCTGTCGGTGGAAGTCTCTATCCAAGTAAACTGTAGGGACCTTTGGGGCTCGGATCGCCTGCCTGGTACCATTAGGACTCGGCTGCTGGACTCGTTGCCGTCCCGCTGTAGGGGAGCGAGTTCGTTGTCCTGGCCTGTCGGGGGAAGTCTCTATCCAAGTAAACTGTAGGGACCTTTGGGGCTCGGATCACCTGCCCTGGTACCATTAGGACTCGGCTGCTGGACTCGTTGGCGTCCCGCTGTAGGGGAGCAGGTTCGTTGTCCTGTCCTGTCGGGGGAAGTCTCTATCCAAGTAAACTGTAGGGATCTTTGGGGCTCGGATCATCTGCCTTGGTACCATTAGGGCTCGGCTGCTGGGCTCGTTGTCGTCCCGCTGTAGGGGAGCGTGTTCGTTGTTCTGGCCTGCCGGGGGAAGTCTCTATCCAAGTAAACTGTAGGGACCTTTGGTGCTCGGATCGCCTGCTTGGGTCCATTAGGGCTCGGCTGTTGGTCTCGTTGGCGTCCCGCTGTAGGGGAGCGAGTTCGTTGTCCTGGCCTGTCGGGGGAAGTCTCTATCCAAGTAAACTGTAGGGATCTTTGGGGCTCGGATCATCTGCCTTGGTACCATTAGAGCTCGACTGCTGGGCTCGTTGTCATCCCGCTGTAGGGGAGCGAGTTCGTTGTCCTGGCCTGCCGGGGGAAGTCTCTATCCAAGTAAACTGTAGGGACCTTTGGTGCTCGGATCGCCTGCTTGGGTCCATTAGGGCTCGGCTGTTGGGCTCGTTGGCGTCCCGCTGTAGGGGAGCGAGTTCGTTGTCCTGGCCTGCCGGGGGAAGTCTCTATCCAAGTAAACTGTAGGGACCTTTGGTGCTCGGATCGCCTGCTTGGGTCCATTAGGGCTCGGCTGTTGGGCTCGTTGGCGTCCCGCTGTAGGGGAGCGAGTTCGTTGTCCTGGCCTGTCGGGGGAAGTCTCTATCCAAGTAAACTGTAGGGACCTTTGGTGCTCGGATCGCCTGCCTTGGTACCATTAGAGCTCGACTGCTGGGCTCGTTGTCATCCCGCTGTAGGGGAGCGAGTTCGTTGTCCTGGCCTGCCGGGGGAAGTCTCTATCCAAGTAAACTGTAGGGACCTTTGGTGCTCGGATCGCCTGCTTGGGTCCATTAGGGCTCGGCTGTTGGGCTCGTTGGCGTCCCGCTGTAGGGGAGCGTGTTCGTTGTTCTGACCTGTCGGGGGAAGTCCCTATCTAAGTAAACTGTAGGGACCTTTGGGGCTCGGATCACCTGCCCTGGTACCATTAGGACTCGGCTGCTGGACTCGTTGGCGTCCCGCTGTAGGGGAGCGAGTTCGCTGTCCTGGCCTGTCGGGGGAAGTCTCTATCCAAGTAAACTGTAGGGATCTTTGGGGCTCGGATCATCTGCCTTGGTACCATTAGGGCTCGGCTGCTGGGCTCGTTGTCGTCCCGCTGTAGGGGAGCGAGTTCGTTGTCCTGGCCTGTCGGGGGAAGTCTCTATCCAAGTAAACTGTAGGGACCTTTGGTGCTCGGATCGCCTGCCTTGGTACCATTAGAGCTCGACTGCTGGGCTCGTTGTCATCCCGCTGTAGGGGAGCGAGTTCGTTGTCCTGGCCTGCCGGGGGAAGTCTCTATCCAAGTAAACTGTAGGGACCTTTGGTGCTCGGATCGCCTGCTTGGGTCCATTAGGGCTCGGCTGTTGGGCTCGTTGGCGTCCCGCTGTAGGGGAGCGTGTTCGTTGTTCTGACCTGTCGGGGGAAGTCCCTATCTAAGTAAACTGTAGGGACCTTTGGGGCTCGGATCACCTGCCCTGGTACCATTAGGACTCGGCTGCTGGACTCGTTGGCGTCCCGCTGTAGGGGAGCGAGTTAGCTGTCCTGGCCTGTCGGGGGAAGTCTCTATCCAAGTAAACTGTAGGGATCTTTGGGGCTCGGATCATCTGCCTTGGTACCATTAGGGCTCGGCTGCTGGGCTCGTTGTCGTCCCGCTGTAGGGGAGCGAGTTCGTTGTTCTGGCCTGCCGGGGGAAGTCTCTATCCAAGTAAACTGTAGGGACCTTTGGGGCTCGGATCACCTGCCTTGGTACCATTAGGGCTCGGCTGCTGGGCTCGTTGTCATCCCGCTGTAGGGGAGCGTGTTCGTTGTTCTGGCCTGCCGGGGGAAGTCTCTATCCAAGTAAACTGTAGGGACCTTTGGGGCTCGGATCACCTGCCTTGGTACCATTAGGGCTCGGCTGCTGGGCTCGTTGTCATCCCGCTGTAGGGGAGCGAGTTCGTTGTCCTGTCCTGTCAGGGGAAGTCTCTATCCAAGTAAACTGTAGGGATCTTTGGGGCTCGGATCACCTGCCTTGGTACCATTAGGGCTCGGCTGTTGGGCTCGTTGGCGTCCCGCTGTAGGGGAGCGAGTTCGTTGTCCTGTCCTGTCGGGGGAAGTCTCTATCCAAGTAAACTGTAGGGATCTTTGGGGCTCGGATCACCTGCCTGGTACCATTAGGGCTCGGCTGCTGGGCTCGTTGTCATCCCGCTGTAGGGGAGAGAGTTCGTTGTCCTGGCTTGTCGGGGGAAGTCTCTATCCAAGTAAACTGTAGGGACCTTTGGGGCTCGGATCACCTGCCTGGTACCATTAGGGCTCGGCTGTTGGGCTCGTTGGCGTCCAGCTGTAGGGGAGCGAGTTCGTTGTTCTGACCTGTCGGGGGAAGTCCCTATCTAAGTAAACTTTAGGGACCTTTGGGGCTCGGATCGCCTGCCTTGGTACCATTAGGGCTCGGCTGCTGGGCTCGTTGTCGTCCAGCTGTAGGGGAGCGAGTTCGTTGTCCTGGCCTGCCGGGGGAAGTCTCTATCCAAGTAAACTGTAGGGACCTTTGGTGCTCGGATCGCCTGCTTGGGTCCATTAGGGCTCGGCTGTTGGGCTCGTTGGCGTCCCGCTGTAGGGGAGCGAGTTCGTTGTCCTGGCCTGCCGGGGGAAGTCTCTATCCAAGTAAACTGTAGGGACCTTTGGTGCTCGGATCGCCTGCTTGGGTCCATTAGGGCTCGGCTGTTGGGCTCGTTGGCGTCCCGCTGTAGGGGAGCGAGTTCGTTGTCCTGGCCTGTCGGGGGAAGTCTCTATCCAAGTAAACTGTAGGGACCTTTGGTGCTCGGATCGCCTGCCTTGGTACCATTAGAGCTCGACTGCTGGGCTCGTTGTCATCCCGCTGTAGGGGAGCGAGTTCGTTGTCCTGGCCTGCCGGGGGAAGTCTCTATCCAAGTAAACTGTAGGGACCTTTGGTGCTCGGATCGCCTGCTTGGGTCCATTAGGGCTCGGCTGTTGGGCTCGTTGGCGTCCCGCTGTAGGGGAGCGTGTTCGTTGTTCTGACCTGTCGGGGGAAGTCCCTATCTAAGTAAACTGTAGGGACCTTTGGGGCTCGGATCACCTGCCCTGGTACCATTAGGACTCGGCTGCTGGACTCGTTGGCGTCCCGCTGTAGGGGAGCGAGTTCGCTGTCCTGGCCTGTCGGGGGAAGTCTCTATCCAAGTAAACTGTAGGGATCTTTGGGGCTCGGATCATCTGCCTTGGTACCATTAGGGCTCGGCTGCTGGGCTCGTTGTCGTCCCGCTGTAGGGGAGCGAGTTCGTTGTCCTGGCCTGTCGGGGGAAGTCTCTATCCAAGTAAACTGTAGGGACCTTTGGTGCTCGGATCGCCTGCCTTGGTACCATTAGAGCTCGACTGCTGGGCTCGTTGTCATCCCGCTGTAGGGGAGCGAGTTCGTTGTCCTGGCCTGCCGGGGGAAGTCTCTATCCAAGTAAACTGTAGGGACCTTTGGTGCTCGGATCGCCTGCTTGGGTCCATTAGGGCTCGGCTGTTGGGCTCGTTGGCGTCCCGCTGTAGGGGAGCGTGTTCGTTGTTCTGACCTGTCGGGGGAAGTCCCTATCTAAGTAAACTGTAGGGACCTTTGGGGCTCGGATCACCTGCCCTGGTACCATTAGGACTCGGCTGCTGGACTCGTTGGCGTCCCGCTGTAGGGGAGCGAGTTAGCTGTCCTGGCCTGTCGGGGGAAGTCTCTATCCAAGTAAACTGTAGGGATCTTTGGGGCTCGGATCATCTGCCTTGGTACCATTAGGGCTCGGCTGCTGGGCTCGTTGTCGTCCCGCTGTAGGGGAGCGAGTTCGTTGTTCTGGCCTGCCGGGGGAAGTCTCTATCCAAGTAAACTGTAGGGACCTTTGGGGCTCGGATCACCTGCCTTGGTACCATTAGGGCTCGGCTGCTGGGCTCGTTGTCATCCCGCTGTAGGGGAGCGTGTTCGTTGTTCTGGCCTGCCGGGGGAAGTCTCTATCCAAGTAAACTGTAGGGACCTTTGGGGCTCGGATCACCTGCCTTGGTACCATTAGGGCTCGGCTGCTGGGCTCGTTGTCATCCCGCTGTAGGGGAGCGAGTTCGTTGTCCTGTCCTGTCAGGGGAAGTCTCTATCCAAGTAAACTGTAGGGATCTTTGGGGCTCGGATCACCTGCCTTGGTACCATTAGGGCTCGGCTGTTGGGCTCGTTGGCGTCCCGCTGTAGGGGAGCGAGTTCGTTGTCCTGTCCTGTCGGGGGAAGTCTCTATCCAAGTAAACTGTAGGGATCTTTGGGGCTCGGATCACCTGCCTGGTACCATTAGGGCTCGGCTGCTGGGCTCGTTGTCATCCCGCTGTAGGGGAGAGAGTTCGTTGTCCTGGCTTGTCGGGGGAAGTCTCTATCCAAGTAAACTGTAGGGACCTTTGGGGCTCGGATCACCTGCCTGGTACCATTAGGGCTCGGCTGTTGGGCTCGTTGGCGTCCAGCTGTAGGGGAGCGAGTTCGTTGTTCTGACCTGTCGGGGGAAGTCCCTATCTAAGTAAACTTTAGGGACCTTTGGGGCTCGGATCGCCTGCCTTGGTACCATTAGGGCTCGGCTGCTGGGCTCGTTGTCGTCCAGCTGTAGGGGAGCGTGTTCGTTGTTCTGACCTGTCGGGGGAAGTCCCTATCTAAGTAAACTGTAGGGACCTTTGGGGCTCGGATCACCTGCCTGGTACCATTAGGGCTCGGCTGCTGGGCTCGTTGTCGTCCCGCTGTAGGGGAGCGTGTTCGTTGTTCTGACCTGTCGGGGGAAGTCCCTATCTAAGTAAACTGTAGGGACGCTGCCCTCTGTACTCGTGACTTCTTGGGTCGGCCACCCTCTGTCTCCTTGGCCTCTTCCTTCCTCCTGGGGGTGCCCTCACTTGGGGGCATAAGAACAATGGGCCCAGCATGGTGACCTACGTACCGAATCCCTTCCGTAATGAAATAATCCTAATCTCGTTGGGGCCTACATTCAAGGGCGTCCTGGACCAAAATATCTTCCTTGGTGATTGTGTCAATGAACATAGAGATCTTGATACTGCTCGTGTCAAGGGTCAAGTGAGGTAAGCTTCCTTAGTTTCGGGAAGGGTAGTTCGTAGCTCTTGATGGTTCTTTTAGTAAATCCTTGCTGTATGTCGGGACTGGCGATAGTTAGGAGGTCTCCTTTTTGAGGTTTCTTAAAACCCTGTGCAAAATTTGATTATAAAAACGTCGCGCAATTTCAAAAGTATCGCAATGCGACACTCTGAACAGGTGATTATCGCTTTACCTACAAGGAAGTGTGTAAATGTGAGTTGAAAATTTATCCTGGATTAGCAAGTTGTAGATAAAACAATACGCTTGTATAAGAATAGCTAGTTGGTATAAGAGTAAGTACAGAAAATCATGTGAATGCAACATATCAGATTTGTTAAACACTTTCACTGCTTTTATACTGTTACGAGATAAGATTAAAACTAGAAACATCCGATGTATTGCACTTCTACTCATATGTACGTGTTGTGAACTTACAGCAAGTTGCAGGTTTAAAAGGAATGTAGCAGCCTAAAGCGATAGTCACATTTTAGAAAGAGCTACTGTTTATTTAAGATTTGTCGGAGCTATTGTCATAATTTCTTTAAACATATGCCCAGAAATACCCTAAGATAGAGCAGCATCGAACAAGAAATTACTGCTACAACTTTGAACAGTATAACGCTGCACAACAATGTGAAACAAAACAATATGGCATCAAGTGAACGCTACAAAAGTTGACAATCAATTGTTCTTTCAACTACAGTGTGAGGACAAGGTTTGGAAAGGTAGAGTTGAACTGAGAATTTCAATGCCACGGAACCTTGTCCTATAAAACCTTTCCAAACCATGTCCTACACACTCCTAGTGTGAAAAAACTGTTAATTTCCATTAATTGACATAATAGTTGTTAAGTCTGGGACTTAAAGTACTTAAGAGTATTGTAAGTCGTCACAAAAGTTAGTACCTGATTGTATATGAGAGCCCCTAGTAGTTTACCGGGAGAAATCGTCGTCGGAAGCTGGCAGGCTGAGGACAACTTGACTGTGATAAATTCCGTTAAGGCTGCTGTGGTGGCCTTAATGTTATTTGGTAGAATTCTCCCATCTTATTCTTTGACCAGAACAGGTGAATGTAAGGAAGTTGGCGGGGAAGCGGTGCTTTGTTAATAAGATGGCTTGGCTTTTCTGCACCGGGAGAAATACCAGTTAGTTGGATAGCTGGCATCTTGACCATAGTAGCTCATGATTAAGAGCTATCGGACGGAGACCGGGAGATTCGTGGTTCAAATCTCAGCTATGGCATTAAATATTTAGTCTGACTCTATCTTTCCAAACTACAAATATTATTTGATATAAATTGTGTATTATAACGAGATGTATATTTATGATGCAATATTATTTTCTCAATGTTTGCACCTCACGGATTACAGAGAATGAAAGGTCTTCTTTATAAGCAATCGCAGAAAATTCAAGACATGCATTTTATTTTTTATGCAAGTAACTTAATATCGGCATTTTAATCAAAAGTATTTAAGACTTTTTGAGGAATTCAAAGACAATGGAAATATTTATCCGTAATGAATTGTTTGGGGAAATTTTCTTAAAAGCTTGGCGTCGCGTTCTTGGAACACATCCAATATAAACATATTTGTCTATCAATTTACTTCTTAAAACACATATACATATACGATTGCATTTTGTTAAAACATCTTTTGGGTTCAGGAAGCTTTAGAACTTTTAAATGAAATACTGGTATTGATTTTTTAGTGGAGCATATAATGTAATTACCAGAGAAAGTAATCATGCTGCACAGAATCACAAACACAGTCTTACAAAATCAGCCTGATCTCTTCCTTATATAGTTTTGTAAGAAGTATAGTAAAAATGATTTTGCGTCCTGATATTCAATTGTTATTTGACATAAAGATACTCCAAAATGTTTTCCTCTAATCATAGCACATAGAATAATAACAAGCACAACCAGAAAACTATAAATAATAAAGGAACAATAACTATTTCCTTACATTAGTTGATATCTGTATTTTAAAATAAAACAAAATTTGGGTTCTTATATTGCTTAATTAGTGAACAGCTCTACATTATATAAAATCAAACAAGTAGTCGTCTAGTAAACAGGATCCCAGGTTTGGTGTCTCGCTGACACACATCGCTTCACTTTTCTTATGCAGTTGTGTTTCATCCTGACAGTTCCATCTCTGTTTTCAAAGTCGTTGACTGCTATTTAAGTAATATGGGTCGAAAATGTCGTGAAACTACAAAAGAAGAGAGAGAAATTTGCAACCGGTTATTTAAAAATGAAATCTATTTAAGAAATTGGAGAAACCATTGGAAGACCTACCAGTACAGTGAAGACTATTATTTACAGGTTTGATCAGAACAAAACTTATCATAATCAATCAAGAAGCGGTCGTCCTGCAGTTCTGTCCGAGATGGGGAAACGACAGTTACTTAGAGAAGTCAAGAAAAATCCTAAACTAAGTGCTAAACTTGCTATTGCAGTTCAAACACAAACAGGAAAGTCGGTTTCAACACAAACTATAAGAAACGTGCTTTATGAAGTTGAGTGTGGAGACCGAGCAGTCCGTACAAAACCATACATCAGTAAATTCAACAGAAAGAAACGAGTTGCCTTTGCAAAAGAACATACGAGGTTTGATTTCTGGAAGAAGGTTGTACTTACCGACGAGAGTCAGTTTGAGCTCTTTAAGTCAAAAGGGCGAGTAATAGTGTGGAGAAAAAAGAATTGTGAGCTTGAGGAGAAAATGTAACAGGTTCAGTTAAACACGGAGGCACTTCACTACTTGTCTGGGGCTGCATGAGTACAAATGGTGCAGTGGATTTGTGTTTTATTGATGGAATTATCAACCATAAGATTTATATAAACATCTTAACAGCACATCTGTCCAGAAGTGTGAATAGTATGGGTCTTTCTGAGGATTATATTCTCACACAAGATAATGATCCAAAACACACAGCTCTAGATACAAGGTTATGGTTGTTGTATAATACTCCACGATGTATGTCCACAACATCGCAATCCCCAGACATGAACACAATAGAGAATTTGTGAAGTATACTGGACAAAATATTAGGAATCATCAGATATATAATATAAATGTTCTAAAGAACGCTGTACTAGAGGAATGGTGTAAAATTACAATAGAAACAAGACAATCTTTGGTAAAATCCATGTCAAGGAGAATGTAAGAGATTATAAAGAGGAATGGAGGGCCTACTAAGTGCTAAACGTAACATTCTACACCATCTTCAGTATGCACACGAATACTTATTTTGTATTCTATGTTGTATATCTTTTATTTTGAATGTTTAACAATGTTTATGTGAATAGATACTATATATGTTTCTTTATTGTATTCTCTGTTACTCTAATCAATAAACAAGACAGGGTCCCTACTGTACTTTATTCTGATGATTTTCCACTATCCATACGTCCTTAAACATAAACTCATCATTAGACGAATACTTTTTGGAGTAACTGTATATCGTTTTCTTCACCGAAGTTCCTAAGCCAACTGAAATATTTTTAACACCTCTTTCAATTCAGAAGAGTGTTTATGTTATTGTTGCACATGGCATGTATTTATCTGCATTTGTTTTTACTTTAATATTTACAGCTGCTCTTAGGAAAATAAACGTTAAGTTTGAATCACAGAACTTTGACCGAATATTTCTGTGAGTACCTCTAGAACTCCTTCCGTGGTACCTTGCAGATAGATCTTCCAGTGGTTGTTGAAACAGTAATACAACTCGGGAACAATCTGGAGAGCAATCATTGGCGAATTGCTTTTAATGCTGTAATCTCTAGCCGTGAGGAGTTTAGGCCTACCACTTTTGGGTTTAAGACAGATTTTCGTGATGTCTCTATCTGCGATAATTCGGAGACGGTTTTGGGGTTACTGTGCAGTCTAATTATACCCAGGGTTCATTTTTATTTATTTTCCGCCCTCCGATTGAGCAAGAATGACGTCATAGTTGACTGGCGAGTCAATCTTGAAATCATAATGCCCTTTACGGAGAAAAAGCGATAAATTTTGCACAACAGTAAGCAAATTACAGCGCACTCAGTGTGGTTGCTCTGGTAACTAATACAACCAGCTTCCCCTGGATATGAACACAGACCACCGCGTCTTCATGGTTGAATGCTACTTTCGTACCGGCGACATATAAATATAACTTAAACCGCTGCTTAGAGGAGTTTATACAAGGCTATCCAGCATTCAGACAAGTCCCTCTGAGCGTAATGTTGTCAAAAGTGCCCAGATAACGTCAAATTGACATACTTTTGTTTGTAACATAAACGTCTTACATTTTATCAGTATACCATATAGATTTTTGTCACTCTCACACTTAATTAAAATATTTATTAATGTTGGTGTCCTTATGTCTTTTAAAACCAATAGGTACATCAAACATTTCCAAGATACAGGATCAGTTACTCGCAAAAAGAGAGACACTGGACGCTATAAAGTGACTGGTCCCAATCTAGAAGTAATAAATAATGTTATAACAGAAAGGCCTCAAGCATACCTTCTCGCAATACAGACAATGTTTAAGGGGAAGAGAGAAAGGAAATATAAGAAAATGGACACATAAGACTATGTACTAGAGATATTTTCTTGTTTAGACTTGGATAAAAACTTTGTACATATTGTAACACTAATTTATTTTTCATTCCTAGAATATGTTCTGCTAATTTTCTGGTTTGTAATGAAGTTACATTGTGAGGAAACTGTGGGTGATAGAAAAGAATTGAGATCAAATTGAAATATTTCTATTTGATGTGACAGGTTTACAATATGCATATATGTCTACTATAACAAAGAAACAGATGTTCATTGTGAAATAAGTGTTCATTGACGTATCACTTCGTATATTCTTCATGGTATACTTTTATGACTGCATAATTAGCTTTGCAGTGCATTGCATTGCAGTATATCGTATCTACGTACCAGGCGAAATTACGCACCTTTATATTACGCGGGTGGGACCTACCTCTCAAATAGTATATTTACCTGCGGGTAGAGGGAGACATCAAGGGTGCTGTCAGTACATCAAATACAATAGCAAATCGCTAGGGGATTCGTATATAAACTTCCTCCATCAGCGATGCTATTGATGACGTCAAATTTTGCGTGGTAAAATCACAGAAAAAAATGAACATCGTGTATTTTTTCTCTCTTAGACAGTCATCCTATTTTACTTCACTTCCTGTTGACATCTGTCTGTGCATGCAGGTCACTTGCTGTGAGACAAACAAATGCAGGCTGCACAGAAAGAACAGGTAGCAAGTGACGTAACCGTACGAGTACTTTTTGTACCTGAGAAATTATAAAAAAATTAGCTTTGCTTTTATAGAAGTGACACAGTGTTTATAACATTTCTATTTTCTTTTAAATAATACAATCAGTCCAACAAATGTCGCTATATGCATTATAAATTCTTGAGAATATCAATCCTCATCGAGGGTTCTGTACAGTAGAAATACTTCCCGTTGTCACTGTACGTATGTCTGTTGACGGGTCAAAATCTCTACAGCGATTTTAGAAACTTAACTTCCTTTCGCGTGGAGCGCTAGTCTTATCCAAGTGTTCATAGTGAACCAGTTTTGTAGGCAGGCTGTAGACGGTACCCGACCTAGTTTTGAAGCAATGGACCGTGTTATGCCCCTCCCCTCTAGTTAAACCACTTTTAATTTCAGTCTGTTGCCACATACTGTCTGTAGGCAAGGACGTTCACCCTGCTGCAACGAGGGTGCAAACAATTCCCTTATGCAATAGCCTTTCTGTGGTCGAACCCTATTTATTTTAGCCTCCAACCTAGAAAATCGTAATTAATATCACTTTATACTAATAAATAATTACCTAAAATTAACTTTACTTCGATACACGAGGGCTGTTCTATAAAGAATGATAACAATTTTTTTTGACAACGTACCTTTACTCATCCTCATAATTTTGATGGTCCTTCTCAAAATAGTCTCTCCTGAATGTGATGTACTTGTCCCAGCGTTTCTGCCAGTCTTCAAAGACATACTGGAAACCATTTTTGAGAGATCCTTCAAAATCGTCTCCGCAGCCTTCACCTCTGCTTCTGATGATGGATAATGTCTCCCACGAAGGCGTTTCTTCAAGTTAGGGAATAGAAAAAAGTCACATGGAGCTAAATCTGGACTATAGGGAGGGTGAGGTATGCAGTTCACGTTGATTTCTGCAAGATATTCAGCAACAACATTGGCAATATGTGGTCGCGCATTATCGTGGTGCAGCATCCAGCCTGCTTCACGGAAATGTGGTCTTTTGCGCCTGATATGGACTTGCAATGTTTTCAGGACATCCCTGTAGTATTGTCGACTTACTGAGTTGTATGCAGGTACAAAATGCTGATAAACCATTCCATGAATTACAAGAATGAGATAACCATAAATTTCCCAGCAGAGGCAGCCACTTTTGCTATTTTGGAGGTTGGTGATGAAGGAGATTTCCACACTGAGCTTTGCTCTTTGCTCTCAGGATCAAAATGATGTAGCCAAGTTTCATCAGCAGTGATTACGTTTGAAAGAAACTCCGGATCTTCCTCTAACATCAACTTTAACTGCATGCAGACCTGCATGCGAGTGTCCTTTTGTTCGGGAATCAACAGTCTTGGAACCCATCGCGCACAAACACGTCTCATGTGTAATGTTTCTGTCACCAACGTGTGGGTTCGATCCCAGGCGGCCGCAAAGTGAGATTTGTGGTGGACAACACGGCGCTGGGGCGGGTTTTCTCCGGGATCTCCGGTTTCCCCCGCCATCTCATTTCACCGGTATTCCATCTTCATCTCATGTATCATCAGTGTCACCGCCTGTGGTGCCGTATGTAGTAAAAGCGGGCGTTAAACACTACACATTTCATTTCAGCAACGTGTGGGTGGCACCCAATGAAATGTTCAGTATTTCAGAAAGTGATCTTAAGGTAATTCGTCGATCCTCTCTCACAATGGCAACTGCAGTGTTGATGTTTTCTTCCGTAAGAGCAGTAACTGGAGCACCGGATCCACCTTCCTTTGAAATTGAATGTCTGGCTTCTTTAAACATTTTAAGCCACCTTCGAGCTGTGCTGTAGGGAAGAACAGACTCTCAATAAGCCTCCTGTAACATTGTATAGGCCTCAACTGAATATTTGTTGAGACGAAAGCAGAATTTCAAAGCTGCATATTGTTCCTCGCGTGTTACCTCCATTGCAGCGGTAGGCGATACTGAACATGTCTGAACTTGCCTGGTTCTCACAGGCGGGAACCAGGAGTATCAACAATGAAACTACTACGGCGTGTTTGTTTCTTATGAAGCTAACAGAATATAATAAGATTGAATTTTAAAGCGAAAAATTATAAGCATTCTTTATTGAACAGCCCTCCTATTAGCTGAAAGAACTCTGAGGTTACATTCACACGGTTTTTTATGTTCATTCTTCTAATTTTCATACAAAAGTGTGTTATATCTTCCTGTTAACAGAGATAAAGTTTCATAATTAGGTCTAGGAAGCTGTGGACCAATAAATTGTCTAAGAAGGACCTTTAAAAATACCTAAAAATATCCTTGAAAGGAACTAAAGATTGGGGAAAATATCTAAAGAGGTGATATCTACAAATTAATACATTAATTTTCAATTATATTCAAGTGATATGGAGCACATAGAGAAAGAACAAACTGCATGTAAGAAGTGCTTCTGTTTCAGCAACCAACAATGGACATTCTGGTCATAAAACTTACCTCAGTTGGTGTTACAGTCATCTTTAAATTCTTAGGTGTAAACGATCGTCTTTTTTGTGACAGCAAACTTCTCTGCACATCAACAGATGTCATTGGTGCATACTTGAAACGAGTGAAGTCTTGTGGAGGAATATAACGTGATATTTAGAGAGGGTTTACTAGGTTCTTTGCTGGTGCTAATGACTTGAATACAATAGAAAGTGTCCTCTCACCTGTAGCCAGTCTTAGAGGTGTGCATTAGTTAAAAGAAATTACAATTTACGCTAGACTGTGTTGAACAGTAAAATTCAGACAAAAGAATTTAAAGTAGAAAAGAAAGAAACAAAAGAAAGCGGTAAGCGAAACAAAAATGCAATAATAAAGAATCTTTAAATAAAAAATAGAAAAAAGGCAAAAAAGGACAAATAAAACCCTCCATTTATTACCTATAGTGACCCATAATTAACATATGTTGGGTCTTATCTTCAAATACAGTGCGATCCATATAAATCTGAACTATTTTAATAAGCCATAATTTTTGAATAAATAATAGCACACACGTGTAACTTTGGGAGAATATAATACACAATTGGAAGATTACATTACACTATTTACATCTCAGAGAAAATGTTGGGAGTGTCCTCCACCAGCCTCTTATTCCAGTCCATAGCGAGGTGTACAGATGAGGCATGGTTTCATCTGTCAGGCTACATAATCACACAAAACACCAGATATTGCGCTGCTGTAAACCCCCAAATGATCCACGAAACCCCACTGAATGATGGTGCGCGGTGTCAGCTTCCAGGATCGTTGGTCCCATTTTCTTTGTTACGGCTGTAGACACTGAAGTTTAAATGCGTATCTTCAAGACATTTGTGGAGCAGCTGGATGATATCGAATTGAGAGAAGGTTATTTCCAGCAAGATGGAGCAACGTACCATACATCTAATGACACCATGGAACTTGTAACCAGTTTCTTTGATAATCGAGTAATCTCAAAAGGTCTGTGGCTCACAGATCCCCCAACCTAACCTCACCGGATATTTTCTTGTGGGTGTATCTAAAAATAGAGTGTACCAGAATAGGCCACGGACAATTGATGTACTCATGGAATCCATTCGAACCGAAATAAGTAACATTGGAGAGGATACTCTCCGTAAAACTTCAGAGAATATGGTGAGACGAGTACAAACATGTATAGATGTTAGCTTAATGTGAAACAAACACGCCGTAGTAGTTTCATTGCTGGTACTCTTGGTTCCCGCCTCTGAGTACCAGGCAAGTTCAGACATGTTCAGTATCGCCTACTGCTGCAATGGAGTTAACATGCAGTTAAAGTTGATGTTAGAGGAAGATCCGGAGTTTCTATCAAACGTAATCACTGCTGATGAAACTTGGCTACATCATTTTGGTTCTGAGAGCAAACAGCAAAGCTCAGTGTGGAAATCTCCTTCATCACCAACCCCCAAAAAAGTAAAAGTGGTTGTTTCTGCTGGGAAAGTTATGGTCATCTCATTCTTTGATATTCATGGAATGGTTTATCAGCATGTTGTACCTGCACACACATCAGTAACTGGACAATACTACAGGGATGTCCTGAAAACATTGCAAGTCCATATCAGGCGCAAAAGACCACATTTCCGTGAAGCAGGCTGGACGCTGCACCACGATAATGCTCGGCCGTATATTGCCAATGTTGTTGCTGAATATCTTGTAAAAATCAACGTGAAGTACATCCCTCACCCTCTCTATAGTCCGGATTTAGCCCCATGTGACCTTTTTCCATTCCCTAACTTTAAGAAACGCTTTCGTGGGAGGTATTATCCATCATCAGAAGCAGTAGTGAAGGCTGCGGAGGTGATTTTGAAGGATCTCTCAAAAAATGGTTTTCAGCATGTCTTTGAAGACTGGCGGAAACGCTGGGACAAGTAAATCGCATTCAGGGGAGACTTCGATTTTTGAAAAGTACGAGTTCGGTATATAATGCATTTTAAAATCCTATGTTCTATGCTAACCCAAGAAAAAAAAAAACAATCAAACGAAATACCGACTTACCACTTTTCAAACCAATAACAAATAACGTCTCATGTCAAGAACCTTTATTTGACACAGATTTTATGCCTTAATGACTTCATTTTCTGCGCTGTAATATATTGTCTTCTTTTAAGTTTTATCAATTATACAGAACCATTCACAAAAAATAAGAGTTCACACGGTATTTGTTTCAAATTCAATATATGCATTTTATTTGTCATGTAAATATTTTAAACACGTATTTTAATTATAACGTATTAGTCTTTTCTGGGGAAGGGGAAAAGTAAATACAACAAACGAGTTTCATGTTAAAGTAGTAATTTTCGCTTTTTAATTATGCCTCTTCGCTCTCTGTCTCTTTCGCTCACTATTTCAAACAAATGAACATAGAAAATGTAATATTTAATTACAAACATTAGCGAGCAGTTTTAATTTCGCGTACATATTATGTGAGGATTCACCGGCGAAGTTCTGTGTAGACATTGTAAGGGGTGCCCAGGTAACTCTGACACTTTCAGGCTCATACATGCTGGTGTACTTGAGATGTTTCAGAAACTTCTAACTCATGCAATAGATTTAAAATAAAAGTATAGTCATAACTTCAGGCAAATTGAAAAAAGTAACACAAAATGTGTTGAACCAATTTCTTGGACAATCCTGTTGGAGATTCTGGTGGACCTACCTGCAATTGTAGCATTATTTCCGTCTGCCCATTCTTGAACACAAATGATCCATTATACATGATGTCCAAAAATTAGACCGACTAACTTAGGGAGCTTAAGATAGAGACTGATTTTTCCTGTGGCTTCCGTGATAGTTTCGTATCTGTAACATAAATATTTGAACAGAGCTGGTTTTTATGTATAATGTCGGTAGGCGGCAGCACTCTCGTATTGGTAGGTTGTTAGTAATGCTCTATTTCGTAGACCCTACGTGCATTTCGCATACCAGACAGTGGAGGTGATGTGAGAGGAACAGTACAGCGCAATCAAATTCTGTTTTCGTTTAAACCATAGAGCCACCGAAACTTCGTACAGTGAAGATGCATTACCTCGTGCAACAGTGTTTAGGTGGTTCAAGGACTCCAAAGAAGGTCGACTTGTCAGTGTTAAGCAAGGTGGGCCTAGTGTTTCGACTTCTGCTGTGACTGAAGTTAACATCAACAGAGCATCATTATGATCCTGAAGGAAAACAAGCCAGCACAGTGTAGAAATCGCCAGGTTCTCCAACACCAAAAAAGGCAAAAGTTGTTCCATCTGCAGGGAAAGTGAGGGTGACTGTAATGGAATGATTTACCAGCATGCAATGCACGGCCTCACGTCACATGCAGTTCCCCCTCACACTACTGTTACAGCAGCATACTACATGTCAGTATTGGCTACACTGATGAAGCACATTGCAAAGAAACGACCAGAGCTTTCTCGGACTGGGTGACAACTTCATCATGACAATGTATGACCTCACGTCACATGCAGTTCCCACTCACACTACTGTTACAGCAGCATACTACACGTCAGTATTGGCTACACTGAGGAAGCACATTGCAAAAAAACGACCAGAGCTTTCTCGGACTGAGTGGCGACTTCATCATGACTATGCACGACCTCACGTCACATGCACTTCCCACTCACACTACTGTTACAGCAGCATACTACACGTCAGTATTGGCTACACTGAGGAAGCACATTGCAAAGAAACGACCAGAGCTTTCTCGGACTGAGTGACGACTTCATCATGACAATGCACGACCTCACGTCGCATGCAATTCCCCCTCACACTACTGTTACAGCAGCATACTACACGTCAGCATTAGCTACACTGAGAAAGCACATTGCAAAGAAACGACCAGAGCTTTCTCGGACTGGGGGACGACTTCATGATGACAATGCACGACCTCACGTCACATGCACTTCCCACTCACACTACTGTTATAGCAGCATACTACACGTCAGTATTGGCTACACTGAGGAAGCACATTACAAAGAAACGACCAGAGCTTTCTCGGACTGGGTGACGACTTCATCATGACAATGCACGGCCTCACGTCGCATGCAGTTCACCCTCACACTATTGTTACAGCAGCATACTACACGTCAGTATTGGCTACACTGAGGAAGCACATTGCAAAGAAACGACCAGAGCTTTCTCGGACTGGGTGACGACTTCGTCCTGCCAATACACGGCCTCGCGTTGCACTTTCTGGCTCGATTCAACATTACCGGTGTACCACATCCACCTTATAGCGCCGATCTTGCACCCTGTGACTTGTTTTATTCCCATCACTAAAGGCAAAGCTTAGGGGTATTCGATTTGAGAACTCTGAAGCAGTGCTCAAGAAAAGTGAGGCGATTCTCAAGGACCTGACAAAGAATGGTCTGCAGCACGTGTTCAAGAACTGGCAGAGGCATTATAAAAAGTGCATTGAAGTAGGAGGGGACTACTTTGAAAAATATCATGTAAACATTGAATTTCAGTAATAAACATCTGTAAAAAAATCACTGTCAGTCTTTTCTGATCAGCCGTAGTAAAATTCAAAGTTTGGACAAGCAATAATTCAGGTAAATAGAGCCAACATGAAAAATTCAATGCCATGGCCGGGATTTGAACCACGGATCTCCTGGTTTCCATCCAGGCGCTCTAAACCATTGACCTACCATGGCCAACGTGCCAATATGACGTTAAATTCTCCAACTGACTGGTGTCTTTCCCGGTAAACTACTAGGAGTTCTCATAAACACATGAGACAACTATCTTAATGCCGACTTACTATGGTGTAAGTACTTTAAGGCCCGGGCTTTATAGTAAACCACTAGGAGTTCTCATAAACACATGAGACAACTACCTTAATGACGACTTACTATGTTGTAAGTACTTTAAGGTCCGGGCTTTATAGTAAACCACTAGGAGTTCTCATAAACACATGAGACAACTACCTTAATGACGACTTACTATGTTGTAAGTACATTAAGGTCCGGGCTTTATAGTAAACAACTAGGAGTTCTCATAAACACATGAGACAACTACCTTAATGACGACTTACTATGTTGTAAGTACTTTAAGGTCCGGGCTTTATAGTAAACCACTAGGAGTTCTCATAAACACATGAGACAACTACCTTAATGACGACTTACTATGTTGTAAGTACATTAAGGTCCGGGCTTTATAGTAAACCACTAGGAGTTCTCATAAACACATGAGACAACTACCTTAATGACGACTTACTATGCTGTAAGTACTTTAAGGTCCGGGTTTTATAGTAAACCACTAGGAGTTCTCATAAACACATGAGACAACTACCTTAATGGCGACTTACTATGCTGTAAGTACTTTAAGGTCCGGGCTTTATAGTAAACCACTAGGAGTTCTCATAAACACATGAGACTACTACCTTAATGGCGACTTACTATGCTGTAAGTACTTTAAGACCCGGGCTTTATAGTAAACCACTAGGAGTTCTCATAAACACATGAGACAACTACCTTAATGACAACTTACTATGTTGTAAGTACATTAAGGTCCGGGCTTTATAGTAAACAACTAGGAGTTCTCATAAACACATGAGACAACTACCTTAATGACGACTTACTATGTTGTAAGTACTTTAAGGTCCGGGCTTTATAGTAAACCACTAGGAGTTCTCATAAACACATGAGACAACTACCTTAATGACGACTTACTATGTTGTAAGTACATTAAGGTCCGGGCTTTATAGTAAACCACTAGGAGTTCTCATAAACACATGAGACAACTACCTTAATGACGACTTACTATGCTGTAAGTACTTTAAGGTCCGGGCTTTATAGTAAACCACTAGGAGTTCTCATAAACACATGAGACAACTACCTTAATGGCGACTTACTATGCTGTAAGTACTTTAAGGTCCGGGCTTTATAGTAAACCACTAGGAGTTCTCATAAACACATGAGACAACTACCTTAATGGCGACTTACTATGCTGTAAGTACTTTAAGGTCCGGGATTTATAATAAACCACTAGGAGTTCTCATAAACATATGAGACAACTACCTTAATGGCGACTTACTATGCTGTAAGTACTTTAAGGCCCGGACTTTATAGTAAACCACTAGGAGTTCTCATAAACACATGAGACAACTACCTTAATGACGACTTACTATGCTGTAAGTACTTTAAGGACCGGACTTTATAGTAAATCACTAGGAGTTCTCATAAACACATGAGACAACTACCTTAATCACGACTTACTATGCTGTAAATACTTTAAGGTCCGGGCTTTATAGTAAACCACTAGGAGTTCTCATAAACACATGAGACAACTACCTTAATGGCGACTTACTATGCTGTAAATACTTTAAGGTCCGGGCTTTATAGTAAACCACTAGAAGTTCTCATAAACACATGAGACAACTACCTTAATGACGACTTACTATGCTGTAAATACTTTAAGGTCCGGGCTTTATAGTAAACCACTAGAAGTTCTCATAAACACATGAGACAACTACCTTAATGACGACTTACTATGCTGTAAGTACTTTAAGGTCCGGGCTTTATAGTAAACCACTAGGAGTTCTCATAAACACATGAGACAACTACCTTAATGGCGACTTAGTATGCTGTAAGTACTTTAAGACCCGGGCTTTATAGTAAACCACTAGGAGTTCTCATAAACACATGAGACAACTACCTTAATGACGACTTACTATGTTGTAAGTACTTTAAGGTCCGGGCTTTATAGTAAACCACTAGGAGTTCTCATAAACACATGAGACAACTACCTTAATGACGACTTACTATGTTGTAAGTACATTAAGGTCCGGGCTTTATAGTAAACCACTAGGAGTTCTCATAAACACATGAGACAACTACCTTAATGACGACTTACTATGCTGTAAGTACTTTAAGGTCCGGGCTTTATAGTAAACCACTAGGAGTTCTCATAAACACATGAGACAACTACCTTAATGGCGACTTACTATGCTGTAAGTACTTTAAGGTCCGGGCTTTATAGTAAACCACTAGGAGTTCTCATAAACACATGAGACAACTACCTTAATGGCGACTTACTATGCTGTAAGTACTTTAAGGTCCGGGATTTATAATAAACCACTAGGAGTTCTCATAAACACATGAGACAACTACCTTAATGGCGACTTACTATGCTGTAAGTACTTTAAGGCCCGGACTTTATAGTAAACCACTAGGAGTTCTCATAAACACATGAGACAACTACCTTAATGACGACTTACTATGCTGTAAGTACTTTAAGGACCGGACTTTATAGTAAATCACTAGGAGTTCTCATAAACACATGAGACAACTACCTTAATGACGACTTACTATGCTGTAAATACTTTAAGGTCCGGGCTTTATAGTAAACCACTAGGAGTTCTCATAAACACATGAGACAACTACCTTAATGGCGACTTACTATGCTGTAAATACTTTAAGGTCCGGGCTTTATAGTAAACCACTAGAAGTTCTCATAAACACATGAGACAACTACCTTAATGACGACTTACTATGCTGTAAATACTTTAAGGTCCGGGCTTTATAGTAAACCACTAGAAGTTCTCATAAACACATGAGACAACTACCTTAATGGCGACTTAGTATGCTGTAAGTACTTTAAGACCCGGGCTTTATAGTAAACCACTAGGAGTTCTCATAAACACATGAGACAACTACCTTAATGACGACTTACTATGCTGTAAGTACTTTAAGACCCGGGCTTTATAGTAAACCACTAGGAGTTCTCATAAACACATGAGACAACTACCTTAATGACGACTTACTATGCTGTAAGTACTTTAAGGCCCGGGCTTTATAGTAAACCACTAGAAGTTCTCATAAACACATGAGACAACTACCTTAATGACGACTTACTATGCTGTAAGTACTTTAAGACCCGGGCTTTATAGTTAACCACTAGAAGTTCTCATAAACACATGAGACAACTACCTTAATGACGACTTACTATGCTGTAAGTACTTTAAGACCCGGGCTTTATAGTTAACCACTAGGAGTTCTCATAAACACATGAGACAACTACCTTAATGACGACTTACTATGCTGTAAGTACTTTAAGGCCCGGACTTTATAGTAAACCACTAGGAGTTCTCATAAACACATGAGACAACTACCTTAATGACGACTTACTATGCTGTAAGTACTTTAAGGCCCGGGCTTTATAGTAAACCACTAGGAGTTCTCATAAACACATGAGACAACTACCTTAATGACGACTTACTATGCTGTAAGTACTTTAAGACCCGGGCTTTATAGTAAACCACTAGGAGTTCTCATAAACACATGAGACAACTACCTTAATGACGACTTACTATGCTGTAAGTACTTTAAGGCCCGGGCTTTATAGTAAACCACTAGGAGTTCTCATAAACACATGAGACAACTACCTTAATGACGACTTACTATGCTGTAAGTACTTTAAGGTCCGGACTTTATAGTAAACCACTAGGAATTCTTATAAACACATGAGACAACTACCTTAATGACGACTTACTATGCTGTAAGTACTTTAAGACCCGGGCTTTATAGTTAACCACTAGCTGTTCTCATAAACACATCAGACAACTACCTTAATGACGACTTACTATGTTGTAAGTACTTTAAGGTCCGGACTTTATATTTCAGACCACTGTTAGGTACAATTAATGGAAATTAACTGTTCTTTCACACTAGCCGTGTGTAGGACGCACTATGAAAGATAGATCCAGACTGAAAACCTTATATATACTAAGGTTTTTGATAGATAAAGTCAACATGAAAAATTCAACGGCCGGGATTTGAACCACGAATCTGCTGGTTTACGTGCAGTCGCTCTAACTCATTGAGCTACCGGGGCCAACGTGCTAGGTATTTTCTTTAATCAAAAAGACGTCGATACACAAAGAAACAAACGTTTTCACATAAAAACACAGTGAGAGCTAATCCCAGACCAATCGATAGGAAACAAAAAGCACTCTGTAGATTTTCTAGATGAATAATGTCGAATTCTTCAGAAAAACTCCTCAAGCTTGCTAGTGTCGAGTTGATCCTGGCTCTGACGAAGGATTCATCAACCCAGTGCTGAAAGAGGCCAGCCTCTACAATATTCTCCACTATTCTATTAATTCTGTGCAGCAAATGACTGCCTTTTCTCAGGGACATCGCTATAAATACTGAGGACATCTCTCCATCCTCCAGCTCACATATGAGTGAATTTCCTATAGAGTCAGCCAGTTTCCCAGTAGAGAGATAATAGTCTTTGAGGACGACTGGATATACCGTCGAGAAGTTCCTGTTCACGGCAACCCAACTGATGCAGACGTCTATGTGTGGACAAGTCTTCCGATTTTTGGTGATGGTAACAGATCGTTCGTCCTTCTCCTGATCGTAGTTGTGATCTAGGAACTTGGGATAACCATAGGCGAGACCAGAGTCTAAAAGTTCCTCCATGGTTCTGATATATCCCTCAAATCCAGGATCTATCAGGAATGTAGTGAGGAAAGCTTGAAAGGCTGTGTCGATGACAAGACAGAAGAATATCCACGAGATGAAGAGCAGACGAGGAGGCCCTCTTAGTGGTAACCGTGACGACGAGGTGTTGAGTGCTACAGCCCACACACATGTACAGCTAACTTTCCAAGAGTCGAACCCGGAGGTATCCGACGATATCCTTGCAACAAGTACCAAGGTCATCACTGTCAACATGAAACTCAGCAACATGGCTATCCAGAAGGTCGGTGCAAATACTCTTGCGATGCTCTTCCAACGAGGAATCTTCTTAGGACAAGGTACATACCATTTCCATACTCTTCTGAAATACGACCTTGTCATGTCCGTGCATATAGGCCCTTCGCTGCGGACTCCAAGTGCGCCTAATGCTATGTCCCCGTCGTTACTCTCCAGACGGTTTACGAAGAGCCCCCCATTGCCGTGATCTGGAGCGATGTTTCCTGAACGTCTCGGAGGTGAAGCATAGACAGCTGTAGCATTTATCAACCTTAGAACTTCTTTTAACATCAGAATTTCCCAACCATCTTCGTACATTGTACCAGATGCATCCATTACTACAAAAGGTGGTAACACATCCGTCAAAATCTTCAGTGGACATCCATTAAGATTGTCTGTTTTGAATGAATACAGCTTCTTTTGGCAAGCATCACTAGGATACAAAGTCCAGTTAGTAATCAAACTGAAATCATCAATATCTCCACAAGTACCTGTTTTACTGTAAGGCTGCCAGGTATACACTGAAACAGCGCCGTAATAAACTGCTAGCGTGACGAAACTAACAATTCTAAGTTTCCAAAACACCTTTACTACATTTTTTATGTTTGAAGATGTCACATTGGCAGATGGAAACATTACATTCAGAAACCTCGCTCTAGGATTCCAGTCTAGGTTCGATTTATGGCACTTCAAGTGCTGTACCAGTTCATCGACGTTCCTTAAAAGTAAAATATAGTGAGCCACTGCACCATTACTCTGGGAACTGTTGCATCCAGACGTATCAGAGTTCCTCAGAGTGACGGAAAACAGTTCATCGTTTTCCAAATGTTGTAGTAAGGACGTGAGAAATGCCGGAATAACACTATCATCTGTGGTGTTGGAGATGGAGACAATAAGTGAACTGTTGGGCTGGAAGCTCTTCAGAATCATGTCCTTCACGCAGAGTAATGTATAATTAGGTGGGTCTGAGATACAGCGCTGCAAAAGTAGCAACACAAGTACGGAATGAAGAGTAAGATAAGACATCTTTCGAAATATTTGGTGACCTGAACATCTGACCGAATAAGTCATCAACAATCAATATAGGTAACGTATCTGTCTTCTGTTATTTTAGTAAATAATCCACAATCAAACAGCCAAAACTTGCATCATGTGATACTACTTGATGTGTTGTGACGTAAGTCAAGACACAACAGTTGCATGTGTTATATTGAAGTGTGGGCGAAACAAAAAAGAAATAAGGAACGACTCAAAGGATATTGCATTTAATTTCTCAAGTTTTTATTGAGACAGCGCACTACCTGATCGGCTTATGTTGAATGCAAGAGTATACATGTTTTCTTTTGGGAACAAAGGAAGAACTTTCGACCCTTACGTCAATATCTAGATAAATTCAAAAGGTTTTGAAGGAAAGGGTGATGGGACTGCTACAGAAATAAAAACAACTCGTGTTTGTATTAGTTCTTCAGACCTGTGATCGATTCCAATCGAAGCATTTGAATCAATCGATTCCGCAGTTACAAATGCTTTATTTAGTATTATCAAACACGTGAAATAAAATGCTCGACTCATTGTATAAGCCATTTAGTTTTGGTTAATTTATCTACAATTCTTTGATGTTGTTTTGTTCTGTTTATCATTTAATGCTTCCATCCTCAACCTCACTAACATTAACTTCCCTCTAAAAGGTATAAGTGGCATATGTCCAACAGCTTAAATTAATTAAATTAAATTTTAATACTATATTTATTTTGAGGAACTTAAGTTATACTAAACTCTTTAAATTTTTTTTTGAAAAGTTTATTAACCCAAGGATGGTAAGTAAATACCATTAACAGTATTTGAAATTTGAATTTTTCAATTTTTTATTTATAAAGTGTTTATTAAAACCATTAATTAAAGTAGTATTAATAATATGTTTATATTCTTTATTAAATTCATCTTTATTCAGGGGTATATTTATTAATCTATAAATCAAACTATTGAAAGCAGCAAATTTATGTGAAAAAGGGTTTAAACTTTTATTTTTTATGTACTTATCAATATGAGTAGACTTGCTATAAATACCAAAGTTTAATTTATTATTATTATTTATTATTATCTTTAGATCTAGAGAAGGAAGAAATCCATTAATTTCAGTTTCTAATGTGAATTGTATAGCTTTATCTTGTAAATTTAGTAATTTTAAAGCATCGTTTATGAGTTTATCAGGAAAAATTGCGAAAATATCATCAACATATCTACACCAAACTTTAAAAATCAAAGGGAATGTTGTAGTGACTTGCATTTCGAAAAAAACTCATAAAAAGATCACCAAGAAAAGGTGAAAGAGGATTACCCATTGCTAAGCCAAAAGTTTTCTGAAAAAGTGAAAATATTTTGATCAAAACAAAATTCAGTAATAGATAGTGTAAACATGAAAAATTCCATGCCATGGCCGGGATTTGAAATACGGATCTCCTGGTTTCCGTCCAGTCGCTCTAACCCATTGAGCTACCATGACCAACGTTCCGTCCTGACATTATATTTTCCATTCTACTCATCAATTAACTAAAATATTAAGAACTAGATGATGAAGCCTGGGACTCAAGTACTTACGATAGTAAGTCGCCACAAACGGTGTATCTCGGATGCGAGAGCCTCTAGTGGTCTATCGGGGAAATATACGAGTCAACTGGAGAATTTAATGTCAGGATAGCACGTTGGCCATGGTAACTCAATGGGTTAGGGAGACTGGACGGAAATCAGGAGATCTGTGGTTCAAAACCCGGCCATGACATTGAATTTTTCATGTTGCCTCTATCAATCAAAAACCTTAGCCTATATACGGCTAGTGTGAAGAAATGGTTAATTTTCACCAATTAACTAAAAGGTTCAGTAAGTTTAACAAAATCAACTATTAAGTCCTCATGTAAATTTATTGAATCCAACCAATTTTTTTAAAAATAAATTAAAAGTTTTTCTCTAGGAATATTAAGAAATAAGGCAGTTACATCAAAAGAAATAAGTTTTATCAGTTTTAGATAATATAACATTGTCAATCTTTTTAACTAATTCAAAAGAATTTTTAATACTTAAACTCTCAAATTTATCAAAATTACTAAATTTCTTATGTAACCATTTAGCTAAGTTATAAGTTGGTGAATTTATACAATTTACAGCAGGTCACATTTTAACGCTTAATTTTGTTAAAAATTGCAAGGTCAGTTTGTGTAGAAAGAGAAGGTGGGCAGGAAACAGCAGAAGTGTGTCATAAGGTACACACATGGTTGTTTAGGAGAAAGTGGTTTGACTAGCCTACGAGGGGGCTTTGCTACACACGTTGTCTGTGGACCACAGACTCTGAACACAACACCTGCCGTCAAGATGCGTCAACTCCTGAGGTTCCTGCTCCTGGTAGCTGTCGTGAGCGTCGCCAGCGCCGCCGTCGTCAAGGTAACAAGTGCACATCTCTCACAATATCAACTGTTCGCTTTTGTTACTAGTATTCTGCGTTCTATCAAAAGCTTTTGACTACGTAAATCATATCCATGAACTCAATATTACATATAAAACAGAAATCGAAAGACCATAAGAAATTCTGCAAATAATAGCAAAATATATTTCGAATGGTCTGAAATACAGCACACACATCTACAAGGTTCAGATAATACAAGGACTTTATCATTTGTTTTTAAGAGTTATCCAAAAGTATGTTCACTAGGTTATTGACTTGACACTCACAAAATTCACATATATTTTTATAAAGTATATTAATTTTCGTACAAATAAATAAAACCATTGTAGGCACAAGGATTAAACATAAAGGTAAATAAAATTACTGAAATTGATAGCATAAAAATTCCTTTTCTTATTGCAGTTATGAACATATTAATAGAAACTAACTCTGCACATTTTGGCAACAATGACGTCAATAATTAATTGCACAAATAAAAGGGGCATACAAGAAGGTAACATTACGCTTATTATGATTCAATTATGACTTATGCAATAATGATCAGAGGAAATTCAGTAATGCTAGAAAAACTGCATTTCTTTTCCAACAAAAAGATAATAATAAAGGCTGATATAAAACAACTCTAAACTGATATTCAAAATCTTTCAAATATTACCATTATCCCGTGAGTATATTCTAGCTGTACTTTAGCTGTAGTCGACAAGCCAGAAGTGTTCATACACGAGAGCTGTTCAATAAAGAAAGATCACAATTCTTTTTCCTCATAATTTTGATGGTCCTTCTCAAAATAGTCTCCCCTGAATGCGATGCACTTGTCCCAGTGTTTCTGCCAGTCTTCAAAGACATGTTGGAAAATATTTTTGAGAGATCCTTCAAAATCTTCTCCGCAGCCTTCACCACTGCTTCTGATGATGGATAATGCCTCCCACGAAGGCGTTTCTTCAAGTTAGGTAATAGAAAAAAGGCACATGGGGCTAAATCCGGACTATAGGGTGGGTGAGGGATGCACTTCACGTTGATTTTTACAAGATATTCAGCAACAACATTGGCAATATGTGGCCGCGCGTTATCGTGGTGCAGCATCCAGCTTGCTTCACGGAAATGTGGTCTTTTGTGCCTGATATGGACTTGCAATGTTTCCAGGACATCCATGTAGTATTGTCCAGTTACTGATGTGCGTGCAGGTACAACATGCTGATAAACCATTTCATGAAAATCAAAGAATGAGATGGCCATAACTTTCCCAGCAGAAGCAACCACTTTTACTTTTTTGGGTGTTGGTGATGAAGGAGATTTAACCACTGTGGTTTGCTGTTTGCTCTCAGGATCAAAATGATGTAGCCAAGTTTCATCAGCAGTGATTACGTTTGAAAGAAACTCCGGACCTTTCTCTAACATCAACTTTAACTGCATGCAGACCTGCATGCCAATGTTCTTTTGTTCGGGAATCAACAGTCATGGAACACATCGCGCACAAACCCGTCTCATGTGTAATGTTTCTGTCACCAACGTGTGGGTGGCACCCAATGAAATGTTCAGTATTTCAGAAAGTGATCTTAAGGTAATTCGTCGATCCTCTCTCACAATGGCAGCGGCAGTGTTGATGTTTTCTTCCGTAAGAGCAGTAACTGGAGCAGCGGGTCCACCTTCCTTTGAAATTGATTGTCTTTCCTCTTTAAACATTTTAAACCACCTTCGAGCTGTGCTGTAGGGAAGAACAGGCTCTCCATAGGCCTCCTGTAACATTGTATAGGCCTCAACTGAAGATTTGTTGAGACGAAAGCAGTATTTCAAAGCCGCATATTGTTTCTCGCGTGTTACCTCCATTGCAGCGGTAGGCGATACTTTTGTTGTAATTTACGTCCTCCAACGTTAAGTCATATCGGACGGTGAATGAATTAGGTGAAATGATGCTCAAATGACTCCAGGGTACATGGAGCTTAGCATTACCTGACATTCGTCTTGAAGGACAAGGGAAAACCCCGGAAAAAACCTTATCCAGGTAACTCACCCTGACCAAGATTCGAATTCGGGACCTCTTGAACGTGAGGCAGACATGATACCATCTACGCTACCGAGTCGGGCATAGGCGATACTGAACATGTCGGAACTTGCCTGGTTTTCACAGGCGGGAACCAGGAGTACCAACAATGAATCAAGTACGGTGTGGAAACGTAGAGTCAGATTGAAAAATTCAATGCCATAGCCGGTATTTGAACCACGGTTCTTCTGGTTTCCGTCCAGCCGCTCTGCCATTGTGCTACTATAGCCAACGTGCCGATATGACATTAAATTCTCCAACTGACTCGTATTTTCCCGGTAAACCACTGACAGTCTGATTCTACGTTTCCACAATTTAGGCTACACACTGCCAGTGTGAAAGAACAATTAATTTCCATCAAGTACGGTGGGTTTGTTTCACATTAAGTTAACAGAATACAATAAGATTGAATTTTATTGCGAAAAATTATGACTTTAAAATTATGGCAATTCTTTATTGAACAGCTCTCGTAATTACAACACAATCTTACTCAATTTGCTCAGGAAATTATCATAGTTTTCAAGATTTTAGACATATATTACATAGAGTTATGAACCAAAATGATTTGGGCAGTTATATTGCTGTCATTTTAAATAAAAAATGCAACACTCAGCATTTCATTGAGATTTTATCTCAGGTACTAAACAAACAATTAAAGCAGGTCAGGAGGCATACGAAGGTTACAGACAAAACTTTTACAACTGGAACGTTTCCAGAGAACATGGCCCCCTCTATTACATGTGTTGACCTGAACTATTTTACATACTTAGGTAACTCGTCAGAAAATAAATACGTAGAATATGAAGCTATTAACTGTGAAACAAACAAAGATATACAAATATAATAATTTGTAGCTTAAAACTTCACTTGTTTTATAAGAAATGATGAAACTTTTCTTATAAATAGATTTGGATCGCGATTTCGTGAAAACTTTTTTCACTCTTCAGTCAGTTGTCAACGTTACAATCACTAGATGTCACTATGTGTTTGTCAGTACTACCAAAATATAAAAATAAAACAAATTTAAAAGCAAACGACTGCCGGTGTTTCAAAATTCATTCTCGATTTTGTTTTTTAAAATAAACATATTTTCCCAAATCATTAAATCTATTGGACCATTTAATTGTTTTAATAATTTAACTTCAGGATTTATTTCATGGTTAAATTACCAAAACTAATCTGCTATTGGCCGAATTATCAGTTTGTTTATACTTCTCGCCGACTATTCCGGGTCCCCCGCATGGCTTGCGGGCATCCGAGGTAACCACGGAGCATTTCCAGCAGCAGCAAAAGCTGAGCTCCCATAATCTACCAAGAGTTGTTGGTCTCAAAATTAAACAAAAATTCAGTCAAAAATTCAGTCAAAATTCATTTCAAACAAAAATAAAATAAAATAATTCTTTCTACGCCAGGGTGCTAGTGATAGCATTCTATCCTTTTAGAGGAGTCAATAGACTACCTCATATGCATTCCACCATCCTCAAATAAAAAACAGTCATCCTAACCCATCCCGAAAAGAAAATCCTATCTGTGGTTAAACCATATCCTGGGTGGGCACACAGCAACAATCTTCAGGCTAACACAAGCCTACCACTATCTGCGAGCGAGCGAGTTTATACTTAATGTTACGATAATGTTCTTTCGCTCTGGTTTCCAAATTACGTTTTGTCTTTGCATTATAAACTTGATCACAATTGAAACAATTAAACTAACAAATACCAGATTTTTTATTATTAGGAATTTTATCTTTTTTAGAGAAATGCAGTAAATTTTTAATACTTTATTTCAAGGAAGTAAGTTATAACAAACTCTTTAAAATATTTTTGAAAATATTTATTAAACCAAGGATGGTAAGTAAATCTTTAAAAATTCAATCGTCTTTTATATTTTCGGGTAAAAATATCATTAACAGTCTTTTGATATTTAAATTTTCCAATCTTTTTTGTATAAAGTTTTTATTAAAACCATTAATTAAAACAGAATTAATAATATGTTTATATTCTTTATTAAATTCCTCTTTATTCAGGTGTATATTTATTAATCTATAAGTCAAACTATTAAAAAGAGCAAATTTATGTGAAAAAGGGTTAAAACTTTTATTTTTTATGTAATTATCGATATTAGTAGACTTCCTATAAATACCAAAATTGAATTTATTATTATTATTTATTATCTTTATATCTGGAAAAGGAAGAAATTCATTTATTTCAGTCTCTAATGTAAATTTTATAACTTTATATTGCAAATTTAGTAATTTTAAAGCATCGTTTATGAGTTTATCAGAAAAAATAGCAAAAATATCAACAGCATATCTATACCAGACTTTAAAAATCAAAGGGAAGGCTTTTGTGACTTGCATTTCCAAAAAAACGTACAAAAAGATCAGCAAGAAAAGGTGAAGGACAATTATTCATCGCTAAGCCAGAGGTTTGTTGAAAAAATTCACCATTTAAAGTAAAAAATGTTGATCCAAACAAAAATTAATAAGTTTAACAAAATCAACTATTAAGTCCTCATGTAAATTTATTGAATTCAACTAGTTTTTTTAAATAAATCAAAGGTTTATCTCTAGGAATACTAGGAAATAAGGTAGTTACAACAAAAGAAACAAGAAACACTGTCAATCTTTTTTACTAGTTCAAAAGAACTTGTACAAATTTGTGTCTGCGATGAACTGTTTCTTGTGGTAGCCAGTTACCTTCCTTAACAGGAGCTAGTTATAAATATAAAAATAGTTTTTACAAGAGCAGAATGAAGCAGATTTTGTATATTTTATTGTAACCACAGTAAATTGGCAATTTCCTCGATATTCCTTGGTTTTAGTGCTTAATGACTCGCAAACGGAGATATCACGTGGATGGGTTCCGTGTTGTAATTACCTCATTTCGGTACAACAATTACAGGTTACCTCGATCAGACGCTTTCACAAATACATTGTTGCGTCAGAGACACGCTCCCAAATACCGCAACCAAGGGAGCTATAACATGCAATTAGTCCAAGAATTTTAGATATGACGTGTGCGTGTGTGTACGGCTATGAACAGAAACTCAATGTATATGTAAAGTGCATTCACTTTTTTCTTTTATATGAATTTAAAAATACGTGGAAATGATACACTTTGTAAGTCACACTTTCACAGACAGTTTGGAGAGGTAAATATTGTGACTTTGTGGGTTCGTGAAATGAAAAGTCCAATTACACCACTCCAAAATGTTCTTTACTTCCACCGACTTACAGTTTAACACTTGCCAATTACACAAAATTACGTGCTGCACACAATTACAATTCACCAGTTCGTCCGTTACAACTTCACTTGTACTCGCGATTACATAAACTCCGATACACATACACAGTTCGTGCAGTCTTCCGTTGCACAATCGTTTCGTTCATTAACACGTCACTGACTAACTCTTACACCAAGAACTGCGACTGTCTCCTCACTCACACTCACTAACCAACTGACCAACTCTTCACAGCACAACAACTGACAACTAACTAACTCCGTCTGTCTGTAACCCTCTTTATAGGAATACCGCCGGTTTCTGGTGTTTGCACGATTGTTCTAGTAACAGAAAGATCGAGAACCAGGTGGAAGGAAAAGAGACGCACAATTATGTTTCTTTCCGACCACTGGCTGTCACCACTATAAGACAAACGAGGGAAGGGCGTGGCTAACCGAGCCTCCCCTGTCTTCCGTTGCCAGCTGCTCACAGGGTGTTTCAGAGCTCCCGTTACAATATAAACCGGATTTTAGGAAAAAGGAATCATAAAAACAACTCAATATAATGGTACATTTTAGGGTTGTATACAGGCTTTTAAGGGTTAAGTGTAGATAATTTGTATTTTAATATACGCGGGTGGTCTGAAAAGTTTCCGATCTAATAAATATACGAGCGCTGTTCAATAAAGTATTATCACATTTTTTTTTGACAACGTACTTTTACTCTTCCTCATAATTTTGATGGTCCTTCTCAAAATAGTCTCCCCTGAATGCGATGCACTTGTCCCAGCGTTTCTGCCAGTCTTCAAAGACATGCTGGAAACTATTTTTGAGAGATCCTTCAAAATCACCTCCGCAGCCTTCACCACTGCTTCTGATGATTGATGTCTCCCACGAAGGCGTTTCTTCATGTTAGGGAATGGAAAAAAGTCACATGGAGCTAAATCCGGACTATAGGAAGGGTGAGGGATATTCCTCACGTTGATTTTTGCAAGATATTCAGCAAAAACTTTGCCAATATACGGCCGCGCATTATCGTGGTGCAGCATCCAGCCTGCTTCACGGCAATGTGATCTTTTGCGCCTGATATGGACTTGCAATGTTTTCAGGACATCCCTGTAGTATTATCCAGTTACTGATGTGTGTGCAGGTACAACATGCTGATAAACCATTCCATGAATATCAAAGAATGAGATGACCATAACTTTCCCAGCAGAAGCAACCACTTTTGCTGTTTTGGGGGTTGGTGATGATGGAGATTTCCACACTGAGCTTTGCTGTTTGCTCTCAGGATCAAAATGATGTAGCCAAGTTTCATCAGCAGTGATTACATTTGGAAGAAACTCCGGATCTTCCTCTAACATCAACTTCAACTACATGTTACTTCCATTGCAGCGGTAGGCCATACTGAACATGTCTGAAATTGCCTGGTTCTCACAGGCGGAAACCAGGAGTACCAACAATGAAACTACTACGGCGTGTTTATTTCACGTTAATGTAGTAAGATTGAATTTTAGTGTGAAAAGTTACGATCATTCTTTATTCAGCAGCCTCCGTATACAAGACATTCTATCAATTTTGTTTTTGTTTTTAAACATAGTGTCCTCGATAGTCTACAACTTCTCCTAGTGCTGCTCCCATCTCTGTACCCAGTCCAAATAGTACTCGGCGTTTTTCAACATAGTCTCCTTGTAACTCTACACACTTCTCCCAGCGATGTTCCCATCTCTGTAACCCGTCCAAATAGTACTCGGCGTTTATCAACATAGTCTCCTTGTAACTCTACACACTTCTCCAGCGATGTTCCCATCTCTGTAACCCGTCCAAATAGTACTCGACGTTTTTCAACATGGTCTCCTTGTAACTCTACACACTTCTCCTAACCATGCTCCCATCTCTGTAACCCGTCCAAATAGTACTCGGCGTTTATCAACATAGTCTCCTTGTAACTCTACACACTTCCCCAGCGATGTTCCCATCTCTGTAACCCGTCCAAATAGTACTCGGCGTTTTTCAACATGGTCTCCTTGTAACTCTACACACTTCTCCTAACCATGCTCCCATCTCTGTAACCCGTCCAAATAGTACTCGGCGTTTATCAACATAGTCTCCTTGTAACTCTACACACTTCTCCAGCGATGTTCCCATCTCTGTAACCCGTCCGAATAGTACTCGACGTTTTTCAACATAGTCTCCTTGTAACTCTACACACTTCTCCTAACCATGCTCCCATCTCTGTAACCCGTCCAAATAGTACTCGGCGTTTTTCAACATAGTCTCCTTGTAACTCTACACACTTCTCCTAACCATGCTCCCATCTCTGTAACCCGTCCAAATAGTACTCGGCGTTTATCAACATAGTCTCCTTGTAACTCTACACACTTCTCCTAACCATGCTCCCATCTCCGTAACCCGTCCAAATAGTACTCGGCGTTTATCAACATAGTCTCCTTGTAACTCTACACACTTCTCCTAACCATGCTCCCATCTCTGTAACCCGTCCAAATAGTACTCGGCGTTTTTCAACATAGTCTCCTTGTAACTCTACACACTTCTCCCAGCGATGTTCCCATCTCTGTAACCCGTCCAAATAGTACTCGACGTTTTTCAACATAGTCTCCTTGTAACTCTACACACTTCTCCCAGCGATGTTCCCATCTCTGTAACACGTCCAAATAGTACTCGACGTTTTTCAACATAGTCTCCTTGTAACTCTACACACTTCTCCCAACGATGTTCTCATCTCTGTAACCCGTCCAAATAGTACTCGGTGTTTTTCAATATAGTCTCCTTGTAACTCTACACACTTCTCCCAGCGATGCGCCCATCTCTGTAACCCGTCCAAATAGTACTCGGCGTTTTTCATCATAGTCTCTTTGTAACTCTACACACTTCTCCCAGCGATGCTCTCATCTCTCTAACACGTCGAAATAGTACTCGGCGTTTTTCAACATAGTCTCCTTGTAACTCTACACACTTCTCCCAGCGATGTTCTCATCTCTGTAACCCGTCCAAATAGTACTCGGTGTTTTTCAACATAGTCTCCTTGTAACTCTACACACTTCTCCCAGCGATGCTCCCATCTCTGTAACCCGTCCAAATAGTACTCGGCGTTTATCAACATAGTCTCCTTGTAACTCTACACACTTCTCCTAACCATGCTCCCATCTCTGTAACCCGTCCAAATAGTACTCGGCGTTTTTCAACATAGTCTCCTTGTAACTCTACACACTTCTCCTAACCATGCTCCCATCTCTGTAACCCGTCCAAATAGTACTCGGCGTTTTTCAACATAGTCTCCTTGTAACTCTACACACTTCTGCCAGCGATGTTCCCATCTCTGTAACCCGTCCAAATAGTACTCGACGTTTTTCAACATAGTCTCCTTGTAACTCTACACACTTCTCCCAGCGATGTTCCCATCTCTGTAACACGTCCAAATAGTACTCGACGTTTTTCAACATAGTCTCCTTGTAACTCTACACACTTCTCCCAGCGATGTTCTCATCTCTGTAACCCGTCCAAATAGTACTCGGTGTTTTTCAACATAGTCTCCTTGTAACTCTACACACTTCTCCCAGCGATGCTCTCATCTCTCTAACACGTCCAAATAGTACTCGGCATTTTTCAACATAGTCTCCTTGTAACTCTACACACTTCTCCCAGCAATGTTCCCATCTCTGTAACCCGTCCAAATAGTACTCGGCGTTGTTCAACATGGTCTCTTTGTAACTCTACACACTTCTCCCAGCGATGCTCCCATCTCTGTAACCCGTCCAAATAGTACTCGGCGTTTTTCAACATGGTCTCTTTGTAACTCTACACACTTCTCCCAGCGATGCTCCCATCTCCGTAACCCGTCCAAATAGTACTCGGCGTTTTTCAACATGGTCTCTTTGTAACTCTACACACTTCTCCCAGCGATGTTCTCATCTCTCTAACACGTCTAAATAGTACTCGGCGTTTTTCAACATAGTCTCCTTGTAACTCTACACACTTCTCCCAGCGATGTTCCCATCTCTGTAACCCGTCCAAATAGTACTCGGCGTTTTTCAACATGGTCTCTTTGTAACTCTACACACTTCTCCCAGCGATGCTCCCATCTCTGTAACCCGTCCAAATAGTACTCGGCGTTTTTCAACATAGTCTTTGTAACTCTACACACTTCTCCCAGCGATGCTCCCATCTCTGTAACCCGTCCAAATGGTACTCGGCGTTTCTCTCTGCTAAATATTTGTTCACGAAGGTGATTGCCTCTTCATTTGACGAAAATCACTGTCCTCCGAGCGTAATTTTCAGATGAGGGAACAAAAAAAGTTGTTGGGGCTAGATCTGGTGAGTCAAACAGTTCAAACCGTAATTCGTGGATTTTCGCCATTGCAACCGCTGAGGTGTGAGACGGTGCGTTGTCTTGGTGAAGCAGGATTTCCTTTTTCTGCCAATGTGGCCGTTTTTCCGCAAGTTCTACCTTCAGCTTTTCAAGTAATGATCTGTAGTATGCCGCTGTAATGGTTTTTCCTTTTTGAAGACAATCGATTAAAATAGTACCTTGACGATCCAGAAAACAGTCGCAATGACTTTCCAAGCCGAAAAATAACAGTTTTTGAGCCGGTTCCCCCTTTACAGTCCACTGTTTACACATATCTGCAGTTGTGAATGAAACTGACCTTTAATTCATGGACGATCTTTACCTATTTAAGGATTTTTAGGCTCGAAAAAAATTCATCTCCCTCTGCTGGGATTCAAAGCCGCCATCTCGAGAACCAGAGGCTAATCTCTATAAATGTCTATTTGTCATATTTTCAAAAATATCTCTCCATTATTGTGCAACAAATTACATAAAAATGCATGGCTACTGGCGGGTGTTTTCTGAGCCCGCCTCAAATAAGAATAAGCATGGGGATGTCTAAAGAGCGTAAGAGAAAACTCAGAAGAAAGCCTTTTTCGATGAACTAACCCTAACCGAGATTCGAACTGGGGACTTCTTGAAACAGACGTGCTACCCCCACTACACGAAGGCTACCACCGAAGGACTTTGTAAGGAATGCGCTATGTCGTCTCTCAGCTCACCCCGTCCTCCTCATAGGAATGATTACACTCATGGAACTGCTGTGTCTAGAAGTTGTTACCTTTGTTACAGAAGCGGCAGGCGGTGTACGGCCACGTGCTGCAGCCGGTGGCTTATGCACTAAAGAAGCCCCTCCGTGAGCACGAGAAGGGGCAGGATCTGTCCAAGGTGCCTGGTGTTGCCGGGGTCGACTACCCCATCTTCCACTCAGTGCCTCCCACCAACTTCCACTGCGGCAATGTGCCTGCTGTTCCTGGCATCTACGCCAATGTCGAGACTGGCTGTCAGGTAAGTTCTACAACTGTAAACAAGAAGAAAAAAGAAAACCTTTCAGTAAATGAAACCTAAATGCTACACTCATCATTTTATCAATGGCATATTTACTATTGTTCAATGCAATGCAATTGTTTTAGGTATTTCAGTTCTACGAGGCGTGTACGTAAAATAAAGTCTCCAATTTTATTTAATATAGAAAACATATTTATTGTCAATGAATGTTAAAGGCGGAACTTACAGCTATCTTACAACGTAATCACCATTGCGATCGATGCACTTTTGCATGCACTGTGGCAGTTTTTGTATACCCTTGTCATAGCACTCTCCCGCCAAGTTGTGCAGGTAGCGCTCAACCTCGTTTTTCAAATCATCGTCGGTCTGGAAATGTGTTCCACCCAGGTGTGACTTCAACTCAGGAAACAGATGATAATCACTAGGTGCTAAGTCTGGACTATAGGGGGTATAGGTGAGGATGTCCCATCCGAACTGGGCCAGGAGATCAGCCGTTGCATGTACAGTATGGGGACGAGCGTTTTCGTGATGAAAAATCACTCCCTTCGTCAGCATTCCCCTCCTTCGCTTTTGAATGCCACGTCGCAATTTTTTAAAGTCTCACAGTAGCTAGCGGCGTTTATTGTTGTGCCGGTAGGCGTAAACTCGCACAACAATACACATTTTCTCTCGCAGAACACACTGGCCATCACTTTGCCGGCAGAAAATGTCTGTTTGAACTTTCGCGGTTTCGGCGAATTCGAATGCCGCCACTGACGAGAACGTTCTTTAGTTTCTGGTGTTGTGTAGTGCACCCAGGTGAAACAGAATTGCTTATGGGTGGACACAAGTTCCCCGTTGGAACGCCAATTTGATACAAATATAATATAATGGCGAACACAGAAGTCGGCGAGCAATGAGGTTTCTCTCAGGGTATGCGTGGATGTGTGTGAGAAGGAAAGTTACAACACTGGAATGCCCGTTTCCAAATTATTTATTCACTGCTTCTTATTTCATACCTCGAAATGGAAGCTGCCGACCGAGGGTTACCAATCACGGTTTATAGTGACTGAATGCTAACTATATTTCCCGATAAATTTTGATGACCTGACAAATATTCAAGACCGAACAAGTTGACCACCCTAATAGGCTGCACGTTTGACTATTCCTTGATATCGGCTACACGCCGAAGACTTTATTATGATTTTCTAGCCGTGACACGTCTCCCATCGGCGAACGCCGAAGAGTGCTTCCCCCCACAACTGCGTGTGTATCTTTATATATCACTTTCACCCTCCAAATTCCTTTTTAAACAAAGTCCTTTTGTGGCTGTTTTGGTCGCTATTGTAAACGATTCGAACAATACCCCATTCATGTATGTCAAGTGACAATTCCTTTAGAAACCTTCTAAGGTCACTGTTCCTTTCATTCATGGCATTGTTATAAACAGTTTCCCCAACTAACCTTGGCTTTGGTCGTCACAAAGACCAACATTCCTTCGACGTCTATCATTATTATTTTCTTCTGCAAACAATAATTTCGGTTTCAAATGCCCCCATAGATATTATTTTATTATCCCATAATGAAATAATATATATGTCTTGCCCGAATATAACGCAAAATATTAGATCTTTGTCAGCAACTTCCAATTCATTTTACAATTTCTTTTCACAACATTAAAAATTTTTTTTCTTACATGACATTTGCTAAAAATTATTCACCTGGTTACATAACTACATTTCATTTAAAATTTACCAACATTCTGTTCTGTAATTTTCAACTTTCAAATATTACTCGGAAAATATTTCAATCTACGTCATCTTTTTTTTTTTTTTTTTTTTTTTTCTGATCTACTTAAAATTCATTCATATTGTTGTTACACTTGAAACAATTCCTACATATACACTCTTATGTTTAAACCAATTGTACATTAATA
Source organism: Mantis religiosa (assembly GCA_030765055.1). Classification (NCBI taxonomy): domain Eukaryota; kingdom Metazoa; phylum Arthropoda; class Insecta; order Mantodea; family Mantidae; genus Mantis; species Mantis religiosa. Next base: position 30,327,091 of record CM060947.1, read on the forward strand.
ATATTATCTATATATATATATATATATATATATATACTTTTTTTACAACATTTCTGAATTGTTCTTCTGGATTCTATATAAATATTCTTTCCAAAAGTCTTTCATTGTTCGTTTTTTTTATATATATATATTTTTTTTTTACTTGTTTAGTTTTAAGTTCCACTGCACTGTCACCACTGTTTATACTTAACCTAAACAATTTTACACTACACTGTTCATACCTAACCTATACAATTTACAAATTTGTTTCTCTTCTAATTTTACAATTTTGTTATTATACTTTAGTTTAAGTTCCTACCATTTACAAGAAAATTCATCATTCCACAACGTACTTCGAAATACAAGAGAATTTTGCGGACTTTTCCGTGTATAAAGGACTTATTTATTATACATCCCCATGATTTTTCCAAATTTAACTTAGATATCGGACATCGATTTTTTTTTCTATCTTTCTTAGGCATATTCTGATGGAACTGTGCCCCTTGCCCGAAATATTTTAATATTTCTGTTTCGTTTATCCCTGGATTTTGCATGTTTTTCAATGTTTCATTTTTCACCGTGATCCCTATTGCTACCTCACTAATTTCACTTGTGGTTTTCTCTAAATTCCTCGTCAGTTTTCTATTTTCCCACTCTGATGCTTCTAGTCTGCTCCTAGTTTCTTCTAACTCTTTTCTAGCCATTTCTCTTTCTTTATCTAAGTTCTGTCCTATTTCCTCCCTCAGTTTTCCGTTTTCCCTATCCGACCTTTCATTAACTACATTCAAAACTCCATTTTCAGCGTTCTGCGTTTCCTCACTAACATTTCTCCCTAAACTGTCTGTTACCTGATCAGCTTCTTCTCTTACGTTCTCTACTTCCTGACTGACTTTCCCGAAATTTTCTAACGACTCTTGTTGATTGTCTAGCTTCTTTCCTAGTTCTATTTGTCCTGCCTCTAACTTCCGAAAACCACTTTCTATCTTTCCTTCTATCTTTTTTAAACTTTGATTGTCATCATCTATCTTTTTACTTAAACTTTCAATTAAAATTTGATTGGTATCCTTCATATCTTTTATGAACTTTTCACTGAAACTTGCGAGCATTTTTCTAATTTCCTCTAACATAAATTGTTCCCATTCTACATCATTTTTTACAGTTCTACCACACTCTGCTACCTTAACTACTTCCTGCCTACTGTTATTACTATAAACCTCCTGAACTTCCATGCTTTCTTCAATTTCTTTTTACTTAAAATCTTGTCTTTCACTCCTCAAATAAATTCACCATAGTCTCTTAGATAATGTAACACTCTGTACCTTTGTTTTTACTGGCTCCTAATGATGTCACTGATGACGATGCCGGCCTCCTTTCTTCTTTACAGTCGTACAGTAGACGAATTTCTTGATGGGTCGACCGTCCTCCCGTCGAACCACCTTCTACTGTTGAACCTCGTTGTCGGGTTGAAACTCCTACTAGGTTGAATCTGCTTCTCTTGTTGAACCTCGTCGTCGGGTTGAAACTACTTCTAGGGTTGAACCTCCTTCTCAGGTTGAACCTCCTCCTGTTGTCGAACGTCCTTCTCCTATCGTGCCGAACCTCCTTCTCTTATCGAGCCCCGCGTTGGCGTGCCAGTTTGAAACAGAATTGCTTATGGGTGGACACAAGTTCCCCGTTGGAACGCCAATTTGATACAAATATAATATAATGGCGAACACAGAAGTCGGCGAGCAATGAGGTTTCTCTCAGGGTATGCGTGGATGTGTGTGAGAAGGAAAGTTACAACACTGGAATGCCCGTTTCCAAATTATTTATTCACTGCTTCTTATTTCATACCTCGAAATGGAAGCTGCCGACCGAGGGTTACCAATCACGGTTTATAGTGACTGAATGCTAACTATATTTCCCGATAAATTTTGATGACCTGACAAATATTCAAGACCGAACAAGTTGACCACCCTAATAGGCTGCACGTTTGACTATTCCTTGATATCGGCTACACGCCGAAGACTTTATTATGATTTTCTAGCCGTGACACGTCTCCCATCGGCGAACGCCGAAGAGTGCTTCCCCCCACAACTGCGTGTGTATCTTTATATATCACTTTCACCCTCCAAATTCCTTTTTAAACAAAGTCCTTTTGTGGCTGTTTTGGTCGCTATTGTAAACGATTCGAACAATACCCCATTCATGTATGTCAAGTGACAATTCCTTTAGAAACCTTCTAAGGTCACTGTTCCTTTCATTCATGGCATTGTTATAAACAGTTTCCCCAACTAACCTTGGCTTTGGTCGTCACAAAGACCAACATTCCTTCGACGTCTATCATTATTATTTTCTTCTGCAAACAATAATTTCGGTTTCACAGGTTACATCGCCAGTGACAATTGAATCCAACATTTCCTCGCCCTGCTCTGCATAACGCTCCAGGAATCGGTGGGCCGCTTCAACACGTTGCCGTTTATGGTCTTCGGTGAGCATTTTGGGGACCCACCTCGCACACACACCTTGTGATAATGCAAATGTTCGGTCAAAATCTTGTCAATAGTAGTCTTACTGACTTCAGGGGTAAGTTCGCACAGCTCGCGAACTGTCACACGCCGATTTTTAAGCATATCTTGCTCCACTCTGCAATTGTTTCGGCTGAAACCGAAGGCCTACCAGAACGCTGTTCGTCATGGACGTCTGTACGTCCGTCTTTGAACTCTCTGACCCACTTTCGCACGTCTTAGACGTCCATACACTGTGGTCCATAGACTTCGCATAACTGACGATGAATTTCAGAAACAAAAAGAATCACTGCATGCAACTCGCACTTGGCGACTCGTAAAAGCATTATGGGTATTCTCTGAATGAAGTAGGTAAATGAATACAAATTATAATTGAGTACTAGCGTATTTTGTGTTAATGCTACCGATTAATCAGTTTGATAAAGCTTTTATCCAATTTTGGAGTGGATTCACTTAGAGGGAAAGTCACCAAATAATCTTAACACGTAAAACATATAAAACAAAGAGTTGATAATGAAAAAAGGTTTTAAAGACCAATCAGTACTGAAAAAAAAGTGGGAAGGTTTCTTTGGAAGGTTAGAAATAAGAAGAAATGTTCTATAAACAGGACAGTTGAAGAATGAAGTTTTGGTAGTGTCCAAGTGATGAAATTCTGTTAGTATTGTGACTGTGGGTTCATGAAATTAAAAGTGCAGGTTACAGACACCAAAAATTGCTCTTTATTTCCGTGAAAGCACACTTTAGTCAACCTGACAGTAGCAGAATTACTCACATACACAATACAACTTGCAAGGTCATCGACTACAAACAAAGTTCATGCACACGCGTCCAATTACCGACTAAGTCCCAGTGGCGGGGGGCGGCTTTTATAGCTTACTCCTACCCCGGAATGTTCTCAAACAATCAAGATGGCGCTAGAAGAACGACGTACTCTCCAGAAATCCGTCTCCTTTCCCCCAACGTTTCGTCGAGCTTTTATTCCCGCACAGACTGCCCGTCCCTTTGAATGCCTCGCCGCGCCGCCTCGATCAATCAATGGGCTCGCGACACTACTCCCTCCTCAAGGCTGGTCGTCCCGAACAGCACCATCGTAGCGGGCCACACGATCCAGGTGTACCACCAACATCTTCTCTCGGGGCACCTTCTAAATGCGGTAGACCTCGTCGTTAATCCTCTTCACCACTCGGTACGCTCCTTTTCATGGCTGTTAAAGTTTCGGGCAGCGTGCCTTGGTCCGGGTAGGGCGGTACAACCAGACCAGGTCACCTTGCTGGAATCTTTGACAGTTGGCTTGCCTCTCGTATCGGGTCTTCATGCGGTCACTCACCATCTGGATGTTCTGACAAGTCATCTCGTGCATGTCGTGGAGACAGTCCACCAAGTTCTCCACATACTCGGTTGCTGAGTGCTTCGCCTCCAGGGGGCTTCCAAAAGCCAGGTCACAGGGGAGGGTAACTCTCGGCCGAACATTAAGCTGACTGGCGTCATCCCAGTGGTATCGTGTGTTGACGAGCGGTGAAAAAAATGACATTACTTATCGGACAACGTAATATTTTATCCCTACTGCAGTGCTGCACCACGCTCTTTTCTGTTTTATAAATCAAATTGTATAAATTTTAAAAGACCATGTAAATAACAATGCATTGCGGAAACGAAGAGACAGACTGAAAAATTCAATGCCATAGCCGGGATTTGAACCACGGATCTTCTGGTTTCCGTCCAGCCGCACTACCATTGTGCTACTATGGCCAACGTGTCGATATGCATTATTATAAATGTAGGAAATCGAGTACGACCAATAATGAAATCTTGGTGAATGGAAAACACCTGCGTAACTAATGCAACACATCCGTGACGTCAACATGCTGAGAACCAGCAAGCTCGGTAATCAGTATTGCGCATGTGTACAACCTTCCCCTCTTGCCTCCCTGATGCCCTAAGTTCCTTAGACTTTCGTACATATCTGTGATGCATGTGGATGTTGCGCGGTGATCATTCGCTGCACGGTGAAGCAGGGTCACCAACACTCATAGTTATAGCTCTAGAACTTGAATATGCATTAAAAATCGTTTTTTAAGTCAGTAACGTTTTGCGATTCCACCGCCGCAGCGCTACGGTCGGCGTTCCGCGCATGCGCGCTGGTTACCTACTCTCTTGTCTACGCACTGACGCCATTACAGTCTGATTCTTCATTGTATACGTTGGTTACTGAGTGTTTAAGATGTCTCCGACAATCGTGAGTCCCGCCGATTGTGAAGTACGGGCTGTTATACGATTTCTTAGTGCTAAAGCCGTAAAACCGATCGATATTCATCGTGAGATCTGTGAAGTTTACGGACAAAACATGGAATGGTAAGGAAATGGGTGAGAGCGTTTAAAGATGGCCGCACAAATGTGCATGATGAAGAACGCAGTGGGCGTCCTTCGGTCGTTGCTGAAGATTTGGTGCAGAAAGTGGAGGAAAAGGTGAGAGAAAATAGACGCTTTACAATTTCATCATTGTGTGACTATTTTCCTCAATATTCTCGTAGTGTTTTGTATCGCATTGTGACGAGAACTTGAAGTACCGGAAATTGTGTTCACGTTGTGTTCCGAAAATGTAGACGGATTTGCACAAAATCCAACGTTTAGGCAGTGCATTGACTTTCCTTGAGCGGTACCACAATGAAGGTGAAGATTTTTTAGACCAAATTGTTACTGGTGACGAAACATGGGTGGCCTACGTCACACCAGAATCGAAACAACAATCCATGGAATGGCGACATTCATCATCACCCACAAAAGTGAAGTTTAAGCAAACAATTTCTGCCCGGAAAATCATGTGCACAGTTTTTTGGGACAGAAAAGGAGTATTGCTAGTGGAGTTTCTGCCTCGTAATGAGACAATCACTGCAGCGTCTTATTGTGAGACATTGAACAATCTGCGCCGTGCAATCCAGAACAAAAGACGTGGCAAGTTGAGTAAGGGTATCGTTTTGCTGCATGACAATGCCCGTCCACATGTGGCTAGTCGGACCAAAGATCTCATCAAATCTTTTCAATGGGAAACTCTAGATCATCCTCCATACAGCCCTGACCTGGCGCCCAGCGACTACCATTTGTTCCTGCACTTGAAGAAACATCTGGGCGGTCAGCGTCTTCAAGACGATAACGAAGTCAAAACAGTTGTGATACAGTGGTTAACACGTCAGGCGGCAGAATTTTATGAGGAGGGTATCAAAAACTGGTGCCACGTTATGACAAGTGCCTCAATATTCACGGAAATTATGTAGAAAAGTAGATTAAGGTACAGGCTTTCATGTAAAAATAAAATTATTGCGATATCTATGCACGTCTTTTTTAAATTCCAAAACGGTACTGACTTAAAAAACATGCCTCGTATTTTAGTTCTAGAAGCTAATTCCACCCTTCTTACGTAAACAGATCCAATACCTAATGGTTATTAAATCTCAGGGAAGATTGTTTGTGATGCACCTATCAGGTTGGCACGATACTCCATTCCCGAGACCATAACAAGTGAATGTGGTTTGCGTGCTCGCATAGTATCCAAGAATTACTTTGTGTAACGTTATTTAGTGGCCGATATCAGTGTGTGAGTGTGAAACTTCTTGTAAATTCGCTTTATTCAGTGTATGAGTAATTTAATATTACGAAAACTTTAACCAATAAATAATGAGAAGAAAGGGTTAGTATAAAAATGTTAGACCGACCAATACCCGATTTAAAAATTGAGCAAAAAGCCCATGAAGAAATATCGACGCATGGACTTCATTTTTCGAAACTAGGTGAGCTGCATGGACTTTTTCCCGCAGCATACTGTAATTGTTCGGCACGAGCCGCCACTGCATTATAGGTGGTACATTAAGGAAGGTGAACTTTTCATTTGAGGTTGAAATAAGTACACGGCAAGGCCGAGACAGAATGGTAAATGAAAGTATGACATTTTTCAGTAAACCATGAGGTGAGATTAATGAAAGCGGTCCATACAGTTGACAAACCAGTACCGAGTGGTCAGTACACATTGAACTGCCCCAGATACCAACTCGGATCTTGCGCAAATATTAGAAAGGTCTGTTGCGGACCCTAATCTATAATCTGTTCGATTTAAATTCCAGTGAAACAACTGCTAGCAATTTGTATGCCTTGCTTTGTTACATTTCTGGAACACAGCCATGGGGAGTCGGAAACTCAAGGGTTGTACCAGAGTCACTGGAAACCTTAAACGTTTATCGTGATTTCAGTGTAAGGCATACAAATACGCAAACTGATTTTTGTTTATTTATCACGTATATAATAGGCAGAAAAAGTATTACGTTCCATCCAAAGGAACATTGCTTAAGTGAAGTATATGGACAGAACTTTGAAGTCTACCACAGTTATATGCCACCTTACAAATTTCTAGAAGTTGCAGCTTAAAAAAACAATAAAAAAACAAAAAAAACTGTATAATTATAGTAAAAGATGTGACAAAATCGCAGGTTATTTCTTACATTTGCTATCCATATGCAGGTGTTCCAGTTACGTATCTACTACCCAGCACAATTTGTACCAATCTGGATAAAATCGTGCACACTTATTCCATAGCTCTAATCAACAATATTAATAATAACAATAATAATACACATGACATTTAAAATTTATCCCTATCCATGATTTCAGCCTCTTACTTACAGAATTAATCTCTGTAAACCCAGGAGGAATGGCAGAAAACAACAATATAGTGCTATATCAGGATCTTTGAAAACAAAACTTCATTTGTCACTTGATTTTGCTTTACAGAAATGAAAATGTTACGTTTAAAGTCCCCTCTTTGTTGAAAGTTACTGATGTAGAAGTAAATAGTACAAGGTTGGTCCTAAAAGTTTCCGACCTCAAAATAAAGATGGCAGCACTCGTTCATCTGTTCACAGATACTCACTAAAGTGTCAGCCATTTTGGACGCTCAGTTGTTATGTAACAGTCGTTTGAGTGAGTTGATGTGAGTGTTTTTATGAAAGTGGACAAACTCGAGTTTCGTGCTGTCATTAAATGTTTTTGAAAGGCAATACGCTCACGCAAATCAAAGATGAGTTGGATTCTGTGTATGGGGACTCTGCACCATCATTTACCACAGTGAAATTTTGGGCAGCTGAATTAAAACGTGGCCGTAAGAGTTTGGGAGACGATGAACGTTCAGTACGTCCAAAAACTGTAACTACATCGCCAAAGTTCACCAAATAGTGCTAGACGACCGCCGAATTAAAGTGAGAGAGATAGCAGAGGCTATGAACATGACAAAAGAACGTGTTTGTCACATATTAAATCAATATTTAGACATGAGAAAGCTGTCCGCGCATTGGGTGCCGTGTTTGCTCACGTTAGATCAAAAACATTTTCGAATGAACATTTCCACCACTCTGTTGGCGCTGTTTAGACCCAATAAATCCGAGTTTTGAAGCCGATTAACTACTGTAGATGAAACTTGAATACAACATTATACGCCCGAAACAAAAATACAGTCCAAAAAGTGGAATGTAAAGGCTGAAGGTTCCAGTACAAACTAAAAGAAACGTGCTTTATGAAGCTGGGTATGGAGGCCGAACAGCCCGTAGAAAACAGAATTTACAGAAAAATGCGAGTTGCTTTTGCAAAAGAACATAAGTACGATGGGTTTCATTTCGAGAGGAAGGTTGTACTTACTGATAAGAGTCGATTTGAGCTCTTTAAATCAAAAGGGCGAGTAATAGAGTGGAGAAAAAAGAATTGTGAGCTTGAGGAGAAAAATATAACAGCTTTAGTTAAACATGGAGGCGGTTCAGTACTTGTCTGGGGCTGCATGAGTGCAAATGGTGGGGGGGGGGGGGGGGGTTAATTGATGGAATTATGAACCATAAGGTTTATATAAACACCCTAAAAGCACATCTGTCCAGAAGTGTGAATGATATGGGTCTTTCTGAGGATTATATTTTGACACAAGATAATGATCCAAAACACACAGCTCTAGATGTAAGGTTATGGTTGTTGTATAATACTCCACGATGTATGACGACATCACCACAATACCCAGACATGAATCCAATAGAGAATTGGTGGAGTATACTGCACAAAAATATTAGGAATAATCAAATATCTAATATAAAGGATCTAAAGAATGCTCTACTAGAGGAATGACGTAAAATTACAGTAGAAACAACACAATTTTTGGTGAAATCCATGTCAAGGAGAATGCAAGAGGTTATAAAGAGGAATGGAGGGCCTAATAAGTACTAACCGGAACATTCTACACCATTTTGAGTATGCACACGAATACTTATAAGCTCGAGGGCAATCCCCAAAGAGTGAAGACTGACCCCGCCCCCTCTAATGACCAGGGAGTTATCGAGCTGTCCCAAAAGGGCGCCCGGCGCCTCCGTGGATCTTTCCATAGGGCAAGACCTAGAGACTAACAAGGCCCCCCCCCCATCTGGTCCTATGGACTGAAGACGTAATGGAAGTAGATACGCCACTTAGGCGTGCCAACCCCAAAGGAGAAGGCTACCGATTAACCTCGGTAGGGCCGCCTGGTGATCTAGCACACCTTCTACTAGCTCTGCAGGTTGGTACGCGGGAATATATGGCTTCCCTCAACCCCGTCCTGAGACATACCCGATCTCCCACGGGTATCGGGAACCACTGTCCCCTCGAGTCCAATCCCATCCGAACAACTCCCATTCAGGGAGGGGCTCGGCAGTTCGGCCCGAGGTTTCTCTAGTAACATCAGAGGTAAAGTCTGTTTAGTTAACGCGTGTGCAGTTCGGAGTCAAAGGAAACTACCCTCCCGCCCACTAATGACCGTCATAAATCTATCTCCACACTTCAGAAATGGAACACTGTCCTTGAGGACCAATACCAACCGTGATTTTCTCGAAGTGACAACCGCATGTTCACTCCACGTGGAGTCTCAGTTGCCAGAGTTCCAACTTCCAGTTGATCTGTTTCATTACGTGCAGAAATTCGTTGTGTGTCACGATGTGGAGACCGTGGGAGGGAAATACAGTGGCGAATGCAAATGAAGTAGTAGATAACTTTCAGTTACGTGAAAATAATCAAAGTGATGACAAATAGTGTGAATAACTGGGCCGAGTTATATTACTGAAGAAGCCTCAAAAAACAAAGTTATAACGCGAACTGTTTCTAAGCAAATTCAAGCGCTTGTTTTGAACACATATAAATATTTGCTGACAAATAATCTTGGTAAGGGGTCGTGCAATGAACCTGATGATAAATTCTGGGTATTCACAGAAATATTGTGACGAAAGGAATACCAAAGACGCCGATCAAGTGTGAAAACAAATGCAAACGTTTCTCTAAAGTAGATAATTTCACATGCGATTTAATTCGTCGAGAAATTTATATATTCTATGCAAAAGGGAGAGCGCCCACCTTAGACGAATTGGTTGCACATTTGCAAGAAATTTGTGATTTTGCTTACGGGCACTGCACTTTGCGCGGTCTCTTAAAGGAGCTGGGTTTCAAATACTGCACATTGAATAAGTTAAGGGTTATTCCAGTAGAATTGTAGCTTGGCGATATATATCTCAAAACTAAGAAAGTTTCGCAGTAATGGACATAAGATAATTTATTTAGACGAAACATCGTACGATACCCATGACGTATCGAGAAAGGTGGCAACCTTGCAGAAAATCTGCGTGGAGGAGGGCCAGGATTGTAAAACCATTATAAGGGTTCGTCAAAGGCAGCGGCCGACTGCACATGAGTTAACTAAACAGACTTTACCACGAGTGCTAGGGGCCCACAGCGCCCGCACCACAGCAGCTGAAGGGGACGAATCCTCTCCCCTACGGTGTAGGCGAATACTTATTTCGTATCCTATATCGCGTATCTTTACTTTTGAATGTTTAACTATGTTTATATGTTTCTTTATTGTATTCTCTATTTCACTAATCAATATGTAAGACAGTGTCCCTGCTTTCTGATGATTTTCCCATATCCATACATCCTTAAACATAAACTCATGCATTAGCCGAATACCATGCCATGCCATGTGGTGCTGGCTGGCTGTATGTAGCCAGAAGGTTTTTGCTGCGTGCGCACCCGTTGAGGGTTTTACCGCAGGTAAGGTATTCAACGGGATTTTGTAGGATGGAGATGGTGTATGTTTTGAGGTTCATGAATTTTGCGAGGTTGTAATTATTGTACCTTCAGGGTGAAAGGACAGGATGCAATACCCAGCACCCTGGTGTTTTTAATTTAGTTTGGGTTGGGGAGATTATGTGGAGCTCAGCTTTAGCTGCTGTTAGGATTAGCTCCTGGGTTATCTTGGGTGCTCGCATGCCATGCGGGGGACCCGATGTTGTCTAGAATGGCGTCTAGTGGGGTCATAATCTCCTAGTGATCTAACAAGGGCGCTTCTGTGAGTTGGTAAAGTTGCGTAGAATTTTGATGCCCGGCGCCTAACTTCGTCATCCACATATGGAAGTCCCGAGGCTTCGTGAAGCAACCTGGTAGGAAAATAGCGACCCACAGAATAGATAGACCGTAGCCCTCTAATCTGTGCACGTTGAAGCCATGCCAACCAGCTATCTGCGGCCATGCCCCAGATCTCGCAGGCATATAGCATCACGGGGATCACCAGCGCTCGGAAGAGGTACAACCTCAGGCCAAGCGGCATCGAGCTCGACCCCAGCATAGGATATAGGGAAGCGATAGCTCCCTGTGCCCTTGCCGCTAGGTCTCTGATATGTTGGCGAAAGCTTAGACCTCTATCCAATATTACTCCAAGATATCGGACAGAGTTAGTCCACTTAAAAATATTAGTTAATTTTACTTTTATTAGTATTATAGGTTAACTAATAAAAACGACGTGTAAACAATATAAAGGATAACTGCTGAGATATGTATTAATATTTTAATTTTCCGCAGGCATATCACGTGTGTCACGATGGTCGAGAAGGCCACCAGGGTGCCTCTTTCCTGTGTACCAACGGCACTCTCTTCAACCAGCACGAGTTCGCCTGTGATTGGTGGTACAACGTCAACTGCGCAGAGGCTCCATCTCTCTACAGGTGAGTAAACCAACACTGCCGGCCTCGGTAGATTACTGAGCGTTACCGAACCTATTGATAAGTTCTCAGGTGCCTATTACAACTTTCGAATGCCCCTCAAAACCGTGACCAATCGCTGACCCAGATGTATTGTTGTACCTGCCACTTTATGTAACTAGACAACTGTACAAATTAAGAACCGAGACAAAAGAATGCAGCCTCGCAGTTTTGAGTACTTCGAACGTTAGGTTATCAAACTATCGTGCTTTTTTCAATCAGTTATCGGTAGATGGTATACTGTTAGCTTCTCTCTTACTTACATAACTCTTTTTCAGGACCTGTTACCGCATTCTGTTCCTAGTTATACACTTATTAGCTCTCACATGCACTGCGTAGTACAAGATAACCTTGCTCGAGGATATTTTGGTGCAGTTTGAGGACTTCAAGGACAGTATTTTGACACACTTAATTCAAAATATTGCACATTTAGTATATCAGAATGCAGCTGTAACAACAACGTGATTTTTAAAATCAGAGTCAATACAAAAAAAAAAAGAAACCTGAAACTTTCTTGGCGACGAATATATATATATATATATATATATATATATATATATATATATATATATATATATATATATATATACATACAAATATCAACAAGATATCAACAAAGACAAAACACTATCAATATTGGCATTACTGAACAAAGACTACTTTCAGTAAATTAAATGTCAGGTCAGGAGATGGCGTGAATATAGAAAATTAATTGAGTCAAAGAAACGTAACTACGAGGACTGTTGAGTAAAGAATGATCACAATTTATTTTTTGACAACGTTCCTTTACTCATTCTCATAATTTTGATGGTCCTTCCTAAAATAGACTCCCCTGAATGCGATGCACTTGTCTCAGTGTTTCTGCCAGTCTTCAAAGACATGCTGCAAACAATTTTTTGAGAGATCCTTCAAAATCGCCTCCTCAGCCTTCACCACTGTTTCTGATGATGGATAATGCCTCCCACGAAGGCGTTTCTTCAAGTTAGGGAATAGAACAAAGTCACATGGGTCTAAATCCGCACTATAGGAAGGGTGAGGGATGTACTTCACGTTGACTTTGGCAAGATATTCAGCAACAACATTGGCAATATGCGGCCGCGCCTTATCGTGGTGCAGTATCCAGCCTAATTCATGGAAATGTAGTCTTTTGCGCCTGATATGGACTTGAAATGTTTTCAGGACATCCCTGTAGTATTGTCCAGTTACTGATGTGTGTGCAGGTACAACATGCTGATAAACCATTCCATGAATATTAAAGAATGAGATGACCATAACTTTCCCAGCAGAAGCAACCACTTTTGCTTTTTTGGGGGTTGGTGAAGAAGGATATTTCCACACTGAGCTTTGCTGTTTGTTCTCAAGATCAAAATGATGTAGCCAAGTTTCACCAGCAGTGATTACGTTTGAAAGAAACTTCAGATCTTCCTCTAACATCAACTTTAACTGCATGCAGACCTGCACGCGAATGTCCTTTTGTTCGGGAATCAACATTCTTGGAACACATCGCGCACAAACACGTCTCATATGTAATGTTTCTGTCAACAACGTGTGGGTGGCACCTAATGAAATATTCAGTATTTCAGAAAGTGATCTTAAGGTAATTCGTCGATCCTCTCTCACAATGGCAGCAGCAGTGTTGATGTTTTCTTCCATAAGAGCAGTAATTGGAAATTGATTGTCTCCCCTCTTTAAACATTTTAAACCACCTTCGAGCTGTGCTGTAGGGAAGAACAGACTCTCCATAGGCCTCCTGTAACATTGTATAGGCCTCAACTGAAGATTTGTTGAGACGAAAACAGAATTCCAAAGCTGCATATTGTTCCTCGCGTGTTGCCTCCATTGCAACGGTAGGCGATATTGAATATGTCAGAACTTGCCTGGTTCTCACAGATAGGAACCAGGAGTACCAACAATGAAATTACTACGGCGTATTTGTTTCACATTAAGCTAACAGAATATAATAAGATTGAATTTTAGGGCGAAACATTTTGACCGTAAAAGTTTATGATCATTCATTATTGAACGCCATTGCACTTAGCTTGATGATGAACCTGTATATATCTGTGCTTCTTACGCCGACGGATTTCTATTTTTAAGGCCGGTTTCTTTTGTTCAGAAATGCGAGCATTGATAGTGTTTTGTCTTTGTTTATGTTTGTGCTATATCCATCTATACATTTGTGGTTATAACATTTTATAAATATCCTGATGATGGGAGAGATGCACACTACCAAAACGTCGATTTCTAATCGTCTTGTCCGCTGTTTTGGTTCCCGAGAATATCTCGCACAAGGTCCCATATATAAATTTAAACTGTGATTATTTGTGGATGTTTTAACATTATTGAAACACACTGAGGCAGAATTTATTAAATAAATAATAAACAAAACTTTAACTCAATCCGCCTAATTTTTTTAAACAACTGACCTCATTATTGTTGATTTCCATTTCTGTCTCCATAACATTGCGGTGATCAAGTAAGTTTTTTCATGATAAAAATATTCCTAAGGAGCTTCACCCTCTAAATTTAGAGAGGCCGCGCCGTGGCTCAGTGGTTAGACCGCTTGGCTCTCACCAAGGCGGCCCGGGTTCGATCCCAGGCGACTGCAAAGTGAGATTTGTGGTGGACAACATGGCGCTGGGGCGGGTTTTCTCCGGGACCTCCGGTTTCCCCCGCCATCTCATTCCACCGATGCTCCATCTTCATCTCATGTATCACCAGTGTCATCGCCTGCGGTGCCGTATGTAGTAAAAGCGGGCGTTAAACACTGCACATTTTTTTTCAAAATTTAGAAAATTCCCAAGATCCCACACCATACATTAAAATATGTTTTATTTACGTGACTTCTTATAAATAATATCTTTATATATTTAAACACACCAATTTTATGAAATTTAATTTCTCAATCCACTTCATGTACATTTTGCATCTCTAAAAACGAAGAGAAAATCATAAAATTCTTTATGATTTATTTTGTTATGTTTTTGTATTTTATGCATTCCTATTTGCATTATCTTTCCTCGTGTTATACCTAGTTTCTCTGTTTATTATAATGTGATTAGGTAATTAATTTAGTCACTTTATACTCACTTTTATTCTATTTCAATTTTGTTTTTAGTTACATATATAGTTCTTAATATTTGCATCTTTTCCTTTCTTCTTTGTTTTATATTATTGTGTCTTTCCCCCGTATCCTTTAACTTAGTTATTTTGATACAAAGAATTGGGTTTGCAGTTTGAACTGTTGTTGTTGTCAAATGCTAGGCTTTGGCAATGAAGCCATTAGCTCTCTTGCTCTCCAATATTTCTGTGTAGTGGATCCGTCAGGTAGGACTTCACAGGTTAAAAGATGTTCTTCAGTCATTTTCTCTTCTTTGTTGTCAAATGCTAGACTTTGGCAATTAAGCCATTAGCTCTCTTGCTCTCCAATATTTCTGTGTAGTGGGTCTGGCAGGTAGGACTTCACAGGTTAAGAGATGTTCTTCAGTCATTTCCTCTTCTTTGTTGTCAAATGCTAGGCTTTGGCAATGAAGCCATTAGATCTCTTGCTCTCCAATATTTCTGTGTAGTGGGTCTGGCAGGTAGGACTTCACAGGTTAAAAGATGTTCTTCAGTCATTTCCTCTTCTTTGTTGTCAAATGCTAGGCTTTGGCAATGAAGCCATTAGCTCTCTTGCTCTACAATATTTCTGTGTAGTGGGTCCGGCAGGTAGGACTTCACAGGTTAAGAGATGTTCTTCAGTCATTTCCTCTTCTTTGTTGTCAAATGCTAGGCTTTGGCAATGAAGCCATTAGCTCTCTTGCTCTCCAATATTTCTGTGTAGTGGGTCTGGCAGGTAGGACTTCACAGGTTAAGAGATGTTCTTCAGTCATTTCCTCTTCTTTGTTTTCAAATGCTAGGCTTTGGCAATGAAGCCATTAGCTCTCTTGCTCTCCAATATTTCTGTGTAGTGGGTCCGGCAGTTAGGACTTCATAGGTTAAAAGATGTTCTTCAGTCATTTCCTCTTCTTTGTTGTCAAATGCTAGGCTTTGGCAATGAAGCCATTAGGTCCCTTGCTCTCCAATATTTCTGTGTAGTGGGTCCGTCAGGTAGGACTTCATAGGTTAAAAGATGTTCTTCAGTCAGTTCCTCTTCCTTGTTGTCAAATGCTAGGCTTTGGCAATGAAGCCATTAGGTCTCTTGCTCTCCAATATTTCTGTGTAGTGGATCCGGCAGTTAGGACTTCACAGGTTAAAAGATGTTCTTCAGTCATTTCCTCTTCTTTGTTGTCAAATGCTAGGCTTTGGGAATGAAGCCATTAGGGCTCTTGCTCTCCAATATTTCTGTGTAGTAATTCCGGCTGTTAGGACTTCACAGGTTAAAAGATGTTCTTCAGTCATTTCCTCTTTGTTGTCAAATGCTAGGCTTTGGCAATGAAGCCATCAGCTCTCCTGCTCTCCAATATTTCCGTGTAGTGGATCCGGCAGTTAGGACTTCACAGGTTAAAAGATGTTCTTCAGTCATTTCCTCTTCTTTGTTGTCAAATGCTAGGCTTTGGCAATGAAGCCATTAGCTCTCTTGCTCTCCAATATTTCTGTGTAATGGGTCCGGCAGGTAGGACTTCACAGATTAAAAGATGTTCTTCAGTCATTTCCTCTTTTTTGTTGTCAAATGCTAGGCTTTGGCAATGAAGCCATTAGCTCTCTTGCTCTCCAATATTTCTGTGTAGTGGGTCCGACAGGTAGGGCTTCACAGTTTAAAAGATGTTCTTCAGCCATTTCCTCTTCTTTGTTGTCAAATGCTAGGCTTTGGCAATGAAGCCATTAGCTCACTTGCTCTCCAATATTTCTGTGTAGTGTGTCTGGCAGGTAAGGCTTCACAGATGTTCTTCAGTCATTTCCTCTTCTTTGTTGTCAAATGCTAGGCTTTGGCAATGAAGCCATTAACTCTCTTGCTCTCTAATATTTCTGTGTAGTGGGTCCGGCAGGTAGGGCTTCACAGGTTAAAAGATGCTCTTCAGCCATTTCCTCTTCTTTGTTATCAAATGCTAGGCTTTGGCAATGGAGCCATTAGCTCACTTGCTCTCCAATATTTCTGTGTAGTGTGTCTGGCAGGTAAGGCTTCACAGGTTAGAAGATGTTCTTCAGTCATTTCCTCTTCTTTGTTGTCAAATGCTAGGCTTTGGCAAAGAAGCCATTAGCTCACTTGCTCTCCAATATTTCTGTGTAGTGGATCCGGCAGGTAGGGCTTCACAGGTTAAAAGATGTTCTTCAGTCATTTCCTCTTCTTTGTTGTCAAATGCTGTGCTTTGGCAATGAAGCCATTAGCTCTCTTGCTCTCCAATATTTCTGTGTAGTGGGTCCGGCAGGTAGGGCTTCACAGGTTAAAATATGCTCTTCAGCCATTTCCTCTTCTTTGTTATCAAATGCTAGGCTTTGGCAATGGAGCCATTATCTCTCTTGCTCTCCAATATTTCTGTGTAGTGTGTCTGGCAGGTAGGACTTCACAGGTTAAAAGAAGTTCTTCAGTCATTTCCTCTTCTTTGTTGCACAGAGGAGAATTTGGACTTGTATAAATTCCTATTCTGTGTAAGTGTTTGGCCAAATAATCATGTTCCGTAAGTAATATAAAATTTGCTACTGCAGCTTTACGTGGGATTTCTGGAATAATTTCTGGATTTTTAATTAAAATGTTCCATTTTTATCTTTGGCTTTGTTAGATATTGATTGGTTTTGCTTGTTTTTACATTTTCTTTTGATAAATTTTTTGCAATATTTAATATTAATATTTTGCAGTTTGAACTTGGATCCTATCAAGAACCCATACGCCCCTAAGCCCAAGAAGATAGAAGGCGCAGTGGTTGTCGCAGTTCCAGTAGCGCATGCCGCAGTTCCAGTTGCACACGCAGCAGTTCCTCATCACGTGTACGCCGGCCGCAAGTAGATTTCCACACAGTGTAACTTATTGAATCTCTTTAAATAAATTATTATTTTCCTCTTGCCTTGTTCCCTTTCAAATGTATATTTATTTCTCTGTGATCCTTTCAAAACATAGTCACCCTTATATTAACTTTGTCATATAAAGTCTTAAATCTAAAATGTAATTCCAAATATTGCAACATTTATGTGCGAACCACAATGCTACTTTAAGATTTTACAACTTTTCAATTAAAAATTACAATTATTTTCGATGTAGTGCTTCTTTAAGTTATTTCATCACTGAATAAATGAATGTACATAGTTAATTACATGTTCAAGTGTAAACATTTGTCAATAAAAAGGTACAAAATTAGAACCTAGAAATATTTATAATTTTTAATCAACAAATTAAATAATTGTGTACACAAATACAATGGACTAGATGCAACTATTTTATTTTACGAGAAAAGAATACTAAAATTTGTGTTTGATAAACTAACACTTATAGATAACAAAAAAGTTAAGTATTATTATTTGGGAAGGAAATGTGCCAGGTCAATTAGTTAAGAGGATGAACAAGGACTCACGAGTTTGCCTTAATAACCTCTGTCTCCCTCTGCCATTGTATAATTCAATTGAAAAATACAATGAATTCAGTGCTAAATTGGTCAAAAAGAAAATTGATAAATTCAAAAGACAAGGATGCAAACAAGTAACTACTCTTTCCCCAATCAGCAGTGAAACTTCGTACAGAAAATTTACATATCGTCCCAGAGCTACACACCTTTTCCAAAAAGTCTTCAAAAAGCACAATATTACTTTGGCCCCACACAACACCTTTTGAAATCACATAATACAAAGGAGATACCCACAGACAAAAAATCATGTGTGTACCGGATAAACTGCAAAGCCTGTGACAACTTTTACATTGGAAAAACAAAAAGGAACTTGAACATTAGGCTTAAAGAGCATTTTAGGAACATCAGGAACAAATCAATAGATAAATCGGCTGTAGCGTACCATTTTTGGAAGGAGAATCATGATACAGAACAAGAAATTCACTTATTAAAAAGTGTCCAACGTCCAGCTAAATTTACCACGTGGGAAAAGCTCTCCATAAATAAATATTAAAGAAAATTGTTTAATTTCGATACTCAAGTTCATTAAGATACCGACAGAGACGCACCTATCGCCTCCAAGAAGTTCACCGAACCAATATCAATTAGTCGACAACAGCTCATGATGTTAGGAAGATCCTATTGAAACGTGTTCTAGGTAAATACTAACAATAAGTGGAGCATTGAGTATTAGTTCGACTAAAGTGTTCCTAAAAGTTATAAATCATAAAAATATGACAGCAGTTACGTTGGTGGTCTTGCAGGAAGTCAACTGTTGTGTTTAAAGTAAATAACCCTTGGTTCGATAGAGGTCGCCCATGTGCTTCCACGCGAGGTAATTTTGGAGCTCTGTTATTGCTTGTGTAAATGTTCCACATTTGTATTAATTTTACAAAACTAAACAACAGTCGACCAATAAGCAAATTTGCTATTTAAATTAAGCCTAAAGATATGACACTTCATGAATGTTAATGAATATTATATTATATTTTCATATCCATGAAAATTAACTGCTTGTTACGTCAATTGCATTCTTTTAATCTGAGCTGGAAATTGTTTCGATATCCTCCCATCCGACGTCTCCACGTTGGTCGATCTATCATCCCCTAGATGTATCACGCACTTTTCCACGACGGTGTCAATAATGCCCTCCAAGTCCCAGAGTTTGTTCCTCGCGAATCACATGTTGTGACACAGGCTCTCCAGTTATCAGGTGTCTACTAGCATCACTTTGTTTAAGGTGGGAGGTTCATTGTTAACAAATAATTGAACTTTGCGGGACTGGGATTTCATTACGGAAGGGATTCGGTACGTAGGGCACCATGATGGGCCCATTTTCCTATGCCCCAAGGGGGGCAACTCGGGAGAAAGCATGGCGTGAAGGAGACAGAGGGTGGCCGACCTAAGGAGCTACAACAGTACAGAGGGCAGGGTCCCTACAGTTTACTTGGATAGAGACTTCCCCCGACAGGCCAGGACAACGGACACCCTTACCTACAGCGGGACGACAACGGGCCCAGCAGCCGAGCCCTAATGGTACCAGGCAGGCAATCAGAGCCCCAAATGTCCCTACAGTTTACTTGGATAGAGACTTTCCCCAACAGGCCAGGACAACGAACTCGCTCCCCTACAGCGGGACGACAACGAGCTCAGCAGCCGAGCCCTAATGGTCCCAGGCAGGCGATCCGAGCCCCAAAGGTCCCTACAGTTTACTTGGATAGAGGCTTTCCCCAACAGACCAGGACAACGAACTCGCTCCCGTACAGCGGGACGACAACGAGCCCAGCAGCCGAGCCCTAATGGTACCAGCCAGGCAATCCGAGCCCCAAAGGTCCCTACAGTTTACTTGGATAGAGACTTTCCCAAACAGACCAGGACAATGAACTCGCTCCCCTACAGCGGGACGACAACGAGCCCAGGAGCCGAGCCCTAATGGTACCAGGCAGGTCATCCGAGCCCCAAAGGTCCCTACAGTTTACTTGTTTAGATACTTCCCCCGACAGGCCAGGACAACGAACTTGCTCCCCTACAGCGGGACGGCAACGAGCACAACAGCAGAGACCTAATGGTACCAGGCGGGCGATCCGAGCCCCAAAGGTCCCTACAGTTTACTTGGATAGAGACTTCCCCCGACAGGCCAGGACAACGAACTCGCTCCCCTACAGTGGGACGACAACGAGCCCAGCAGCCGAGCCCTAATGGTACCAGGCAGACGATCCGAGCCCCAAAGGTCCCTACAGTTTACTTGGATAGAGACTTCCCCCGACAGGCCAGGACAACGAACTCGCTCCCCTACAGTGGGACGACAACGAGCCCAGCAGCCGAGCCCTAATGGTACCAGGCAGACGATCCGAGCCCCAAAGGTCCCTACAGTTTACTTGGATAGAGACTTCCCCCGACAGGCCAGGACAACGAACTCGCTCCCCTACAGTGGGACGACAACGAGCCCAGCAGCTGAGCCCTAATGGTACCAGGCAGACGATCCGAGCCCCAAAGGTCCCTACAGTTTACTTGGATAGAGACTTCCCCCGACAGGCCAGGACAACGAACTCGCTCCCCTACAGCGGGACAGCAACGAGCCCAACAGCCGAGCTCTAATGGTACCAAGGCAGGCGATCCGAGCCTCAAAGGTCCCTACAGTTTACTTGGATAGAGACTTCCCCCGACAGGCCAGGACAACGAACTCGCTCCCCTACAGCGGGACAACAACGAGCCCAACAGCCGAGCTCAAATGGTACCAAGGCAGACGATCCGAGCCCCAAAGGTCCCTACAGTTTACTTGGATAGAGACTTCCCCCGACAGGCCAGGACAACGAACTCGCTCCCCTACAGCGGGACAACAACGAGCCCAACAGCCGAGCTCTAATGGTACCAAGGCAGACGATCCGAGCCCCAAAGGTCCCTACAGTTTACTTGGATAGAGACTTCCCCCGACAAGCCAGGACAACGAACTCGCTCCCCTACAGCGGGACGGCAACGAGCCCAGCAGCCGAGCCCTAATGGTACCAGCCAGGTAATCCGAGCCCAAAAGGTCCCTACAGTTTACTTGGATAGATACTTCCCCCGACAGGCAAGGACAACGAACTCACTCCCCTACAGCGGGACGACAACGAGCCCAGCAGCCGAGTCCTAAAGGTACCAAGACAGGTGATCAGAGCCCCAAAGGTCCCTACAGTTTACTAGGATAGGGACTTCCCCCGACAGGCCAGGACAATGGACACGCTCCCGTACAGCGGGACGACAACGAGCCCAGCAGCCGAGCCCTAATGCTACCAGGCAGGTGATCCGAGCCCCAAAGGTCCCTACAGTTTACTTGGATAGAGACTTCCCCCGACAGGCCAGGACAACGAACTCGCTCCCCTACAGCGGGACGGCAACGAGCCCAGCAGCCGAGCCCTAATAGTACCAAGGCAGGCGATCCGAGCCTCAAAGGTCCCTACAGTTTACTTGGATAGAGACTTCCCCCGACAGGCCAGGACAACGAACTCGCTCCCCTACAGCGGGACAACAACGAGCCCAACAGCCGAGCTCTAATGGTACCAAGGCAGACGATCCGAGCCCCAAAGGTCCCTACAGTTTACTTGGATAGAGACTTCCCCCGACAGGCCAGGACAACGAACTCGCTCCCCTACAGCGGGACAACAACGAGCCCAACAGCCGAGCTCTAATGGTACCAAGGCAGACGATCCGAGCCCCAAAGGTCCCTACAGTTTACTTGGATAGAGACTTCCCCCGACAAGCCAGGACAACGAACTCGCTCCCCTACAGCGGGACGGCAACGAGCCCAGCAGCCGAGCCCTAATGGTACCAGCCAGGTAATCCGAGCCCAAAAGGTCCCTACAGTTTACTTGAATAGATACTTCCCCCGACAGGCAAGGACAACGAACTCGCTCCCCTCTAGCGGGACAGCAACGAGCCCAGCAGCCGAGTCCTAATGGTACCAGGCAGGCGATCTGAGCGTCAAAGGTCCCTACAGTTTACTTGGATAGAGACTTCCCCTGACAGGCCAGGACAACGAACTCGCTCCCCTACAGCGGGACGACAACGAGCCCAGTAGCCGAGCCCTAATGGTACCAGGCAGGCGATCCGAGCCCCAAAGGTCCCTACAGTTTACTTGGATAGAGACTTCCCCCGACATACCAGGACAACGAACTCGCTCCCCTACAGCTGGACGACGAGGCCAACAGCCGAGCCCTAATGGTACCAAGGCAGGTGATCCGAGCCCCAAATGTCCCTACAGTTTACTTGGATAGAGACTTCCCCCGACAGTCCAGGACAACGAACACGCTCCCCTACAGCGGGACGGCAACGAGCCCAACAGCAGAGCCCTAATGGTCCCAGGAAGGCGATACAAGCCCCAAATGTCCCTGGCTGGTGGTCCCGAAATGGTCCTGGTAGATTAGCGGAGACCGGTAACAGATCTACCGGAGGAGGAAGTAGTTTTTCTCACAGCATATCATCCTGCCATGCACCGCCAAGACTCCCGCCGACACTTCTGCCCTAAAAGAGACCACCAGATGAGAGATGATAACGGAGTTTAAATGGAGGGACAGGAAACTCGGGGGATGTAATTATCTTACGCAGCATTCGACTAGCACCCGGAAAACCCCCCGAAAAGCCCATGGGTAGGGTAGTTTGGCCAAGGGAATAGAACCCGGGCCTCTCAAATGCGGCCCACAGACGAAACCGCCTGAACCATCCCGCGTGGTTGAACTTTGTAGGAGTTCAAACTTCCCCGAATGTGACTTTTTGCTTACGTACACTGTAAATGCCAGTAAACTCAGATGTTAACTTTATCACTTCATCGATAGCAAGTTCTGAAAATTTTTCACTGAACTTGTTAAATATATTCAATATTAATATATTTCCCCCACTTCGTTAAGTCTTTTCGCGCGTATGTTTAACAGTACTAAACAGTTCTGCCATGATTCACAACTGGATACGTCTCTCAGCTTCAATGTGCGCCCGCTGCATGATTTACTTTAATTACAAACTAACTTATCTATTGTAAGATTTGAAGCTTTCGCAGCGAACGTTAATGATTAAGGCTGATCACCCGTGAAGCCTTAATCAATAACTTATCTATTAGTATATGTTTTTATAGTTGAAATATACTTAGTAAGCACTTGTCGTGCACTTTAGCAAAACGAACTCAAGACTCCACACCTCAGTAGCAGTACTTTTTCAAGGAACTACGAGGCATGATTTTTAAGTCAGTACCGTTTTGGAATTTAAAAAAGACGTGCATAGATATCGCAATAATTTTAATTGTACATGAAAGCCTGTACTTTAATCTACTGTTCCACATAATTTCCGTGAATATTGAGACACTTGTCATAACGTGGCACCAGTTTTTGTATACCCTCCTCATAAAATTCTGCCGTCTGACGTGTTAACCACTGTATCACAACTGTTTTGACTTCGTTATCGTCTTGAACACGCTGACCGCCCAGATGTTTCTTCAAGTGCAGGAACAAATGGTAGTCGCTGCGGGCCAGATAAGGGCTGTATGGAGGATGATCTAGAGTTTCCCATTGAAAAGATTTGATGAGATCTTTGGTCCGATTAGCCACATGTGGACGGGCATTGTCATGCAGCAAAACGGTATCCTTACTCAACTTGCCACCTCTTTTGTTCTGGATTGCACGGAGAAGATTGTTCAATGTCTCACAATAAGACGCTGCATTGATTGTCTCATTATGAGGCAGAAACTTCACTAGCAATACTCCTTTTCTATCCTAAAAAACCGTGCACATGATTTTCCGGGCAGAAATTGTTTGCTTTAACTTCACTTTTATGGGTGATGATGAATGTCGCCATTCCATGGATTGTTGTTTCGATTCTGGTGAGACGTGGGTCACCCATGTTTCGTCACCAGTAACAATTTGGTCTAAAAAATCTTCACCTTCATTGTGGTACCGCTCAAGGAAAGTCAATGGACTGCTTAAACGTTGGGTTTTGTGCAAATCTGTCAACATTTTCGGAATCCAACGTGAACACAATTTCCGGTACTTCAAGTTCTCGGTCACAATCTGATACAAAACACTACGAGAATATTGAGAAAAATAGTCGCACAATGATGAAATTGTAAAGCTTCTGTTTTCTCTCACCTTTTCGTCCACTTTCTGCACCAAATCTTCAGTAACGACCGAAGGACGCCCACCCGTTCATCATGCACATTTGTGCGGCCATCTTTAAATGCTCTCACCCACTTCCTTACCATTCCATCACTCATAAAGCGTTGTCCGTAAACTTCACAGATCTCACGATGAATATCGATGGGTTTTACGCCTTTAGCACTAAGAAATCGTTTAACAGCCCGTACTTTACAATCGGCGGGTCTCACGATTGTCGGAGGCATCTTTAAACACTCAGTAACCAACGTATACAATGAAGAATCAGACTGTAATGGCGTCAGTGCGTAGACAAGAGGTGTAGGTAACCAGCGCGCATGCGCGGAACGCCGACGGTAGCGCTGCGGCGGCGGAATCGCAAAACGGTACTGACTTAAGAAACATGCCTCGTATTTACACGGCGGAATTATCGTGGAAATTGTGAAGAAGGCATGCTAAGGTAAACGGTCCCGTGGGTTTGTTTACATCTACGTTCTCACGCTGTAAGTAGTATAGGTGTATTATGCAGTTTTTAGCAACGGGTTGCTTTCTCTATCATCAAAGTATAGTAGGCAGAAAGTATTGTATTTCATCCAAAACTCAATATTTAAATCGTTTAATACAGTTGTGTAGCAGGTAGGTTGTTTAAATTCTTTCAAAATATAAGTTGAAAGTACAGCAGGCCATGAGAATGATAGACAAAAGTTTAGAATTTGTGTAGCCATGGCAACAAAATAAGGAAGTTGGAGTTTTTGCAAGAACCAGGTCATCTGCAAGGAACATACGTAGAGGATAGGCGTAGATGAGTATTACTCTGCAAGTGTGCAGATAAAGTGTTACAAATGGATGCATAATAGACGCATCAATAGCTGATGTGCTATTAATTTATAATTAGTACTTTGCATCATTAGTAGAAGGAGTAAAGGCAATTATCAATAATCTTCAGGCATCAAATTGTATATGTGGAATAAAGTATTCTTATTTGGGAAAGTATGACTGAAGTAGCAGAATTGAATATTTCTCAGCTCCGAGACTGCGACTCTGAGTGCAGAGATCATCGCTCGAGAGCAGCCATGGTGAACTTAAAGAATTCTGCATGAACTTCACCAAAGGTGAGAAATCCATCATCACCACTTCATCCACAACAAGCCGCTATCCCAATTACACGCTATTTTCATACACTTATGTACGTCAATTTCAAAGTAGCGTTTTCGTGGTTTAACTGGCCAAAATCTAAATTTTATACTGAGTCTATAATATTTGAGTAGTTTTATGAACATGCATTTTTTCTCAAAATTTTGCGAAAAGTTCATTTTGATTAGCAGTTTAATTCTGCCAGTAGGCTTGAAGAATTCTAGATTGTTATTAAATTAAGCGAGGACGACGACCTACTGTTTGAAAATATGTATTTACGGAGATTTATTGGTACTTTTGAGGTTATAATTACACGAACTCTTGACTTACGTGTAGTACGCGTCCATGAGATTGCTATCATAAGTTCATATTCTGTAAGAGTTTACACAATAACCTCTCAGACCAGAATTAGACAATTTGTTATGTCACAATGAACTAATTCTTCTTTCTCTTGCACCACGATATTTACCGCAAACCTTCGCCTTAACTCAGTTTGAATGAAGTTGGTACGAGCTCTATGTAAGAATAACCCTAAAATTGCACATAAGAAAGATCAGAAGGGTAAATGGCGAAGACGTCAAAACAAATATCTCAAAACTTGAAAATTTGAATCTTCTTTCTTGACAAATTTAGAACTTCGCTGTCTTATGTGTAAGATTCAATAAATGTTCTCAATACTTATACTCCATTTTATAATTAGGAAAATAAGGTGTCCATAACAGTAGAGTGAAATCAACTCCTATCACGTGATTTACGGCACAGGGGGAAGATATTTTGTTGTGTAGGGCTGGTAAAAGTTAGATATAAATCGATTCCAACTGCATGGAAGCGGTGTAACACCGAACTCGATACCAGCTAAGGAAATGAAGGATGCGAAACTTCAATAAAATGTTGCGAGAGATTACCCATGGCTCCAAAACACAACGCCCTATGAATTGTGTGTACAGAAAGACCCTGGGCTTGTGGACAAATAACTTACTCGAAAGATAAAAGGATTAAATAACGATACTGACATGCACAAAGAATAACACTAATAAGGAAATTGGGCTACTCTAATTAGTTCTCGATTTGGCCGGTAGGAGCGCTGTTCATAGAGAAGAGCCGCCAACATCTAAAGGAGAAGTTACTTCTGAGAAGTGGATCATACCTAATATGGACCAGCAATGTACTAAGGTATTGTTTATCTCTGATAAACTTTTTCCACAAGTTATAACTTTCTGTATTCATGTTCCTATTTCTCAGAAGCCATTTATGATTTTTCAAGTCTATCTCAAATTGAAACGACAAATAGAAAACCTATAGAAAATATAAAGAGCTTTACTGATGGTGTTAAGATATTCCTAATATTCTCTAACGAAATTTATACAAAGTACAAAAATTGTCAATTTATTTGCATATCACCATAGCTTTGCTACTTTAATAGAAATAGTTCATACACATCACATACTTCACCATTACAAAGTACCAACTGTCTATGGCGAGTATGTAGTTGCTTTCAAATATCTCTTGTCGAGGATAACGCTAGCACACTGAACTGGCAGCTTATTCTGCGCATGCCCAATATAATAATAATAATAATAATAATAATAATAATAATAATAATAATAATAATAATAATAATAATAATAATAATAATAATAATAATAATAATAATAATAATAATAATAATAATAATAATAATAATAATAATAATAATAATAATAATAATAATAATAATAATAATAATAATAATAATAATAATAATAATAATAATAATAATAATAATAATAATAATAATAATAATAATAATAATAATAATAATAATAATAATAATAATAATAATAATAATAATAATAATAATAATAATAATAATAATAATAATAATAATAATAATAATAATAATAATAATAATAATAATAATAATAATAATAATAATAATAATAATAATAATAATAATAATAATAATAATAATAATAATAATAATAATAATAATAATAATAATAATAATAATAATAATAATAATAATAATAATAATAATAATAATAATAATAATAATAATAATAATAATAATAATAATAATAATAATAATAATAATAATAATAATAATAATAATAATAATAATAATAATAATAATAATAATAATAATAATAATAATAATAATAATAATAATAATAATAATAATAATAATAATAATAATAATAATAATAATAATAATAATAATAATAATAATAATAATAATAATAATAATAATAATAATAATAATAATAATAATAATAATAATAATAATAATAATAATAATAATAATAATAATAATAATAATAATAATAATAATAATAATAATAATAATAATAATAATAATAATAATAATAATAATAATAATAATAATAATAATAATAATAATAATAATAATAATAATAATAATAATAATAATAATAATAATAATAATAATAATAATAATAATAATAATAATAATAATAATAATAATAATAATAATAATAATAATAATAATAATAATAATAATAATAATAATAATAATAATAATAATAATAATAATAATAATAATAACAATAATAATGTAAACATTAGTTAGAGCATGAGTTACCAAGAGAGATGGTAGCCCTGGTTCATAAATTCATGGATTCTATTCTCGTGGCCGCCTTTTTCACTAAATGTTTTTTCTTCAAGCAATTTCCCTGGTCACTGGACAATAATGAGGTCAACTACATCCCCTGAATATGCAGCCCCTCCACTTCACGTTAACTTTCAACATGGTTGTCGTCCTCAGGGTCCCCCAGGTGTCGGAGAGAATTTCTGACTACATGCTCTCTGTAAACACTCGTCCTCCAGATCGGGCTTGGATGCCCCAGGAGGTATGAAAACCCAAAGGGAGAGCGGAGATGTAATTTTTTGTATTGTAATTTACGTCCTCCAACGTTGTCATATCGGACGATGAATGGAATGATGTTCATATGAGTACAGAATCCATGGAGCTGAGAGTTACCTTATCCAGGTAACTCATCCTGACCTAGATTCAAACTCGGTACTTCTTGGACGTGAGGCAGACATGCTACCATTACGCTACCGATGCGGGTGAGAGCGGAGATGGGTAAACCAGCCGCTACTGGGGAGATTAAATCTGTAATTGTTAGGGAAACTGCCCTCTAAAGTGGTCTCTCCTCAGTCCAGCTACCCTTAGTATCCTCTCACATCACCTCTCCCTTATGACCTTCTACAGGAGGAGGTGCCAATATCCCCCTCCAAACCGTATCATGGTCATATCGTGAGTTACCAGCCGCCACTGACAATGTTACACTTTCATTAACCACCCACAACCATTGGGATACAAGCTGTTCCTTATCTTACACAACTAAATGTGTAAGCATGAAACTCAAATTGCCCCACGTTTTGGGAATATTCCCAGGAGTTGACCAGTGAGTTTTGGAAGCATGTGCCAGGGAAAGTAAATGTAGCAAGGATTCCAGATGGCCCTGAAAATTCCTTTATACAACTTTCGCTGCGAGTTAGTGATTCAGTTTTTTATCGTCAGGTTCTGGTGTCCGGTCTTTTATCTTTGCAGCCCACCAGACTTCAACTGTTACAAACTTTGAATCCCTTAGAATATACTCGACCAAGGCACGTTCAGTTCTTGTATAAACTGCACGATGTAACAAGAATTCCTTAGTGTCTGATATACTCATAGATAAAGCTGTTAATGTTCTAAGCTCCCTCTTACCTCACACATTATAAATTATTCCATCTTCCTTCTTTAACATCGTCTCCGTTCTTGCCCACGCATATCATTAACTTGAAGTAGCAACAGTTATATGACCTGAACACTTTCAAGAAATCTGTGTGTTGCACTCACATGACTTTCACTCCTTTTCCACCGAGCAGGATGGTTCAGACAGTTTCGTCTGTGGGGAGGGAGGCCCGGGTTCGATTCCCGTGGCCGACCTACCTGACCCATGGGCTTTTTCGAGGATTTTCCCGGGTCGCCAGGCGAATGTTGGGTAGGTTAATTACAGTCCCCGAATTTCCTGTCCGTGCATTTCATCTACATTATCAATTCATATCATCTTTCATCTGGTGATCTCTTTCAGAGCAGAAGTGTCGGCGGGAGTCTCGGCGGTGCATGCCAGGATATGTTCTGAGCAAAACTACTTCCTCCTCCGGAAGGAAGTCAGGTAGATCGGCCACGGGTATCAAACCTTCCCTAATGAGGGCTACAGACGAGCCATTCCGTTCGGTTACACATTAAATACGAGGGCTGTTCAATAAAAAATGATCACAACTTCTTTTGACAACATAACTTTGCTCATCCTCATAATTTTGATAGTCCTTCTCAAAATAGTCTTCCCTGAATGCGATGCACTTGTCCCAGCGTTTCTGCCAGTCTTCAAAGATATGCTGGAAACCATTTTTGAGAGATCCTTCAAACTCGCCTCTACAGCCCTCACCACTGCTTCTGATGATGGATAATGCCTCCCACGAAGGCGTTTCTTCAAGTTAGGGAATAGAAAAAAGTCACATGGGCTAAATCCGGACTATAGGGAGGGTGAGGGATGTACTTCACGTTGATTTTTGCAAGATATTCAGCAACAACATTGGCAATATGCGGCCGCTCATTATCGTGGTGCAGCATCCAGCCTGCTTCACGGAAATGTGGTCTTTTGCTCCTGGTATGGACTTGCAGTGCTTTCAGGACATCCCTGTAGTATTGTCCAGTTACTGATGTGTGTGCAGGTACAACATGCTGATAAACCATTCCATGAATATCAAAGAATGAGATGACCATAACTTTCCCAGCAGAAGCAACCACTTTTGCTTTTTTCGAGGTTGGTGATGAAGGAGATTTCCACACTGAGCTTTGCTGTTTGTTCTCAGGATCAAAATGATGTAGCCAAGTTTCATCAGCAGTGATTACGTTTGAAAGAAACTCCGGATCTTCCTCTAACATCAACTTTAACTGCATGCAGAGCTGCGTGCGAATGTCCTTTTGTGTGGGAATCAACAGTCTTGGAACCCATCGCGCACAAACACGTCTCATGTGTTATGTTTCTATCACCAACGTGTGGGTGGCACCCAATGAAATGTTCAGTATTTCAGAAAGTGATCTTAAGGTAATTCGTCGATCCTCTCTCACAATGGCAGCAGCAGTGTTGATGTTTTCTTCCGTAAGAGCAGTAACTGGAGCACCGGGTGAAGCTTCCTTTGAAATTGATTGTCTCCCCTCTTTAAACATTTTAAACCACCTTTGAGCTGTGCTGTAGGGAAGAACAGACTCTCCATAGGTCTCCTGTAACATTGTATAGGCCTCAACTGAAGATTTGTTGAGACGAAAGCAGAATTTCAAAGCCGCATATTGTTCCTCGCGTGTTACCTCCATTGCAGCGGTAGGCGATACTGAACATGTCTGAACTTGCCTGGTTCTCACAGGCGGGAACCAGGAGTACCAACAATGAAACTACTACGGCGTGTTTGTTTCACATTAAGCTAACACAATATAATAAGATTGAATTTTAGTGCGAAACATTATTACCGTAAATAAATTGTGATCATTCTTTATTGAACAGCCCTCGTATGTCCTAGAGAAATTTAAAAGGTCACTCGTACTACTAAAAGAGGTACAAAGATTAGAAAATCTGACCGTCTGCTCCTATTGTACGAGGATTAGTCAAAATGTAGTGCCTCCTATTTTTTTCCCTTAAATAAGTTATGTGAAAACTTTGAATTTGGCGCAATTCCTCAAACCTTCTTCTCCAAATCCCCTGCAGTAGTAACTTCCTAAGTCAACAGGTGGCAGCACTGCATCCTCTTGCAAAATGGGTGACATCGACATTCGTATTACACAGCGTTCTGTGATTGAATTTTTGACTGCGGAAGGTGAAACGCCAATTCGCATTCACGAAAGGCTAAAAAATGTGTATGGTGATACAACGGTAGATGTCAGCACTGTTAGATGATGGGTTCGTCGCTGTAACGAAGCTGAAGGGCAAACACCATTGGCAGATGAAAAGCGAGGCGGCAGTGACTCCATGTAACATTCAGCGAGTCGATTACATCATTCGTGGGGATCGCTGGGTAACAACAGGTGAATTGTGTCGCATTACCTCCCTCAGTAAAGGCAGTGTGATGACAATTATTCAACAACTGGATTACCCAAAAGTTTGTTCACGTTGAGTACCAAGAATGTTAACCGCCCAAAACAAAGAAACAAGGAAAACAATAGCATCCGGACACTTACAGCACTTCAATTTGGAAGGAGAGTAGTTTCTGGAAAAAATTGTTACTGGAGACGAAACGTGGGTTCATTTTTTTGAGCCTGAATCAAAGAGGCAGTCAATAGAATGGCATCACACAAAGTCACCGAAGAACAAAAAATTCAAAACTCAGCGATCGGCAGGGAAAGTTATGGCGACAGTGTTGTGTGATGCAGTGTGTGTGCTTATGATTGATTTTTTAGAAAGGGAATGCACAATAAATTCTGTCCGATACGTCAGAACTCTCAAAAAGCTGAAAGCACGTCTTCGCCGAGTTCGCCCAACAAAAACTATGGCGGATGTTCTTCTTTTGCATGACAATGCAAGACCACACACCAGCCGTTACACCGCTGCAGAAATTGAGAAATTGGGATGGCAAGTCTTACAGCCCTGACCTGGCACCATCAGACTTCCATCTGTTCGGGCCACTAAAGGAAGCTCATCGTGGGATTCATTTTGAAGATGAGGAGGCTGTGAAAACGTCCGTGCGTCAATGGCTTAGGAAGCAAGACCGTGTGTTTTACCACACTGGAATACATGTCCTAGTTAAAAGGTGGACCAAATCTGTGGAAACGGACGGAGATTATATTGAACAGTGACAAATTAATTGTCAATGTTGTAGTTTTCAAGCTATGTAAATTGGATTCAATTTTCTTGGCAATTAAAAGAGAAAAAAAGAATAGGAGGCATTACTTTTTGACCCACCTTTGCACTATAGAGGGATTGAGAATAAGGTAGTTCTGTAGGATACATTGGCATTCCTCAGAAAGATATGTCTAAATTATGGTGGAAGGAAAATTATTACTCGCACTTCTCTACTATCAAAGAAGTTAATATATATTTCATGACAAAGAAATTTCTTACGATAACCAACAGCTGGATACGAGAGAATAAAAGTCCTGCTATATTAAAAGTAAGTACTACCGCCAATCTTATACTCAACCCTTCAACATTTTGCACCATAAAACAGTTTTTATATCTCTTTAACAAAGTTCTGCTGTATAAAAGTGCAATTGGCAACACTGCTCCTTTTTATTAGCATCTTTCTGGAGCGAGGGAATAACTTACTTTCGTTTTTATTGCTCTACATTTTTTTATTGCTCTACATTTCTTTTTTGTTTCTCAAGAAGACTGGTTCCTTAAGTGAAACTTGCTTTTCATGAAATGAACGTCGCCAGGCGACCTTTTTCCTGGATGTTTATTTACCTCTACTACATGACCTAGCTGCATTCAGTATTACAGACATCTCTTCCTTAATTCATTGCTTTTGAAACTCACTTCTATTATAAGTACTTGGTTTACAAAAATGAACTAATGTATTACACAGTTCTGTATTAGAAAACCTATTTCCTGTGTTTTTTTATCTGAAAGGTGTACCTAAATGGAATATTTGTGCTTAATTCGAAAATAATATTTATTTTCTCCTATTATGAGGGTTGTTCAATAAAGAATGATCATAATTTTTTACGGCCATAATTTTTCGCACTAAAATTTAATCTTATTATATTCTGTTAGCTTAATGTGAAACGAACACGCCGTGGTAGTTTCATTGTTGGTACTCCTGGTTCCCGCCTGTAAGAATCAGGCAAGTGCAGACATGTTCAGTATCGCCTACCACTGTAATGGAGGTAACACGCGAGGAACAATATGCGACTTTGAAATTCTGCTTTCGTCTCAACAAATCTTCAGCTGAGGCCTATACAATTTTACAGGAGGCCTATGGAGAGTCTGTTCTTCCCTACAGCACAGCTCGAAGGTGGTTTAAAATGTTTAAAGAGGGTAGATAATCAATTTCAAAGGAAGGTGGACTCGGTGCTCCAGTTACTGCTCTTACGGAAGAAAACATCAACACTGCTGCTGCCATTGTGAGAGAGGATCGAGGATCACTTTCTGAAATACTGAACATTTCATTGGGTACCACCCACACGTTGGTGACAGAAACATTACACATGAGACGCGTTTGTGCACGATGGGTTCCAAGACTGTTGATTCCTGAACAAAAGGACATTCGCATGCAGCTCTGCTTGCAGTTAAAGTTGATGTTAGAGGAAGATCCGGAGTTTCTTTCAAATGTAATCACTGCTGATGAAACTTGGCTACATCATTTTGATCCTGAGTGTGATATTATGAAAACTGAATGTGATAGTGGCCGCGCCGTGGCTCAGTGCTTAGACCGCTTGGCTCTCACCAAGGCGGCCCGGGTTCGATCCCAGGTAACCGCAAAGCGAGATTTTTGGTGGACAACACGGCGCTGGGGCGGGTTTTCTCCAGGACCTCCGGTTTCCCCCGCCATCTCATTCCACCGGTGCTCCATCTTCATCTCATGTATCATCAGTGTCACCGCCTGAGGTGCCGTATGTAGTGAAATAGGCCGTTGACCACCACATTGTATATGAGTGTGATAACTTGGGTGATATTATCTGTTCGTTTTGACTATTATTATTATTGTTTAAAGTGGAGGTTGACATGTCTACTTGTTAAATGACAGGTTATCTGACCGGATCGGATACTGACACTTGACGACGTTTGTGAGACCGGCCCTAAGACAATTATTTTTTTAATGAAACTCCTGTAGGGTTTCTGAATTGTTGATAGTATTTGAAATATGTTAAAACATTTAAGTTAATTGGTGGAAATTAATCATTTCTTTACACTAAGCGCACATAGGTTAAGGTTTTTGATAGGTAGAGTCAACATGAAAAATTCAATGCCATGGCTGGGATTTGAACCACGGATCTCCTGGTGTCTGTCCAGTCGCTCTAACCCACTGAACTACCATGGCCAACGTGCCATCCTGACATTAAATTCTCCAGATGACTCATATATTTCCCGGTAAACCACTAAGGGCTTTCGTATCCGAGAATCACCGTTTCTGTGGGAGTCCCAGGCTTCACCATTAAACTCTTATTATTTAAGTCGCCACAAAAACGGCGTATCTCGGATACGATAGCCCTTAGTGGTTTACTGCGAATATATGAGTCAATTGGAAAATTTAATGGCAGGACGGCACGTTGGCCATGGTAGCTCAATGGGATGGAAACCAGGAGATCCATGGTTCAAATCCCGGCCATGGCATTGAATTTCTTATGTTGATTCTATCCATGTTAAAACATACGTGGATGTGTGTTGTTGATACGCTGTTGAGTGCGACAGAAAATCTACGGTGTATAGCGGTATAGACAACAGAAGACTGAAATAACAATTGAACTGACTCGAGCCAACTTCAGTCGAATAAGCGTCACATATTTCAGCGTGACGGATCAGTTAAATTCACTACCCACTTAAAGTGCTAAACGCGCTTAAAGAAGTTTTCACTTTAAAAAGCATGCAGAGATTTTACATAGGATATGATGTCATCACATGCCGAGGTCGTGGGATTCCCCAGGAATGGTCACTGCAATCACAAGCAATAGCGCTGTTATTTCTAATACTAATTAGCCCAATTCCCTGAGTAATAAACGTGAGAAATTGTGAGAAAGTGTTGCATTTGTCACCAAATATTTCGCTCCACTGCAGTGCACCTGTTGTTGTTATGAAACTATCAAGAGGCCATGAGTGGAGATGTAACTGGAAGATCAGGATGGCGGTATACAAGTTGAATGGAAAGCAATTTTCCTACCGTTAGGTTATTTTCTATAGTTTCTATCCTGGAACCTGTTTTGAAAACCGGAATTACTTTTTGCAGGACGTTGGCACCGAAAGCAATAACTCTATAATTGGATGAGCAATGATCGAAAGCCATTTTTAGACTTTAGGTAGATGATATTAACTAAAAGAGGTAATTCATTGTTCTTGTATTTTTCCAGCAATTTAGAACTCTTAGCATGTAATTACCAGTTAAAAATATCAAATGCACTTTCATTGTTGTTAGCATGTATGTAATTAAAATGTATCCTTTTCTCTCAATCCTTTAATACGTAATACTTCCACTTTGTGTAAATCATAGAAAATAAAGCAAATAAAAATTTTTCATTGTCATATTTGTTTTTCTCAACCCAAAATTAGTAGGAATTGCCTCATGAAGTGCTCGAAACATTCAAAAATTACTCTTTTGTTGCCCAGTGTTATCAAAGAAACTGGTTACAAGTTCCATGGTGTCATTATATGTATGTCACGTTGCTCCATCTTGCTGGAAATAACCTTCTCTCAATTCGATATCATCTCCGTAAAACTTCAGAGAATATGGTGAGACGTGTACAAACATGTATAGATGCTGGTGGAGGACACTTCCAACATTTTCTCTGAGATGTAAATAGTGTAATGTAATCTCCCAATTATGTATATATTCTCCCAAAGTTACATGTGTGTCCTATTATTGGTTCAAAAGTTATGGCCTTTTGAAATGGTTCAGGTTTATATGGACCGTACTAAATTCAACACTAGTCAGATGGAGAGTTTGTTATGCTGGCATGTTAATCATGGTAGTTCAATGGTTAAGAGCAACCGGACGGAGACCTGGAGATCCGTGGTTCAAATTCCAGCTATGGCATAAAAGGAGTAAATTATACCATTGAGTTGCACAACTGTGTAGCCATTATTTAATATTTCTAAATTAAAATAAATGATTTGTAGTTGTTATGAAAAGAGAAATTTGTACGGAAATGAAAGTCTAAAATTGGATTGTCACGGGGTGACGTGGACCAGTGAAAGATAAGTTATTTGGTTGCTATAGCAACGTAGAAATAAGGGGACAGGAGGTTTAACTGAAATTAGTGTTTTGCATAAGAACGCCGTAGGAGTAAGACGTGAGTATCTCCGAGCGTGTGCAGAAACGATATTTGCCTTTGAGTTTTTCGGATTAAATTTCGACAGAATTTGACCCTTAACCTATGTGTCGCTATCGACATAGCTGGACCATTGCCAGTATCCGACCGAGGCAACAAGAACCTGATGGTGGACTACTTCGCCAAGTGGCTGGAGGTGATGCCATCCCGAACCAAGAGGCAAAGACAATCACAGACTGCCTCGTGGAGCAAGTGTTCTGCCGATTTGGTGTGCCGTTAGAGCTCCACGGCAACCAGGGCACCAATTTTGAGTCCAACCTGATGAAGGAGGCACTACAAAGACCCGCACAAAACCCCTGCATCCACATCCGGACGGCATGGTGGAGAGATACATCAAGACCTTAGAACAACATCTGAGGAAGATCGTTGCCAGCCATCAGCGAGACTGTGACGTCAAGTGCCACTGTTCCTGCTGGCCTATCGTTCGTCAACATACGACACCACTGGGATGACGCCAGCCAACTTAATGTTCGGCCGAGAGTTACGCCTCCCTTGTGACCTGGCTTTTGGAAGCCCCTCCGCCCGGACGCAAAACAGCCAGCAACTGAGTATCTAGAGAACCTAATGGACCATCTCCACAACATGCATGAGATGGCTCGTCAGAACATCCAGAAGGCGAGCGACCGCATGAAGACCCGATACGACAGGCAAGCCAACAGCCAAGGGTTCCAGCATGGTGACCTAGTCTGGTTGTATCACCCTACTCGGACCAAGGGACGCTTACCGAAGCTTCAGCAACCGTGGCAAGGACCGTACCGGGTGGTGAAGAGGATTAACGACGTGGTCTACCGCATCCAGAAGGTGCCCCGAAGGAAGATGTTGGTGGTACACCTGGATCGCCTGGCACGCTACGATGGTGCTGTTCGGGACGACCAGCCTCGAGGAGGGAGCAGTGTCACGAATCCGTTATTACGACTAACGGCGTACGCGCTAAAAAGGATTCGCGCGGGTTTTCGCAGCATAATGTAGAAATAAAGAGCCTGCAAAAACAGATAAAGGTAGCCCGGAGATAAAATACTTGCCGACACAGATGAAGTTACATTCTAGAACATTTGTGTTTTATCTGGTGACATGTTAGAGAGTCTCCATAGGCCTGTAACATTGTATAGGCCTCAACTGAAGATTTGTTGAGACCAAAACAGTATTTCAAAGCCGCATATTGTTCCTCGTGTGTTACCTCCATTGCAGCGGTAGGCGATACTGAACATGTCTGAACTTGCCTGGTTCTAGCAGGTGGGAACCAGGAGTACCAACAATGAAACTACTACGGCGTGTTTGTTTCACATTAAGCTAACAGAATATAATAAGATTGAATTTTAGTGCGAAAAATTATGATCATTCTTTACTGAGCAGCCCTCATAAAAACACTGGAAACACAATACCAATACCTCGTTATCAGAGACGCCCAGTACATAAAGAATTAGGTTACGTTGGAAGTAACACAAGGCCCACTATATTTCAATGCAAGGCCTCCTAGAGCGATACTTACACGTTATATCAATCAATTAAATTGTTGCACGACTCACGTACCAGTAATCAGTGGCGGCTTGTCACGCATAGATGCGATAACACAGACATGCAACTTGTCGTCATTCTTTTGTCTTCGTCAACCATTCAGTGTTGTTAAAATCTCTCTTCTATTGTTCCAAATCTCTTCCTTCTACCGCATACTTCTCTTTTACATGTTTTCTTTTCCTTTCATAAATCTGTCTCTCTGACATTAGCTTTCTTATCTCGTTCATTGTTTTCTATAGTCCTCTATCTAGGATGGTCATAGCTAAACTTACGATATAATTGTAATTTTCAATGTTCCTTACACGCTTTCTCTATACACATTGTCGTCTGAAAATGCTAGACTGTAATTGGCGTTTGTCCACTTGATTTAACAGTAAAAGTACTGGATTCAATTTGAGAGACCACCACAAATAATCTTTCGATATATAACCTCTAAAGCATCACAATAATTGAGACCAATATGAAAATACCAAACCAATACCATTTTGGACGTTCAGTTGTTATGTGACAGTCGTTTGAGTAAGTTGATGTAAGCGTTTTTATGAAAATGGACAAAATCGAGTATCGAGCTGTCATATAATATTTGTTTTTGAAAGGCAATACGCCTACACAAATCAAAGATGAGTTAAATTCTCTGTATGGGGGACTCTGCACTATCATTTACCACAATGAAATTTTGTGCAGCTGAATTTAAACGTGGCCGTAAGAGCTTGGGAGACGACGAACGTTCGGGATGTCCAAAAACTACAACTACATCGCCAAAGTTCAACAAATAGTGGTAGACGAACGCTGAATTAAAGTGTTTGTCACATATTAAATCAACATTTAGACATGAGAAAGCTGTCGCGCGTTGGGTACCTTTAGACCAAAATCGTGTTCGAATGAACATTTCCAACGCTCTGTTGGCGCAGTTTAGGCGCAATAAATCCGAGTTTTGGCGCCGATTAATTACTGCAGATAGAACTTGGATACATCATTATACGCCCGAAACAAAAATACAGTCCAAAGAATGCACTGCAAAGGGAGAACCGGCTCCAAAAAAGAGAAACTGTTTTTTCGGCTGGGAAAGTGTTGCCGATTGTTTTTTGGGATAGTCATGGAATTATTTTAATAGAGTTTCTTCAAAAAGGAAAAAGCATTAGAGTAGCACACTACGCATCATTACTTGACAAGCTGAAGACTAAACTTGCAGAAAAACGGCCACATTTGCAGAAAAAGAAAATCCTGTTTCACCAAGACAACGCACCGTCTCACATCTCAGCGGCTGCAATGGGGAAAATCCACGAATTACGGTTTGAACTGCTTGCCTCACCAGATCTAGTCCCAAGCGACTTCTTTTTGTTCCTCATCTGAAAATTGCGCTCGGATGACAGAGATTTTCGTCAAATGAAGAGGCAATCACCTTCGTGAACAATTATTTTGTAGAGAAGAACGCCGAGTACTATTTGGACAGGTTGAAAAAAAAAATCAGAAAAAAAGTCTTGTCTATTAGGTCGAAAACTTTTCAGACCACCTGCGTATTAAATAACTTCGCATTGAAGGCTTTTTCAAATAAGTTTAGTGTGGATGTAAGCTTTAACTAATTTTTTGTTGTCAATCCTGACCACAAGTCTCAGATAAGTCAGCAGGAAGTAATGACGAAGGCATTATCAGGGCTATAGTTAAACAGTCATCCTAAAATGTGTTTTCTGGAATTGGGTTGTTTAAACCAGAAAAAATCATTCAGAGTAAAAGTTGTTCCAATAAAAAATGGAGAAAACTCGTATATTTGCATAGAAATATGTCTGGAACATAAAGAAGCTATGTTAAGCAGGGATACCAATTTGTAAAACAGAACTTTCCCTAAAGGATTACCTTTGTGCCCACCGATCCGCATCGTATCACGGTAAAGTGTGAGACATGCATTCGGAAGGACTCGTGTTTGATTACCATAGACCTTCCTCTATGACCTTAGGTTTTCCGTGATCTTCCATGATTGTTAGGGTGGAATGATTTTTCAAACAAATGGCACGGATGCTTGCACAAAGGACTCTAGAGGGCTGGTTGGTTATTGTAAGACGGGTGTTGGAGCTGGAAGTATTAGAAATGTCCGTGACCTGTGGTCATCCTATGGTTCCTCCACTTCATCCCATCCTCTTGGAGGAGGTAACTTCAACAAATCCATGTACAGAACGTTCGCCAGGTGTCCTCTGTTGTACAGATCTACCCAAAAGTCCGCAGAGCCTGGCCTCCTCCTACCCGGGAGCGATGGAAAACTCTGGGGCTCTATCCATATGGCAATACCTGGTTTCCTAAAAAGCGCCCCCTCCCATCGACAACAACGTCAAGATGGATGGAAGTGGATACGCCACTTACGCGCGATAATCCCGCAGGGAAGACTACTGAATAACCTCGGTGGGGCCACCTGGTGATCTAGCTCTGCAGGCTAGTACTCGGGAATTATTGGGCAACCCTCTACCCCTTCTGGGCGGCCGTAACCTGACCGGAGGTGCCCAATTCCCCGTGGGTGTCGGGAACACACTGCCCCCTCAAGTCCATCCCAATCCGAACAACTCCCCGACGGGAGGGGCTCCGCAGTTCGATCCGAGGTTCCTCTAGTAACGTCAGAGGTACCACGATTGCTAAGGGTACCCAGCGCCCGCAATTTAATACAAATGGATTACGTTGCCGCTCGTCACACACCACTTAGCGGGAATGCTGGACCCCGATTGGTTCCTCGTCTAGTAGCGCTCAAGGACAAACACCTTCCCATTTGAAACACACAATAGAAAAATCTCGCCCCGTCACATATTAGAAAGAACAGTCGAAATAGTAAATGCCACTTTTGTGGCAATTTTAGTTGTTCCAAAACTGAATTTATGTTTAAAGACAGTTTAATTGACACGTGGGAGAGTGTTGCCTAAAGAAATATTTAAGAGTGCTGAGAAAGAAGTGTACACAAAGGTCAGGAAAACTGAAGGTGATTGGAATGGGTCCCCAACAATTGTAGGCAAAGTTAAGAGGAGCATAGCGCTTACAAATTATCTACTGGCATGGCGTTTAAGTGTGAGAAAACAGCAGGCTAGTGATCCTTTCACCTCTACACGACCTTGGGGGTCAAGGACGTGCTCTCCCTTTCATCTGTTACTCACTTCCGTTACTTCATTGGCAATGCCAGGGATCTGACGGGTGTGGGAAGTCCATCAGCGATGTTTTCACTTATACACGGAAACTTGTTCCCCGTGTCGAATCAACGGTTATCGAACCCACAACCGCAATCGTTTAACTGGAATATGCACTCATAAATATGAGAAATAAAGAAGTAAAACACTATACGACTTTCTCTACTTATTAGCACCTCAACAAACTATTCTTACAAGAGCTCGTTCCTTTCGTTTCCTTTATGTTGATAAAATATCCGAGGAAAATGCTACAGTTATGCATGTTCAAAATTCATATTCTGTAAAGGAATTATCTTCTTCTTTTCGACGATAGTCAAGGTGAAAGCTTCATTTCAGACTAGTGAGGTAACTTGTAGTCCAACATTTCAACTTAGCGTTGCTAGCCCGCTTCCATCAAGTAGAAATCTAACTTTAGCCGATCAGAGACATTGCAATATCTTCTCCACGTGGAGTTAGTGATGTGATAGGACTTGCTTCCGCTTTACTGTCGTGGACACTTTGGTTGTCAGGTCAAATTTCATTATAAAATGGACAATACCTGAATGTTTTCCCAAGTTTACTGCAGCCATATACTTGCAGACATGGAATATAAACACATATTTTTAGATGAATGAATAGAGCCAGACTGAAAGATTCAATGCCATGGACGGGATTTGAACTAGGAATCTCCCGCTCTTCGTGCGGTTGCTCTAAACCACTGAGCTACTATGACCAACATGCCGACATGACATTAAACTCTCCAACTGACTCGTATGCTTCCCGGTAGACCACTAGGGCTTCTCATATGCTAGGAGACACGCACATTTTGTGACGACTTACTATGCTGTAAGTACTTAAGTCCCAGACTTCATAGCTACTATAGCCAACATGCCGACATGCCATTAAACTCTCCAACTGACTCGTATGTTTCCCGGTAGACCACTAGGGCTTCTCATATGCTAGGAGACACGCACCTTTTGTGACGACTTACTATGCAGTAAGTACCTAAGTCCCAGGCTTCATAGCTACTATGACCCACATGCCGACATGACATTAAATTCTCCAACTGACTCGTATGTTTCCCGGTAGACCACTAGGAGTTCTCATATGCTATGAGACACACACCTTTTGTGATGACTTACTATGCTGTATGTACTTAAGTCCCAGGCTTCATAGTTAAACCATTGAACTACTATGGTCAACATGCCGACATGACATTAAATTCTCCAACTGGCTCGTATGTTTCCCGGTAGACCACTAGGAGTTCTCATATTTTATGACAGTGTGGTGATGGTACCATGGATGTGTCTAATGTACGTTCCTGGGTGTGATAGTTCAATGAAGACAGAACATCGTGTGACAACAAACCAAGACAGTTAAGTGAGGTATGTGGTGATGGTACCATGGATGTGTCTAATGTACGTTCCTGGGTGTGACAGTTCAATGAAGACAGAACATCGAGTGACAACAAACCAAGACAGTTAAGTGACGCATGTGGTGATGGTACCATGGATGTGTCTAATGTACGTTCCTGGGTGTGACAGCTCAATGAAGACAGAACATCGTTTGACAACAAACCAAGACAGTTAAGTGAGGCATGTGGTGATGGTAACATGGATGTGTCTAATGTACGTTCCTGGATGTGATAGTTCAATGAAGACAGAACATCGTGTGACAACAAACCAAGACAGTTAAGTGAGGCATGTGGTGATGGTACCATGGATGTGTCTAATGTACGTTCCTGGATGTGATAGTTCAATGAAGACAGAACATCGTGTGACAACAAACCAAGACAGTTAAGTGAGGCTTATGGTGATGGTACCATGGATGTGTCTAATGTACGTTCCTTTTTGTGAGAGTACAATGTAGGCAGAACATCGTGTGACAACAAATCAAGACAGTTAAGTGAGAGATGTGGTGATGGTATCATGGATGTGTCTAATGTACGTTCCTGGGTGTGACAGTTCAATGAAGACAGAACATCGTGTGACAACAAACCAAGACAGTTATGTGAGGTATGTGGTGATGGTACCATGGATGTGTCTAATGTACGTTCCTGGGTGTGACAGTTCAATGAAGACAGAACATCGTGTGACAACAAACCAAGACAGTTAAGTGAGGCGTGTGGTGATGGTACCATGGATGTGTCTAATATACGTTCCTTGGGGCGACAGTTCAATGAAGACAGAACATCGTGTGACAACAAACCAAGACAGTTAAGTGAAGCATATGGTGATGGTACCATGGATGTGTCTAATGTACGTTCCTGGGTGTGACAGTTCAATGAAGACAGAACATCGTGTGACAACAAACCAAGACAGTTAAGTGGGGCATGTGGTGATGGTACCATGGATGTGTCTAATGTACGTTCCTGGGTGTGACAGTTCAATGAAGACAACATTGTGTGACAACAAACCAAGACAGTTAAGTGAGGCATGTGGTGATGGTACCATGGATGTGTCTAATGTACGTTCCTGGGTGTGACAGTTCAATGAAGACAGAACATCGTGTGACAACAAACCAAGACAGTTAAGTGAGGCATGTGGTGATGGTACCATGGATGTGTCTAATGTACGTTCCTGGGTGTGACAGTTCAATGAAGACAACATTGTGTGACAACAAACCAAGACAGTTAAGTGAGGCATGTGGTGATGGTACCATGGATGTGTCTAATGTACGTTCCTGGGTGTGACACTTCAATGAAGACAGAACATCGTGTGACAACAAACCAAGACAGTTAAGTGAGGCATGTGGTGATGATACCATGGATGTGTCTAATGTACGTTCCTGGGTGTGACAGTTCAATGAAGACAGAACATCGTGTGACAACAAACCAAGACAGTTAAGTGAGGTATGTGGTGATGGTACCATGGATGTGTCTAATGTACGTTCCTGGGAGCGATAGTTCAATGAAGACAGAACATCGTGTGACAACAAATCTAGACAGTCATGGCCTCGCACCAGCCGGTCTGATGACATGATCCAGCCAGTGGAGAACGTTGTTTTAAAGGATCCCCAATTGAGCATTTTCAGATATTTATGCAGGATTATGTACACAGATTCCAGGGAAACGTCAGTTTATAAGGCTATGTATGTTTCAGTTTTGTCTTCTGGCTCAGCAATAAGTGATTTTTATTTCCATGTTAATATGAACTTGGTTTATTGGTTTGATGTTGGCAGAGCATCTCCGAATTTTTGACACTAATAAAGACAATGGCTATAAATGTATGCGGCATGTGTGAACAAAATAATTAAAAAATGCAATCTCGATAAATAGTAAATTTGACATGTACTTTCAGGATCTTTCAAGAATGTGACACAAAGATTTTTAAAAAAATCTCCAACCTAATTATTTTATACGATCTTTTTTTTACTTTCCCAAAGTTTACTCTAATAGCTTCGATT
Source organism: Mantis religiosa (assembly GCA_030765055.1). Taxonomy (NCBI): domain Eukaryota; kingdom Metazoa; phylum Arthropoda; class Insecta; order Mantodea; family Mantidae; genus Mantis; species Mantis religiosa. Next base: position 30,371,505 of record CM060947.1, read on the forward strand.
CAAGTACTATATATTTAAAACATTTCCACAAGCACTAAATTTTATTATACTTTATTTTCTATGAATACTTGTAAGTAATAGAGTGAAGCTTACATAAGGAACAAATGTATTGCTAGATAAAATGCACAATTTCGTAGCGTTAGGCTAGATTTTCGAAATGTTCCATATTGCAAGTGTGAGTGCATCATTAAGCAGAGACTTACAAGTTTACTATTCATTTTTTCTGTCTATTTCATCTCTTTCCATTGTGATAGCTTATTAACAAATGAATGCGTTTCCGCGTGTTGTAAGCTGCCATTACTTTTAGCATTGTTTGTCTGCAGCCAAGTATGATGAGGTAAAGACTTGTGAATAGAAACAGCACAACGAATACAGCGCTATCTACGGTTCTGAATAATAACTAAGTACTTGATGTCTAATTGGACACATTCCTAAGCAAAAATATACCTTAAGTAATATACTTTGGATGGAAAATAGGTTTAATACAACAGATATGCCATTGTGAAATTCTTGACGATATAGAATTGAGCCGTAGATACCTTATTTCAAATTATTACTTGTATACACTGTAACAGTATTTTTGTTTAGTAATGTTCGAAGGAATAATAAATATATAAAAATGTATGTAGTTGTGTGATTGGCCGAAGTAGTAGTGGTATGACGTGGTGTGATGACGTGTCAGAGAATCGGCCAATCACAAAATAAAGTGGGAATTACTATGGGGACAAGAAAATCAATAATCTAGAAAAAGTGAGAAATCTTGTGTCTTGCTGGAGAACGAGGAAAGATGTTACGATGATTGTAATTGTAAAGGAAAATTAATAAGATTCAAAAAGTGTTATTCAATATTTATAATAGATAAGAGTGAATCATAGTTCATATTATATAATTAAATAATATATTACAAAATTGGACTCATCTAAATTTTATTTTCACCAAAAATCCGCATCCACACCTGAGAAAAGATCTCACGACTCTCAGTAGATTAAAACTCGACTTGGATCTTACAAAAAGTTGGTTTGCTTCTTATTAGTTGAAGATGAACGAAAATAAAATCCCGTTACAAATGGCGCAGCAACGTGTGGGGCTCGAATAGGATAAAGAAGAGGAGATTAAAGCATCGTGCAGCTCCGTGGGAATTTAAAAGGAAAGAAGAAAGAAGAGAGAAGAAAGAAGAAAACGAGAACTGGTTTAAGTGAGTGAAAAAAAAAATAGTAGTAGTAGTAGTAGATTTATGTTGTTAAGAAATCAGAAAATAGTTAAAAAGATGGCGAGTAGAAAAGAAATAACACTGGAAGGAGAAGTTACTGATAGTGTAGGAATGAATAGGGAGAATGCAGGATTAAGCATAGATAATGAGTCAATGTTGGAAAGAATAACGAGAATGTTAAGTAATTTAGATTCTAAAATAGAACAAAATGCAAATGATTTAAAATCAGAAATGAGTAATTTAGATTCTAAAATAGAACAAAATGCAAATGATTTAAAATCAGAAATGAGTAATTTAGATTCTAAAATAGAACAAAATGCAAATGATTTAAAATCAGAAATGAGTAATTTAGATTCTAGAATGAAAGATGTAAAATCAGAAATGAGTAATTTAGATTCTAAAATAGAACAAAATGCAAATGATTTAAAATCAGAAATGAGTAATTTGGATTCTAAAATAGGAGATGTTAAATCTGAAATGAGTAATTTAGATTCTAGAATGAAAGATGTAAAATCAGAAATGAGTAATTTAGATTCTAAAATAGAACAAAATGTAAATGATTTAACTAAGAAAATGAATGATTTAGATGTAGGAGTAAGACAGGAACTAGCACAAAATGTGAGTAACTTAGAAATTAATTTATTACAGAAGCTAAAACAGGAATTAAAATCTGAAATTTCACAGGAGATTAGAGAAGGGAGAAAAGAGTGTAGGGATAATATGGAAAGGCTCATGCAGATCATAGAGATTAATAAGGATGAGAATAGAAAGGAAGTCAATGAGTTGAGAGAGATAATTCAGGAAACTAGGTTAGGTCAGGACATTGTGAAACAAGAAATAAGAATGGAAATAAACAAAGAGTTAGAAACATTTAGGATACAACAGGCAGAAATAACACAAAAACAAAGAGAAGAATTAGGAGATAAAGTAGAACAAAGAATCAATGTAATTTGTTCTGAAATGCAATTACAACATGATGAAAGTAAGATACACCAAGAGGAAATAAAGTTACAAATTGATGAGATAAGTAAAGCAAAAGAAGAAGTAATTTTGCAAATTAAAGAGGTAAAAGAACATTTTGAAAAAGAAAAGGATAACTTAGGAAAATTGACACAAGTTGTAATTGCATTACAGGCTAGAAAAGTAAATAACGGGAAAGAAATGTCTAGAATTACAAATATAAACGATTGTGACTTACCAGGTGAATTAAGCAATCATCAGAAGTCTAGTGATGTAGTAAGTGAATGTAGTGATTTTGTGAGTCCAGATAATGATATTAATTATCACAGAAACACACAGAACATGTCCTCACACACACAACTCCACAGTCTAGGTCAAAATGAATGTGTACATTATTCACTAAATGATATTAGTCCACCAAGTTTTGATGAGGAATCAGGTGATAATCCAAAAGTATTTCTTAGGGAATTGGAAGAATATTTCCGTATTAAGAGAATTCCCAATGAATTTCGGATGGTAATAGTAAAACGCTGTTTGAAGAAAAATGCTCTTGAGTGGTTAAGGTTAACTTTGGCTTCACATGAAACATACAGTACTTTCAGAAATCTGTTTATAAATAGATTTTGGGGACCTGAGAGACAAAGAAGAATAAAAGTTGAGTTAGCAACGGGTAGGTTTGAGTTTAAAAAAGGGATTTCTATGACTGAATATTTCTTAAAATTAGCAAACAAAAGTAAGTTGATCAATCCCGAAATTTCTGAGACAGAAATTGTCAACATGCTAATACGTCATTATCCACCACATATCAGAAATCATTTAATTGTGGCTAAGCCTATCGATTTCTCTGATATGATTGAATTATTATCCGAATTTGAAGCACATAACCTCATTAATGATACTACATCCTGTGATGGTAACTATAATAACGTCCATATTGAGCGAGGAAGAAATCGACAGGAATCACAACCTACAAATAATAGGAATAATAGGACGAGTTTAAATTGGGGCGGGGCACCCGTGAGAAATCAAAGATTTGAAGGAAGAGGTTATGATCCTAGACGAACTTATGAATCTGTAATTCCCGGAACAGGAAGTGGAGTTCAAAATAATGTGCAAAGGAATTATCATAACAATCAGTCGACGAGAATTGGAAGAAATGATCAAATAAACCATGTAAGATTTTATCGAGGAAATAATCAGCGAATAAGTAATTTTAATAGGGGTAGAGGTACTAGTTTATTTAGTGCAAATCAAAGAGATTTTAGGGGTGTGAGATTTGAAAGAAGTAATCAAAATGAAATAGTCGAAAATACACAAAGCACAGAGAATGATGCGAATATAAACGATAGCACCAACCTAACCAACAATGAAAGCATTAATTAAGGGCGAATAGGTGAATGGAATTTCAATTTCATTGCGTTGGTAATTCCACATTTGGCAAGAGATGTAATTGTGGGTAATGATTTATTATATGAATGGCAAAGTGTATTGAATTTCGAAATGCATGAAATGAAGGTTAAGACAGAAAATGATTTATTAGTAATAAAATTATTGGAAGAAGATGGAAGAAAAGAAGAGAACAGGGATAATATAAATAATGAAAGGTTTTTTGTGGAAGATATACTTTTGCAAGAAAATGGTAATATTGAATACGATGAAAATGAAAATTGTGGGAAGAATTTAATTATTGATGGATTGTAAAATAATGTAACTGACCTTGAAAAGCATTGTTGCCAATTATATACAATACAAGATAAGAACGGCGGAAGCCAAGTGGAGGAAGAAATACAATTCCAGAGAATATTACAAGTAAAGTTAGAAAACACATACAATTTAGACCAAGCGAGAAAAGAACAGTTGAAATTGTGTATATTAAAGAATAGAAAAGCCTTTAGTTCAAAACCTGGACTGTGTAACAAATACACACACACATTTAAAGTGAATGATACTGATCCCTATACACATAAAAGCCTTGACAGTAATTGAAACAATATTGAATATATACTATGTGTGTGTTAAATAATAATAAAAATAAAACATTGTTAAACATCAATATATTGTTGTATTTTAATTAATGTTAATTTATTGTTGTTAAATGTTCATTTATTATATTTCATCCAATGTATGTATATTATTATATTTTATGTATGTTGTATTGGTGTTGTGTAATATTGGTGTAAACGAAATTGTTAATTGGGGCTGTTCTTCGAAATATATGGAAACAGATTGTTAATTCCTTTATTTGGTTATTTTCCATATATTTCGAAGAGGGGCATTTGTAACAGTATTTTTGTTTAGTAATGTTCGAAGGAATAATAAATATATAAAAATGTTGTGTGATTGGCCGAAGTAGTAGTGGTATGACGTGGTGTGATGACGTGTCAGAGAATCGGCCAATCACAAAATAAAGTGGGAATTACTATGGGGACAAGAAAATCAATAATCTAGAAAAAGTGAGAAATCTTGTGTCTTGCTGGAGAACGAGGAAAGATGTTACGATGATTGTAATTGTAAAGGAAAATTAATAAGATTCAAAAAGTGTTATTCAATATTTATAATAGATAAGAGTGAATCATAGTTCATATTATATAATTAAATAATATATTACAAAATTGGACTCATCTAAATTTTATTTTCACCAAAAATCCGCATCCACACCTGAGAAAAGATCTCACGACTCTCAGTAGATTAAAACTCGACTTGGATCTTACAAAAAGTTGGTTTGCTTCTTATTAGTTGAAGATGAACGAA